>LR990620.1:27211781-27836781 GCA_905147815.2 Phalera bucephala
ATATTATTGCATTGCCACTAAAGTTATATAGGTACTTCAGCCCTACCAGTTGCCAGCAATTATTAAAAATGATTACAAATTTTAACCTAGAGCTTAGATAAACAAAAAATGTTATAAGGGCTAAGCCTATTAATATTATACCGAGCGCAGTTATAATTAAGAATATGTTAATTCTTTGTATGAGGAAAGGTTATTTTTTTTCAGATCTAATCGTCCGCATATACCAAGATGTATGATAACGAAAGCTTATACAGAAAAAATGACCCTTTAAGCTCGATAACATCTTTTTGTGTTTATCAAAAAACAAGCGGCAGTTTTCTGCTAACCCAAAAATCATATGAAGAAAATATTTTAATTTAAAACGTACATATACCTAAACAAACATACGGTACTGACGATAAAATTATATTTTTCCCTCTCAACACCCGATTGTCTTGTCCTAAATCAATAAAGCCTATCTTTGATTCACAAGCACAGAAATATACACTGTCGCGCCTAAATACAACAGCAGAGGTGTACTTTGTACATTTTGCCGTCGATATCTCTATCATCACGCCAGATCATTTGCGGGCTAGGCAGAGAGTACAAAGTTCCAACAGGTTCTTTCCTTACTGACCTCTCTGGCTTCCTGCACTCTCAAAGTTCGTTGAATATACGCTCGCCGGTTCCGAAGACTTGCTGATAATATTCATCTTACCGTTACTGGGGGTGAGCTTATTGACATAATTCCATACCCCCGACACTTTTTTAAAGGAAATCCTCTAATATCACTTCTTGACCTAAGATTCAAATCGAAGACCTCATGATCGATAACCGTATCTTTACCTACTAGATTAACGAGGAAGTCTATTATCAGTTTATTATATTTTCATATAAAAATCGAGAGTTTGTAAAAATCGCCATTCGTTAGGTTTGTTTAGTAAATCGCTGTGTTCCGGTATGAAAGATAGCGCTCCCTAAGAGCTTAGTACGAAGAGCTTAACAGTGACCCAACTTTGTTAAGAAAGCATACTGTCACGTTCTTCTTCTTTTAGTAAATTTGTAGCGGGAAAAGGAGGGCATATCAATTTGGTAGCGTTACATTATCGCCAATCTGTTTATGCTAAGAATTTTGGGTTTCCATTTTTATTAAGATATTGGAATTGTGAAACGTGGATAAGAAAGGATAATAGTAGAAAATAGGATTAATATGTTACAGTACAAGATCTCAACTGATACTAAACTAAATAAAAACTGTTTCGATGGCCTAGTGGCGCATATTATGGCTGGCAAGTACGAGGACCTAAGTTCTTAACTGTGGCTTTTTTATCGGAAAAATGGTAACAGTAGTCGGGAGGCTGCAATTGTGTCTAGTATTATAATGGCTTGTTGGCTCGTCGGCTAATATTGTCGGTTATATTTAAAAACAAATAATAATATTTTAAGTTTTATTATATTTCTATGTCGCGGTTGCGTTTACAAACATGAAATTCACATTCATAAACACCATGACTGAAACAAATAATTATAGGCACACAAATATTTGTCCTGCGCGGGAATCGAACCCGCGACTTTTTGATCCAGCCAAGCTTTTAATCACTGCACCAAATCGTCCGTCATGTATGTCAGTACATAGTCCATCTCAGTCACTCGCAGTTGCAAATATAGCCAAATAGACAGTATCTTACCTGATAAGTGAGTCAAGAACAAACAAGAAGTCAGTTTTTAGTACTTACCTATATATTGATGGATAGAATAAATATAATTGTAGATAAAATAAATAAATACAAAAACAAACTTCACTTCCAGCTCATTTCACCTACTGCAGGGCGTAAGCCTCCTTCCTCCTACGCCAATTTTGACTAGTTCTTACCTACGCACTTAACCACATCATCGACCCATCCTTGTACTGGCTTTCTACGATTACGAAATGCACCAAATCCATTCAATCCATGTATCCAAAACTAATGTTATCCAGTATTATATAATCCAACGAAACCCCAAGATACCAAAGCTTTACTCTTGCAGAACCTTTTTATACATACAGATTACACAAATTTCATGAATATTAAAAAAAAACGACTGTATTGAACGATCCGAGATTATAATTAAATGAAAACTTGATTAGTGATTGGTAATTCTGCAAATATAGAAATTTATTGAACCCGAAAATTATGTGGGGCTTGGTATATACGAATTTCTAAAGATTGGACTTAATGAAAGGCTTCCCCGGACGAGGAATTTGCGAAACGCAAAATTTTTTTATTTCGAATATATTTGTTCCTCGTCTTTTAATTACGGTTTGTGAATGGTTAAAATTAAGGAAAATGGAGTTTGATTGGTGGGAAAAATGGAGGATAAAATATCCTGGATAATATATTTTTTTAATGCGCTTTTTATCCATGTGCGGTTGTTTTTTATATTAATATACAGACTGCTGTAATGTATCTTTGTGGTTTAGAGGAGTAGCTGCTGTTACTGAATAAAAATACGTGAACATAAAATAATCTATCTATCTCTATCAACACGCCAGATTTCTTGCGGTGTATTAGAATACAGAGTTCCAACAGGTTCTTTCCTTAAGAAAGAAAGAAAGAAAAATAATTTATTTTTTGCTCACACAACTAACCATAAAAGAAAGAAATCAGTAACAAATGACAATCAACATGACAAACAGTATTAATAAAAATAAAGCAGAAATGAAAAGCAGTGATTGTGTGAGACCCACAATTGGTCCCTGCCTCAGCTAATGCCAATCTTCCGGCAGCAGCACCATGTTTCGGTAACATCGGTCTCTTTCAGATATATTAAAATCTAAAACTACTGAGGTACATACAAAAAAGTACAAGTAAAAAAAAGACAGACCTGTCTGACTCGACTTATTGACGATACAATAAAAAATCTTGTCTTACTGACTTACGTGTGGGGCAACCAGCCCGCACCACCAAACCAAGGTAAACATAAAAGGCTATCTACACACCTATCGAGTGGTAGGATATTCTTTACATCAACTAAAGGTCCTTCTAATTTCAA
Organism: Phalera bucephala; assembly: GCA_905147815.2. NCBI lineage: Eukaryota > Metazoa > Arthropoda > Insecta > Lepidoptera > Notodontidae > Phalera > Phalera bucephala. Next base: position 27,214,794 of record LR990620.1, read on the forward strand.
AATCAGAATCAGAATCTTTTATTTGTTAAACACGGGTAGTACAAAGTTGATAATAAATTAAAAATAAGTTTCACCATGTTTTGCCAAAGGCGTACAAATTCAATGGTCATGATTTACACTATTAAATCAAAATATCATGCAATAAAATTAAATATAAAAAAATATATAAAATTTAATATTAAATGTGTATTATTATAAAACAGGGCTAAAAAATAATTGAACAAACAATCCAATTAAAAATAATAATAAAAAAACACTGTCACACCTATATTCCCCAAGAAAAGGTGACAAATGTGTACTGTGTATAGTTTACACTCACTTTTTGCTGAAGATGTTAGGTCTTATGTAATAGTTGAGCCCTATTGCCGTTATACACATGTTCAGATTTCGGACTGATACTAGAATTTTTCTATCGAATATTTACGTTTTGTTTGACCTAGCATTCGAAGTCAGGGCCTCGTGATTGCTAAGCATACATACATTATTCGTACTTGCGTATTCGCTATCGATCGAGTCATATAATTATTTTTAAAACATCCTAAAATTCTTTTTATAAACTACGAGTATGTACAGTATCTTGTATTCAAACAGCGCAGTCCGTCCCCTATTTACAGGATTGGTCGAGGAATTAATTAATAAGGCATCTACAAAAGTTGTTACGGGATCTCTCCAGCCCCTTGGACGTTCAGAAATCCACCCCAATAGTGCTATAAGTGAGATATAACCTCTTTACGACTTTTAAAAGTAATTGTATTGAACCGCAAGAGTTTGTATTAAAAATATCGAGTTTGTATTAAAAAAGTTTATTCAAATGATTGTATCTAATTTAAAAAGTTTTGAGCGGCCAGTATTCGATTATGGATTCGTAAAATCATATTTTTTATTTGAAATAATAAAAAACAATGTTCTTTTTTTGAATGTCGAATATGAAATAGTCACTGTTATTTGGAAAAAGCTGTACATATTTTTACCGTCGTTATTTTTTATTCACGTTGTCAGCATTGTATTTAATATATTAATATATTAATAATATATATTGTATGCAAGGACATGTATTTGGTTTATCGTATCAAAGTATAATAAATATTGACAAGTGACAAGTGGCTTTATAATGATATGACCTATTTTTCTAATTAAATTTTAAAAATGCTTTAATAATAAACCACTCCACTCCTCATCTCCAATTCACGATCCTCCAAAGATAAAAGCTAATTCCTTATCCAATAACAAACCATTCCCAGGCGTTTATTTCTTTAGAACTTTACGATTATATCATTAAAAATTTAATAAGAACTTAACGAAGCTCTGGGTATCAAAACTTATTAACTCTTAAAGCTTAATGCACAAGTTTAGCTTCACCAGATGGCATTTTGCGCGGAAGAACCCATGCAGATATATCCAAAAATGTAGCGATGTATCGCACGGTACCTCAGTCGCACAATAGAATCACCCGGGAACAGTCGCGTCGGCCATCTTGGAAAATTTTGCGCGGATTTTCGTGAGTTCTGTTGTTTGCAATGATCTGTGTTTGTGATCATGTTGGAGTTATTGGATAAATTTTAAGAGGTAAGATTGTTGTTTATTTTCTTTTTAAAATAAAAATGTTTTTATTGAAGTGCTTAGGGTATCATTTTTATTCCCTACTTAGATTGATTTATTTGACCACGTTCAAGTTAATTTTCGGTGTACATTTATTAATATTTGGATTGTAAATATTGCAGTGGAAAAGGTAGGGTGTTTACAATACATTATCTTGTTATAATCATTACAAAGTAACAAATATTCGCCTTAGAGTAGGGAGGGGTAGGAATAATCAGATGTATATGAACGAACTTATGTAAAAAAAATTAAGAAATTCTTTGATATTGATACATCGAAAATATAATGATATTTTAAGTTATGTGAAATAATTTGAAAAAATTATGTATTACGTTTAAGAGAAGTCCCGGAATTTTCAATGGCATTATGTTTTTTTAATGTCGTTACCATAATATTTAATAATCTTTTATTTTTTATATTTATTTTATTATTATTATATCCTAAAACGTGACTTTAGCTTTCATAAAATATTGATTGTCAAAAGCTTGTAAGTTTTAAGCGTATGAATCATATCTTCGGTTGATGTTTTTTTTTTGTAAACTTTCCCATAAGTCTAGAAGTAAAAAAAAATATAATTACATTGTTTAAAAAGGCACAATAATGAATGTGCCATAAGCTATAATTATATGCATCAGTAACATTAATAACAATATTATCTACATCGCTAATATATGTTTACAGTCAAACAAGGATCTTGTGACCCGCGGCCAAAATCGGAACTAATAGGTGTCATCAAGTGGAATCTCACTGGATGACAGTTGCAGAGTTGCCGTTTGCTATAAAATTTAATCAAGTTCTATTTTTAATTAGTAACTGTGCTGACCCTCCTGTTGAAATATTTCCATGCAAGTAGGAAAATTTTATTAAATGATAACCATAATTTCACACCAACGCGCCCTGTCGATGTCATCCACGGGCCAACATATCCTTGTCGCACTACATTACGTACATGCATACACAACAAAGACACTATATATCATTGTCTGTGGTTTAAAAAGTGGCTTTAGTTTTAAACATAATGGATTGTATCTTGACAGTTTTATTAACTTGTGTGCCTCTACATGTTGGACCCATGTCCCTATGTAAGCCTTTCAAAGGTCCGGGTAAAGCCCATAAATCTCAGCGACTTAAAATTATAATAATAAGTAACTTAAAAGGAAAACATGATAACGATTTTGACTATTATTGCTATTGCTCATTTTTCTGACGATGGTAGGGGCCAATCCTCAAATTACCGGACACAACTCCAATAACACTTTTACTGATGTAGGACTTAAATACAGGACTTTGAGATCATCACCACTATGCGTTACTAGATCAACTATGTTGTCAGTAAAAAAAGTGGACTAAAATAACAAACCCTATACATAGTATAGGGTTTGTTATTTTAGTGAAAGTTCATGAAACTGACAGTAAAGTTCCACAGGAATCGTTTGGCCCCGCTAAAATCGGAATTAACGCTGTCATCCAACAGAAGCGAAAGAGGAATGTCAAAATCGTAGCATGTGGCAAACTGTAGTTTCTGCCGACACTTGTAGGATATAGGCGTGGCATCGCATTTAAACGAGTGGTTCAAAATTGAATTCATAATCGATACCAATTTCTTCTGATTCAGCGATTGAATCGATTCGAGCGAAGATTGCGCTCTGTCGGTTAAAGTACAATAGGGACTGTAATGTGAAAATGTATGATAGTTTTTATTATGATGTTTACAGTTATGGGAAACTCGGTGAACGCTAGAGAACATGGCTGGTTTTTGTGTTCGGATAAACTAGTTTTGTTTTTATAAAGGACCCGCTATGTTCTGATCGATCTTCAAGGTTAAGCAGCGTTTGGCTCGGTCATTCTGAGATGGGTGACCGTTTGTGGCAATTCCATTTTCATGCGTCTATGTGCTTCAGGAGGCATGCTAAGCTGTTAATCGCGGCTGCCAATTTATGTGGTAGTTGTTAAGCTGAGATGATAAATTCCAAAAGCAGGTGGGAACAGGCCTAACTTTACCAATCCGCAGTGGGACCGCTTAGTGAAGGATGATCTAATCCCTTTCACTTCGACTTATTGGAAGGCCTATGTCCAATAGTGGGACAATGTAGGCTGTTTTCATATTTAAAGTTTCAAGCCTGGAACTTAACGGCGAGTCCGTTTAAAAACAGGCAGACAAGAAAATGAGTAAACATTTGGTAGGAAAAATCTTATTATAAACGAAAGAACATAGTTATCCAATGTTAAGTAATGCATAAAAAACACATATCTGTAGGTATACACTTCTTTAGTTTTCAAATAACTAATTCATAGATAAAACTTTATTGTGAAATCAATTTTTGACACAAATCATACAAGTTTACTGAACAGAAAATATCGTTGCTCAAAAAAATATAGAGCTGTTAAAAAATGCGACGCCATTTTTCCACCAATCGTATAAAAAGTTCTCAAACTATGACTTACATGTTTCCATTCAATAAAACATCTTTACGCCTATCAAACTTCGAATCACGACATGACTAAGTAAATATTAGTTACTTCGCAAGTTTTGACTGGCAAGTAAGATTTATGGTTTTTAATTTAAATTTCATGTTTTTTTGGTATTTTTTTTTTGAGTTATGAAAGTGACAGAAGCAAATTAATTGCGTAAATTGTTTTTTGTCTCCCTGACTGTACATATTATAATTTTAATTTCAGAACAGATTCAGTTCTTAAGGAACTGAATCTGTTCTTAAGGGACTGAATCTGTCAAAAGTCAGTAATTTTGGTACTTAGTCTAATTGTTACCCAACTACGGTCCTGGATTTTGTCTGCCGGTTGTCTCAGTGGTAAAAACTAATACACCAAAGGGGTCTAAATTATACAAAGACCTTAAGGAGATCTCGGTTGTGGGCGACAAAAGCAATGAACCTGTAGTTAAGTGTACCAATTGTATGATAAAATTAAATAGTCCGTGAATTTTTGTTTTTCTTTTTTATATAACAAAGCCTATTCGAATTCGAAATTCGAACCTATTAGTTGAGTTTTTGGCGGTCGAAGGAAGTCGAAGAGTGATGTTGTCAATTTGTTTTAATTTCCAAAACTTGTGTTATTTCGACTAATAACGTGTAATGTTGGTAGAATATTAACCATTATGTGTTCTTATATGTGCATGAGTGAAGGTAATTGTTACAAAGTGATAAAACGTGCCTTTTCGACTTCCCTCAAAACGGCCGTTGCAATTGGTATGTAAAGTATCCACCGCTTTACTATCCAGGGTGGGGTACTTCATTAATTTCATTATCATCGTTGTCACCAAATTCATCGGGGAGTCAAATTAATTTAAACAAACACGATTATATATCTCACTGGACACTGGCAAAATATACTTAAAATTTGTCGGAAGCCATAACTTGAAGAAGAAGAAGAACCTATTAGTTTACTATTTACGGTATATCGTCTAACCGGTCAGTTACTATGCTATTAAATATGAAAATAAAAATATTGTGCTTTTAAATCAATACATGAACCTGCTTATAGGTTTTCGTATTCAGATTTGGACGGACGATTTAACGCAGTGGTTAAAAGCTTGAGCCAATCCGTCTGCTGAGTCTAATAGTCGCGGGTTCGATTCCCGTACGAGACAAATATGTATATGATTCACAATTATTTGTTTCGGTCTGGGTATTTGTGTATGTGAATTTTTATGTTTGTAAAAGCATCCACGACACACAAATCCCTAGTGTGGGGCTACGTTAAAAAAAAAAAATTAAAAATTTATCCAATCCGAATATTTGTTGATCAAAGTAAACCTTTTTGACGTGGGTAAAATCGTGCACAACGCTTTCTCGAGTCTAAGGGGAAACTTGCGGGGCATGTTGGACTCCTACCGACTAAAAACCACAGGATAGCTGACATTGAAACTGCTTAGGGGCTCCGGAATCTCTGCCAGGAATGCACCTTTGGGGAAGAAATTAGTTGCTTTCCGCCTGCACTGACACTGCTTAACCTTGATGATCGTTAAACACTGCAGTCCAGGTCTACCTGACAGATAACGGAGATAGTAAGATTTCCCTCGTTTTTCCAAAAAAAGGTTCCCTCATGGATTTTTTGTGAAAAGTAGAGCTACCATACCAACCATCATTCTTACATAAGGAATTTAGAGTAAACGTCATTTTTTATTAGAAGTATATTAATACTAACTTCTTATGAAAAATAAACATACTACAGTACAATTAAATCTATTCTCTATATATTATCATCTTTAAAACGCTATATCAACTCAATCCAATAAATCCAAATTGATGAAATACTTTTAAATTCGGACAGCATTAATTAAAATAAAAAAGCAACATAATAAATAAAAAATAAAAACAATTTAACCAACACGACCGCTAAGATACAAATTTACAAACGCTACCCAACTTAACCCGTTACCGCTTACCGCAAAAACATTTCATCTCCAAACTCTTTTCAAATTTCGAACGCCGAAAAACAAAAGGGCTAATTTGTCCGTTCGAGTAAAAAAAGGTTCACTGATAAGGAAAAAAATCAACAGAAATGTTTTCCATTTTTCATTTCGGTACCTAACTGACAAATGCCCGGAGACGGCGGATGGCAAATGGCGCGAAATTAAAGTCTAATTCTTAATAAAATCTGTTTTTCTTTTTTATTTCTCCCTACCTTGTGCATCTCGTTTAACTTAATTAGAATCCTCGGAGTGTTAATTCGTCATTTGTTCTCCTCATTTACGTTAATCTCAACCGACGAGGTGTAAGATTTTCGCGTTACGATGTGACCTTAGCTCTATTATGGCGACCATTAATGTTTATGTGCTTCGAGATGGATGCACGACTGGACTGTCAAAACGGAGAAATGGTTGGGTTATAATCTAGTAAAACACTCATCTAGTACCTGCGCTTTTCATTTTAGAAAGCGTTTGACGTTTTGGAATTACTCTTGTAGATAATAGAATATAAAACCGTTGTTTTATATCTTATGAGAGTAAGAAATTCAAAGTTATCAAAGATCAGTCAAATTAACACTTGTACGGTCAGCAACATAAGGCACTGGACATTCTTAGTTTTTTAGACTATTTACACTCATTTTTTTAGATCATGTTTGTTGTTCTAAATGATATTATCTGCTAATATTTGGTATATAGATAATCACTAACGTTTATGAAGTGTACCGATTTGAAATTGATAATGCTCAGCATCTTACGACGCTAGCTGTGCCTAGTAGAAAATGATGTCAAAAATTTGCCAATATTTAACGTCATCTATTTATTCATTGAACGGGAAGAAACCAGAACGAATGCAAGGATTGTGGTTGGTAACGATGTGCTGGAGCAAGTGAATGAGTTTGTATATCTTGGATGCGCCTTCAGTAAGGATGGGAAATACACCGCTGATATAGAGAGAAGAGTGAATGCAGGTAATAGAGTGAATGGTGCGATGGGAAGGCTACTTGGGAGCCGGCACTTAAGCCAAAAGGTGCAGCTGGCCATGCATAACGGAGTGCTTGTCCCAACGCTGTTATATGGCAGTGAGAGTTGGGTATGTAAGAAGGAGAACGAAAGCAGGATAAAAGCGGTCGAAATGCGATCTCTGCGGAAGATGTGCGGAGTCACGCTGACCGACCGTATTCGCAACGTAGTAAGAAAGCGAGTAGGTATGAAAGATAGTATCGGTGTAAAGATGAGAAAGGGTATGCTCCGTTGGTTCGGGCATATAGAAAGAATGCCAGAAGAAAGAATGACAAAACAGATATACAATGCGAAAGTGGAAGGATGTAGGTGCTGGGGAAGACCTAGACTATCTTACCATGACCAAATAGACCGTGTCTTAGCTGAAGGGCAAGTCAAGAGTCTCCGTAACCGGCGAGTGTGTATGAGACGAACTATGAGAGTGGAGGAAGCCAGAGAGGTATGTAAGGAAAGAACCTGTTGGAACTCTGTACTCTCTGCCTACCCCGCGAGGGAGCTGGCGTGATGATATAGATAGATAGACTATTTATTCATTTCAATCCTCTAGTACGAATACTTCGGCAGAATAATGATTTGGCCAAGTCTAATCCTAACCTGATATTTTTGAAAATCAAACGAGCAAATACATTAGAAGTGTAAACAATATTCTCCATCGAACACATAGTTAGTATTAAATGTAATAGTATTTTCTCTTCTTGCAATTTCGTACGTTTTAATTTTAATACTTAGCACTCACACGATAACTTTATTATAGCTCATTCGCTAAATACTGTTTATGCTGAATGTACATATTATCGTTTGCAATCTAGATCTATACTATAAATTGAATTGTTTAATATCCACCAATTGTTTACTGTGTTGTATATCAATAAAAATTAAATAAAATTCAACCTCATCCAATTATTTTTCTTCTAGTTATCATCTCAAAGCTCAATATAGATTCATGCTTACACATTTTTCTCAATAAAACTTTTATAAATACTGCCGCTAAATCTTAACGCCCAAACTTTCGCACCAAAGCCAATAATAAAAGACAGATTAACTATCCGATAAACACATTAACCGATCTCTCATAATGGCATCTTAGGCGTCGCAGAAAAAGTCCTGAATCACTCTGTTTTTCTTTGAACCAAAACTAAGAGAAAAAAGAGCTGTTATAATGATATAGATGGAGCGAGAGGGATGAACAAGGTCAAGGCAAGGGGTTGGATTGCAATAACGCGTACAAAAATGGGGTTAGTTGCATTCTTGGAAAAATTGCATTACACCATGACAATTATAGGGTTAAATTGTTTTGGAAGTTCTACGTCTTTTCTCTAAATATTTATAGATTAGGGCTGCAAATTATTTAATATTGCTTTTAAACTGGTTTTAAAATAATTAGACTTAATAAGTTGCCTACCCCGCAAGCTACCTGGCATGATGATGTAGATAACTACATAGATTACAATAAGTTCTTATTTTTAGTAGTACTTACATTTTTATAATATTATAGTTCTAAATTATTTTTAAGTTTTTTTCTGTCGTTAAAAAAGAAATAATAATAACACGAATATTTGAACAAAAACTGAATATTAATCTGTTATAACCAAAAATTTTAGTAATCGACTAATTTCCCCACCCTAGTCAGCCCGGAACTGCGTACTTGCGCCTTTTTTGGGACAGTTAGTTTAAAGCATCAAGAGTATTTTTAACAAACTAGTTCAAATGAGAGAGGTGAGGTGAGGTGAGAGGGATATCTGGGAGGGTTATTATATTAATCGGATTAATAGAATATCGGAGTTATTTTAATTCCGGACATAATTGTGATATTGGATTTCTAAAAATTTAAACATATATATCACCATATAAATCACCATAAGTTTTGCTTTTGTCGCCAGAGGTTCGAGTCCCTTCCGATAAAATTAATATTTAATTCTTTCTTTTAGAATCATTATTCCATACACTAAGACATAATGCTTAACACAAAATTTTCTTTTTATTCGAACATTTAATTGAGGTCATTTAGCTAACTCCAGACAGTTTTCTGACTACAATATGGCCAAGCAGATCATACGTATTAGTCAATGAAATTACCATTATCCATAACTGAGATGACCTGTAACAACAGATTAATACCCCAAATCCCAAGTCAAACACGAACGCCGCATTTGCAAGTCATAAGATTAGCGGATCCGAATCCGGCGGATGCCAGTACATCTGTCCAGATATACAACGGTAGACTTATGGAGCAAACTCGTATACGCCATACCATTGAATAAACTCGCATATGCCAAATATACCATATGCAAATAATGCCAATCTTTAGCAAATTTATATTGGCAGACATAGAAGTCCTGTTTATTTGCCGTTACGAGCTCTACATACAAATCAAGGGTGTTTGATGTCCGAAGAAGAGCTTTAAAAGCCTTCTGAAATATTTTATACAAAAATTTAACACCAGCCTACATATAGCAGATTGAATAGAAATTATGTTTAACACACATATCTCGTATTCTTAAATTTTTGTCAACGCTTTGCGATGTCATTGAAATTAAAAATCCTAATTTCACTAGAGAAGATGGCTGGCTCCTTCCTTGGGATCCTGTAATTCATCATCTCTTAACCTATACTTGTCCACTGAACATAGGCCCCCCAATCGCTTTCCGGCGTAACCGATCCGACGCAACCTGCATCCAACGACTTTCTGCGATTTTCACAAGATCGTCGGTCCATCGGTCCATCAGGAAGAAGGACGTCCTACACTGCGCTTGCCAATACGTGGTCTCCACTCTAGAATCTTTCTGCCCCAACGCCCGTCCGATCTTTGCGCTATGTGGCCCGCCCATTGTCACTTCAACTTGCTAATCCTAGGCTATGTCGGTGACCTTGGTTCTTCTACGAATGTCCCTTATTCCTGATTCGATCCCGTACAGAAAAACCGAGCATAGCTCTTTCCAAAGCTCGCTGAGCAATTCTGAGCTTTTTTATGAGACCTATTGTAAGAGACCACGTCTCTGATCTATATGTCATCACTGGCAACACACATTCAATAAAAACTTTAGTCTTGAGGCCCTGAGGTATGTTGGATGAGAAGATGTTGCGCAGTTTCCCGAACGCTGCCCAGCCAAGTTAGATTCGTCGATTAACCTCTCTCTCAAAGTGAGGATCACCTTCGTGCACTGCCCCTGTACCCGGACTGACATGGTGGCGTTATTATACAAGCACTTCAACACTTCAATGTGCCGATAGTCAATGCGGCGTCGCTAGAGAGATCTAAGAACCGCCCAAGTCTCGATCGAATCGAAGGCTTTCTCATAGGCCACAAACGCCAAACATAGTGGTTGATTATACTCCTCCGTCTTCTGTATAATCTGCCGCAGCGTATGTATGTGGTCTATGGTACTAAAGCTTTTCCGGAAACCGGCTTGTTCGGGAGGCTGGAAGTCATCAAGCCTACGTTCGAGAAGATTCGTGATAACTCTCAAACTGACTTGATGATGACTTATAAAGATGGCTCAGCAGTGTGATGGGCCTATAGTTCTTTAGTAAGGTGTTATCACCTTTCTTGAAAAACAGTACCATTACACCCCTGTTCCATGCTTCTGGCGTTTTCTCTTCGAGCAAGACGGAATCAAACAGCCTCTGAAGGACTTTTAGCACCGGCGTTCCACCCGCCTTCAAAAGCTCTGCGGTGATTCCGTCTTCGCCCGGTGCTTTGTTGTTTTTAAGTTGTTTGTGAGCAATCCTAATCTCGTGCAGGCTGATGTCCGGGATATCTTCAGTGTAGTGTCGGGTTATAGTTGGCTCTTGGGTCTTTTACTAAGTCAACAACAGGTTCCGCTACTGAGGTATATAACTGCCCATAGAACCTCTCTATCTCCCTGAGTACCTCTGACCTATTCAACGTTACGTTTCCGTCCTTCGTCTTCGGCTTTGCCCAATAGACGCGTCTCTTGCGAACACTTTGGAGCCCTTGTTCTGCTCTATGGTCTCCTCAATACGTCTTGTATTGAAGGACCAGAAATCGCGTCGCAAGGACTTCAATATCTGTACATTGAGCTGCCTATAGGACTTAGCATCATCGGATGTTCGAAGAGTCATGGAACGTCGCTCAGTCATGAGGTTCCGGGTGTAATCACATAGTTTTTGAGGCCCATTTTTACGGCGGGGCTTAAAATACTTGGACCCGACCGTATGGACAGTCTTTACCAGCCTGTTTTTGATTTCGTTTACTAATGCGCTGCTGTCTAGCAATTCGAAGCGGTTTAACAAATCGAGTTGAAAATTCTCGGGGTTTTGGATATATGCATAAGATGGTCGGAGCGTTGAACTCATCAGACGCGATCTTTCCATTTTGACATTCATATTTAATGTGCCTCTGACCATTCGGTGATCACTAACGGTGTTTACCCTGTAAATCACGGAGACATCAATAAATTTTTATCGCTTGGTGCTCATGATTAAGTCTAACTCATTCTTGGTGGCACCATCGGAGCTCATTCAGGTCCATTTCCTATAAAGCGGCTTTTGGAAGAAAGAGTTCATCATAAAGAGTCCCTTTTTGTATAGAAATTCGGCTAGCCTCTGACCCCGGGTTGCGCTGCCCAAATCCAAATTGCCCCACTCTCAACTCATCATCGTCCCGTTTGCCCAGCAGCGCATTAAAGTCACCCATAACCACTGTAGAGTGTGCTTTGGAAGTATGTATGGCTCTACTAATGTCCTCATACATAACTTCGACCTCATCACTGAGTTTGCCGAGGTCGGTGCATGGACCTGTATGACCTTCAGTGAATATCTTTTGGATATTTTGAGTATCAAGTAGCTACCCTGCTTGACACACTAGTGATGACAAAACGTTGTTTATGAGTGACTTGTGAATGATAAATCCAACACTACCTTGGGACTGCTGTTCGCCCTCCTGGTAGTAAAACAAGTTGCTGGATTTTGAGGTTATCTTGTCCTCGCCCTCTCTTCGGACCTCCGATAATCCAACAATACTCCAGTGCAACTTGTCTATCTCTTCTTCCAGCTCAACTAGCTTCTCATCTGTCCTTAACGTGCGTGCCACCAGGGCCAATTTTCGTCGTTGTTGATGGTAGCCGAATCTCTGCCGGAGATTCTTAGCACCCCTTGTCCTGTCGTTACCTTGACTGCTACCGTGGCTAGGACGAACAGGACCGCCGGGGTCTGGTTTTCCTCTGTTCTTCTATAGTAATAAATTGCCATACTAAATATTACCATGCACACATATTGCCATGCCATGCTTAAGTGCCATACTCGCCACGCTTGGCAGGCGGGTTGGCGAGCGCAGTTCAATCGAAGTATCTAGGAGGACGCTTCTGCCCATTTCATAGATGTCCCTTAGTCGCCTTATACGACACCCGATGGGATGAGATGGGTTGGTCCAATGCTAAGCCGGGAACCACACGGCGAATCCTGTAATTAATATGATTAAATCCAAACCTGAGCATAACACTGCAAGAGCTCAAGACCCAGTGTGCTCATTCTGCGTAGATCGGACCAACCAAATTAATTAAGAAGTTTGTATTACGGAGTAACTATGATTTTTGAATGCACTCGAAACGACGGGAATTAAAAAACTAAAAATAAAAAGCAATAAAATCCAAAAACTAATGTTACATTTTAAATCTTAGCATAATAATTATAGTACAATATACTTACTCTCATCCCGTCTCGTCTTCTAAAAAATAAAAACGATGTCTTAATTTACCTAGATTATTCAATGCCCGGACCACGGACATGTTCCGCTCAAAGAATTTTATATTACGCAAAGACTTTTAGTTCACCAAGAGCGCCCACCCAACTAAGAGGATTTTCATCGCTTGTATTTTATTTATATTACATTTTTCCTCCAGAAGTTAGGACTCGACATCGTTTCACGATGAAAAAGTAAGGATGTGAAAATTATTTAGAGACTAGAATAAAAAATATTTATGTTGTTTTTTGATTTGGTACCTACCTAACACATTTCAAAAATGTTGAATATTCAAAATTTATCAAATGCGGTAATAGCTTTAAGACAGTGATAATATTTGTTGTTGCTTATTAATTATTAAGAAAATTTTGCTTCAAAATAGTTAATCCTAATACGACAATTACTACATCTCCGGCATTTATACATTAAAATATGTTATTATATTATATCAGCTGGCTTCTTCTATTTTAAAAAAAGTCTCGTGATCTATGTACAATATTAAAGTTGCCAACTAAATGTAAACATAAATACACAGGTATTAAACAAAATCTTAATTTAAACAGCACACTTTGTTTAAGGTAGAACATGTTGCCTCTGTTTTAAAGAAGTCGTCTCTATGCAAAATAATATAACTGATAATTAGATCTATACTTAAATATACAGGTATTAAAACAGATTTTAATTAAAACAAGACCTACTTTGCTTAAGTTAAAGATGTCATAGGTTGCCTCTACTATAAAAAAGTCGGTTGATACTCGACACCAAATAATAAACTGCCATCTTAATCTAGTCTTTAATAGACAGGCATTTAGATAATATTTAATTTACACAACACATCCTGTTTAAATAAGAACTTGTGATAAGTTTTGCCTCTCTTACAAAGAGTCGCTTCATACTCTACACAATTATGCTGTCTTTATCTGGTCTTAAATAGACAGGTATTAAAACAAAATTTTAATAAAAACAAGACCTTTTTTAGTCTATGTGTGTCGGTTTGAGTAAAAAAGTTTTAAGTTAAACGGTCCCGCATTTTATGTCTCCGGTTTCGTGATGGGACATAAGTAATTTACTAACTGAACTCTATTTTCCGAATTATGATTACTTTAAGTTGAAAGATAAAGGTAGATATTTCTAAAGTTTATACGTGATTTAAATGACTGTATTAATTTTTGAAAAGGCTTTATCTTAAATTAAGTTCCGGGCATGTGTCACAAACCAGGCTATTGTCCATCTATACCTCATAACTAATAATGTAGACGAATAAGTCTGTTTTTTTGTATTTCCGAAAACCTGTAATTTTCGTGATTCTAGTTTAGTTTTAATCCAGTTTATAAATATGAAATTTAAAATATACATATATTACAGAAGCAACCATTAAGTTTCTAGCCCTTTCTTCTCAGAGAAATGACCTTTTGAAATGTAGGTAGAGCCTTTGTGACTTTCTTGAACATACATATAAAAAAAAATATTTATAAATGTCTTCTCCAAACATGACACCGTCGTAAAACAAACCACTTTTCTTAAACCTTCTTTCAGAGCTTTTGAATGTTTAATTAGAAGAGTGCCTAATTAGAAGGTCTGAAAAATTCACGGAAACGCAAATAGCGCGATTTTTCGGGAAAAATGTTGGAAACGCTTAATTTTGTACTTATTTTTTTTAATAACAGCGATTGTGTCAGCAATTATAGAAACCAATGTTTGGATTATTAAAGTAAAAATAAATTAAACACCGTCGCGTCTATATTTCCTAACCGGGGGTGACTGAGGTGGCTTTTCGGCGGCGATGTTAGATCTCTACTTACTCCAACTGCGCAGATATAATCCAACGATGTCCCTTGATAAGTCTGGAAACATCTGTGACCTGTGTTTCTTGTCGATGTATCGCTTTTGTTCAAGAACAAAAGCTGCAGAGTGTAAACGTGTGTTGCATAAATGGATAAATATGGTTAAACGATATATCGACCCTCTCCGGGCAACCGACTAAATAGATGTGGTTGCAGGAAAATTTCCCCTAATGAATAAGAGGCTTTATGAAATACCTAATAGACTTGACTCATTACAAGTTTTAATTTAACTTGCAATGTTCGTGTGTCTGTCTGTCTTTCCGGCTTAAATCTTGTGGTTCATTTTACAAGCACTTCTGGGTATCCGATTGAGCTGAATTTTGGCATACGTATGTAAGTCCGATGACAATACTATAATATGGTACTATGGATGATACTGGTCTGATGATAGTGTCGAAAGGTGGCCATAGCAACATGTGAAGAATACAACGTAATGCCCTCGTGTTTAGGCTTGTTAGATTGGTGTTGACAAGTACTACACAATCAAATAGTGTTCAGGGTCTGATGATGAAACCCAAAGCTAATGGAAACCCAACTACTCGATATAACATCGCCGTGTTTGAGCTCGTTGAATTTGTCGAGTACTTTAGGCCAAGATGGTGTCCAGGGTCTGATGATGGAGCCAGCATGAAGCCATAAGAATTCCTCAACTAATCAAGTTGTTTTGCTATAAAAGCTTGCTTTTAAAAAGGTCATTTTAAATTAAAATTATTACAGAAGTAAGTTTTTTTAGGGGTACACTCTGTGAGTTTTGTTTCTCAAAAAAGCGTCGCGGTGACACGGAACAAACCGCTGAATGTCGCCAGGCAAAGTCGACTACGTTTGAAGTCACTAGTGGCACTATCGCGGGACATTGTCCCCTCATGAATACGTGGCTTAAATTCTGTGAAAATACAGAGGGATTACCACAAAAATTTAATGTTAGCGTGACACTAGCTAGTTAATATGTAATTTTTGTCATACTACAATTTATTAAAGGTTGTCGAGAAGGTGTGACGTACGCGCAGCGTTGCCGAACGCCAGCCGAGCGTCAGCCAAACGCCTCCGTCGGCTGTATGACCAAACCTTAAATGTCTCGTCAAGTATCCGATGAAGTGTGATGGAGGGGCGACGCCGGCTCTCGGGTGGCGGTCGGTAGAGTGGCGCGTATGTCACACTGCGGGCAGTGAACGTAGCGCGGGCCGGGCGGCCACCCTGTAGCTGTCAACGTTTAAAATTCAAACAACAACACTAGCGTCCCGCCTGCATGCATATTGGCGTCTCGCTCTCGTCATTCTTTGTTTGTAATCGCGTCGGGCGTGGCAGGCTGTGTGACGCGTCCCGTACATTTCAGTACATTTTAACTCCCCTAGTCATGCCACCGTCGCGTCCCACTCACGCTGCGTCGGCAACGTGTCGAAACCTTTAAATAAACATGAACGTGACAGCACGCTTACTCGCTAGCGTGACCCTTTCGCCAATCTTTAAGTGCTAAGCCCTCTGAAGCCTATATAACAAACGCAGGTCGTCATCTAAAACATTGATCCTTTAATGATTTCGAAAGTAACCTTAAACCGCTTCTGGTGAAACCCAGGTATCATTTAACTAAACTTTTTCACTCAGAACTTTCATTTGAAACGAATCCGTTTACTTAGGCGGTCGTTTTAATTAAAAATCTGTTTTAATATGCATTTATTATTTTGGTTCAAATTGCTGAGTCGTAAAAAAGAATGGAGATATTATTCTATTCGTAAATTTTTCCTTGTTGGTCTAGTGGTGCATAGGAATCAGGAGGTCCTGAGTTTGAATTAAAGGTCGGATAAGGTGTTGTTAGGATTGTAATGGCAATAGTCGCTTCTCTTTAAAATTAGGACCTAAAATAAGTGGTGTGACCTAAAATGAGAGTACACAATACACCTATTCTACTTATGCTGGGGGAATCGAATGACCTCCAACTAGATTAAATATTTATACTAGGAACCTAACTAGCCCAAACTAAATTCAGAAATGTCAACTTCGCATAAATAAATGCTTTTTGGTCTTGCGGAAAAACGCATGGCTATGTGATCACGAGGTGCTGGGTTCATGCCCTAGGTCACACAAATGTAGTTATTTTAATGAAAACTTCCCAGTATGAGTCCGGAGTCTGGAATTGTGCCTGGTATATGGCAAAAGGCTCACCCCTATTACATGGAACCTAACATCCTCGGCGAAGATAGGTGTACTCTGTACACCTTTGCCACCTCCATTTGGGGAATTTAGGGGTAACAGTGTTACAACCTGTTTTGGCTTGACTGCTCCAAAAGAAGGCTAGTGATTTTGTAAACGCCATACGTGTTACAGCAGTAACACTTATAAAGAGATAGATACAAAACTACCAACTATTCCCTCACTAGACATATATCCACATACTGATGTCCCTCTCTTACTCCTAAAACATCCAGTACAACAAAGCGAGACGCATTTATATGCCATTCGACTCTACTTAAACAAAAGGCAATAAAAATCAAGAAATTTCCAACCATGGTCCAAATAAAAAATTATTAAATTGCACATTTTATCTAACCATTAAATTACGACACGCTCTTGGAAAAAGTGTTTAAATACCCAAACGTTCTTGGACCCTTGGGGCTTTATGGCGGTTCCAAACTCTTAACTTATTTACCCTATTATTTTATTTAGGGAAGTGAATACATTGACTTCCCTAAGTGAATGTATTCACTTCCCTAAATAGTCTTTTTGTATATTCATTTTATTTTAATCTACTTTCAGAGTTGTCTTATATACAATCATCCGTCTCAAACATTCACAAATCCATTTCAAGTCACGATTTATTTGACCTAACTCAACACAAGAACGAATAGAAATATTCAATTCAAATGAAAATGCCTAGATAATCTGAACTATATATATGATCGAGTTTACTCAGCAGGAAGTCAGTGCAGTGATAGAAACGCGAAGTCACGGAATTCAATTCTTGACCAAGTTTCTAGTTGCAAACTCGTCCAACGCTCAATGCAAACTGTCAAAACAATAATAAATGAATATAGAGGTATGTTTATAGATTAACTGTAAAATTATGTATTTTCAATTGGGCAATGAATTTTGCACTTATGCTATGCACTTAGCCTTTAGCTACATTATCTACCTATTTTTACATGCCTTTACTTAACTTGCAATCTTCGTATGTCTCGTACGTAAGTTATACGTTCAAATCTTATGATCCATTTTTCAAGCACTTGCGGGCATCCGCTTGAGCTGAAATTTGGCATACGTATGTAAAGTTGGTGACATTGCAATAATATGGAGTTGGTCTGATGACGGAGTCAGAAGGTGGGCATAGGAACATGTGAAATATGCAACCTAACCTCCTTGTGTTTAGGTTTATTAGATTGTTATTGACAAGTACTGTAAAACCAGATATTGTTCAGGGTCTAATGTATGTATGATGCCCAAGGCTGGCCAGTGGAACTAACTACACAATATAACCCCGCCGTGTTTGGGCTCGCTGGATTTTTCTTGACGAGTACTGTACTGGATACCCGGATGGTATCCAAGGTCTGATGATAGAGCCGGAAGAAAGTTATAGGAACCTACAAAAGGAACTCCGAAAAAGCTTGTGTTTAAGAACTTTGTGTTTAAGTCTTTTTAAATCAAAGTTATTGTTTTTCACGGTTGCTTTCATGCTTCTCCTGCCGTGTTCAAGTGGCGCAAATTGCCTTCCACGAATGTGGTATACCTCTCGTAGACGTGGCGTATGTAAGTGGTAAAACTTGGCCAAGATTTGTTCAGGATTAGGATGTTTGGAGTAATAGGTAGGAAGGTTCCCTGGAATAGGTGGCCGTGATAAGCTGAAAGTGATCGTTTAATTTTATTATTTTTTTACACCGTCACGGCTATATTCCCCAAGCGGGGGTGGCAGAGGTGTACTGAGTACACCCACGTTTCGCCGACGATGTTAGGTTCCATGTAATAGGGGGCGAGCCTATTGCCATATACCGAGCACAATTCCAGGCTCAGGACTCGTACTGGAAAGTTTTCGTTAGAAAAACGACACTTGTCCGACCTAGGATTTGAACCCAGGACCTCGTGATCACACAGCGATGCGCTTTGCCACTAGACCAACGAAAATTTTTATTAATGCTAGATTTAAGGCCGCTTATATGGATGTTAGTACATGTACGTGAACGAGTCTATAGTCGTGCATGCGTCTCATATGCATGCATGCAGGATTGGTTTGTGTCTGTGCCTAAAAATGCCTGTACATATTTGAGTAGTTATCAAATCTTCAGATTTTTTTATTGCTTCTCCCTTGCCCTTCTGACTCAAGCGTGATGGTTGCACGCTCGCCCTCTTGTCTGGTGAAGTTGTAAAGGCCCCGCGGCCAACAGCGTACATCATTCACACACACACACACACACACACACACACACACACACAGACGTCTACGTGCTACGGGCAATTTACAATTTGCAAAAATATAACATTTGATTTTTCGTCATTTGTAATCTGTAAAAAGTATTTATTTCGTAGTATTTAAAACAGACTGACAATTTTCATTATGATTCATTGCAAAGGAGATTGAAATCGCAAGAACCAAGATAGTTATATTAATTTTATTTTATTTATTTATTTACGATCACAACATAATGCACAATATAAAAATCATCAACCCACAAAACTGTGCGACCAGTTTGACTGTGGGGTCAGTTGAATCAACAAACTTAATATAATGGTAAAACTAATTTAACACAAACTTAGGTAATGTTTTTTCAGATTCCTTTTAAATTTTTTTATATTTGTATCGCCCCTTATGGCCCTTATAACTTGCTGTTTGATTGACACCGCACATTAGTTGTTAAAATTGCCTTTGTTCATGCAATATGTTTGACACAGTATTAAGTTGGGAGAGTATTGCACTAAAAATCTTACGTATTTTAAGTATTCTATTTGAAGATCAAAGTACAGAGTAAATTTAAACGCGTACTTTTTAATAAAGGATTTATATTAAAGGAAATTAAGTTAGGTGTAGTTTTTTTTCAAGATGCACTTATTAGTCATGAGATTTTATGTCTGTATCATAACTAAAATCATTATTATCACAATAGAAAAAAGATATCCTTGTCTTTAATATATAATAGCTACATCATCAAATTCAGCCTAGAGCGTTTATTGGAGGATCAAGGCATCCCCAATAGATTTGGCGACCGGCTCTGTGCTGCATGCGTGTGAATGCTTTAACCTGCGACCTTCACCGGATCATCGGTCTATCGGCATTGACCCCCAACGACTACCCACTCCGTCTTGCTTACTCTTTATTATTTATAGTGAATCAATTTCAGTCAAATAAAGTATATTGGTTCGACGACATATTACCTATATGTATTCTATTTCTCTCGCGAGGAAAATCCTGCGTAAGACGTGAACTTTGGGAGAAGCTTTGGAATTGTGTTAGCTTTCTACCAATTAAAAACTCAAAGATGATATAGACCTAAGCACTTCCATATCTTTCATAGCCTGAGCCATGCTGCATCCATATTAACACTTTAGAGAGGCTCTCGGATCTCCGTGAGGATCGCACTGGGCACCGGTGCAATGCCATTCTCCGAAGAGCCCGCATCTGGAGTAATACACTAGACTCACTCTCCTCAGCAAAGCCACGTTGCTTACACACTTTTTCTAGCAGTCACGCGTAAAGGACACGCCTTTACCTCCTCGTCCCTTGCCCCCAATGTCACGTATCTTACTTAACCAATCTAAGCGTAAGTGTCACAAGATAGACCGAATGTCTAATACCACAATATCATTCAACCGACCTTTGGGTCCTTTCAGAATTCCTTTCTCATGTTACCTCTAAGGTGGGACCCGCAAGGGACTTACAAGCAATCTCCATTATGATTTTGCACTTAACTAATTAGTAATATAATACTTGGTGTGATTTTTCGATGAGTCTAAATACAAAGAAATTTTGTCACTAAATGTTAGAAATGCGACTTTATAGAAAACTATTTAAAATTATCTGGTAATAATATAATTATGAATATCTGTCTATTTTCAATAAATTTATGTCACGTCAGATCTCTTGCGGGATAGGCTCAGAGTACAAAGTTCCAACAGGTTATTTCCCTATAGACCGCTCTAGCTTAACAGTCTAGTGGCAAATGTTATGGCTAGCAATCACAAAGGTTCAAATACTAGAAAATAATTTATTAAGGATTTTATATTGAAAAATTTACTCTCAATATCAGTCCAGAGTCTGAAATTACACCTGCTACCGCTGCTTAGGGAATATGGTAAATTTTTAGAAATATTTTTTAAATAATATAATAAATAAACAATGTTTATTAAACATAAATCATACCTAACAATAAAATTCATTAATTAAGTAAAACGTACTAATTCAACTATTACTGTGCTATTAAGGATCTGGACAATAACTTTTTACAAAATATACTCAGATAGATAACCCTAGAGACCCTTTTGCCGTCTGCGGCTATTGATATTAAATTGTTTTTCTTGGAAATACTTTCTACGACATCCACAAGAAGACATAGCACCGCTTTTCTATTACCAAATAAATGAAACCGTCAAACAAGTAGCGATGTAACGATCTAATTTATGCAATATTACTCCAAACAAGCTTACACAAATTAAAATCAACATATTTGCCCCTAAATATTGATATTCGATGTTTAATTAAAACAAACCTTCTAAAATCCCAATTAATTATTAACTCCAAATATAAACAGTGAACAAATAAATAATACGAGGCAGTTGCTGTTCCACTGCTTAATTAATTTTATGGAAACAGTCTCCAAGGACTCATAATAATATCAGTTAAGGGCCCTTCTAGGTCCTAACCCGTTAAACCTGTCAAATGCGGTTTTGGCTTGATACTCAAGGCGTGATATAAGGGAGGTGGCAGACAATGGAGGGTTAGTATTATGCAGTATTTAGGGATATGAGGTTAAGGGTATAAGTCGATTAGTAATTGAGTTATGATAACATCTTGGGTTTTGTTTTTGTATTGTATGGACAAAATTTCCTTTGAAAAATTGTGTATTAGGTAGACCGTGTTTCATCTGAAAGATGGTTCTAGACTCTCAATGATAGTTGTTGAGACGAATTATGAAAGTGGAGGAAAACAGAGAGGTCTATAAGCAAGTATCTTTGCCTACCCCGCAAGGGATCTGGCGCAAGATATTTTTTGGTAGACTATAACAAAATCAATATATATCTAGCCGTCTATATCATCACGCCAGATCTCTTGCAGGGTTGGCGGAGAGTACATAGTTCTAACAGGTTCTTTTATTACATACCTCTCTAGCTTCCTGCACTCTCATAGTTTGTCTCATACACGCTCGCCGGTTACGAAGACTCTTGACTTGTCCTTCAGATAAGACACGATCTATATGATCATAGTAAGATAATCTAGGTCTTCTCTAGTACCGAAACCCTTTAATTTTCACATTGTTATAAATTAGAATATCACTATATAAGCAGTGGCGCATTTACTTACCCTACCGTATGATGATGATGATGATTGATCCGACCGATTTCGGCCATGGCGACCACTTTAAAGACCCCTAGTCAGAGTAATGCCGCTGATGCGCTCGAAGATGGCTTATGTAGCCTATCTTCGCGGCGAAACTCCGTGCACATTGAGGGCACGTAAGTACGCCGTTCTCATAGTTGTATGATATGGCAGCAGGTGGGCGGGCCTTTAACTGATTGCGTTTGGCGTCAAGGTCAGCTTTACGCTGAGCCTCGAACTCGTGTACTTGGCTGTTCACCATCCTGCGCCATTCTGGCCGCTGTGCTGCCAAACGTTCCCAACGAGAGGGCTCTATGTTGCAGCTCTTCATGTGTCGCTTTTGGACATCCTTGTACCGGACGAGGGGACCGCCATGATTCCGCTTGCCCTTCTCCAGTTCAGAGTAGAAGATGCGCTTCGCCACTCTTTCCTCCGCCATACGAGATACGTGACCGCACCACCGAAGCTGTCGACGCATTAAATAGGCCTCAATGCCACCAACATTGGCTCGTCGCAGAACTTCGGTATTTCGCACTCTATCGGACCATCTGATCCTCATGATGGTACGGAGGCATTTAAGGTGGAAGCGATCCAGAGTGCGAATGTGGCGGCGGTATACACACCACGTCTCAGAGGAGTATAGGAGGTTTGGCAGCACGATTGCCATATACACCGATATCTTAGTGGGCAACTTAAGGTTATGCGAGCAGAAGACCTTGGTACATAGCTTGCCGAATGCCGCAGCTGCGGTACCCACCCTGCTATTGATCTCAGCATCAAGGTCACACTTGGATGTTACAGTGTTCCCCAGATAGCGAAATCTATCCACCTGCTTTAGCACATCCTCACCAAATTTTATGGTCAGTGTCTCGTGACCGTGCATGTCCAGGGACATCACCAGGGACGTCTTATTGACACTGATCTTTAAGCCGTACACCCTACCGTATAAGTAGTACATGATTGAGATTTTCTTACCTCAAAAATATACCCAAAGAGTATTTCTTGTGCAAACCTCCGTGAGTTGTAAGAATAATCTCGTGAGTTGTAAGAATAATCTAGAAACTGATAAAACGATCCCTTAGTTCAAATCATACTAACAACGGGAAAAAGCTAATGCAATGATGACGATAGAGCATAAATCATTAAATTGCAATTTCATTGCCAAAGAAAATGTAATTAATATGATTGTGAACTAAGGTATTAAATTGCAGAGTTTAGTAGGGGCGGCATAAATTGAATAGCCTACTGGCGGCAAATGTGTAAATCCGCCACTGTATATAATTCATTTCAATGCAAACCGAAATAAGCTCTTTTAAAACATTTCCTCAAAAACGTAAATAAATCACTTAATTCGACACAAGAATCCCATCGCACATTACTATTCTAAGGCCAAATACGAACTCGATCCTACCGTCCCCTTTTATTTTGTCCCAACATTCTATTAAACGTGTACTCCAAACACATTTGCCTTTTGCGCGAAGGAAATTGGTTCTACGGCTTATCTTCTGAGAAAAGCACTCAAAAGTTGTCTAAGCACTCTGGTTTATGCCTGTAAGTAATGAGTTTTAGGAGGTCCCCGTCTGGACAAAATAAGTCGCGTATTGGATTTTACAAATCAGAACTGAGTCAGTTGGCGTTCTTCTTTCGTATTTTACATTTCAATGGAATGACTTTTTAAGAATTATGATTTTTACTTTTTTATTATATTTAAATTAGTGTATATTCGAGATTTATTGTTTTTGACTTTCGTTGGCTAAATTCTAGGTCGGAAAAATGAAGTTTGTCTAACGAAAACTTTCCAGTAAAAGTCCGGAGTCTGCAGTTGTGCCCGGTATATGGCAATTCATTCGCCCCCTATTATATAGCCTTCAGGTCCAAAAAGTTGAATTTGCAAAAGTTGAATTTCCATTATGTTGAATTCCCAATATGTTGAATCTCAAAATGTTGGATTCCCAAAATGTTGAATTCTCATTATGTTGAATTTTAGGACCAACATCGTCGGCGAAAAATGGGTGTAATCAGTATACCTCTGTTACCCCTGGCTGGGAATGATAGGTGCGACGGTGTATTGGCTACATTCGAATTCCTTTATTATGAATTGAAACCTTTAATTCTAAAACCGTATCTTTTTGACAAAATATTTTGTTTATTATTAAATAATTTTAATACCGTTACCGAAATTCATTACTTCACACAAAAATGGGAAGTTACAATATACTATACCAAGCATATAAATAGCAAAATAAAGATTTTTGATGTCGGTGCCGTGGTAACCGACCGACTGGCACCGACTTCCAAAACTATTTCTTGATTTTTAATTATGTTAGTTTTTTATTATTTGAACTCGGTTCCCTCTTTTTAAAAGTTAATTATAATTTAAAAAAAATTGTCGCTACATACGGTACATGGTGTGTGCATAAATTTCACAAAAATAGGCATACATAAAATGACACTGCCAAATGCGATAAACCCCTACAAATATTTTTGTTGAAAACATTAATACGGTAGATATTAATACTTTTGAACCCACTCGCGATGTATTTTATTAAAGTTTTTCTCTTAAAATGTGCAACTAAACGGAATTATTTTCATTGGAGCATAAGTTTAAAACGTGTATCATTATAATACAGAAAAGAAATAGGTACTAACTTAATATAGTTTTTTGTTTGGTGGATAGTTTAAATATCTGGTACATAATTTTGACTTAAGTAGATTAAAAAAAACCGTAGTAACTAAACAAACTAGAAACGACGAACTAGAACCGTAGATACTAGAAAATATTCCTAAATCGTAGGTGCGCTTAAAAATATGACATTGACATACACAAACATCCAGATCGAACAATAATTTGAGGACCACGAAGAGTGCTCCCATGCGGGAATCGAACCCGAAAGTCATCGATCTAGAAAGCGGTAGTATTTTTGTCTGTAGATCAGAATAGCTACATATTCTGTATTTTTTCAGTTCGAGAGATTTGAACCGCCCATCCTTATTCAGCAGTGCCAAAGTGGCTTAAAGATTTCCAGTATCCTCATGGGAAATCAAACTACTTTGACACTTTCGAAATTAAAAGGAATAAACCGCGTTACGCCTATATTCCTTGTATTGGGGTGGTGAGGTTAGATATGTACATTTTGTCGATAATCCCAATATTAAGATGGAACTAGTGAAGTACGCACCCAGTTTTAGGCTGCGATCTTTACCAAGTCATCGGCCCACCTTGTTGGGGGCCTTATATACAAAAATCAGGCTGTACTGTCCCCACTGGCAAATCCCTTTTTGACAAATCGAGGTGGCAAACAAGATATTCCCTCACGCGCACCTAGTGCGGATCGCTGGAGGCAGGTATGTAGCCACCGGCTGTTAGTAGTCAAGGTTTACTACTTGGCTTAACAACTATCACATGAAGTGGTAACCGGTACTTGTTAATTTATGGAAACACAGATGAGAACAACTCATACAATTTTATGCTTGTATTTCCCAAGCGGAGATATCAGAGGCTATAATGTGCACCGACATATTGCCGATAATAGTGGTTATTTCTAGTGATATTGGGTATTGATTATTCCGCAAAAGTATTGAGAAATTTACAATAAAAAATAACATTTTATCCAATCTAGAATTAGAACATAAGAATTAGGTACCACTAGACCAACAATGTGGCAGTTTTGAAGGCGACTAGTTGATATAATAAAGACTACTTGACTATTCGTACATAGACGTTAGGTCTTTATTAGTGTTCAAAGATCTTGGGGCCATTTACCATACCTATCCCAATCTTTCAAGCAGGCAATTAAGTGATTTGTCATCAAGGTATTTGTAATAACTTTCTCGAGAAACATCTTACGCCAACAATAATGACTACCGTTGATTTTGGCCTTTAAGCAAAATATTACTAATTCAAGATATCGAGACTATTTTTACTCAGTAACGAATAATGGCTAATATAGTAGCCAGACAACGAAACTTACAATACACTTAACTCTTCTTTTAAATTCATAGCCACCGTTGTGGTGTCTCACTTGCTCGGACGAGCGTGTGATTACAACGAGAACTTTGGGGACCACGGCAAACTATGCTACGTATTAATTGTTTAGAAATTTTGTATTATTAAAAAAGCGTACTTGGTAAATAATGATGTGTAATATTAGTTATATTAAACTTTGTTGCAATTAATAATTGTAGCGAATAATCAAGAATCTAGTAGCCTGACCACGAAACTAGCAATACGCGTAACTCGTCTTCCATGTTGACAGCTACTATTGTAGTGTCTCGTTCGACGAAAACTATGGGAGACTTCCGGTTGTTGGCGTATTCGGGGTAAACTGCGTCTTAATTTTATCTAAATTTGGTATTATTAATTATGCGTATTACCTTGGTAATTAATAATATAAAAATAATTTATTTGTTATATTAAACTTCGTTCCAGTTAAGATAAATATCAGCAGTTAATTACCTGATACAAAATATAATAAATTAAATTATACTACAATAACTGTTTTTTTTTATCTTTTATTCAATTGGGTACCATCTATGTTATCATACCAGATTCCTTGTGGGGAAGATAGACTTTACAGAGGTCAAATAGATTCTTTTCTTTCTCCACTCTCATTGTTCGTCTCATACACGCTCAACATTTACGTATACTTTTGACTTGCCCATAACATAAGGCACGGTCTATTTAGCATGACTAGAGGAAGTTTATGTCTTACTCAAAACTTATGTTCTTCCACTTGCCATTGTATATCTGTTTTTTCATTCTTTCCTCCGGCATTCTTCCTATATGTTCAAACTAGCGAAGCATGCCTTTTCTCATCTTTACAAATGATTATTTCATACCTACACCCTTTCTTACCTTTCTTACTTAAAAAATAAGGTGTTTAAACAAAAAAAAAAGATTAATGTCTGTTGTCAAAGTAATATATGGGACAGCTGATAATTTTTGCTAACGTTTAAAAAATCTCACAAAAAAACGTTTTGAATATGATGTTAGTAATATAGTACTTCCAGATTATGAGTGTTTTAAAAGTAATCTTGTATATTAAGGAGTATACATTAAAACTAAACCAAGAAAACAAAATCCAGTCCTCTTAACAACGCCAGTAACACTCAATAACTTAAAAAAAACCACATCGCGTTCCACGTCCAAACTAACCAATCACTGGTTCTCAGAACATAAAAATGTAAATATCCTATAAAGCATACATTACACAGTTATCCTATAAATAAAATATACGAATTCTCCATTCAAAAGCAACTTAAAGTAAAAATGTACTTCGTAATGGCGAAATTAAAGTTTGCAAAGCAAAGTTTTGCCCCAGTGTTGTCTCAGACTTCCTTCGTAGAGTTCACAACTGGGAATGTATCGAACTATGTACATAAGTCTGTTTGTCTGTTCTTACTAGTATTTAGAAGTTTACTACTAGCACAGACCAATTTAATTTATGGACTGACAATTGCCGTATATTAAATCGTGACCCGCAAATCTTGTATTATGTATAGATGGCGCTCATTCGTAGCGTGGAAACTTTTATAACAGCCATTGGAACCAAGAAATTTAAATTACTTTTTCAGTTTTAGACAGACGCCTTGATGCAGTGGTTAAGAGCTTAAGTCGCTCCTTGCATTGGATTGAGTAGTAGCGGGTTCAATTCCCGCACGGGACAGATCTTTGTGTGACTCACAAATATTTGTTTCGGTCTGGGTGTTTATGCATGTGAATTTCAAGTTTGTTAACGCACCTACGACAGTAGGATAATTCCTAGTGTGTGGCTATGTTTTTTACATAAAAAAAGGAAAATAAACATATGTAAAATCGCTAAAACCACCTAGTTTATTAATATTTGATTAGCTGCCACCCGTGGCTACGCACGTGTTTATTCTGTGATTTTGTAATATTTTTATAAATTATAGCCTATTTATTTTGATGTAGAAGCTGTAATACTGTAAAGTTTATCAAAATTATGACTGCCTCGTTGGTCTAGTAGCATAGCGCTCTGCCCAATAGCCCGGGGCTTAAGAATTCGGGTTAACTCGCGTCCCCCGCCGTACACAAGAGGGGCACCGGTGCGTTTCATACGGAGATCCCGGACCCCTCCAAAATGCTGATGTCGGCAACCCTGGGGATTTACTCGGTAGGAATCCGACACGCCCCGCGAGCTTCCCCTTAGGCTCGCGGAAGTCCTATGCACGATTTTCCCCAGGTAAAAAAACAAAAAAATGTAGCATAGCCCATCACTTTGTGATCACAAGGTACTGGGTTCAAATCATAGGTCGGACAAATGTAGTTATCCTAACGAAAACTTCCACTTGGAAGTTATCACGTTAATCCGGAGTCTGGACTTGTGACCAGTATATGGCAATAGGCTCGCCCCCTATTACATGGGACCTAACATCGTCGGCGAAAAGAGGGTATACTCAGTACACTTCTGCCACCCCTGCTTCGGGAGTATAGGTGTGATACACCTATATTGATCAAAATCCGTGTTGTAGTTTTTGCGTGAAGATGTTACCAACATACCGCACACCAGTTGCCACAACGTCATAAGTAACAAATGATGTTTTTTTCAGGAGATCGATTTAAAAGTTGTCGTTTTATTAAAGTGAAATGTATTTATTGTCCTATTATAAATCGATGATCAAAACATTGATTAGATTCTATATTTTAAAATTAAGGTTGTTTCAGAAATAATAACGTTGAGTAAGTGGCATATTTTTATTGTTTTAATCACGATACCTACATTTCTGACGTTGTTGCGCAAGAAGCTAAATTAAAAGTAGAACTTTGCTGTGCAATAACGTCATAAAGGCTGAACTAAACGAAAAATCCAACTCTTAATTTATAAAATAGCCCTTCACTTACTTTTTTCAGTGGGTAACAATAATCAACATTATTATTAAAATAAATGGAATACAAAAATCTAACAGAATTATGAATATTTTCTTATATTTAAGTACCCGGAATCAGACTTGTATGAGAAACTAATACGCTAGATATAACATTTGTAGAATAAACTAACTGCACTAGTTTATAACAATTCTAGCATTGTTGTTGTACGAGTACTTAGTACCTAATTATTTTTACATTTGATAGTCACAGTTCTCATAACAAAAAATCAGAATAAGCAAACTAAATCTGCTTATAAAAATGTTCATGCTAGCGCGGCACAACATTTTTTTGAACAAATTCTAACAAATCTTGTTTTTTTTTTCTATCACTTATCGGTATATTAGACGTATAAGCAGGCATTAAAGATATTTCCTCAATCTTTATATCGTTTCTTGGTCGGGTCGTATTTTCCCGCTATGTCCTGGTTGTTGCAAGATGAGAGCGTGAGTAGAATGTATGAAGAGTCCGGGACAAGCTTTTGACTCCAGGTTGTTCGGACTCAAATGTAGATGAATGCTGGAATAGCCTGAAAGAGAATTTGTAGAATCCGCGAAATAAGTATGTGGTTGTTCAAAGAAGCATAGTACAGCATAAGGTGATGCATGATGGGATGCGGAGTTGCAAAGCTCCGTAGAAAGTAAGAAGAAAGCGTGGCAGGACTATGTATATTCTTTGAACCTGAATGCCAGTATAACAGAGATGAAGAAAGAAATATACCGGCAATGCAAAAATGCCACCAAAAATTTACTGAACGAAAAGCGTGAAGGAGCCAGTGTGATTGAAGAGGAGAGGCTGGCGATGAACTTCGAGAACAACACTAAACTATTTTGGAGCAAGGTGAGAAAGGCTCGAGATGATTCATTAGGCTCCAGACTGGCGAGGATAAAATCTAAAGATGGGAACATTCTTGCAACCATACAAGCTATGCTAAGCCGGTGGAATGAATATTTTGGAGAAATGTATGGAGATTCCCCGGATACTGATGCCACAGACGAGCCCAGAGGTGAGTTTGCGGCACCAGAATGAACAGAGGACATCGCTACGGAAGAATTTGAATGGGTGATAGAAAGTATGAAAAATAGTAAAGCTGCGGGAGTGGACATGATATCTGCCGAGATTATCAAATATGTTAGAACTTACGTCCGGGACGCCTTCCAGGTCCTTGCAAACCTTTGCTGGAGGATCGGTAGAGTCCCTACAGATTGGCGTCGCGCAGTCATAGTACCCTTGTATAAAGGCAAGGGTTCACAATACGACTGCGCCAGTTACAGAACCATCAGTTTGAACAGCTTGGCAGCCAAGGTGTACGGTAAAATTATTAAACGGAGAATGCGCGAGAAGTCCGATGGAATGTTGTGCAAGGCACAAGGAGGTTTTAGGTCCGGAAGAGGATGTTCGGATCAAGTTTTCTCCCTCCGCAACATCGTAGAGAAGCATCTGGCAGTGGGCCGGAAGGTTCTCTGCGGTTTTGTGGATCTGGAGAAGGCGTTTGATAGAGTTGTGCGAAAGAAACTTTGTGACAGTTTGTCAGAGTATGGTATAGATGGCACTCTGTTGCGAGCCGTCTAGTCCACTTATGTGGTAAGACTATTTATAATATATCTGGATAAAAGTCTTCAAAGACTGAAGGCGATGAATGAAGGTGTACAAATGGGTGACCTAGTGGTAACCCATCTATAATATGCAGATGGCGAGGTTTTAATAACGCCAACAGCCACTGATGTGCAAACACTAGTCACAGTTATGAAAGACGACTGCATAAACAATGGCTTAAATTTGAATGTTCCTTACATTCAAATTTACCAAACCAAGATTATGGTTTTTGAACGAGAAGTAACCAGAACGAATGCAAGGATTGTGGTTGGTAACGATGTGCTGGAGCAATTGAATGAGTTTGTATATCTTGGATGCGCCTTCAGTAATGATGGGAAATACACCGCTGACCTACAGAGAAGAGTAAGTGCAGGGAACAGAGTAAATGGTGCAATGGGAAAGCTATTTGGGAGCCGGCACTTAAGCCAAAAGGCGCAGCTGGCCATACATAATGGAGTTCTGGTCCCAACGCTGTTATATGGTAGCGAGAGCTGGGTATGTAAGAAGGAGAATGAAAGTAGGAAATGCGGTGGAAATGCGAGCTCTGCGGAAGATGTGCGGAGTGAAGCTGACTGACCGTATTGGCAATAGCGTAGTAAGAAAGCCAGTAGGTATAAAAGATAGTATCGGTGTAAAGATAAGAAAAGGTATTCCATTCCTCCTCTATTGGTTGAGCATATAGAAAGAATGTCAGAAGAAAGAGTAAAAAAACATATATATAATGCGAAAGTGGAAGGATGTAGGTAACTGGGAAGACCTAGACTATATTACCATGACCCAATAGATCGTATCTTATCTGAAGGGCAAGTCAAGAGTCTCCCTAACCGGCGAGCGTGTAAGCGACGAACTATGAGAATGGAGGAAGCCAGAAAGGTATGTAAATAAGAATAAATCGCATAACATGTTTGAAGTACCGTATATACATCCATAATTTATTATTACAGTGAAATAACATTAAATCTAGACTTCATTAAAAATAAATAATTTCAACTGTTTATAGATTATCTTTAGTATATTTCTGGGACAATATTGACATATTTGTAATAAATGACAGTAACACTTGCTGCTTGTAATTGAAAATAGAACCACAAAGGCAGAACTGTTCAATTGTGTCATTATTGCCCCAAAATTGTAAGAAATATTTGTCATAATTACTTTTATGACGTTGTTACTCCTACACACAAACACATCCTGCGGGAAGCCGCAAGCAACTGACCAATTAGAACGTTCTCGCACTAGCGTTGACAAAAATCCGCCAAAACCACAACGACATTTACGCCCTCAGTAGGTCATTTTAAGAGTTATATTTTTGATATTGTGGCACCGGATGCAGACACATATTTGACATCATTTGTGATCAAAATATCATTTTGCCAATTTTAGCAGTGATGACCTTATTGCACCCGGTGTGCGATACGTAAGTTCATCTTCGCAAACTTTCGCGTTTATAATATTATTAGAACTTATTCATTTTATTTAACCATGATAACAATTTACCAGCTTTGACGTTTGAAGCATTATGGTCATCATCATCTCAGCCTATACTTGTCCACTGCTGAACATAGGCCTCCCCAATCGCTCTACAACGCTTTGGTCCGATTTTTTTTTACAATCTTACATTTAACTTGCTATGTTCGTTTGTCTGTCTGTCTTTTCTGTTCAAATCTTGTGATTCATTTTTTAAGCCCGTTCCGATCGAGCTGATATTGGGCATTTATGCAAAGTCGGTGACAATGCCATAATATGGTACCATTGAGCTGGTCTGATGCTGGAGTCGAAAGGTGGCCATAGGAATATGTAAACTATACAATGTAACCCCCTTGTGTTTTGGATTGTTAGTTTGGTATTGACAAGTACTATATAACCAAATAGTGTTCCGGGTCTGATGATAAAGCCGAAGGGTGGGCAATGGAATCACCCAACCAATATAACCCAGCCGTGTTTGGGTTCGATTAGATTTAGATTTGTCTTGATGAGTACTTTAGACCCGGATAGCATCTATGATGGAGCCCGAAGGAAGCCATAGACACTCCTCAACTAAACAAGATCTTTTCGTTTTGTTTTTGCTATAAAAGCTTGTTTTTAAAAAGGTCTTTTAAAATTAAATATGCAGGTTATAAATATTATAAAAATGTAAATTTAACCTAGATGTCATTATCAACAATGCCTGGTAGAAACTAGTTACAAAATTTTGTAGGGCTTCGCAAGTCTATTCACTTATAATGGTCTCTGCTACGAGCAAACTTGTTAGCCTCCTGATACAAGATCTACTGGAGACTTTTGCTGTACGTTTTTTAATGGAGCCGTGTTGTTGGGTTGGCTGTGAGACTGTTAAAAAGAATTTGAAATGTTATTAGACTATTTAGTTTCAAAATTAGAGTTTAAACATATTAGGGATTAATATAAGGAACTCGATTCAGAATCAGTCTCAGAATATTTTTTATTCGTGTAAACCATTGGCTAGACAGCGGGTCTGTAGTCCTATAATACAGGCTTTGGCTTAGCTTAGGCTCCAGATCTCCCACAAATTTCATTGTAACCTCTAGACTCACCATTTATCTGTACGCAATTTGTAATTTGTGGAGATGAAATAAATTGTTATTATTATATATGAATCGTTAGAAAAGTAACAAAGACTCTACCATCACTTCGGAATGTCATTCCTGTGTAGAAGAAACTCCACGGTTACTCTTTTAAAATATTTTTTTTACAAACTTTTTCATCAATATTTTGTTTTGGGGTATGGGAAAACAATGTAAGTTGGTCATCAGGTGAGTCTGAGTTAAATAAAGCAAATTATACTATTAATTAAAATGGCTACATGGTTTCCTCATTTACAAACAAAAGGACACATAAATATATCATTATGTTAAATAAATAGAAGGAAGAGAGGGAATGTTAACTAATAACAGTTAAACAGGTTCAACACATTCAAGTGGATTCCTTAAAAAGTAGTTTCTTTGGAAAATTTGATACAATATTGTTTTTCTTTTTACTCGATTACGGCAAATCTAAAAGGATCGGTAATGTTTTTAGCAGTAGAATACGAAAATAGATAACTATTTTCGTATTCACGTATGTTCTACGGTATCGCTTTAATTACTCATCCGATTTTGAGGAATAAGTTATCAATCGATTTGTTATTATAGCCCGAGTGACATAAGTTATATTTTATACTAAAAAAGTCTGTTTTTTTTTATCGACCCTTGGAATTATCCCTCAATCAAAAAAAAACAGTAGCAGTCTGATAATGCCCGGGTCGCTCCCTATTGCGATGTTTATTTATCGCGATATAAACTCATTTATTGCTATATACCGGACACAATTCTGGACTCCGGACTCATTATGGAACTTTTCCGTGAGAAAAACTACATTTTTGTTCGACCACAGAGCTGAACTCGTGATCACAAAGCGATGCGCTTTGCCACTAGACCAACGAAGCAGTGACTTATTTTATCTATCCATCTTTATCATCACGCCAGCTCCCTTGCGGGGTAGGCAGAGAGTACAGAGTTCCTAATTTTATTCTATCGAAAAATAATTCGAATGCAAGTAGAACACCAATGTACTGTCATACAAAGTGAAACACAACTTAGAACATTTGCAACACACTTCCCAG
This sequence comes from Phalera bucephala, assembly GCA_905147815.2. Taxonomy (NCBI): domain Eukaryota; kingdom Metazoa; phylum Arthropoda; class Insecta; order Lepidoptera; family Notodontidae; genus Phalera; species Phalera bucephala. The sequence goes on from LR990620.1 coordinate 27,249,001, forward strand.
TCCATTACCAGACCGCGAGCAAAAGCTCATTCGAAAACACACATCACATCACACATTACCCGCGAAACAACCAATCCGGAACTCCTCAAATCCAACGCGCCCAATATTAAACTAATAGAATTACTGCGTACGCGTGATAAATCCAATTACAACGCAAGAAGAAAGCTCCCAAACTTCATTTTGTTTCCTCAGAATCGATGCTCGCGCAATACAGCTGAATGGGTAGTTTGGTTCAGTGAAGCTTGTTACAGCCTAGCGATTTGTCGCTTTCGATTTTTATTCTATGTAGAAACAATATTGACGACTTCATTAGATTTTATTTTTACTTCTGAAAAATAATTCAAGCACAAGAATATTTTGAATCATATTAAAGTTATTTTAAAGTAACGCCAGCTAAATATACGTATGCCACAAAAGAAATGAGTCCTGTATCGTTTACGATTACGTTTCCAAACATAAAAGATACAAACAAAAACCCACTCTGAAAGAAAAAAATATGGGTCTCACAAAAATTCGGGAACTGAACCCGTGACTACTCATTTCAGTGAACGGAACAGCTTCGACTATAACGACGAGTCCAAGGTCTGTGTGTGTGAACGGAACAGCTTCGACTATAACCACGAGTCAAAACTGTGGTCAATACATTTAAAAACCTGTTAGTTGTGGTAAACTATCCATCAACTGAATTAAAATTCTCAATCTATAATCCAATAAAAAAAAAATAAAGTTGAGAAACCATAGAAGTAACTATATATTCCTTTGTATCCCATTTTACAATCAAAACGACACATTAATAATACAAACATTCCGTAGTTAAAACACCATCCCACTATTAGGCAGTCCAAGACCGCCACCTACAACTTTACTCAATACGCAAAGAGACTATCTAATCGTCTACGCAAATCAAGCCTTATCTTCGGCATTTCTATACGGGTAAGAAAAATCTTTTCCGCCCGAACGCGCCTTGTTTTCCCGGCGATTTCCATTTGCCCCTACAAATGATTTTTATAGAATTTTAAACTTATCTGCACTAGATCGGGAAGGATTTGATCCTCCGACGTAGATTTTATTTTATTTTATTTTAGAACTAACCGGGTGCATTATTTGCAGTTGTTTTATTGATCTCTCTTGTGGATGATGTAAAATCAAATATTTTATACTTCATTTCAACAATTGTTGGTAGCCGCAAATCTGCCTCCACCAATTCGTACTGGCTACACGTGGTGAATTTTGACCTAATGTCTCTTACCTCGATTTACGAGAGAAGATCTTTGCCCAGTTGTGCCCAGATCAAATAGTACGTAGGAAATATGGAGCCACCTATATTTTAAAGTTATTTTGGTCTCTATTTTTTATTTTAGTTCTAAATATTCATTTAAAGAATTCCTTAAAATATGTACAGATAAAACAAATATATCCTTAAAGTAGTAGCTACAATAAAAAACTGCGAACTGACAATTTAAGACATTCCCTTCTTACACCGGCTCTTAGTCAAATGGAATGGACACGAATATAACTGGCCTTTTTTAGGATGTTTACCGAAGCCAAATTATTATCCTCATTCTGTGAGAAGCTTTTTTGGGAACAAGGAAATATTGCTTCATTTGCATATTTTATGGCTTATGGAAACAAAGCAAAAAATGGGCAAGGTGGCGTGTTATTCTTTCTATTTTAATTTTGAGTGACTTTGAATTTGAACCGTAGTAATGGATTATCCCCTTGCATCCGTTTCCTTACTACTGAGGGTGGTGGTCATGTTTTCGGAACAGTTTCGTCTGGATGATGTACCGCCATCTATTTCTATCTGCCGTTGAGTGTAGAGCATCGTAAACCGCGGTATAAAGAACTGTGTGAATCTGATCCATCCAGCGTATCCTCCTCATCCTACCTCATGGTCGCTTACCTTCGATTTAAGTACCCAATTTGCACACTGCTCATTTTCGCGTGATGTGTGGAGGGGTTAGTCGTATAAACGCACCACTTGCACTCTACTTCCCTTCCCACAATATCACTGCCCGGCGCTCTCTTCGTTGGCGGTTTTTTGAGCGGGAGTCAATGGGAAAGCTAGTATAGAAATTGCCTTAGAGATATTTTGATGAAAACAATATCATTTCGGGGATAAGAAAATCTGATTTCGGGAGTTTTTGCAAACATAAGAGCAACACAGAGCGATGCTTCAAGTACGCAGGGAGTGTGTGAACAGTTACCGCTACCGTGGCACTGCTCATTGTTCTAGGCGGTAAGTAGACGCAGTAGCAGTGTATAAATCTGGTATAATAGAGTATAATCACAAGTATTACTCTGTATGTTTCAACCTGATAATTTCAAAAACTCAGTCTGTCTGTTGCAGGGACTGAGGCGGAAAAAGCAGATTTGGGTAAGTACGCTTCAATTAGTAATAGTTATATATTTGTTCCGTTTGTCTTTAGACTGCCTCGTTAATCTAGTGGCGACCGGGGTTTAAGTCTTAGGTCGGACAAATGTAGTTTCTCTATCAAAAAAATCCTAGTATCGGCCTGGAGTGTGGAATTGTGCCCGGTATATGCCAATTGGCCCGCCACCTATTATATGGGACTTTACATCGTTCTAAAAAAATTGGGTGTACATAATACACCTCTGCCACCTCCGCTTGGGGAATATAGGCGTGACGGTGCTTATTATTTTTTCATATAGTACAAACCATTTTTTTTAAAGCAAATTACACATAGGTCACAACAACTAACCAGGTCAACAAATAGGACTGTTCGACTACTTGGGTGGCAGGAGGGCTGGCTCGTTACTTGGCCTAAAGATAAGTTTGGCCATTCAGCGTGGGAATGGAACCAGGGAATTCTTGCCACATTCCACGTGGACAAGATTTGTATGATTAATTTTTATTTTTATTTCAATTAGGTATAATTATATTTTTATAGCAAATAATGTGATAAATATGAATAAAACAGGGTAATTATGGCAAAATAACATCGAAATAAAATAATTACCTAAGTTATATTTTTGTAACTTATTCAGTTCTTTTTTACCCGTGTATTAATCGGGTAGTTACTCACAGCATGCTTAAATGCTCTAAAGGTAATTACTGCATCACTCTTTTGTAGGGTAAACCGCGACTAAAGGAGTAAAAGTTTTGCTACAGTAAAAGTCTAACCAAGTAATATAAAAATAACATCAGTACGTAGAGAGTCTCAATGGTTCATATTAATTAACAATTTATACCAAAAAAACTCACATATCTTGCTGAAGTTGAGAGTTATTTCAAGAAGTTTATACTTTACCTCGATTTACCACGGTTGGGCGTCACGAGCAAAACTTTTCATATTACGATGATGGAGTTTTAAGACGGTGAAGGTATTTCTATTTATAACTGTGGGGAAATTTTACATATATCCATGTCTTGGATTATATGTAGGTCTCTCCCATGGTAGTAAGCAGGAATGTTAGACGCTCAAAAGGTAAATTTATTTTTTTGAGATCCAAAATTAAAAAGCAACGTTGCATCTACAAGCTATATCCATTATCTTAACAGCTTTACAGTTAAAAAAAGCCTTTGGTATGTTATCTGGTCCTTTTAATTTCTGTCTTTTTGCTGTTATAGACCAAACTATAATCTTAAGCATACTTTTCACAAATTACGATCAGTTTGCTCAAGTCATTAATCGATGCGCTGATCAACACCATGTCGTCTGCGTAACTCTGGCTGTTGACATATCCAGTCTGAGCCCAACAGGTGTGCTACTCAGCTCCCTGATCAAATCGTTCATGCAGGTGTTAAATAGATCGGGAGAAGTAAGGCCTCCTTGTCTCACTCCACAGGATAGTCGGTAACAATCGGATAATTCGGTCCCCCACCTGACATTATTGGCCTGATTTCGGAACCAGTACTCGAGGAGATCAACAATCTTAGCTGGGACATTTGGGCCACGCAGTTTTTACCAAAGTATGTCGTAATTAAGCGTGTCAAAAGCACGGCTTATATCTAAAAAGCAGGCGGTTATATATAAAATGTATACGGTGGTGTTACGCTGTTTGTAATAGCTGACAACTTGTTTTAATACAAATATTGCCCTATCGGTCGAAACAAAAGGGCGAAACCCAAACTGACCATTATCATATTCAATTGCCGTGACGTGGGAGTGAACAACACGTTTAAGCACCTTAGCCATTAGGTAGCAAGCGATTTAGGCCTATAGTTGGCCATGCTCGAGATATCACCTGTTTTATTTTTCATTATTGGTACAACCAAAGTTCGAATTAGTTCTGAAGGTAAGTAAATTGTTACTGCCTGTGTCTCACGCAGACTGTAAAAAACAATGCCAACACCACACAGATATGCTGGCCCGCTATATATACAACAGATGTTCTATACTAAGGATGTCATGGCCCGGGGGACTTTCCTCTTTTCATATTCCTCTGTAACTCCATTACTTTTTTCGATTTGATTATATAATAACTAGTCTTAGGGCCATAACTAACCTGTTGCTTATTATTCTTATTTTTTACTAAGCAATTTTGTACATTAAAATGATTACGAAACATATTAGCGATATTCTTTTTATTATTTCCCCTATCTACGTTTACTGGCAAACAAGTTTAACTACTTAATTTTTTGGTTGCTTGCCAAAATTCAGAAAAATTACCGGCAGCTCGATGTCGAGCCAGCTTATCTAGTTTGATTTTATTCTGATTGTTTAGAACGTACTTAAGCGCTGATTTGAACTCTCTGCGGGAGGCAACCATATCCTCATAATAATAACCCAAGCATGGCCTACCAATTTGAAACCATAATATAAAGTTCTTCCTTGCCTTTACATGTGCACTCCTAACGTGCAAATTCCATCCTACAATTTTCTTTCCTTTTTTGGTTTTTAGATTATAACTATATTCTGCGGCCTTACGTAGTGTATTTATAATATCGTAGTATGTATAATCAATATATTTGTTATCTAACCTGCCCTCACACATTACTTCCTTAAAGTTTTCCGTATTTACAATAATATATTTATTTATTATATCATTAAACTTTTCGTCACAATACTTAGTATATTTATCTATTTGTTTCGGTTTTCTATTACCCCAAATGTATTTAATGCTATTATTTTTTAATGTCATGTTTTTACTTCCTAACATCTAATAAAGTTAATGTTACAGTTTACGACTAGTGGAAAATGATCTGACTAGAATAAGTCATACTTAACGTATGTCAGTTACTAGGTTGGCTGCAGCAGCATTTACTATGCAGTGATCAAGCCATCTAGACGTGCCGTGCGCCTCACTTACAAAATGAAATGTGCTAGGATTGAGCTTATCTAAATTTAAACAAATTAAAGATTTCTCTGTATAATAATCTACTAATTCTTTACCAAAATGAGTTCCGGGATGTGCATTAAAGTCGCCAAGTATCAAAACACATTCGGTCTCCAAGTTTTCGATAATCGCACTAATACTTGCAAGACATTGGGTGAACTCCGGCAGATTATATTTAAAATCTGTGGGCATGTAGATACTGAAAACAAGGAGACTACGATCACTTTGCACTAACCGTATGGCCACTATTCGTATTCACTATTACAATGCACTGCCTCAGCTTGAGTGAACAGACTCGACCGCCACATCAACGCTGTTCCACCGTAGGGCCGCCGCGCATAACAACTCAAATCCCTGTCGATTTCATTCAAAAATCCGAATCCGAAAAAGATTTTTGAAGTCCGTGACGTCTCCTGAAGTGCAACCACATACGAATTTTTACAAAGGTCTTTTACATGCTCGACTGAACGCTTAATGGATTTACAATTATACGAAACAAATGTCATGATTTCTTTTTTTTGTTATTATATATAAGTTATTTAAATTTAAGTTAGTTATTTAATTTAAATAAAAAAATTAAGTAATAAAAATGCTTTCAGTAAACCATCGAAATGACGTTCGAGGTACTAAGAGACAGTTCATACTTGATCGTAATCGGTCAAGTTGATACGTAGTCGTCCCTATGTACTACTACTCATTTGCGAAATAGGATACTGTGGGTAAAAGGATCAATGATGAACAAAAAATGTTTGTTCAGTTTATACTGAAACCTATCTACAACTTTATATATGGATCTTCACACCCCAGGAATCGCTATGTGTACAAAAACCAATATCCAAACTTCTACATACAATCCGTCCTTATCAAAATTGGATTTCCCCTAACACCCCTGACAAAATTATACCATAATAAATTCTATCACAGAAAGGCTTAGATCCCTTCCGTGGATAGGTAACAATACGGGTGTTTCTTGTGGCAAACGGAAGGTCGGGCAGTTGGTTCTGCGAATATCTTTGTGCATCCTGCATTATTATTTTATTGTTTTCTAAATGTCATTGGAACAGACAGTTCGGATAGCGAAATTCGGCCATTTTTTCCATGTAATATAAACGTATTTCCGGATTTTACTGCTTTGTTATTTTAACACTGGATTGTATAAATATTTTTGTTCGTAGAAATATAATAATGATTTATAAAAGTAGAGTTATACTTTTAATTTGGAACTAAGCCCGCCACACGTTCCCGCTACTGTAAATCTTAAAAAACAAGAATGGTCACTTTAGATTTCACCAAGGTATGAATTTTAGGGTGCTTGGGGGGCGCTTAAAGTGTCTTGCAACCAGCAAAACAAATTGTAAAAACGGAATCTGGAGTAGGGATAAACTAAATTCCATCAAGGTTAGACTTCCAAAACTTTGATTTAACAAAACAGCGATAATTATAACTTTTATTTCGATACTGTGGATTTATTTTAAGATAGATTTCATGAATGATACAAAAGCACCTCTAAAAGATCAAGGAAATCGTTAGATCTATTTTAGTTTTAGTTTAATTTAGTAGTAATAAGATGTTCCTATACAATTTAAGTGTGGCACTGCGCGGAGTAGCACAGGGCGAGAGGGACGTTATGCTTAACCCACATTTTCATTTGACATCTGGCGGAGACTGGTAAAAACTAAATGGTTCGGTCATGTCAATGTTACTTGTAAGTTTATAATTGAACTTTATATTAAAAATAGATTAATGAATGAATAGATTTTCACTTGTTATTCCTACAATGTACAAATAATATTAACATTTTGTGATCTCACTATTAAGTAAAACATTATTTGTATGTGCAATAAATATATTTCCCATTTTTTCATTACGCAGTAGATGGCATTTTTATAAAGAAGTATTCTAAAAAACAAAAAATACTTAAATAGTGAAATGTGATTTTATTTGTATGACCAGAATGTTGATTTAAGTAATTCTTGCATGTTAAGATACGTCACTTCATTTTAAGGTTTTTTTTTAGTATATATAATATATTTAATAGCTTTGCGAACTCGGGCGGACGTGTGAATGGAGCAACTAGCAATGATAAACTGAGGTGTACCCCACAGCCCACCTACCACAATGACGTCAAGGCTTTTGAAAATTCAAAAGGCTCGCTAGTTTAGGTCATTTCCTCTTCATATTTGCTTAGTGGAAGTACCATTCAACAATCATTTCACAATGTTACTGTAACGCACCGCGTTGTGTATTTCGTTAGTTGTAATGAAGATAGGTTCAGATATCAATGAACGCCTTCACTTTCATAAATACGATATTTCTAGAATTCTTTGGCAGAAGTTGTTTTTTCTGTGAACTGTATTTTTGGATGTTGGTTTTGAGTGGTGTTTTGTGTGAATTTCGAAATTGTTTTAGCTAAGTGCGAAGGTTGGATTTATGTTTTATAATGACTGTAATTGAGAAAGTATTTACTTAGTTCTTTGATTTTCGACTACCCAAAAATTCCAATCGTTATCCGAAATAGCAACTTGGTCTGTTTTGGTTAAGTGTGATATCTCTCTCCCTTAATTTGTGAGAAAAAGCCTTTGCACAGCAGTGAGATTTACTATATACTAAGAATTTACATTTAAAGGGGAATGCCCTGCCCTAAATCAATCCAAATAATGAAATTCAACAAACTAGTTCATAAAAATTCAGGAAAATTATAACGAGTAAATTAAATTTAAAAAACAAAGCATAATGAAAAATAAAATTACAAAACATATTTACTAAGTATTTCCAATTAACATTTTGAAAGGAAAAAGTCAAACAGGTTTTTTTAAACAATTTGTAATTCATCGAAATGACCTTAAAGAAAAAAAATATCTTAGTCGAGAAGACGAAACGCGTATTTTAAGCAAAAACTTTCACGCTTAATTAAGGAGCAAAGCAGGAATCTGAAAAAGCAAATACTTGTGAGCTTGAAACTCAACCGCGGGGAACATTGTAGAGTATAAAGGTGTTTAAAGAGGATCGTTAATATAATCGATCCCTTATTTGTTATTACCAAACGCGGCGCGTTACGATATATTCGAGAAATAATCGTGTAATGATATTTAGTATATCACTAGATTAATGTACGGTTCCAGCCTATGCTTAATTAGACAAAAAGGGGAGCCTGAAAAGGCAAATACTTGTGACCTTAAAACTTTACCGCGGGGAACATTGTCGAGTGTAAAAGGTGTTGCAAGAGCATCGTTATTCAAAACAGGATAATTATTTGTAACATAAAACGAGTCACGTTACGATAACTTCGTGAAATGATAGTGTAATGCAGTTGACTATGCCACTGAACAACTATTTTTTTTCTAATTCCCACACACACCATCACGCCTATCCCCCTATTCCCCGCTTGGGGAATCCCAAGCGGGGTCGAGAAGTGTACTTGTGTTAGGTCCCATGCAATAGGGAAACCTATTGCCATATACCGGGCACAATTTCAGACTCCGGACTCATCATCATCAGCCCGTATGGTCCACTGCTGGATAAAGGCCTTTCCCAAGGTATGCCATTGAGTCGGTCTTCGGCTCTTCTTCTCCAACTGCCACGCACCGCGCTGCGTATATCGTCGCTCCATCTAGCCACAGGGCGTCCCACACTACGTTTTCCGAGCCGCGGCCTCTACTCAAGAACACTTCTACCCCAACGGCTATCGGTCCTTCGGCAAATATGGCCAGCCCACTGCCACTTAAGCGAGCTGATCCTGTTAGTTATGTCGGTGACCTTGGTCCTCTGTCAAATCACCTCATTCCGGATTCGATCCTTCAGAGAAACTCCGAGCATAGCTCTCTCCATAGTTCGCTGAGCAATTTTTCGTTAGAAAAACTTCATTTGTCCGACCTAGGATTTGAACCCAGGACTTCGCGACCACCAAGCGAAGCATTTTGCCACTAGGCCAACGAGGTAGACAACATTTTCGAATTCAAACTCAAATTATGTTGTATAAACCCTGCGGAAGCACTTACAAATTGTCAATTAATATTTTTTTTTAATCTAATTACTAATGGGCTCCCACTGTGAAGATCCGGCGAGGGTAGACATCGGTATTGTTATTTTAATTTAATTCTCCTTCTTCTTTTTGTTTTCTTTTTTATAAATCATATTTATTTAGAAAACCAACATTATGCACAATGTTAAACGTTAGCTCCAAAAAATCTCAATATTTTGAATAACTGTAGGGTCAGTTGAGTCTCACACTAGATACAAAATTAATAATATGATAATATTTTTGAATACAGCAAATACTTAGGTAATGATCTTTCAGTGTCCTTTTAAACACTTTTATATTAATCTCGCTCCTTATAGCCGCCGGCAAACTATTCAAAAGGTACGGTATGCGCTTAGATGAATTACTTGTAGTAGAAGGAGCATCGCGCACGTGGAATTTATCTGGCCATAGCAGATAAATAATATGACATCTTCTTCGCCTGCCGATATTTGGAAATTCCTTAGTACTCTGGGTATCGGCAAGACACGACGTCATGACCTACCAAATACAATAAGTTTAGACGATCTTAATTGTCATTTCTCCACTGTTCCTTCTGTCGATTGTCTAACTGTTAATCGAACTCGTGCTTTCTTAGATGGTCTCAGGCGTCCGAACATTAATCCTTTTCACTTCTCTCCGGTCGACTCTTGTGAGATTAAGAAGATAATAATGTCCATAAAATCCAGGGCTGTTGGCTGTGACAAATTATGCCGATTTATGATCGTAACAGTTCTGGACTATCTTCTTCCGATAATCACTCACCTTGTTAACTTCTCTTTGGAGTCCAGAGTTTTCCCGTCTCTCTGGCGTAAAGCCTTTATCCGTCCTCTGCCCAAAATCCCTAATCCTTCCCTTCCTAGCCACTTCCGTCCAATTTCCATTCTTCCTTTTCTTTCTAAAGTGCTCGAGGCCTGTATTCATAAACAATTCTCCCATTTTATTTATACCAATGACCTGATTAATCCTCTTCAATCTGGGTTCAGGCCAGGCCACAGTACCGTCTCTGCTCTCCTTAAAGTGACTGGTGATATTCGTACAGGTATGGAAGACACCAAAGTGACTGTCCTTGTGTTAGTCGATTTTTCTAATGCCTTCAATACTATTAGTCACGATATCCTTTTGTCCATTCTCTCCTATCTTCTTTGCTCTCAGGAGTCGCTGGATTGGTTTTCCTCTTATCTTCGGGGACGCCAGCAGTCAGTTTTATGTGACGAGACGTCGTCAGCTTGGCGTTGCCTCGACACTGGCGTTCCCCAAGACGGTATACTTTCTCCTCTCTTGTTTTCCATTTTCATTGATTTGATAACCTCCGAACTTCGGTGTGCGTATCATCTGTATGCCGATGACTTGCAGTTATACTCGCAAGATAGTGCTGATCGAATTTGTGATATCATCAGCAAATTAAATCGGGATCTTGAGACAATTAAAAATTGGTCCGACAGATTTGGTGTCGCGGTAAATCCAAAGAAGTGTCAAGCAATCCTTGTGGGGAGCTCTAGGCTTATTAGCAAAATTAACATTACTACGCTGCCTGCACTGAAGTTCAATGGGTCAGTCATCCCCCTAAGTTCTAGCGTAAAAGATCTTGTGTTACATATCGACACCACGCTTAGCTGGCAGACCCAAGTCACATCCGTTAGTCAACGTGTTACTGGAACGTTACGATACCTGTATCGTTTAAAAAAATTCTCCCACTCAATATAAAAGCAATGCTTGTGCAGTCTTTAATCTTTCCTATTTTCGACTATGGTGATGTGTGTTACTTCGACCTGAATGCAGATCAACTCAATAAATTAGACCGGTTACTCAATAACTGCATTCGATTCGTCTTCGATATGCGTAAATACAATCATGTGTCAGAGCAGCGTTCACTTTTAAAGTGGTTTCCTATTCGGCAACGCAGAGCTCTGAGGGCTTTGACAACATTATTCTCTATCCTCCATTCTTCTGTCTCGCCTACTTATCTTACTTCCCAATTTCAGTACCTATGCTCTACTCATGATAAACCTCTACGTTCCTCAAATAATCGTCTCCTTCAGTGTCCCTCTCATCGGACTGATTTCATTCACTCTTCCTTCTTTATCCAATCTATCCTTCTATGGAATGGATTGCCTCTAGATCTCAGGATGGTTAACAAACTCCTCTCTTTTAAAAAAAATCTGCAGGTCTATCTACTACATAACATGTTGGCGGAATCTTCTAAACGTTAGTAGTTCTTGTTGTTATGTCACACTATCTGGTTCATATATATGTATGTATATAAAATATATTTATGTATATATATATGTATATATATATGTGCTATTTATGTATTGTATTATATTACTTTCTTAATGTTTTCCCTTCTTTTTTTTCTCATTTTTAGCACCTACCACAGTTGTTTCCACACCACCTCAAGGTAGACTGGCAGAAAATGCCTCAGGCATTAAGTCCGCCTATGTACACATGTGCATAAAGAATAAATAAATAAATTAATTGTACCACGCACACACGCTCAATGTGTGCACATTGACAGCTTCAGAACAAATTTTCAAAAAATCGAAAACTGGCATCACACTCACATAGTATGTAGCTGAGGCCGCTTAAGGCGACTTTATTTAGCAACGCTCAGTGTAGACAAATTATAGTCTTAAGGTATGCGTTTCTTTTGGCGCCTCGTTCCCTAAAGGAAAAGGGACGAACGATTTAGCGCAATGTCTAATAGTTGCGGTTTCGATTCCCGCACGGGGCATAGTTTTGGTCTGGGTGTTTGTATATGCGAATTTTCGTGTTTGTAAACGCACCCATGACACAGGAATCAATCCTAGTGTGGGGCTACGTTTTCATTTAAATAAAAAAAATGTTGTTTCGTAACTGATTAAACGATATTTTCACGGAGTTATCCTAACACACCGCGTTACGTGTTTAATTATTCATAGCGAATAAAGGCCGCAGCTCGGCCTAAAAAATATGCTTGAGTAAGCGGGCTCCGTGATTCCTGTTCACACCTTAATTATTAAGTCTTATGTAAAGAAAGTGATTCTCTTTTGATGGAAAATCCCCCATTTTTATGTTTATAAAATAAAATACAGCAAGCTGCGACTGGTGATCATAAAATTCGAGGTTTGGATCCTAGGTTAGTCAAAACGTTATCAAGATTATTTTAGAATATTCCAAAATTTTAAACAATATGTCTTGCTATAGTCTCGCCCTCTTCTTCAGTTGAAAGTCGTCCACTGCAAGACAAAGGCCTCCCCTAAAGACCGCTACAACGACCGGCTTTGTGCTGTACGCATCCAACTTCTACCCGCGACCTTCACCAGGTCATCGGTCCATCTTGTAGGGGGCCTACCCACTCCACGTCTTCCGGTACGTGGTCGCCATTCGAAAACCTTTTTGCCCCAACGGCCGTCAGTCTTACGAGCGATCTCGCCCTCAGGACCAAATATCTTGGATGAAATGTGGGTGTAAACAATACACCTCTGTAACACATGCTTGGGAATATAGATGTGACGGTGTGAAAAAAGACAAGAGCAAATACAGAGTTATTGAATATGGCAACACAATATTGTTTGCTTTCATTAAAAATAACTTGATCAGCAGGTAATAAATTAATTCAAGTTTAAAACGTTAACTTCGCAACTTTGGAGATCTATCTATCTATATATCTATAACCTCACGCCAGATCCCTTGCGGGGTAGGCAGAGAGTACAGAGTTCCAACAGGTTCTTTCCTTACATACCTCTCTGGCTTCCTCGACTCTCATAGTTCGTCTCAAAAACGCTCGCCGGTTACGGAGAATCTTGACTTTTGCTTCAGATGAGACTTGGTTTATTTGGTCGTGGTAAGATAGTTTAGGTCTTCCCCGGTACCTGCATGCTTCCACTTTCACATTGTATATCTGTTTTGTCATTCTTTCCTCGGGCATTCTTTCTATATGCCCGAAACAACGGAGCATGCCCTTTCTCATCTTTACACCGATGCGATCTTTCATACCTACTCGCTTTCTTACTACGCTGTTGCTAATGCGGTTTCTGTCAGCTTCACTTCGCATTTCTTCCGCAGAGCTCGCATTTCTACCGCATTTATCCTGCTTTCTTTCTCCTTCTTACATACCCAGCTCTCGCTGCCATATAACAGCGTTGGGACAAGAACTCCGTTATGTATGGTCAGCTGTGCCTTATGGCTTAAGTGCCAGCTCCAAAGTAGCTTTCCTATCGCACCATTTACTCTGTTTCTTGCACTCACTCTTCTCTCTATGGCAGCGGTGTATTTCCCATCCTTACTGAAGGCGCATCCAAGATATACAAACTCATTCACTGGTTCCAGCACATCGTTACCAACCACAATCCTTTCATTCGTTCTGGTTTCTTCCCTTTCAAAAACCATCGATGTCCATAATGAAAACAATGTCAACTTTTACAAAAATTGTATGAACTAAATGACATCAAAACAGCAAAGATTATGAAATTTCATTTATAGTCTTTTTCACGAACCATGGTACGGTGACGTTTGATCAAATTCCATTTCCCGGATATTATATTCAAGAATATTAAAATTAGGGAATCCAAAAAATAAATAAGAATACATCAAAAATCTGCTTCAATTTGCATTAAGATCACACTACTGTTTATAAATTTGCGTCATTATAAAAAAAAACTTTAAACTTCATAAAACTCTATTACTTATTTATGTAAATTGGAACGGTTCGCGTGTCAGGGACTGACACAATGAAATCGTTATAATATTATTTTTTTAAATGTATTATTATTACAAAATATATTATTACAAAAGTCCGATTGAGAGACGTAGTATACTAATGGTCAAAAAATAATAAAAAATCGTGAATGCGTCATTTTGACATATTAAAATAGACAGATTCATAGAGTGCGGAAGATGTGCGGAGTGAAGCTGACCGACCGTATTCGCAACAGCGTAGTAAGAAAGCAAATAGGTATGAAAGAGAGTATCGGTGTAAAGATGAGAAAGAGTATGCTCCGTTGGTTCCGGCATATAGAAAGAATGTCCGAAGAAAGAATGACAAAACTGATATACAATGCGAAAGTGGAAGGATGTAGGTACCGGGGAAGACCTAGAATATCTTACCATGACCAAATAGACCGGGTCTTATCTGAAGGAAAAGTCAGGAGTATCTGTAACCGGCGAGCGTGAATGAGACGAACTATGAGAGTAGAGGACGCCAGAGAGGTATGTAAGGAAAGAGCCTGTTGGAACTCTGTTCTCTCTGCCTACTCCGTAAGGGATCTGGCGTGATGATATAGATAGATTCATAGACTTTAAAATAATAATTTACGTAAGCGACGAATTAAGCAATTTGTCAGAAGATTTTTCAGACCAATCGCTCCTAAATTATTTTTATTAATATCGATTCTTCGCTATAAATTATCTCGATACCATTTTCAATCGATTCAATCTTATTCTCACTACATTTCTAGAAACGTCAAATTCCGAACGTCCCCGTCCCCATGTGAAAAAGACTATAAGATATAAATACTAATTTGATTAGATATTGCGTAGTGGTAACAAATAAGCTTAAATAGGATTCATCACTTGCTAATCTCCGAATTCTTATGTCCCACCTTATATCGTGCTCTGTATTCCCCAACGCCTGTACGCAGCAAGACTTGATGGCTGCCTCCAACAAAACAGTCGAAGTGGCCGCGTTTTCGGCGGCTTATATATAATTTGACGGATGGCTTATTCCAGTGGTACAGAGCTTGAGTCGCTCCGCCCACTGGATCGAGTAGTCGCGGGTTTGATTACCGCACGCGACAATTTTGTGTGACCCACAAATATTTATTTCGGTCTGAGCGTTTATACATGTAAATTTCTATTTGTAAACGCACCCATGACACAGGAATTATTAGTGTGGAGCTACTTTAAAAATATACAGCATGTCTACTGTGAGAACCATAAGAAGAATATCTTTATTGACCTATAACAAAAGAGGCAGTGGAAATTAGAAGTGGAAGTTCATGCGAAAATAGAAAGATGTGATTCGGCGGATGATTTGGCGTGGCGGACGATTTAGCGCAGTGGGTAAAAGCTTAAGCCGCTCCGCCCACTGTGTCTAATACTCGCAGGTTCGATTCTCGCACGGGATAAATCTTTGTGTGATCCACAATTATTTGTTACGGTATGGGTACTTGTGTATGTAAATTTTCATGTTTGTAATCGCACCCACGACACAAAAATAAATCTTAGTGTGGGACTATGTTAAAAAAAACAACATTAGCTACCGGGAGAGACCCATTTTTTTTATCGCAGTGAAACCCCTTTATGGGTACCCGTCCGCGTTCGGGGGATGCGGAGGGGTTATGTCGAAGTCCTTGATTCACTGACGTTCAGGCTGATCTGGCCGTCAGTGGACCAAGTGTACCGACTAAAAACCCTGCGGTGACACCGTCTTTGTCACGAGTGTCGGGGTCACGGGATCGCCGTTAGGCACGCTCCGCGACCCCGACGCGACTTGCCCTGTTGAGGGCCCACCCTGGGAGTCAAGCTCCCTGACGTACGTGTACGCCCTCCCTCTACGTCGATGCCGCGTTGGTGTCACCCAACGCGGCGTCCCCCTCTCGAGCTGGGAGGCAGACTCCCACGAGTCAGCCACCCAGGTATTTCGGTAGAGACACGCGTGTACCCGGACTTTGACATCCGAGGCCATGGGTATCTCCACGCCCGTCTCGCGCCACAGGCGCGCGAGCCGCCCAGCCGCCGCCGCGCCATCCTTCTGGTGGCATGCAGCAGCAGCCGGTCGTCCCGGTTCGGCTGGGCTAGGGAACCGAAGGGGCCCCACAGCCCAGCAGGTGGTCGGGAGATCACGCAAACCTACATCGACCACCGTACCACCGAGCCGATCTGCGCCACACCCCTAGGAGCGAGCACCCGAACGGCTCCCTAACACGGGCGGCGCCACCTGCTGCCCCCAACTCTCTCTCCAGAGGGAGAGTGAGGAGGCAACCAGACGCCACCCCCACACCCTTCGCGCCTTATATGCGCGTAAGCCTTCCAGCCGCTACTGCGCCGCCCCTCTGGCAGCAAGCAGCAGCAGCCAGTCGATGCAGCACGGCCGGGCTAGGGATCCAAAGTGGCCCCATGACCCAGCGGGCGATCGGAAGGTCCTTCCCTCTACCAAAATGCACGGCGCACACTAGCGCCGCGCCGACCGACCACCCAAACGACAGGCGCTACCTGGTGCACCCAACAGAGGAGCGCAGCCAGGCACCACAAACTTCCGGCTAAAGCCAGGGGAAAAGGGGACCGGGTAGGAATAAGGAAAGGGAGGGATGGGACCGAGTGGGTAAGGGTAAGCGCATGACTGTTTCTGATATGTCTGTTCAGGAGGACCGGACCAATAGCAGGCAGCAACCACGAGCAGGATACAGTCACACTTGCCTTGGGGATCGTCGCGACCGTGCGCTACTCCCAAGACCACGCCAAATTGCTTGCCGGGACAGACGAGTAAAATAGGCGAGAAGCTATGCCACTGCGCTTCGAAGGACACGTGTGGTGGGATAGCCTTTATTAGCCCGCACACCGGGAGAGACTTAGACTACGTTACCATAGTAATCATGTTACCATGTCATGGTAATGAACAAATAGTCCGAGTCTTATTTGAAGGGCAAGTCAACAGTTTCCGTAACCGTCGCGCGTGTATGCGACGAACTATGAGAGTGGAGAAAACGAAATACGTCTAAGAACCTGTTCCAATTCTATACTCTCTACCTGTCCCGCAAGGAATAGGATATACAAAAGGGACTCCCAAGTTTTCTTTCAATATGTTATTATGTACCCCTGTAAAAAGGAACAGTCACGGCTAAAATTCATTCGCAATTCATAAAACAAATATTGTGTTCGGCTGGCATAATGAATAGATTCCTGGTTTATAATATTTTTTTAACAACACTTCCAGTACCTTTTTTCTTAGAGAAGAAAATATTTCAGTATTGAAGCACCTTGTCTTGAACCTATTGTAAGGTTTTCTTGGAAATTCTTGTAAAATGTTTTTGGAAACCATCTTTTTATGTATAAGTAAAAGGGTTCATCAGATATTATGATTATACCTTCAATAAAACTGTTATGATGTTTTGCCATCTCGGAGATGGATCTTAAATGTTTTATTTTAAGAAAAAGCTTTTAGTGGTAGCTGCTAATTTCGAGTACATTTATATGGTGTTCGACAGGAACATTATTGTTCATTAAAAAATAAAGATTTTAATTTTATATAGTAAAAAATTGGTATATTTTCTTATTTCTTCAGCAGCCGAAAGATATTCACATTCTCTGGATTTTTTAAAATTAATTCGATTAAATTCGTTTTCGTGAAAATGTGCTTTTAATAGTACAGCGAACTAAATGAGATAGATTTCTGATGGTCGACTCATGCTAAAAATTATATTATTTTATGAATTATGTTACTGCTATTATGGTACAAATATTATTTCTCAGAGAAACTGTGAAATAATACTAGTAGAAAATACTATTTTTTCATGGCAAATAACACTCACTTTTAACATATTGTTGATTTTAACATTTCATAACTCCGACCTAAATCACATCTAAAACTAAGTCAGGTGACTTTCAAAGTCGAGGCTCGCTTACAATGAAAAGCTAAACCTTTGAGTCCTCAGGTAAAAAAACTCGAGGATTCTTGACGAGAATTCTCATCCAATAAGAGTTCCTATGGAATTTTCCTAAAATAAATAATATCTCAACTCTTGAGGTCTGTTTGTGTTTAAGGTTTTCGTCGAGCGTATGCTTGAAAACATTTTTTTCGGCATTCATCTCTTTGTTTCGGAATGAAAGGTTTAATCTGATTCTTAAGCGGATTTTAGGATAACGTCTTCAAGACGCTGTTCGGGTAAGTAGATATCATTTCCGGAATTCCAGACTTTTCCTATTCTGAAAACTAAGTTCTGCGAATCACTAATTTCGATGTAATTGTAGTAATGTTGCAAATTCTATGATGCATAACTATGGCTCACTTCACTAGATGGCGTTAAATAAAAATTTCGATTCTTTATACTAATCTGAAACGCACAAGAAGAGTTTTTACGTTTTTGTGGGTATTTTATCTGTATTGGATGAAATAACTACAAGGCCTAGCATAGCGCTAGATTCATCAAACGATTTTTATATTTACCCATATCAATCAGTAGTATTGTTTATGTAGGTATCCTATTTTGCTCTAGTATCTATTGTATGGTATAATTTCTGTGTCACTCTCCAATTACTTAACAAAATTATGGATCTTGGACATGTTCAGAAATATAAGAATTAAGTTATTCATGGGCAAATATCCGAAATTTTTAAATAAGTAATATTGTTAATGGGAGAATTACTTTTTAGCTCATCTATATAGAACTATTCCCTGCATATTTTAAGGAATGGATTTAACTATCGTGACTGATAAATAGTGAATGCAATTATTCAATCTAGTAGATTTAACTTTTTTTCGAAAAATTTACATTATGGATTAAATCTTTAGAGGCTTGTTTGTTTATATTCTGATTTTGGTAAAATTATTAGATTGGAAGGTGGTTTTGACTGAGACCGGTATGGATCTGATGAAAATCTCAGCCGGCTTGTCCCTTTTAATTTAATTCTTTCCACCAACTTGTAACTTAACAACGTCCAAAATGCTATAGAAAGAACAATTTTTCAACAAAAGCTGATTATAACTTCCGTCAGATATATTAATATCTGTTTTTAACTTTTTACTGTAATATATATTATTAAAAAGTCTATCTATCTATAACCTCACGCCAGATCCCTTGCGGGGTAGGCAGAGAGTACAGAGTTCCAACAGGTTCTTTCCTTACATACCTCTCTGGCTTCCTCGACTCTCATAGTTCGTCTCATACACGCTCGCCGGTTACGGAGACTCTTGACTTTTCCATCAGATAAGACTCGGTTTATTTGGTCGTGGTAAGATAGTCTAGGTCTTCCCCGGTACCTGCATCCTTCCACTTTTACATTGTATATCTGTTTTGTCATTCTTTACCTCTGGCATTTTTTCTATATGCCCGAACCAACGGAGCATGCCCTTTCTCATCTTTACACCGATACTATCTTTCATACCTACTCGCTGTCTTACTATGCTGTTGCTAATGCGGTCGGTCAGCTTCACTCCGCACATCTTCCGCAGAGCTCGCATTTCTACCGCATTTATCCTACTTTCATTCTCCTTCTTACATACCCAGCTCTCGCTACCATATAACAGCGTTGGGACAAGAACTCCGTTATGTATGGCCAGCTGCGCCTTATGGCTTAAGTGCCGGCTCCCGAGTAGCTTTCCCATCGCACCATTCACTCTGTTCCCTGCACTCACTCTTCTCTCTATGTCAGCGGTGTATTTCCCATCCTTACTGAAGGCGCATCCAAGATATAAAAACTCATTCACTTGCTCCAGCACATCGTTACCAACCACAATCCTTACATTCGTTCTGGTTTCTTCCCTTTCAAAAACCATAATCTTGGTTTTCTTCACATTCAAGTGTAAGCCATTGATCATGCAGTCGTTTTTCATAACTGTGACTAGTGTTTGCAGATCAGTGGCTGTTGGCGCTATTAAAACCGCGTCATCTGCATAAAGTAGATGGTTTACCACTAAGTCACCCATTTGTACACCTTCATTCATCGCTTTCAGTCTTAGAAGTCTTTTATCCAGATGTATTATAAACAGTCTAGCGGACATCACGCAACCCTGCTTGACGCCGATTTTAACGTCAAACCAGGGTGACCTGTTACCACCCACCCGTACGCATGCCTTGCGGTCCACATAAGTGGACTGGACGGCTCGCAACAGAGTGCCATCTATACCATACTCTGGCAAAATGTCCCAAAGTCTCTTTCGCACGACTCTGTCAAATGCCTTCTCCAGATCTACAAAACCGCAGAAAACCTTCCGGCCCACTGCCAGATGCTTCTCTACGATGTTGCGGAGTGCGAAGAATTGATCCGAACATCCTCTTCCAGACCTGAAACCCCCTTGTGCCTCGCACAACATTCCATCGGACTTCACGCGCATTCTCCGTTTAATAATTTTACCATACACTTTGGCTGCCAAGCTGATCAAACTGATGGCTCTGTAATTGGCGCAGTCATATTGTGAACCCTTGCCTTTATACAAGGGTACTATGACTGCGCGGCGCCAATCTGTAGGGACTCCACCGGTCCTCCAGCAAAGGTTTGCAAGGGCCCGGAAAGCGTCCCGGACGCAAGTTCCACCATATTTGATCATCTCGGCAGATATCATGTCTACTCCCGCAGCTTTACCGGTTTCATACTTCCTATCGCCCATTCAACTTCTTCCATAGTGATGTCCTCCGTTGATTCTGGTGCCGCAATCTCGCCTTTGGGCACGTCTGCGGCATCAGCATCCGGGTCATCTCCATACATTTCTCCAAAATATTCACTCCACCGGCTTAGCACAGCTTGTGTGTCTGCAAGAATATCACCATGTTTAGATTTTATCCTTTCCATTCTGGAGCCTGACGAATCACCTCGAGCCTTTCTCACCTTGCTCCAAAAGAGTTTGGTGTTGTTCTCGAAGTTCTTCGCCAGCCTCTCCTCCTCAATCATACTGGCTCTTTCACGCTTTTCTTTCACTAAAGTTTTAGTGGCATTCTTGCATTGCCGGTATATTTCTTTCCTTATCCCTGTCAGAATCAGAATCAGAATCAGAATATGTTTTATTCATGTAAACCATTACAGTATTTATGAATCGTCAGAATATAATCGTCGAATATAACAAAGACTCTACCGCCACTTCGGAATGTCATTCCTGTGGAGAAGAAGGGCAAGAAACTCCACGGTTACTCTTTTAAAATAAGAAATTACAAACTTTTTCATCTACATTCTGTTGTGGGGTATGGGAGAACAATGTAGGTTGGTCATCAGGTGAGTCTAAGTTAAAAAAGCGAATAATACTATTTATGAGAATGGCTCCCACATGACGACATGGTTCCCTCATTTACAAAAAAAGTACATATTGTGTTAAATTAATAGAAGGAAGAGAGGTAATGTTAACTAACAACAGTTGAATAGGTTGTTATGACTCAAGTGGAGCTAGAATAGCATCTATCCAAGCATTTTTATCTTTTAAATAATCTTCTATTGAATAATAAGCTTGCTTACAAAGTGTTCGTTTTACACAAGCTTTGAACTTATTTTCACTAAGTTTAGTGACGTCAATGGGAATTTTGTTATAAAATCTAACACAGTGCCCCATGAAAGACGTGTGAATTTTTGACAGACGAAACTGTCATACTGGCATTCAGGTTCAAAGAAGATACATAGTCCTGCCACGCTTTCTTCTTACTTTCTACGGAGCTTTGCAACTCCGCATCCCACCATGCATCACCTTTTGCTGTAATATGCTTCTTTGAGCAACCACATACTTCTTTCGCGGATTCCACCAAACTCTCTTTCAGGCTATTCCAGCATTCATCTACATTCGAGTCCGAAGAGCCTGCTGTCAAAAGCTTGTCCCGGACTCTATCTTCATACATTTTCCTCACGCTCTCATCTTGCAACTTTTCAACCTTTAATCTTTCAAGGTCTCCGAAGGGGATACGCTCTCGCCAGTGCCTCCACTTCCTGAACAGACCATTAAACCGCGCAACTACGAGATAGTGGTCTGATTCCAGAGTGGGGCCTCTATACGCACGTGTATCTTGTAGTTTGCTTCGGAGACGGTTATCAACCAGTATCAGATCTATCATACTTTTTTGTTCATTCCTTCTCCACGTATACATATGTATGTCCTTGTGCTGGAATATCGTGTTAGACACAAGGAGACCCCTTTCCAAACAAACATCTACAATGAGCTTACCTGCATCGTTCACTCTCTTATACTCTCAACACAACAACAACACTCACCATAAGGACCCAGAGCAGCTTCGCAAGTTTGCCGCCTGGTTCCTACCCATCCGTTCAGATCGCCATTATTAAAAAGTGATGTATAAAATGAAAATGTTTAGGCTGTAGCTCATTATTTGTACTCCTTATTACTATTAATTGATATTCGAGAGATTAAACATTCTTGTAATTCATTTTATACGGTTATACTCTAGAGATTAACGAAAGCGTAATATATCTGGACAAAAGTCTTCAAAGACTGAAAGCGATGAATGAAGGTGTACAAATGGGTGACATAGTGGTAAACCATCTACTTTATGCAGATGACGCGGTCTTAATAGCGCCAACAGCCACTGATCTGCAAACACTAGTCACAGTTATGAAAGACGACTGCATGATCAATGGCTTACACTTGAATGTGAAGAAAACCAAGATTATGGTTTTTGAAAGGGAAGAAACCAGAACGAATGTAAGGATTGTGGTTGGTAACGATGTGCTGGAGCAAGTGAATGAGTTTGTGTATCTTGGATGCGCCTTCAGTAAGGATGGGAAATACACCGCTGACATAGAGAGAAGAGTGAGTGCAGGGAACAGAGTGAATGGTGCGATGGGAAAGCTACTCGGGAGCCGGCACTTAAGCCATAAGGCGCAGCTGGCCATACATAACGGAGTTCTTGTCCCAACGCTGTTATATGGTAGCGAGAGCTGGGTATGTAAGAAGGAGAATGAAAGTAGGATAAATGCGGTAGAAATGGGAGCTCTGCGGAAGATGTGCGGAGTGAAGCTGACCGACCGCATTAGCAACAGCGTAGTAAGACAGCGAGTAGGTATGAAAGATAGTATCGGTGTAAAGATGAGAAAGGGCATGCTCCGTTGGTTCGGGCATATAGAAAGAATGCCAGAGGAAAGAATGACAAAACAGATATACAATGTGAAAGTGGAAGGATGCAGGTACCGGGGAAGACCTAGACTATCTTACCACGACCAAATAAACCGAGTCTTATCTGATGGAAAAGTCAAGAGTCTCCGTAACCGGCGAGCGTGTATGAGACGAACTATGAGAGTCGAGGAAGCCAGAGAGGTATGTAAGGAAAGAACCTGTTGGAACTCTGTACTCTCTGCCTACCCCGCAAGGGATCTGGCGTGAGGTTATAGATAGATAGATAGATAGATAGATAGATTAACGAAAGCGTTTGGCTTCCTGACCTTGAATATAGAATTTTAATAAATAGTTCCTAGCCTACGTTTTAAAATTAGGAAAATATTTAATTTCTGTCGCGTATCGACATATTTAATGTGGGTAACAACAAAGTAAGACGTGTTTTAGAAATCTCAAACTACTTCAATAAAACAGAAAAGCAATGCCTTTAAAGATCTTACGATTAGACCATCGAGATGATATTACGTAAAAGAAAGAAATTTACGACTTATAAGACATAGGTTAACATAAAAATTAAAAATGTAAACATAATAATTAGATTTATGGACATCGTAAACAAGAAAAAATTTGATCGAAAAAATACACAACAGAAGCCAATAAAGCCGATAAAGCCAAGCCTAGTATATTGTGGCTGCGGGACCGAATCACGGCGCTTATTTTCAACTAGACTGAACTAAATGGTCAAATCAAGTAGAAAAACCGATAAGTTTTCATTCATTTATCGCAACGCTAAGTGTATGCATCAAAATGGCGTTCACAAAAATGATATTGTTGACTGTATATGGTCACTAGGTTTACGAAATCAAGTGAGCTTTCTTACCCCTGAACACACAAAAAAAGTTCTCGTAAAAGCGACTTTAGTAATTTTATCACTATGTTACATAACATCGTTAGTTATAGGAAGTCCTTGTTTAATTATTAATGCAACTCTTATCTTAACAATACCCGTTGATATATTATCCTCGGAATTTAATTACGGTAAGCAATGCGATTGCAACGTAGACACGTATTATGGATGCATAGTTATGATTATCTTTGTCCTAATTACTGTATAAGTAATAACTTTACCGAAATAAAATTTATATGATAGTGTTATCTATTACAAAATTAATTATTTTTGTCTATAAGAAAATAATTTATCTACCCATACGCAACAACGTTTCAGAAAGATTGAGTTTTCTTGATTTTAAAAGTAATTTTTCTACAGGAAAATTTCTGGTTGCAGTCCGAAGACTGATATTGTACCTGGTATAATGTTAACATCATCTGAAAAAAGTAGGTGTACTCAGTTCACGTCTGCCACCCCTGCTTTGGGAATATAGGTGTGACAGTCTTTTGGTTGTCTAATGTTAAAACTAGATTGTATTTCTTTTCCTTTATCTAGACTTTGATTAATATTGAAACCTTTAGGAGATCCTTATCGTAGTTTTTTAACAATTTATTGAAAGTATAAAAATACAGTAATTCTAATCTATTAGGGCATTCCTAAGGGTATAATTATTGGACCACACTTTTTATGTACCAACTATTTCTTTTTTTGAAAACATTGGAAACTTTCAATAGGTATAATACTTGTAACTAAGTTATATTGAGACACAACGGTACTTGTCAGCGTGTACTATTTCCTTGTCTAATATGCTGAGAATATTGACTGGACCGGAACCTAGAAATGAGACAATAGCGCAACAATGGATTTCCACATACGGAACAATAGTAATTTAATTACCAATGCTACTGATATTTTCGTAAGGTACAAAATAACAATTATCGTTTGTGAGAATACTGACATAAGGTTTTTCTATTGTTTGATTCGGGGAAACGCGTCAGGGATATTCCACCAAATGGCCTTTCCACCATTTTGTTTAAAAATAAGTAATTATAATATAACACAATATAACATTACACAGGAAGATTGCCATCTTACAATGTAGATGTTTGTTGTGGGAGACTGGTGCCTATACTAGGTAATAACCGTGTTTCAGGTCACCAGTGCACCATCCCCATTACAGCTTATTTGGGCTCTCTCATAATCTAAAATAAAAATATATCGGTGCTTGTCTTTTCTGGAAATGCTGGTAACGGTGAATTGTGGATTTATCTTCGTTTTCATAGTTGTCCGCATAATGGCCGAACATAAAGGAATTCTTCTAATAACACTGGGGTCTTGTCCGGTACACTAATCTTCCTTGATATCCGAGTATGCGCACAATAGTTGCAGATTAATATTGTCACATGGAATGCAGCCAGCCGGGTGAAGACGGAATTACTGCAGAACTTCTGAAGGCGGGCGGATCGCCGGTACTTAAAGTCCTTCAGAGGCTTTTTAATTCCGTCTTGCTTGAAGGGAAAACGCCGGAAGCATGGAACAGGGGTGTGGTGGTGCTGTTTTTCAAGAAAGGTGATAACACCTTATTGAAGAACTATAGGCCCATCACACTGCTGAGCCATGTTTATAAGTTGTTTACGAGAGTCATTACGAATCGTCTCGAACGAAGGCTTGATGACTTCCAGCCTCCCGAACAAGCCGGTTTCCGGAAAGGTTTTAGTACCATAGACCACATACATACGCTGCGCCAGGTTATACAGAAGACTGAGGAGTATAATCGGCCACTATGCTTGGCGTTTGTGGACTATGAGAAAGCCTTTGATTCGATCGAGACTTGGGCGGTTCTTAGATCTCTCCAGCGATGCCGCATTGACTATAGGTACATCGAAGTGTTGAAGTGCTTGTATAATAACGCCACCATGTCAGTCCGAGTACAGGGGCAGTGCACGAAGGTGATCCCCATAAAAAGAGGAGTAAGACAGGGAGACGTCATTTCTCCGAAACTGTTTACGGCCACCTTAGAGGACGCCTTCAAGCTCTTGGAATGGCAAGGACTTGGCATCAACATCAATGGCGAATACATCACTCACCTTCGATTTGCCGACGACATTGTGGTCATGGCGGAGTCGCTGGAAGATCTAGGACGAATGCTCGGTGACCTCAATAGAGTATCCCAACAAGTGGGTCTTAAAATGAATATGGACAAAACAAAAATAATGTTTAATGTCCATGTCGTACCCACCGCACTCACCGTTGGGAACTCTACTCTTGAAGTTGTCGACGAATACATTTACCTGGGACAGGCAGTCCGGTTAGGTAGGTCCAACTTTGAGAGAGAGGTCAATCGACGAATCCAACTCGGCTGGGCAGCGTTCGGGAAACTGCGCAACATCTTCTCATCCAAAATACCTCAGTGCCTAAAGACTAAAGTTTTTAGTCAGTGATGACATATGGATCAGAGACGTGGTCTCTTACAATAGGTCTCATAAAAAAGCTCAAAGTTGCTCAGCGAGCTATGGAAAGAGCTATGCTCGGCGTTTCTCTACGTGATCGAATCAGGAATGAGGAGATTCGTAGAAGAACCAAGGTCACCGACATAGCCCTCAGGATTAGCATGCTGAAGTGGCAATGGGCTGGCCACATAGCGCGAAGATCGGACGGGCGTTGGGGCAGAAAGATTCTAGAGTGGAGACCACGTATTGGCAAGCGCAGCGTAGGACGACCGCCTGCCAGATGGACCGACGATCTTGTGAAAATCGCAGGAAATCGTTGGATGCAGGTGGCATCGGGCCGGTTACGCTGGAAAGCGATTGGGGAGGCCTATATTCAGCAGTGGACAAGTATAGGCTGAAATGATGATGATGATGATGGAATGCAGTAAGGTTAGCTGCTCCACGATACGTCCGAATGCTCGCCCCGTTGCCAATCGAATAACAACGCAGTCACATCCGCCATCTTGTATCGACTATCTGTCATCGGTGATTCATCATCTGACAGATGTCAACTGTCATTGATTCACAACTAAACGCACTCAGATTCAGTCACATAAGATTAAAAGTTTACTAAAATTAAAATAACTGCTCGTCATTCTTTTAACTGCGATTTTCAAGTGATAGGATACGACAAATATAAAGCAAATTTCGTGTAAGTTGAAAGTGGTGATGTCAAAATGAATATCATTTTATTCCATTGGGATTTGGGAGATAAGTGAAACTACTAAATGATACATACGACTGCGTATATTATCAAGTACAGGTTTAATATTTATAGTTAATACTTACTATCTAAGTACAACACGAAGGTCACGACTACCAGTAGCCTTAATTCAAAAGTATCACATTTTTCATCTAAAAAGTATGTCACGTCTATCCTTATTTCCTATGCCTATCACATCAGTGAGATTACAGATTTCTCAATGATGATACCCAACGAAAATGACCCGTGTTCGTAACACAGATGGTAAGACGATTGGTGGAACGTGCCGTTGCCGAGATACCCAGTCACAAATACTTTCAGTCCATGTAGCTCAAGAACTAACTTGGGAATGACTTCTCCTCTTAATAGATTTATGTTAACTTATAACGATATTTGCGCAAAAGGTGACATTGACATGGTGACAATGATATAATATTAACGAAATTTATTTCCAATTCACAAAAACATCTGACATAACTCAATCAATAATAATTCAATCTTACAATTTAATTCTGTCCAATTGTACTAATAATCTAATTTTATTGAGTCCACGATACTAAAATTAATTGAAATCCTTTATGTTCTTATTGTTCATTTTGTTCTATTTTTTTATAAAACGACCTTACTTTTTAACATTTATTGTAATCTACGTCTTTAATGAGTGCTGTATACACATGTAAAGTCATTCTACACAGAATTTAAGAAATATTGTTACTTTTATTTATTGTAACCATTTAGTAGTATGTCGTTGGTGTATCTATATATAAATAAATAAAAAATAAAATAAACATGGCTACGTGGAACAGAAGATCGGTTACTGTGGTTTTACTCTGATATGTGTATAGAGAAGTGTAGGGATGGTGACGACAATGTACTTCTATCTATAAAATCATGCCTAATCATTTGCGGGGTAGATAAAGAGCCTAAAGATCGAACAAATTATTTTCTTACAGAATACGATATTTATGTTAGTGTACTTTATGTTCATATTTCCGGTAGGGTACTCAGGGGAGATGTATGGAAACTAAATATAGATTGTGTAAGTATTTTTTATATCGCCATTTTGGAGTATTGGGATATTAGAATTGACTACTTAGCTGTTTCTGAACTTGATTTTTTTGTCTGTTTCATGGTTTGGATATTTGTATAGCTGTCACGCAAAAAGCAACAAGCCGATTTTAATAAAATATACAAAGGCGAAGCACATGGCACGAATAATTATTTAATTTAAAAAAAATAAAAAGTTTTACTTCAGAATACTTAACTTTTTCAGTAATCATATTCACAAGCATTTTAAAATATTTTAGCTTTACAGTTAACAAAATTAACGTAAAGATCATGCATCTAAAAGCAATCCTAGATTGCTTGTTTAAAATTTAACGATATTACATACTCTAAACAAAATACGGGAATTAGTGAACCCTCTTTAAGAAATAATTCAATTATGCGATCAAACATTAAACCTGTCAACAGGCACTCGAGTAATCTTTGCATCTCAGACACGTACTTAAATGAGCGTTTGATCTCGCAATCCTGTTATTTCGAAGTGGGTATAGGTGTACTTAGTCCACTTGCCTTTATCGAGGATTTAATCTTCATGTAAAAGGTAAAGAGTGATAAAGATCAGATAGGTGTGACATAAGCATTTCTGAAACTAGATAAATATGTATGATTATTACACTATCTATATGAACACGTCCGTACTTTGCAAGGTAGGCAGAGAGTTATAGAGCAGTAAGTGTTTTTTTTTTAATTCAGACAGATCTCTTACGTCTCCTTCACTTTCATAGTTCGTCTAATACTTACGCCTCACACTTTTGATATATCGGTCAGATAAAACAGGGTTACTATGATCCTTGTGTGATAGTCTAAGTTTAATAATATCTTGGACACGGAAATTGAAGGCAAGGGCTTTAACTACCTCGCGCGACTTTAAAAAGAATTATGGCGTAGAGTGGCCCTTTCCTCTATAAACATCTCGTCGGTGCAGGGGGAAACAAGACAAGTTAGAGCGGGACATAGAAGGGCACCAGTGAGTATTTGCGGGGATCCCAGAGCTTCTCTGCAATTTCGATGCTGACCACCCTGAAGATTTTAGTTCGTAGGAGTTCGATACGTCTAGCAAGTTTCCTCTGAGCCGCACGGAACTCCTATTCAGGATATACTCAAACACGGAAACGTATAATAAAATACATAAAATATAATTATTAGGATGAATATAGAGATATAGATAAGAAATTTTCCTACATCTTAACTCAGGGAATTCAATGTTTAAAATACACGGAACTGTTCGAAAATTCTCAAGTGCAGGTGGCCACAAGCCTTGCTTAACAAATCGCACGGGGTCCGCGTAGTGGAGTACACCCTACTATTTTACCTCCATTTAAGAGAGGAAGTTGGCTCAGCAATGGGAGAGTAAGACTGATTTATTATTATTTAAGAAATATTCCTAACAAGATAAACCGATAACCTCTTGAAGGTCATGCGTAAACATGAGATATAGCTGTGTATACACCACAAAGTTGTTTATGATGACAAACTTTAAAAGAGGACTTTTCCGGCTATCGCCTGCAAAGCAATTTGACCCCTTCCTCCCGCGCGTCACCTTTTCTGTGGCATTCTCGCGCATTCGTAAGTCGTAAATCGTAATTGATCGTTCAATTTCGGTGCTTGCTAGAAACCTTTGGCTTCGGACAAAACTTCGGCCCATTTTGACTAAAATCGAAGTTTTGGCCGAAGGATCGATCGCACACTAATAATATCCACATTAAAATAAACAACATCAACAAGACTCCTCGAAACAAAAACTTTGAATAGCCCCTATAAAAGTATCCAATATTTATTCCTACAGCCTCTTCAGATACTCCAAATACAATTCCCCTATTTACTTAATCCGCTAAGTACACGTAAACATGTTTTGTCAACATAAAGGTTAATAAATTCCTCAAGAACTTGTACTTTCCCTGAATGGTGGCACAATACTTTGTATAGGTCACTCTCATTATGGTGAAAAGTTTTAGTATCTTGGTAGTTTCGTGAATTGGGACGTGGATTAGGGTCGAATTCTGTCAGTGTATTACTGTACTATTGTTATGGTTTTGGAGCAAATTATAGGTACAGGTTTTGTTTCGTATACTCGCAAAATTCATGGAATACATATGTAATATACGTAGTCCTTCATTATTCTATATTACTTAAAGCTCGCTATGTTCGTTGTTAGCCCATACGAGTATAATTACTAATACTCAATTTGACAAATCTGAGTAATAAATAAAGCCTTAGTAAACTGAAGAATACCTACCACGCGTTAGGTATGTAGATAGTATTGTGTATTTTGTTCAGGCCATCCGCCGGGGCGTGTAACTGACATTAGTATCTTATTTATTTATTTTTTCGTATTCAGTATTAGTAGTACATACATACTCTAAATATTTCTGTGAAATCCGTGATGATACAAAACCGTCTGTATAGGTAAGTCTCCTCTGCGAATTGAGTATAATGTACAATTGGCTATGAAAATTCCGGCAGTGGGTACATTGAACTGAGCATAGTGAAGTTTGCACGCAAGTGGAAAGTTTTTTGTATAAAGTACAATTTAACGTAAAATCGCTTGGGAAGCAATGCTTGGCTTGCGATGGAGAATTGGTAATGTTTGTTCAGTAATGTATGTCGCACATCTAAGGCTTACCGATACGAACGCTGTTTAACTTTAGTGATCTTTACAAACACTACGTTACTACAGCACTACGAATGTCTCATCATGAGGTTGGGAGTTCGAGTCGTTCATCAGTTGAGAAGAAATGCTAAACTTGCTTCAGAAAATTTGTAACTTTGGTTCAGAAATGCTCGTTACGTATCTTGAGTTTATCTAGACGAGCACTGCTTAACCTTCGTGATTGCTACAACTACCACGTTGCTCTAGCGTTACGAGCGCCACATATAGTATACTATGGTATACTTACTTTGAAAGAGAGTGAGTGAAATTATAGTATACTATGGTATACTTACTTTGAGAGAGAGTGAAATTGAAATTCAAAAAATCGTTACCAGAAACTCACAATTAAAAAGCGAGCTATCTGAACTTCATATTCAGTACATGGATGTGCTTGACCAACGGGATCAACTACAAACTGTTGTTTCTAGTTTTAATGAATGTACCTACACCCATGTAAGGGCTCTGAATCGCATTTCTGAGCTGGAAAGTAGCCTTTGTGACGCTCAGAAATCAATAAATAACTTAGAACAACTAAAAGAGTCTCACGAGGCCCTTTCCACTCAGAGTCTTTTCAATGAATTATTAGGTTGTAAAACTCAGCCCAATAGTGAGAGTTGTACTGTTATTGACTTGACATCTGAAAATGATTATAATATAAACCATATAAAACTGAGCAGTCGTAGAAAAATAAAAAAATACTTAAAATTAAGCAATATAATAAAAAAAACTAAAAGGCTTTTAAAGGTACAAAATTCTTGCCAAAAACTCAATGTTTTTAGAAAAGATAGAGTGAATATCCTAGGTAACCTTAAGGCATTAGACTCTGAGCTTGCTCATAGCCACTGTGTGTATGACACTGAGGTAAATGAATTGCAGACTGAAATCTTTCATCTGTAGTCTGAACTTAGGAAAATGACCTCAAGGTATGAAGATGCTCAAAAGCAGATCTAAGAGCATATCAGAGCTACTGATGAGATCCTAAAAATGGGGACATACAACCTTGAGCGGTTTGAATCTCTTACAGCAAGCTGTGCTATCCCACCCACCCCAATCGATACCCCCTCATTGGACACATTATTATCTGATTGCTCTATTAATGTAATGCAAGTAAATAATAGTGCTAGCTCTTACCTAAATAACCCTGTTAGCCAACCGGCCACAAAAACATGCAAAAAACCTACATATCCACAAAAGTCTGTAATTGTTTATTCAGATAAACTAGGCCAAGACTTAGGTTCCTTATTATCTAGGCATTTAGATCAGAAAGTAACTAATTTCTGTTCACCTGGGGCCAGTTTAAATCACTTGATTGATAATATTAGTCAAGCTAATTTAGACAAGGACACAACCACTGTTTTATTTTATGGTGATAGTTTATCAGTTAAGAGGAAGGACCTGACTAGGGGTATTGAAAAATTATTAGAGCTGCATTCTAAATTAAATTGTAAATTTGTATTCTGTGCCTTGCCATATGCCAGTAACTTAACCATTCAGGAAAACAGGCACATTTATGACATGAATTTATATATTTACAACATAACACACCGTCATAGTGACGCCATTTTTTATTTTGATATAAATAAATTCATTAGCAAGTTTAGGCTGACAGAAGATACTATGTATCTGCCCTTTACAACTAAACGACAGTTGGCTACATTGTTAGCATTTAATATACAAAAAAATGACGCGGTTATATGCAATATAAACCAAAATAAAATGATTGATACTGGCAGCAACATTAGGTTGTGTGACCATAGTTTAAACTAGTAAATGCGACAACAGCTAAGTCAATAGAATTAAATATTTTTCATCAGAATATGCAAGGTTTAGCTGGCAAAGATCTCGAGATAGAATTATTTCTTAGGAAATACAACGTCCATTTATTCTGTGTTACTGAACATTGGCTGAAATCTCATGAAATAATCAAATATCAAAGTCAGTACACAGTGTTGAGTGCGTTCACAAGAAAAACAGCCATACGCGGAGGGTCTCTAATATTAGTCGCCAACGACATCAAGTGTAAAGAGCGCAAGGACATTATGGGTCTTTCTATTGAACGCATTGTTGAGATATCTTGTGTCGAACTGGATAGTTATGTTGTAGCATGCGTTTACCGACCGCCCTCAGGTGATTTTAATACATTTGAAAACGTTACGGAAGAGGTGTTAAAAAAAATATCTGGTATTAAAAAGCAAAGCATTATATGTGGTGACTTCAATGTCAATCTAATCGAAAAGTCATCCATTAGCTGTAGACTAATTACTCTTTTTAAATCTTTTAATCTAGTATGCTTGTTTAATGAACCGACTAGAATCACTGCTACGTCTGCTACCTGTTTAGATAATGTGTTTTGCGACTGTGAAGTGTTTGATAAATTAATTATAAACGCTTTGCCCTCAGATCATAGTGGTTTGTTGGTGTCAGTACCCAGCCACCTTATACCTAAGGTATGTAAAGTTACTTGTAGGCCGATATCAGATCGACGTATAAACTGTTTTAGGGATAAAGTTTACAATCGCATATCTAATATGGATTGGTTACATAATGATCCCAATTACCTATATCAAAACCTTTTTGATACCATGAAATCAGAATTCGATAATATATTTAAAATAAAATCATTTTCAACGGCCAAGAAAGCAAAGTTTAGTGATTGGGCTACTGTAGGAATTCATAAAAGTAGAGCTAAGATGTATGAACTGTATGATACGAAAACATATAATCAAAACCCAGCTTACTTGGAATATGTTAAAAACTACTCGAAGACTTTTAGGAAGGTGTGTACTGCAGCAAAGTCTTTATATTATAGCAATATGATCAAAAGGTCATCAAATAAGATCAAAACCACATGGGGTATAATTAACAGTGTATCTGGGAGAACTCAACCACGCGATGATCTTATTGAACTTGTAACTAATGATAACATCTTGACAGATGATTTCGATATTGCGCAGGCTTTTAATAAATTTTTTAGTGAAATTCCAGTTCATACTACTGGCTCTTTGAACTCCTCTTCCCGAAAAGCTGAACTAATATTAAAAATCAGTGTAAAAGAATGCAATGTCTTGTTTGAATTTAAATATGTGACCCCGACAGACATAATCTTAACCTTTAAGTCGTTAAACATTAAAAACACTGTCGACTTCTGGGGTATATCATTAAAAATACTAGATAGCATAGTAATGGCTATAGCACCTGCGCTGGCGACGATATTTAATAAATGTGTAGAGAAGGGTAGGTTCCCCGACTTAATGAAACTTAGTAAAGTTGTACCGATTTTTAAATCAGGGATAAAAAGCGAGCCTTCCAATTTTAGACCGATTTCCATCTTGCCGGCCTTGAGTAATATTTATGAAAAGATCCTACTCAATCAATTGCTTAACCACTTTAATGAGAATAAGCTGTTACACGGTGATCAATATGGTTTTACTAAGGGACGTTCAACCACAGACGCGGGAGTAGGTCTGCTTCAGCAAATTTACGGTGCCTGGGAGGCATCGCAGAATGCAATTGGTGTATTCTGTGATCTCTCTAAGGCATTCGACTGTGTTGAGCATGCAACCCTTATTAAAAAGCTAAGGCATTACGGTATTAAAAACACTGCCCTTAATTTATTAGCTTCATACTTAGGTGAAAGGTCTCAATGTGTTGAGATTAACGGGGTCAAGTCTCAGGAAGTTAATATTTCAATTGGTGTTCCACAGGGCTCTATCTTAGGACCCTTTCTCTTTTTAGTATATATTAATGACCTGCCGAACTTTGTCCGTGATGTCTGTGACATTGTACTATTCGCAGATGATACCTCATTGATCTTCAAGGTTGACAGAGCTAAGCTTAATTTTGACGATGTGAATGATGCTCTTTCACGGATATCAAATTGGTTCGAAATAAACAATCTATTGCTTAATTCACTCAAGACAAAGTGTATTAAATTTACTATGTCCAATGTAAAAGTTAATGCTACGAATATTCTTATTAATGGCACAAAGCTGGACCTCGTGAACTCCACTGTCTTTCTAGGCATTACCCTAGACTCCAAACTCCAATGGGGGGCCCATATCTCATCACTTGCGGGTAAACTTAGCTCCGCTGCTTATGCAGTGTGGAAAGTACGGCAACTTACGGATGTGGATACAGCACGTCTAGTTTATTTTAGTTACTTCCATAGCATTATGTCTTATGGTATCCTACTGTGGGGTAACGCTGCTGACGTGGAAAATGTATTCATACTGCAAAAAAGAG
Organism: Phalera bucephala; assembly: GCA_905147815.2. Taxonomy (NCBI): domain Eukaryota; kingdom Metazoa; phylum Arthropoda; class Insecta; order Lepidoptera; family Notodontidae; genus Phalera; species Phalera bucephala. Next base: position 27,284,102 of record LR990620.1, read on the forward strand.
CTATCCGTGCCATTTATAATCTTGGACCTAGGGCTTCCCTCAGAGAACTTTTTAAAGAGATCAACATTCTCACGGTCGCTTCACAGTATATATACGACAACATAGTGTACATACGTAGGAATATCCATTTATTTAATAAAGTGAGTGACGTTCATAAATTAAATACTAGAAATAAACATAAACTGGTATTACCAATTATTAGGCTTAGAAAAGTATTTACTTCCTTCGTAGGAGTCGGTATTCGCTGCTTCAATAAGATACCAAAGCCCATGTTAGAGTTGCCACTTGACAGATTTAAAAAGTATATTAAATCTTCACTAATGAGTAAAGGATATTATACACTAAATGATTTTTTAAATGATAAAAATGCCTTTACACAAATTAACTGAAATCTAGAAGAATATAATGTTAAGTGCAGCGTGTCCTGCCTAGCGAGCGTTCATTGATTTTAAATATTATTCTCGAACGATGTCGACAGGGTCGTGGATTGGTCATGCTCACTAAAATGTCTTTGCTAGTGGCGGCTCTGTGGAGCGGGTCATTCTTTTCCCTCAAAAATGGTTGAGGAGAGTGATGGCTGCTTCTCAGGTCATACTCGTGAACGGGTGCTGCTGGTGGGGACTGGTCCGTCCCCTGCCCTTTGTCTGACTGAACGTGTACCATAATGCTGTTGAATTTTGTCTCGTTCGGCATCACACTGGAGCTATGACCAGTTGTTTTGTACGCGCTCTTTACATATTTTATAGTAACACTTTCTCTTACTATTATTATTATTTTACGATCTACACTTATTCCAATCGATTCGAACCCAGAACATCATGGTCTCCACATTACGCGCCATTTCACCAACGACGCAACCAAAATCAACTTACATTATAAGCGAACAACTCACACATACAGAATATATATCATATTCACCTCAATTTTGTTAATAATCCGCTAGAATAGAGGTTTTTGATCCAACACCAAATTTCTCTTGGGAAGATAGATTAGGGTATTTTGTTGCTGCGTATTATGTGGAAACACAACAATACAAACTTCCATACTTTTTTCTATGGATTTTTTAATACGTTGTTATGTGACGACTTTTATGCCGATTAGGCGTTTTATTGTACTTTATAGGTTGACAAGTAATAAGGTTTATTCTTTTTGATTTTGTTCCAATGAAAGGTTTCTTTTACAATTGATATTATACAGATCTAGACTATTATACCATTACCAAATAGACCGTAACTTATCTGAAGGGCAAGTCCGTCTCCGGAACCGGAGAGCGTGTAAGAGACAAACTATGAGAGTGGAATAAGCCGGAGATTTATGTAAGGAAACAACCTGTTGGAACTCTGTTCTCTCTGCCTACCTCGCAAGGGGTCTGGAGTGATGATCAAGATAGATAAACATTATGTTGAGACTTAATAGGGTGTGTTTAGATGGTCATTTCTTTATATTGGATACGTTGATACGGGACGAGTTTATTCAGATAGGTCGTTTCCTTGTATTTGACTCTTATTTAACATTCAGCTTACCTCTGCACCGGTGAGCCGAGAAATGGACATGAAAATGGCTAGTATACATGGAAACGCAAAACGGTTAAAATTAAAAATAGGATTTAATAGAAAGGGATCTATTTCTATTGTGTTTTTGTCTAATAAAATAATAATCGTTACTCCTCACATAATATCGTTTAATATAACATTAATAAGCTCCATCGGGGTGTGAGCACAGCTTAAGCAAAATGTTTAATTAAAGTTAGACAACACACACATCCAGTGTAGTAGGCGCGGGTAGCGCAAGCGTCACATGCCGTGACAAATTTATTCGCTTCCTGCACACTGGCACTCATGGGTTTGGAGTTAGAGAAATTACCAAAATATGTTGGCGAAGGTTTAGTCTAGTGGTTTAAGCGTAGAACACGAATCGGATCGAGCGGTCGTGGGTTTGATTCCCACACGGGTGACCCACAAATGTCTGTTTCGCTCAACACGTTCGTGTATTTGAATTGCATGTCTTTTGTTGTTGTTTGAGACACAAAAAAAAAATCCTAGTATGGGGCAACATTTTTTTTTAATATAAACTAGAATCTAGTGTACCGAATGGGTTCCACAACAAGGTCATCGTCGCCGAGGCAGGCCTAGAAAACGGTGGTGCGATGACTTCGATGCGCATCAAACAGAATGGCTGTTATTGACAGGGGATAAAGATCGTTGGAGGAAAGAGGGGGAGACCTTTGCCCAGCAGTGTGATACATTAGGTTAATAAAAAAAAAACAAAATATGCCTACCACTTCACTCGCGTAGACTTAGTAGGTAATTGAAAAATGTAGTACTTTTAAACCTAGATCAAAACTGGAGAGACCTCTTCATAATTTTAACTGAAATATTGCCTTCAGGTTTCATATTGAAAAAGCTGATTACTGAGTACATCTTAGAGAAATCTGGAATAAGGACCAGTACATTGAGACCAAAGGTAGACCAAAGGTAGCCATGTAATAGTTATAAACATCAACATTCCACTGACGACGGGAGAACCCAGTGTGATAAAGGACAGCTATTAAGATTTTTTTGATTGAAATCCCAAACCAACAATTTAAACTACTTAGGATTAAAACCAAGACTTTGTATTTCACAGGTACAGTATACACCAATATTCTTAATTAAGCAGTTTTAACTAATGTAATATTAAGACTCTGATATTATCTCGAATTCTTAAGGACACTTTATCAGCGCGTGTTGATTATAAAATGCAGTATTTGTCCTTCAATCCTGACTGCCTCTTTAGTCTAGTAGCGCATAATGCGCGTAGCAATCCTGAGTTCAAATTCTAGGTTGGATGAAGTGTAGTTTTATTATCGAAAAAAAACATTATTAGTCTGGAGTCTGGAATTGTGTCCGGCAAAAAGGCAATAGGCACGCCCCCTATTACATGGGATTTCTGCGAAAAATTGGTATTCATAGTATACCTCTGCCACCCCCACTTGGAGAATATAAGCGTGACGGTGTTTTCTTTTTAAGTCTAATAATTGTGTTTACCCCACAGATAATGTTATTTGAGTAACGCATAATCTCATAAAATATTGAATCTAACTCTGTCAGAAGAATCACGGCTCACCCTTCTCATATGGCGCAAACAAATAATGTCGAAATTATTCAGGCATGGAGAAAAGCTCTGGGAATCTAATATATTCAACATATTTCCATAAAATAGTTTTATTTCTTGTGTAATATTCGCGTAAATCTAAGAACTCAGTATATTTCCATAACATGAAAACTTTTCACGTGCCTGAGGGCTTAACACAAAAAGATTGATGATTGTGACGCTAGCGAGTTGATATGCCATCCTTGTCTTACTACCTGTTCAGGCCGTTTTTTGCACGCTAGCACTTGCAAACGCGCCATCTATGGCATGTGCGAACCTACTATAGATACCAAATTATAACATATTCATAAATTATCGAGTAAGTTAAGTTCGGCAGCATATGCAGTTAAAAGAATTAGACTCCTAACCGATGTATAAAAGGCTAGAATCGTTTATTTCAATTATTTTCATAGTATCATGTCCTATGGAATTTTGCTATGGGGGAGCTCTGCAGACCTTAATATTATATTTATACTGCAGAAAAGAGCCATTAGAGTCATCTACAATCTAGCTCCTAAAGGATCTCTTAAAGAAAAATTTAAGGAAATAAACATTCTAACCGTTATATCCCAATTTATATATGAAAACTTGTTATATACAAAAAAATATCGACAAGTTTGAAAAATTGAGTGACTCCCATACTGTAAATACTCGGAATTAAAACAATCTCGCTGTACATGTCACGCGTCTCCACAAAATCAGCAATTCGTTCATGGGCCAGTGTACGTTTTTTAACAAACTTCCCCACGATACTCGAGATTTGCCAATTAATAAATTTAACACCATAATTAAGGCTAAATTATGTAAGAAAGCATATTACACAATCTCGGATTACATAGAAGATAAGACCGCGTGGGATTGAAGTGCCATATTATTTAGTATTGCTATTTAATTTGTCTTTTTAAATTAAAGCGTATTCGTAAGTGTATTATGTTAAAGCGTAGCGTGTTGTGTCTGACGAGCTTGAGGCATAGCTGCTTTGTAGATCCTATCTGACCACCGTCTCTGGGGTTCTGGTTTGGTCATGCTCACTATAATTTCTTTGCTTGCATTGGCTATCTGGCGAGGGTCACTCTCTTCCCTCCAATATGGTCGAGGGGAGTGATGGCTGTTCCAGTAATCATACTCGTGAACGGATACTGCTTGTGGGGACGTGTCTAAACGAAACGCAATTAGTCGCATAGGGGCTGTCGCAAGGTCTACTACCGACCGAGCGCCTAGGTTCGGTTACAAAGGTCACCGCATTTTGAATTATTCCACGTCTCCTCGTGAGACTTTCTTATCCCGCTTAAACGCTTATGGTGTGAGTGAGTGCTTCGTACTTCATGCTGCCTGCATAGTCACCGCCCGCTTGCATTGCATGGAGCCGGGAACTTGACTGACCGGTAAGGTGCATATGCTTTGATTGCCGTTTGTTGGTTTATGTCTCTGGCATCTTTCATTGTAAGAACCTTTTTATTTCCTTTCGCATCGGATACTCTTCAGGAACTTCTAGGCTACTCGCATCCCCGCACGTCACATCCCATTACAGGACACCCGCATCACTCAAATTTCCATCCGCAGTCGCCATAGTTCTGGTCTTATTCGAGCCGGACTTACCAGCGACTTTCACCCTTCCATTACAAATTTAGGTCCTTCATCCCGCATCATCATAGTTTAGGTCCTTCATCCCGCATCACCACTACCAATTTACTAAATAGGCATAAACGAGACAAAACAATTACTCGCTAGCATCAAAGTTTTCGTGCTAAGCCCTCTGATTATATTGGACGAACTACAAAGACTTCTAAATGAAGGTGGATGATAAGATCTTGTGGTTTCCAAATGTGCGTTAAGCTTGGTAACGATTCAGCGCGGTAAACGCTCGAACAATGAATTGAGGGAAAAAATGTTTTAACGCTACAGTGTCATTTTAGAGAAACTTTACTTTAACTAACATATATAAAGCCTAATTTCACTAAAACACAAATGGTTTTAATAAATTATTATTGCGTAACAGTGCTCGATTTTAAGAGTGTGAATTGCCAAAGCGATTTCTGTCATTTAAGTTTGAATTTACGAGTCTAAAGCTTAATGTCTAAATTCAATTGCTTACAACAACTCGTGTTCATAAATTCATTATTTTGATTGGATATTCGATTAGGTAATTATCAAACGAAACCTAATTAGGGTATAAATTTTCAAAAATAGTCTTAGTAAATACTTATTTAGTTTTTACTAGTAAATGTTGTGCAAAATTTTATACTTCTAGAGCCACTGGTTTAAGCTGTTATGTTTATCGGTCAATATTAGGGTTAAATTAAGTAGATCTACCTACAATTCTTGATAATGCTTCTAGACTCTCGACTCTACTTATATCGTAATAGAAAAAAAAATACTAATATTTTCCAAACACTTAGCAAGGCTCAGTTTGTGTCCAGTTACTAGGCTAAACTTACATATTTTAAGTTATTTTATTTCATACATATTAGTTATCATCTTACGTCTTCTGACTTCTAAGACTATAACAGCTGCGAAAATAATTTAAAAATGCACAGAAATCAAAACAATGGAAGTACAACAGCGTATGATTTCGAAACCACTGTTGCGCTTACCATATGCCAACTATGGCAAAAAAATAGACACAGGCTCCGATAAACCCACATTATTTCTGTAAAAAATTGTTTCCGATCAATTGAGGGATGATTTAGCGCAGTGGTTTAGAGCTTAAGCCGCTCGCCCACTAAGTCTAATAGTGGGTTTGGTTCCCGCACGGGACATATCTTTGTGTAATCCACAGTTATTTGTTCCGGTCTGGGTATTGTATACATTTTCATGTTTGTAACCGCACCCACGACACAGGGATAAATCCTAATGTGGAGCTACGTTTTTTTATAAATTATTCCCTTACCATTTTTTGCCCGCGACTTCGGCCGTACCTTACTATAGACATAAGCAGAATATTAACCAACTTCAAAAAAGGAGGAGGTTCATAATTCGTATGTGTGTTTTTTTTTTAACTTTTTTGCTTATAAACCGATCGGGATGATTCTTTTTGCATGGGGTACAATATAGCCCCGTGATGGTCCTATTTTAATTTTATTGGAATTGGATTTTGGACTTTGAAGATACACCAGGTGATTCCTTGACGACAAAGAGGACGAATGTAGAAATTCAGTTATTATGAGTATTATATTAATCCTGTACGTACCTTACTATAAAACTAAGTAGAATAATATAATATAGGTACACACATATTATTAATAAATTCACTCATCACTTAAAATTGAAAAAAATAAAAAAACTTAAAACAAAAGTGAAACCGACTTCAAAAGGCATCATCGTCATCCCAGCCTTTACTTGTCCACTGCTGAACATAGGCCTCCCCAATCGCTATCTAGCGTAACCGGTCCGATGCCACCTGCATCCAACGACTTCCTGCGATTTTTGCAAGATCGTCGGTCAAACTGGCAGGCGGTCGACCCACGCTGCGCTTGCTAATACGTGGTCTCCACTCTAGAATCTTTCTGCCCCAACGCCCGTCTAATCTTGGCGCTATGTGGCCCGCCCATTATCACTTCAGCTAGCTTATCTTAAGGGCTACGTCGGTGACCTTGGTTCTTCTACGCAAATGCAAAAAAAAATTGACGTTGGTGCCAAGTAACCAACTGCATCAACCGGCACCGACTGCAATTATTTTTTTTTTTTTGCTTTTTGTAGTCGGTTCCCTTTTTTAAAACGTTTCTTTTAGCTCGAGCGTAGTGGTTGCACGCTCGCCCTCTCGTCCGAGGAAGCTGTAAAGGCCCCGCGGCAAACAGCGTAGACCACTCAAACAAAAACAAAAATACAAATGGTAGCAAAGTTGAATCGCGCGTCACATATACCAGTATGTTAATCGTCGAAAGACTCGCGCGTCAAATTCGCGTAAAAAATACACAGCTTTATAAAACCAAGTTCACAAACTTGGTCTTATACCGTTATTAGGTGTTGAATACCTTCGGGTGATCAGCATAAAATCTTTCCTTTCCTGAAATTACTTTCTACTTTATTACGTTTGAAATTTTTATTATAGCGTGGAGTGCTGGAAACATCTTATGGTTAACTTTTTTAATTTCAGTAGCACGATTTTTTATTAGCCTTGAGGATTACACCCCCTCCACCTCGGTGGGGGTGTACTTAGGACACCTACATCTCGCCCAATTGCCATTATAATGAGAAAATACAGACACCGGACTACTTAATAAAAAAAACCCCAACAACACTTTTTCCGTACGTGTGTGTTACTTTTCTAACGATTCATAAATATTATCAGTTATACAAAATATCCTGATTTTGATTCCAACGTCCAATTCGAACTTAGGATTTCATGATTGCCAAGCGAACCCTACGCCAAGTGTTAGGATGTAGACGTCAAAACAAATAAAAAACGCCGAAAAACCAAATGGCATCAGGATTAACTTCCTGATAACGAGATGAAATATTCGTTCAAATGCCTTTAAATCTAACAACTCAACGGCATTTTTATGATTCATACCTAACTTAAAAGTGAATGTAATGATTTTGCTCATTCTATTATTAAAAGCATGTACGTAAAACATAGAAGTGTAGAGAAGTTCAAAAACACGCTCGCGTACCGGGCGTACCGAGCCTCCTGGGTGAAAGCCAGGTATCCTAGCCACTAGACCATACGGGATGATACGCATATGTGCTAGTTTATAATGCACTATTTCTTGAGTTGATTTCGATAAACATTCTCTGCAAAACGACATTGAAATTAAAAACGAAAAATAAAATTATAAGAAGACCCTTTTAAAAACAATATTTTATATTAAAAACACAACAAAGATATTTTGCTTAGTTGAGGAGTCCCTGTGGCTTCCTTCCGGCTCGTCTCCGTCGTCCGGTCTCGTATTAACCAGTTGCAGGTCATTTTAGCCCTTTTAATGCGCTTTAAAAAAAAATTTTTTCTTAATTAATAGCAATAAGGAGATTTTAAATGCATTTCTAAACGTATATCTCAATACGCACCCATACTCGTACAAGTGTCATTGTTAATTGGAGTGTAAAAGTGCTTAAAAAAAGGGGTAAAAAAACTCTAAATTTGGAAATTTGGTTTTCGTTTTGAATTCATCTAATTGGGATGTCTGACGTCTTGCGTTATTTACGGTACACCTTCTAGATCATCAAGGTTGAGCAATGTTCGGCTCGCCAGACTGAGTTTGGTGACCGTTTGGTGGCATTTCCATATTCAAGCCTCTTCGTGCTTCGGATGGCTCATTAATCTCTTGCATGGTACTCGTTAAGCCAAGTTGGATGACTTAAAGCCTTTGATTAGTTAGTATAGTTTTATGACTGATGACTTGACGCAATGGTTAAGAGCTCAAGTTGCTCCGCCCACTGGGTCGAATAGTCGCGGGTTCGATACCCTCACAGGACAAATTTCTGTGTGACTCACAATTATTTGTTCCGGTCTGGGTATTTGTGTATGTGAATTTTCATATTTGTTAACGCACCCACGACACAGGAATAAATACTAGAGTCAATCTATGTTTTTTATTGAAAAAAATACAGGTGACTAGTAACCTGCTTCCACAAAATCCGCACTTCGTAATATAATTTAAAAAAGGAGGAGCACTTGTTGGAACTCTGTACTCTCTGCCTACCCCGCAAGGGATCTGGCGTGATGATATAGATAGATAAGAGCACCTCAAGATGAGCAAATTGGTCCAAAAAATCCCTATCAAGTTTGGAGATAATTTATATAAAATAGGTCTTTAACTACCTTTTTAAAGAAAAGATCTGTAGATTATTAAATTCTTTTTTTCAAACTATTCTTATACCAGATCCACTGTCAATCTTTTATCAAGGACCTATTCAATTTACTTTCATGTAAAAAGTTTTTTTAACTCCACCAAAGAAACTGAGCTAAGGGATGGTACAAAGTTTGACAGTTTAAGTACCTTACACAGCCGGTCGGGGAGATAAGGCACACTGGATGCGGCCTGCGCGTTAGATAGTAGTGAAATATGAAGCGACACGCCGAAATTGACCTGGATGCTTAGAAGACGTGGAATGGTTTCGGGGGTTCTAAATTGTCTTCTCCGTTAAATTAGGTATTTATTTACTTCCACTTCTTCCTTGTTTAAAATATAAAACGCAGCCTCATCCCTGTGTCGTGGATACGTTTACAGCAAAGGCTTAATGCCATTTACCCTGTGCGTTTAATCATAAAGATTTGTACTGTGCAGAGATCACGATTAATCGATCTATTGAATGCAGCCGCTTAAGCTCCTAACCACTGGCCCAAGTCAACGACGATTTATATATAGATCTATATACTACTTCTTCCTCTTCTTCTTTTGCAATTCGTCCTTATTCTGTGCTATACGGAAGAGTTGTGCTGCGCGGTACTTCAAGGTGTGACATAATAAACGCAGACCTCAGACACCCCGATTAGATAATTGTAATTTAATTTAATTGCTACAATTAAATCGTATTATTGACTGACATTCCCTTTGCAAACATGGTTAATTATTCAGCTGGCGTTTTCAACTCATTGGTATCGTCACTGTCAACGGGTGTCAAGCAAGGTGTCATATTATTACGGGAATTAACGTGGACCCTAGAGTGGAGACCGCGTATTAGCAAACGTAGCATGGGACGGCAGCCTGCCAGATTGACCGACGTTCTTGTGAAGATCGCACGAAGTCGTTGCGTGGCATCGTACCGGTTGCAATGGAGGGCGATCGGGGTGGCCTATATTCATCTGTGGACCAGTATAGGCTGAGATGATTATTAACGTGGTATAGTGGCAGTCCTGGATTTGAATAGACCTCGTGTATTTTCACCAAAAAACGAATCAATCTGAAGTACCCGGTCTTATGGTAAAAGACTCGTTCCCTTATAATCTAAGACATTGTAAATATAGTATTTATAAAAGTTTGACATTCAGAATAATCTTATATTTTCCATCTCTAGCATTCGGAATAACTTTTGTGTTTCCCATCTCTTTATACTTAAGTATTCTGAATAACTATATACGACGTGTATAATATTTCTACATTAAGGTTCTGTATAATTTTGTGTATTCAGTCTTCCTAATTTTTAAACTTTCAAAATAACTTTCTGAATAGTCACGATTCCACTTACCTTACTGTCTGTTCCTTCCAGCGTCTTTAGATCTTATCTTTGGTAACGCCTACTTAATTATGTACTAACCCAACTTTACTTTTATCACGTATAAAATCCTGGCAGTTGTCATGACGCGTGAGTTATTTAAAAGGGTTCCGATGAAATTTTGCACCGCTTCTAACCAAAAGTCTGATTCTTTTTTCACCCGCCCAAAGTCATTTTGGGCGGGTAATTTACTAAGAAGATTACTAACGTAAATAACCTTGAAAGTTTCTGTCTGAAAATTTCCCATGCCTGTTTACCTTGACAACAGTGGAAACGTTACCCGAAGGAGCTAAATTAGTTCAAATAATTCAGATATAATCAAGCCAAATAAAAAAATTATCAAAGCAATTAGCAGCTCATGTCTTAAACTACCATTTTGTTGTATACATATCGGCTCAATCGTTGAATAGAGAACTTACAATTCATATTTCAAAAAGGGCTTGTTAGAAGTGAGTTTTATATAAATTTGAATGCGTTCAATTTAATGTTTTTCAATAAATTATGTTTATGATCCTTATTTTTATATTAATATATACTTTTAATAGAAAATAAGCCACCATTGTTCCCGCCTTAAATTATGTTTGTTTAAATTGTTGCGGATCTCGCCAGTTTGTGGGTCAAGGATTAAGGAAGTTTCTTCTTTATTGGTTTTTATTTAAGTAATTTAGGTTTTTACAACACCTGCTCCTGTTTTCGTGTTTTTATTCGGTTTCCTAGTTCCTAGTTCCTCCTGGATAATTTGTTGTTGTTATTTTTTGTTTGAAAGTGTTCCTGATTGGTTTGGTTGGTCCAATTAGATTTAAGAGGGTGCGGTGTTTTTTAGAATTAATACTTTATTTCAGAAAAAACTTATTTTTCTTTAAAGCAAATTTACGTGGACTGGAATACCTTAAGTTTTTAATGCTCAATTAAGATCACAATTATATTTTTATCATTTTAGGTTATTTAATACATCATTTCGTTAAACGTCAAACACCTTGACTGCTTATATTTTGTAAATTTTCTTAGTTTTCGTGCTGGGTACTACCTGATTGAAATGAATTTATTTGAACAAACGGGCTGATTGGTACCTGGTTGGTGATGACGTAAAGTGCGGCTGGCGATTACAAGGTACTGAGTTTGAATCGTAGATCGGAAATGTCATTTTTCTATCGAGAAATTCTCAACAGGAGTCAAAGGCTGAAATAGGGCCTGGTACAATAAAAATAGGTTCGCCCTTTTAAAGTATGACCTATCTTCCTGGGCGGAATTAGGTGTACAAATTACACCTCAAACACAACGATTGATGAACGTAGGTACATCGGTGTACTTAACTGTTACTAACTAGTATGTTCATGGTTAGGTTATGTGGTTGCAATGGTATGTGTTTATTAGTAGCTAAACTCCACATACCAGAATATCAAACTACTTCAATGCACCAAAGGAAATACTGCACTATTACCATTTAAATCACTTCCCACAGGACACGGCCAGTGTAATATTCATTTATATGCACAAACAGATACAAAATTATGCTTCTGCTGTTCCATATGCTTTGTTATCACAAATACAGGAGATTGCAGGTTTGATAAAGCAGTTATGCAATAGACGATATATGGGAAAATTAAACACTTACAATACAGTGTCATATGAGTAAATTTTCCAACAGAGATTAGGCTTCATACGACGGCGCTATAATAGTTATACTACTACAAAAACACCCCGCTCGAGAACAATCATTGGCCGGGATTAGATATGGCAAAAGTACCTCACTATTAAGTTAACATCATTTGTATCTGAAACAGTACAAAGATTCGAATCCCAATACGCTTCATTTGGAAAAGTTATAACACTGGTTCTGCATAATATATACAGTCATATAAGAATGTTGTGGCCCGCGGCCAAAATCGGAACTAACGCTGTCATCAAGTGTAATGTCAGTTCATGACAGTGGGCAACTCTAGTTACCATTTGCTATGAAATTTACCTAAGTTTTTTTTTTTTATTAGTAACCGGGCGGCCACCTGTTGAAATATTTCCCTGGAAGTAGGAAAATTCTACTAAATGGTAATCCTAATTTCAGACCAACGCTCTCTTGTCAATGTCATCCACTGGCCAAAATATCCTTGTCGCACTATATACACGTACTTAGAGATGATAAGAGTATGCTATTAACATCTCTAAGTACGTCTTATCATCTACGGATAACCCATTTTTTTGTAAAATTATATGGGTAGCTAGTGTAAGGCTGTCACGAACAACCTTAACAGTATAAAGATATTATCTACTAACTTCAGTTTTCATTGCCCACCGAATTTGCGTCGCATATTTATTCATTTCTGTACAGCTGTATCTAATGTTGTTGTTCTCATTCATGTTTCATATGAGTGAGGATCGACATATGTCTAGCCGGCGTTTTCCGGTTTTGTCCTCGGGAGGCGTGTACGTGAACTAGTCGGTGAGAGGACACACACCGCCGTACCTTGTACGGTCGAAGTGCGGTTGTATGAAGTATTCTTTCTGTTGGGATATTTACTAATGATCCACATGAGTAGTATTTATTTACTTAAATATTTACTCAGGCGACACTGCTATTATCAAAGTGAATTTATAGCAGCCTTTTTAAGATTTTATCGAAATGTCCCGGCAGCAGACATAAACCTGGAATTGTGTTCAGCCCATCTTATCACCGTCCAGGGTCTGGAATTGTGCCCGTTATTATAGTAATAGACTCGCTTGCTCGCTCGCTTGTCGTTGTAATATATTACGTACCTAATATTTTCGGCTCAATTTGGATATTCACAATATCCCTCTGCTACTAACGCTTGGAAAATATAGACCAGACGGTTTTTCTATCTTTCTATTGCAAAATAAAAAAATTTATAATGCACAGTCACTGTCTTAGCTAACGATGTTAGGTCCCATGTAATAAGGGGCGAGCTTATTGCCATTTTACCGGGCATGGTGGTGGACTCCGGAATGGATATTTTTCTATTGAAAATCACATTTTTGTACGAATACGGATTCAAACTTAGGACCTCATGATCGCTACGTGCATTTTTCGCCACTAGACCAACGAGGTATTCTAAATGACATAAATTAATTAATAAAGGAATAAAAATAAAAGTCAAGAAGTTAGTTGATAAAAAATAGCTAGTAACATAAAACAACGATTCACAATTTTAAAATGGCTACTCCTTTTGATATGACCAGTGCAGACCATTATTAAGTTAATTTTGTTTTTCCAATAAATATGGGATCGCGTGTAATATTTGCAATCCGCTTCAACAGTTCCTTTGTGCGGTATATACAGGTAATTTTGAAAATTGCTCATGTCTGCAGCGTTGCAAGGGGAGTTTTAAGTTATGCATTCACACACAATTTTTAAAAACGTTTGAAAAATATTGAGGAAATCTGATATGAAAAAAATGTGTAATTTAAAAAACAAGCTTCTATAGCGAAAACACGACGAAGATCAGAGGTGTACTGTGTACTCCCACATTTCGCCAACGATATTAGGTCCAATGTAATAAAGGGCGAGCCTATATATACCGGGCACGATTCCGGTCTCCGGGTTGTAACTTAGAATCTTTGCACAGAAAAAAAAATTACAGACGACTTGATCGAGCGAAGAAAGCTCCGCTCACTGGATTGAGTAATCACAGGTTCGATCTCCACACGGGATACATCTTTGTGTGACCCAAAAATATTTTTTTCGGTATGAGAATTTGAGTACGCGAATTTCGTGTTTGTAAACGCACCTTTGTCACAAGAATAATGGCTAGTGTAGGGCTTTGTGATTTTTATAAATTACCGCCAAAAAAACTAGTGGAATAGAACCACTTTGGTGATTTGCCGCTGGGTGATTATTGGATACTAATTAATCGCCTTTGATCACCTAGGTGATATACCCATGTGATAAAACCTTAAGCATTCGCCACAAAGCCGACGGAGCGGGACGGTGGCTCGAGGCCAGCGGATGGCAGCGCGGCGCGTACGTCACACTGCTAGCATCCCGTTGGCCCCCTGTTGACTTATAGTTCCCGCTGTGCTTTATTTGTAATGACTGGTGAGGCGGCGGCGGCCGGTCGTGGTATTTGTCGTCGCACCGAGTATGGTGGAGCTGTGTGCCGTCTCCTCTACATTTCAGTACATTACAACTCCCAAGTCGCACCAGCATTGCGCCATGCTGACGCCCTGCCTGCAATGTGTCAAAAGCATAAGTTTATCTCTTTACACCCAATACCAGGTATAAGAGACCTAAAAATAGGTAAGTACGTCTCGGTATATGAAAAATGCTAATAAATATGTGACGAAATGAGCTTTACGAGCGCGGTACACCTAAATGAATTCATTTAATATCGCATTTGGGCATTATGACCTTCCGATATTGGTGTTGGGTGCTATTTTTATTGCTATGAGCAATTTGACGCTCTATCTTTAATCTTCTTATATGCGAACTCGTATATTATTTTTATGTTTTTATATAAAAATAGGCACCGTTCCCTCTATATTTCTCAAGTGGGAGTGCACTATGCACACTTAATTTTATTCCGTCTGTCTTTCTAATAATATCAGCCTATACTGGCCCACTACTAGACAATGGCCTTCTCTAACAAATCAAAGTGAGAAAGGTCATACCTACCACGCGGATTCAGTGCGGATTGGTAAAGGCAAGTTTGTAGCTACCTGCTGTTAGAACTAATATAGCCGTATTTAAGGTTTTTAACTTGGCTTAGATGACGACCACACTATGTGATAACAGGGACCAACGGCTTAGAGTATCTTCCAGGGCACGGATACGCTCAAACATAAAAATACCACAAACGACGGTTTGTGTTCGACTCGGTCATTCTGAAATGGATGACCACCCAGCCAAACGCTGCCTAACCTTAGTGATCACTAAGAACACTGCATTTGCACTGCATTGCACTTTGCAATCAATTTTCCCGTAACATGTACGATACTAAAACAAACAAATAGTTAAGCACTACATGAATCCACAAAAACAGCTGTCGTGTACAATGGAGTAAGGATGTACCTGGTACATGCCTGCTGACCCCAAATACTTACCTATCACAAAGATTTGTATAGTCTGATTCACCCAATGTAGTACAGCGTAGGTACTAGAAAAATAAAAGAATTGGACACATTCACGCCTATATTCCCCAAGCAGGAGAGGGAAAGGTGTACTTTGTATGGCAGACGATGTTAGGACCCAAAGTAATGGTTGACAAGTCTATTGCTATTACCAGGCACGTTTCCTTACTGTTACTTATAATTTTTCGATAAAACAACCACTTTGCCTAGTATTCGTTTTGAGAAGCTCTTGATCTGAAACTAACGAGGCATATTCCATACGATTCTTTACAATCCCGAATTTGCACATGAATATCAGAATTTGCATTTTGTAGTTTCTTATTCGCTCTTGTTATAATTTTAGTTAGTAGTGAACATTTTTTCGTTCCGATGACAATCATGGCACAATTTCCAATGACAAAATTAAACTACTTGCCATTTCACGAAAATCTTGGCAACTTTGCATTTGCAAACGATAATCAGAGTTACTGTTTTGATTTATCTATATAATCACGCCGGCCGTAGGCAGAGAGTACAGAGTTCCAACAGGTTCTTTCCTTACATACCTCTCTGGCTTCCTCCACTCTCATAGTTTGTCTCATACACACTCGACGGTTTCGGAGACTCTTGACTTGCCCTTCAGATAAGACACCGTCTATTTGGTCATGGTTAGATAGTCTAGTTCTAGTTTCCAATTAACTCTTATAAGCTTATTTAGTAGTAAATATAATCAGGTCGATACGGTAACAGCAATTTTTCCGTGCTATTTCCGGAGGCAATGAAGCATAGTGTCCCTGTGGAGCACTATCGTCGCGATGGCTAATGCAGCTTTAATCAAGAATACCTTAGCTTACAAGTTATTTTATATGTAACCTTTTTTAGTCTGAATCAGTGCGATTATTTTATGAATTATCTATTTATCTATACCATCATGCCGAATTCTTACGCGGGAGGCAGAAAGTATAAAGTTCCAACAGTTTCTTTCATTTCAGACTTCTCTGATTTCCCAAATAGCAATAATAATAATAAATCACAATGCTGAACAAAGGCCTTTTCCCCCAAATCGAGAGAGAAATTGGGTCATACTCCACCTGTGGCCACCTGATGTTGAAATTTATGAAGCTACAGCCTACAAGGATTATTAATCTTGGACGGCAGGCTGTCTAGTCATACCGGAATCACAGCTCTATTGAGAGCCATTTAGCTTTTTAAAGTCCTTGTCATAGCATAAAATTGACCACAAAACACCGGTAAAAAGTAACCCAGAAATTCTTAAAACTTCAAAATAATTCCACAGCCAAATTGCAACATTCCAGCTTAATGGTTCGCGGATCTCGCATGAAGTATTCCGTTTCTCCGCGTTCTTTCACA
The DNA here is from genome assembly GCA_905147815.2 of Phalera bucephala. Taxonomy (NCBI): domain Eukaryota; kingdom Metazoa; phylum Arthropoda; class Insecta; order Lepidoptera; family Notodontidae; genus Phalera; species Phalera bucephala. Next base: position 27,300,818 of record LR990620.1, read on the forward strand.
CAGCTTTGCACAAGTGCGTTTAAATATAAAAGTTCACATTAGCACCATTAAATTCACGAGGGCTCCTATTTGCTATTACAAAACGCGGCGCGTTACGATATGATAAATAATAATATCAGCCTATACTGTCCCACTGCTGGGCAAGGGTCTTCTCTCACAAATTGAAGTGAGAGAGATAAGGCTATACTCCACCAAGCGGACCCAGTGCGGATTAGTGGAGGCCGATTTATGGCTTGTTACCACATCGTGGTAACCGGAGCCAATAGATTAATGTGCCTTTTGAAGCATAGAGACGCTCGAATATGAAATTAACCCAAACAGTTACCCATTTCAGGTCGACTGAGTGGAATGCTGCGTAACCTTGGAGATCGCTAAGAACATCGCGGTAACGTATTGCGCATCGTAACGCTCCCCGTTACGTCTTTAATTAGTTATAGCAAATAAGATCCTACCGTGACTCCACTCGGCGCGCGTTAAAATCTATATTTAGTGCTGTATCTTTTTAATCGGAGAGCTATTTACCTGATGGTTAGAATTGTTTGCGTGATCTCAAAATGATGTGGTTAGAGTTTATTTCTTAGCTGTGATAGCCGAGTTGCTGTTGTGAATAAGATTTAGTAAAATGGATACATTTTAGTTTGCTTCCGTAGGTAGTATGGTAAAGGCCTGTAAATTACAGAGAAGGCTACTGAAGAAAATTATATTAGGCCCAATGTAAAGAGGGGTGACTCTGTTGCTATTATACCGGCACCGCCACAATTCTAGACTGAGAATTTTTCGACAAAACACTGTGGGAAAATTTCTTTCGATCCCAAGCTTTCATGATCGCTACCTGCTCTTCGGCATTAGACCAAAGATACAGTAAATTTATTACAAAAATAGGTACACAGACCAAAACTAACTATGCACTATCTTTATACATAAAATTCCGGTATGCCTCTGTTCGTAATTATTCGCTTCCTAAACGGTTTAACCCATCTTGATATATTTTTTCTGTACTAATGGTAACTCCACCTCAAATGATTTTAGTTATAGTTAGATCCGGTAGATAACGCTGTTGTAGACCAGGTCCGCTATGTAAATATAAAATTAACGCATACAAAACTGCAGAAAACTGCTAGATTAATATAAACACTAATGACCAAACCATTACTTAAGTCGATTACAAACTTAACAATTCAGCACTACTGGCAGACAAAATAGAACTCAAGTTGAAACATACATCCAGCTTTCAACGTAAATGGAAAGTCCAATTCCGGGACCGTATGAATGAATATGAGCGCATTTACTGGAGGCAACGCCTGTCAACGTTCTAATAGTTAGGAGGATACCGAGTATAGAACTAAGCTAAGCTGATTGCTAACAGATTGATATGAAATATGTTTGAAATTATCTTCAATGGTAAAAGCATTTCATTGGATTAGAAAGTAGAGTCGGACACATGAAGTTTGCAAATGTTGTTTCGATACGTGGTAGAGAGCTTATAAGCTGAATTGTGATTGTTTTTTCGAAACATTTAACAAATATATAACGGCGCTTAGGTTTTCTTGATGGCCATTTCAATGCTGGTAACGGTAAAGGTGGATTTATCTTCGTTTTCATAGTCGCCCATTTTCCTTGACATGCGAACATGCGCACAATCGTTGGCGAATAAGTCACATGGAATGCAGTGAGGTTAGCTGCTTCGCGATAGGTCCGACCTCTTGCCTCGTTGCTAATAGACTAACAACACGGCACCTTCCGCTATCTTACATCGACTATCTGCCATCGTCATCTGACAGATGTCATCTGTCATCGCTTCACAACTAAAACACTCGAGCAATCATAGAGTATGTATATGACAAGATTCATTAACTTATTTTCAAATGATAGAATACGACATATATATTTTAACATTTGGTTTCAGTAAAGCCTTATTACATTTATACATTTATACTAATATTATGAAGCTAAAGAGTTTGTTTGTTTGAACGCGCTGATTTTTTGTAGTACCAATCGAATTTGAAAATTTTTATTTTTCATTCGATAGCCCAATTCCTAAGGTTTGGTCAAGTAGCCGACGGAGCGTGATGGAAGCGCTTGACTACGTTCGGTCGCGACGTTTGCCGTCGCGCCGAGCGGGGCTGCGCTGTGTGGCGTCTCCCGTACATTTCAGTACATTACAACTCCCCAAGCTGCGCTACAGTCGCGCTCCCGTCGCGTTGCGTTAGATATGTGGTGAAACCTTTAAGAAAGGTTATAGGTATACATCGCGCTACGACCCTTAGGAACCGAGAAAAAAAGTCAGAAAGAACGCTAAACAAAAACGAAATATTAGCGCTGGCGATACGTTGCGACCATATTAGCCTCGTGATAAAGGGCAGGTGAAACCGCAGGACACAGGGTGAAGTCACAAGATTAAGCGTTAGTTACATGCAAAAGATTATGACATAAAACGATTTCACCGATGTATGAAATAATTGGATGAGCTTGATTCTTTGAAGCAAACCTTTATGAAAGACCTAAGGTTACAAGATCTAAGGCTTTTTTTCAACTTTCACGTGAAATAAGGATATATTAAAAAGTATATTTCAAAAGAAAAAGTTTCATGAGTACGTTTTAATTATTTAAAGACCTTGACCTTGGGACATTTTGCCAGAGTATGGTATAGATGGCACTCTGTTGCGAGCCGTCCAGTCCACTTATGTGGACTGCAAGGCATGCGTACGGGTGGGTGGTAACAGGTCACCCTGGTTTGACGTTAAAATCGGCGTCAAGCAGGGTTGCGTGTTGTCCGCTAGACTGTTTATAATATATCTGGACAAAAGTCTTCAAAGACTGAAAGCGATGAATGAAGGTGTACAAATGGGTGACTTAGTGGTAAACCATCTACTTTATGCAGATGACGCGGTTTTAATAGCGCCAACAGCCACTGATCTGCAAACACTAGTCACAGTTATGAAAGACGACTGCATGATCAATGGCTTACACTTGAATGTGAAGAAAACCAAGATTATGGTTTTTGAAAGGGAAGAAACCAGAACGAATGTAAGGATTGTGGTTGGTAACGATGTGCTGGAGCAAGTGAATGAGTTTGTGTATCTTGGATGCGCCTTCAGTAAGGATGGGAAATACACCGCTGACATAGAGAGAAGAGTGAGTGCAGGGAACAGAGTGAATGGTGCGATGGGAAAGCTACTCGGGAGCCGGCACTTAAGCCATAAGGCGCAGCTGGCCATACATAACGGAGTTCTTGTCCCAACGCTGTTATATGGTAGCGAGAGCTGGGTATGTAAGAAGGAGAATGAAAGTAGGATAAATGCGCGGTAGAAATGCGAGCTCTGCGGAAGATGTGCGGAGTGAAGCTGACCGACCGCATTAGCAACAGCATAGTAAGACAGCGAGTAGGTATGAAAGATAGTATCGGTGTAAAGATGAGAAAGGGCATGCTCCGTTGGTTCGGGCATATAGAAAAAATTCCAGAGGTAAAGAATGACAAAACAGATATACAATGTAAAAGTGGAAGGATGCAGGTACCGGGGAAGACCTAGACTATCTTACCACGACCAAATAAACCGAGTCTTATCTGATGGAAAAGTCAAGAGTCTCCGTAACCGGCGAGCGTGTATGAGACGAACTATGAGAGTCGAGGAAGCCAGAGAGGTATGTAAGGAAAGAACCTGTTGGAACTCTGTACTCTCTGCCTACCCCGCAAAAGATCTGGCGTGAGGTTATAGATAGATAGATAGATAGATAAAGACCTTGAAAGACTAAAAAGTATACGACGTTACGCTTATATTCCTCAAGCAGAGGTGTCAAAGATTATTTGGGTTTTTCTATCCGGAAATCGTCAATTGCAACTTGGAGTCTAAAATTGTGCCCAGAATAATGTCAATGTGCTCACTGGATTATAATATTGTTGGCGAAATAAGGGTGAACAAAGAACACCCCTCCCACCCTGGTTCGGGAATGTATGTGTTATTTAACTAACAATCAAGTACTTCCCATGTCTTTAGAAACACATAGATATTCAGTTTATTTGGTAACAGAATGTTGCGAACAAAGTATTTTGCTCTTATTTCATTATAATTTATTGTAACTGCAACAGATGGTTTATATAGAATTTAATATAACCCGTATTTAGTTTCCAATTTTAAGTGCACCAGAATATCGATATTAATTAAGTAAAGATAGGGCTTAGAATCGAATAGCGTCTTATACCATTTGTCAAGTAGGTAAGCCTTAATTACTTTAACCCTATAACGTTATTTGGCAGTTAGTTCTCGGGTATTTCATAACCGAATTTCTGTGAGAAATTGTGTTTTATTATAATTAATTTCGAGGTTAGGTAGTGCACATACAAGTCACTTGACGGCTATTGGGGTAAAAAGGTACCTAAAGACGTAGAGTGGGCAGGCTCCTCGCAAGATGAATCAATGACCTGCTGAAGGTTTCAGGTAAAAACTGGATGCATACAGCATGAAGCCGGTCGTCGTGGTGACCCTTGGGGATGCCTTTGCTTTGCAATAGATACTTATTAGGTGCTGATGACTTGACACACAGATACAACCACGTCCTTTACTCTCAAAGGAGTAGTTAGAAACATTTAAAACTCTAGACCTACTTTAAGCGTTCACCATAGTGCCCCATTGATACAAATGCCCCAAGATCACTAGTGGTACGATATATTCTATATTGTTAAAATTTGCTTGGATTTAAATGATTTGCTTAATTATGCGCTTCGAGAGAATTACGCAACAAGGTTTTGACGAGAGAGAGATATGGAAATATGTGTCTTATAGCTCTGAGAGGAAGAATAACAAAACAAACGTCAAAATCCTCGAATAATACTTTTCTATTTCACAGCATACATTTCATATTAACAGAAACCATTCAGAAATCGAATTTGAATCCGAATACTGTTCATATCGTTAGTTTTTACGACAACTGTACCCAAAGGTGTTTGTTCCTTAACAATTCGATGCCCAACTGTTATTGTTCCGATACCATTCTCTACGTACAGGTATTGAAAACTATCAATAGAATTTGATTCTTCATCACCTAGGCTATCAGATGGTTTATTATATAGAAAACCTTGACATCACAGTATTGACTTGACTTGACAGTATATAGAAAGCGTTGAATATTGGAGTGGGCTTGTTTTATTCTCTACTACTCAGTCTTGCGCGAATTTATCCAATATTACAACAAGGATTAGAATGTGCTACTGAGAATTTTTGATAGAAAAGTAACAAAAAAAGCTTGCTCTGGTTCGAATCAAAATTCTCTAGGTCAACGAGGTATAGACATAAATATCATCATCATTATCATCTCAGCCTATACTTGTCCACTGCTGAACATAGGCCTCCCCAATCGCTTTCCAGCGTAACCGGTCCGATGCCACCTGCATCCAACGACTTCCTGCGATTTTCACAAGATCGTCGGTCCATCTGGCAGGCGGTCGTCCCACACTGCGCTTGCCAATACGTGGTCTCCACTCTAGAATCTTTCTGCCCCAACGCCCGTCCGATCTACGCGCTATGTGGCCCGCCCATTGCCACTTCAGCTTGCTAATCTTAACGGCTATGTCGGTGACCTTGGTTCTTCTACGAATCTCCTAATTCCTGATTCGATCACGTAGAGAAACGCCGAGCATAGCTCTCTCCATAGCTCGCTGAGCAACTCTGAGCTTTTTTATGACACCACACACATAGTAAGAGACCACGTCTCTGATCCATATATCATCACTGGTAACACACACTGACTAAAAACTTTAGTCTTAAGGCACTGAGGTATTTTGGATGAGAAGATGTTGCGCAGTTTCCCGAACGCTGCCCAGCCGAGTTGGATTCGTCGATTGACCTCTCTCTCAAAGTTGGACCTACCTAACCGGACTACCTGTCCCAGGTAAATGTATTCGTCGACAACTTCAAGACTAGAGTTCCCAACGGTGAGTGCGGTGGGTACGACATGGACGTTACACATTATTTTCGTTTTGTCCATGTTCATTTTAAGACCCACTTGTTGAGATACTCTGTTGAGGTCACCGAGCATTCGTCCTAGATCTTCCAGCGTCTCCGCCACGACCACAATGTCGTCGGCAAATCGAAGGTGAGTGATGTATTCGCCATTGATGTTGATGCCAAGTCCTTGCCATTCCAAGAGCTTGAAGGCGTCCTCTAAGGTGGCCGTAAACAGTTTCGGAGAAATGACGTCTCCCTGCCTTACTCCTCTTTTTATGGGGATCGCCTTCGTGCAATGCCCCTGTACTCGGACTGACATGGTGGCGTTATTATACAAGCACTTCAACACTTCAATGTACCGATAGTCAATGCGGCATCGCTGGAGAGATCTAAGAACCGCCCAAGTCTCGATCGAATCGAAGGCTTTCTCATAGTCCACAAACGCCAAGCATAGTGGCCGATTATACTCCTCGGTCTTCTGTATAATCTGCCGCAGCGTATGTATGTGGTCTATGGTACTAAAGCCTTTCCGGAAACCGGCTTGTTCGGGAGGCTGGAAGTCATCAAGCCTGCGTTCGAGACGATTCGTGATGACTCTCGAAAACAACTTATAAACATGACTCAGCAGTGTGATGGGCCTATAATTCTTCAGTAAAGTGTTATCACGTTTCTTGAAAAATAGTACCACCACTCCCCTGTTCCATGCTTCCGGCGTTTTCTCTTCGAGCAAGACGGAATTAAACAGCCTCTGAAGGACTTTAAGTACCGGCGTTCCGCCCGCTTTCAGAAGCTCTGCGGTAATTCCGTCTTCGCCTGGTGCTTTGTTATTTTTGAGTTGTTTGAGAGCCATCGTAATCTCGTACAGGCTGATGTCCGGGATATCTTCAGTGTAGTGTCGGGTTAGCTTGGCTCTTGGGTCTTTTACCAAGTCAACAACAGGTTCAGCTACTGAGGTGTACAACAGCCCATAGAACCTCTCTATCTCCCTGAGCACCTCTGACCTATTCGACGTTACGTTTCCGTCCTCCGTCTTCAGCTTCGTCAACTGGCTTTGCCCAATAGACGCGTCTCTTGCGAACACTTTAGAGCCCTTGTTCTGTGCTATGGTCTCCTCAATACGCCTTGTATTGAAGGACCGTAAATCGTGACGCAAGGACTTCAGTATCTGTCCATTGAGCTGCCTATAGGACTTAGCATCATCGGAGGTTTGGAGCGTCATGGAACGTCGCTCAGCCATGAGATTTCGGGTGGAGTTAGATAGTTTTTGAGGTCTATTTTTACGGTGGGGCTTATAATACTTGGACCCGACCGTATGGACAGTCTCTACCAGCCTGTTGTTGATTTCGTCCACTGATGCGCTGCTGTCTAGCAATTCGAAGCGGTTTGCCAATTCGAGTTGAAAGTTCTCGGGGTTTTGGATGTGTGCATAAGAAGGTCGGAGCGTAGACTTCATCAGACGCGATCTTTCCATTTTGACATTAATATTTAATGTGCCTCTGACCATTCGGTGATCACTGCCGGTTTTTACCCTGTGAATCACGGAGACATCATTAAATATTTGTCGCTTGGTGCGCATGATGAAGTCTATCTCATTTTTTGTGGAACCATCAGGGCTCATCCAGGTCCATTTTCTATGAGGCGGCTTCCGGAAGAAAGAGTTCATCATAAAGAGTCCCTCCTTCTCCAGATATTCGGCCAGCCTCTGACCCCTGGGGTTGCGCTGCCCATATCCAAATTGCCCCACTCTCAACTCATCATCGCCCCGTTTGCCCAGTCGCGCATTGAAGTCACCCATAACCACTGTAAAGTGTGCTTTGGAAGTATGTATGGCTCTACTAATGTCCTCATACATTACTTCGACGTCATCATCTGAGTATGCCGAGGTCGGTGCGTAGACCTGTATGACCTTCAGCGAATATCTTTTGGATATTCTGAGTATCAGGTACGCTACCCTGCTCGACACACTAGTGATGGACACAATGTTGTCTATGAGTGACTTGTGGACGATAAATCCGACACCACCTTGGGACTGCTGTTCACCCTCCCGGTAGTAAAACAAGTTGCCGGATTTTAAGGTTATCGTGTCCTCGCCCTTTCTTCGGACCTCCGATAAACCAACAATATTCCACCGCAACTTGTTTATCTCTTCTTCCAGCTCAACAAGCTTCTCATCTGTCCTTAACGTGCGTGCATTGTATGTCACCAGGGCCAATTTTCGATGTTGGTGGTAGCCGAATCTCTGCCGGAGATTCTTAGCACCCCTTGTCCTGTCGTTACCATAGCTGCTACCGTGGCCAGGACGAACAGGACCGCCGGGGACTAGGGGCCTGGTTTTATTCTTATCTTCCATTTTAATAAATTGGGGGTGTTTGCCATACTCGCCACGCTTGGCAGGCGGGTTGGCGAGCGCAGTTTTTGATGGTAGAAGTGTTAAGGGAACGCTGCTGCCCATTCCCTAGTTTTCCCTTAGTCGCCTTGTACGACACCCGATGGGATGAGATGGGTTGGTCCTATTCTAAGCCGGGAACCACGCGGCATAAATATAATATGGTTGAATTGTTTTTGCTTATATACGATCACATTCTGTGATAGGCAAACAAGAGCCTGATGTAAAGCTAGAAACTACATCACCGCTTTGCACTGCACTGATTTGACGCCCTTTATTGTCATCCATCTTTGTAGTGTTACATTGCTGGGTATGTGTCATCGAACAATCTTATGAAAAAGCTTAATGAAATGCAGTAGCAAAACGTGTAAGTTGTGCAAATATCCATTCTTGTTACGTGCTCAGATTGCAAGGAGCCTGTTTCAAAGGCAAGATATTTGTGTTAAAATCTTGTGTATTCTTTTGTTAGCAGTAACGACTGCCCAAAAAAAGAATATTCACTTCTTGTACATATATAGTTCCTTTGGCTCCGTTTAGGATTGTCTTTAACCTTTCCGCCTCTTTATCACGTCGTTGCGAGGTGCGATTTCGATGATTCTGCAATCTACAGAATAATTTTCCTTAACTTTTATGATTGGGCCAATACTTATTTGCTGGTTTTGGAGTTTTAAGTTGTTCCATAAACTTCCTGTAATTTTGACTTAGATAAAAAAGAAAACAGAAAATGTTTGGGACGTACATTGGCTAATTTATTTGGACTTAAAGTGCATTGCACTTTACCTTAACACACCCTAAACATATTTCTATGCATCTCATTAAAAAAAAATATCGTGTTGTTTATGTGGCTATCAAACTACCCCTACTCAGTAGAACAGTACTTCCCAAGAATAAAAACACTGCGTCCATAACCGCAAGAGCTTAGTCAAAGCGCATTGCTCAATTGTGGCGCAGTGCTCAGAAGCAGCTGGAACAAAGACTCAGGTAGGTTACGATAACTTTTTGTGTGTGTGTATGTGAGTGTGTGTGAATGATCTACGCTGTTGGCCGCGGGGCCTTTACAGCTTCACCGGATAATAGGGCGAGCGTGCAACCACTACGCTCGAGCCAGAAGGGCAAGGGGGCTAGCTCAAGGGCGCCTCAAGGCGGAACGCCATCGGCTTGTGCAGTCGCTATGGGGGAGGGCGTATACTAGATGTCTCGCCGTGCTCTGCACCGGCCGGCGCGCAAGGGATTCTTCGACCTCGCCGGCGAGGTTGGCGTCTGATCTTGTGTGCGGTATCTGTATCCGAAAGAAGGGTTGGAAGGGCATCGGGTGGGTCGGTGAGAACATGCCGCAGACGGCGGAGGCGGCTGATAGGAGGGGAGTTAGGTTCGTAGTCGGCGGCGGCTACGATTAGCGGATTTCTATGATTGGGCGCGTTCGCGAAATATCAGGTTGTCGCCTTTTTAATAAAGGCGCGTTCGAGACCGAGATCGGAATGGAGATCGACATTCCTTATGAACCACGGGGCTCCGACGACTTTGCGGATCATCAGCTTACAATAACTATCGGTGTCCGCCACGTTAAATACCGGAATAGCGTGTCCGTGCGGTGTTTGCTGTCACAAAGGAAGGCATTTTGTGGAGACACACGATGTTGCTTATAAAGTGGAATATTGCAATTTGTTCAGAATACAACGGATTAACCTGGTGTCCTTATTAGAGGTATCTCTTGTGTTTTGAACATGATCGTAGCTCTTTAGGCACTTATAATGTATTTTTAAATTTAGAATCTAAAACAGTAAAACTGTAATGAATTCGTAAAGTATTTTCGTTATTGTTAACGAACATTAACAATCACGAAAATACTTTACAAATTCATTTGACAAAATGAGAAAATTCATAGCAAAGAGTGCAGTTGAAATGTAGATCAACCACGGTATTTGTCGCACTTATACAAAAAATAATAAAGGATCCAAATCAATAATAAGGTTATATAGGATATTCAAACAAAGCAAGCGAATTCATACCAAAATATTTGCTTACCTCCTATCCAAGAAGATAAAGCAGAGAAAGGAAGCAAGCTTCCAGTTTCTGGCAAAAAACTAATTTATTCGTTCTTGTTCTAAATATACAGACATTACTAGCTCGAAGGTTGTTACCCTGAAAATCGATGACGACGCAAAAGTTGGGACAAAACACAAGTTTCTAAAACTTTAGGCTTTTGTAATCAAAAATGTAAGCACGTTTTGTTTAACTTGGAGCCCAGCGGGCCAGACCTGCATCAAATGATGGGATTGTATAAAATACGTAGCTTAAATGTAGAAGTTTTAGATATTCCGCCTAACATTGTTGATGTATCAGAAATTTTGTATTATCATGTGGATAGGAAGCGATTGAGTAAGAATTTATTTGAATTACTAATAGCGTCTTAAACATGCGATCATGCAGCACATGGGAAGGTAGACGATTATATATTTTCATTTTCAAATACAAAACAAATAAGATTTTGGAGTTGAAATAAGATGTGGGACAGAAATAGTAGTCATTAATATTCATTAATCCGTATTATTAATGCCATTTTTAACCGACTTTAAAGAGGTTCTATGTTCGTCTGAATGTATGTTTTCGTCAATTTTGAACAGATTTTGATGAATCTTTTTGCGTTGGGTTATAGCTTCGAAAGTTTGGGAGTATAGCTCCGAAGTGGTTCCATTTTAATTTTATTGGTTTTAGACCTTCGACTTTGAAGATACACCAGGAACTTCTTAACGAATAACAATACGGATGTGTAGATTTAGTTAGTGTCGATATTACGTTAGTCCTATAGGTATCCTATCATAGAACTAAGCAGAATATTAACCGACGTCAAAAAAGGAGGAAGTTCACAATTCGTCTGTGTTTTTTATAACTTCTTTGTTTATGATCCGATTTTGATGATTCTTTTACGTTTGATTTAGTAGATTTGAGGTAGTCCCATTTGAATTTTATTTGTATTAGACCTCAGACTATGAATATGCACCAAGGGACTCCTTATCGACAAACAGTACGAATGGATACTTTGAGTTATTATGTGCATTTTGTCAATATTGTAGGTACCTTATTGTAGAATTTAGCAGAATAATATATGTAAATAACTATAAATATTTAAATAGTCAACTTAAAATTTTAATATAAATAACTTTTTCAAAAAAAAATTACTATTTGAAGTCGATGTAAACGACTTCACCGACCAACTGGCACCAACTTCAAATAGTCATTTTTTTTGCTTTCTAAAGTCGGTTTCCCTTTTATATATATATAAAAAATTATTTATGTAAGTACAGAACAATTGAGTAGCTACTCCATACCAAGATTAGAATCTCCTAAAACTGAATTGCAAAAAAGTTCAATCAGGTTACTAAACTTTTCTGATCAGGATATACTCTCAATTATCACCTAAACTACAAATCAATTAACCCTAAAACATGTTCATACAGCTAACATACGAATATAACAGGGAAAAAATAATATTTCTATCCAATTTTACAGTTCCAAACAGCACCAGCATCGACGCTGGAAGTTTTATCAAATTTATTCCACCTATTACTCCAGTCGGAGTTCTTTTAAAAGTGTTTTATCAAGCGCCTTTCGTTCCGGACACAATGAGCTAATGGATGGGATTATTCGAGTTTGTGTATGTCCTACTTGTTCAGGAACTATTGTACTCTTTGTAACACTTAAGTTATTCGGTTGCTGTTCTATTGGGTATTGGTAACGATTCTGTTGTACTTCTCAATAAAATATACTGAAATTGAGAAGTATCTCTTTCTGCTATTTTTAAGGAAAATAGACAATCTTTGCTTTTAGTTGAGTCTTATAATTAGAATAAACGGAGACATAGAGGTATACTGACTGAGACATATAGTAAAAAACAATACTATTTTCTAGTAAAAAAAAGACAATTTATCATGAATGTCATGTGAACTTATAACTAATTTACTAGAAATAAAAATAACTATGAGAGTGGAGAAAGACAGAGAGGTTTGTAAAGAAGAAGCTAGTAGGAACCCTGTACTATCTGGCTACACCACAAGGGATCTGGCCTGATGATAGAGGCAGATAGATAAACATAAAAGTTTTGCTTTGTTGACATTATTTCCTTGAAATGTTTGAGAGTGGAAGAAGCCAGAGAGGTATAAAAGGAAAGAACCTGTTGGAGCTCTGTACTCTCTGTCTAACTCGCAAGGGATCTGGCGTGATGATATAGATAGATAGATAATATAATCCAAGTAATTTTAGGTACTTCCTACTTGGCAACAGTCACAATGATTAAAATAACTGAAATGGAAAAATACTGAACTCCGATCTTCGAATTGATATGAACTAGGCTTTTCCTACATACTTACATGCTTACTAAAATACATTCATATGTAACTTATTGTCAGTGCTTATACTCGTAAGAATTAATTATTTCTGTAGCTAAACATATTATAAGGACCCAAGTTTTAATCCTCAGATCAGTTATCACTCAAAGAAAAGACTACCTGACTGAATGTAAAAACTGTATGCATGTAATTTTTAATTTGTTTATAGTGTATTTTATCCTATATATAACCTTTATCAGATTGGAAAATCAGGCTTAAGTCAATTATTATCATGTGACTAAGCAACAGATTAATACTAAATCAATCTGAAAGATCCTACGCAGAAATTCACAGTTGACTGCGTTCAACGCTGTTACGAGTATCTTGAAAAATTATACTAAGAAAAGATTTTCCAACTAATTTATTCTTCTAAAAAAGAACCGCCTATGCTCCGTAAGCTGTAGTGGCAGAGGTGTAACTTGTACAACAACATTTCAACGACGATGTAACATCTTAATGTAATGATACTTTCTATTCCACCCAGCACTTCAAACTGCTACTAAAAACCGTAGTAGCTTAACATGATACCTAATATAAAACCACACGACCGACCTCGTATTTAAATCTAGGACCTTACGATTGCCGCTTTATTCCAAAGCACGAAAATGCTACAAACGACAACCCATATCAGACTGACATATCCAAATGGCGCTCTACTTTGGTGATCTTTACAAACATAGTGCTGTAAGCAAGTAAAGTACAATAAAGTATTATCTTTCTTCACAAAACAATGTTTTAATTCTCTTCAATTTCAGGTAAGACAACAGATTGTTTTAATAAGCGACATAAAATGAATTCATAAAATCAAGATGGACAGATTTCAGCGCACCGAGTAAGTAAATAAAAATATTTGGTTTTCTTAGTCTGGGTTAGACGTTTAAGTTAGTTTAAGTCAAGAAATACCTATTATAATGAGAAGGTTTAATTAGTTAACTGAATTCATTTAATAAATATTAGGTAAATTATTTGAAACATCCTTCTGTTATTATGAATATGAAAGTAAGTTTTCGTGACTGCTTGTTTCACGCCTAAACAGCTGAAATAAATTTGGTAAAATTTGGCAAAATACAGATTGCATCTCGAGAAAGGTACCTTTTGTATAAAAAAATAAGACAGATGAACTTGTTGGTAAATGAATGCTAAGTATTTAAATAAATATTATCTTGGGAAAATGTGATAGCAGTCTCTAGAAATGAAAATGCAATAATTGTTATAAGCTTAAATATTTAAAATTAATTCGCGAGCTCTTTTCTTCTAATGTACAATATTTCTCATGTCTGTTTACAAATAACCATTTAACATGGCTGTTATAAGGCCCTTCACAAGCATTCTTTCCTCCAATGCTTTCGTTATGGGGTCCACTGCACTAGCTACATTACTTGTTTACTATATTATACTACTAATTTATTATATTATACTATACTATTACTTGTTTTACCACGCATGTCACGTATATTTTCTTTTCTATAAAATATAACTTCGCCCAAGTTAATATCCTCACGCAAGTACCAAAAAATGAAACAATTATTATACCAAGCCTAACATCGACATCGTAAAGCTTAAAACACGTCAACGCGTAGGTGTTGATAAATTACACCTCCACAATCGAGCCCTTTATATTTCCAGCTGTATTCTTCCGAATACGCTGAAAGTACATGAAATTGCCTTCAAATGTACAACATCCGTCCTTAATACCCGGGGATCGTCTGGGACTTATACAAATCCGCTGAGACGATGTCCCTTTGGACAATTAGGTGTACCCTCCGAACAAATTGCTAATGTTCAGATATAAATAGGTACCTAATGATCTTTATTGTCCTTCGGATCTTAACGTAGAATTTGAATTGGAGACAGCTTTTATACTTTTAATTAAGTTTTAGTTTCACGATATATTACAAGTTTCAAACACTGGCATTGCTTAACGATAATGAATATTAAAATTGGAGTCATGTGTAATACGTTAGTTTTAAAACATATTAAGTTTCAAATACTCATGGTTGTATTCATGTGAGGTTCATTGTAATGCAACTAGATGGCACTAGAGTGATTAAGCATTTGCCTTACACGCAAGTCTAAAACACCAAAGCGGAACTTAAATTACGTGAAAAGCTTAGTCTCTTATGCGGTAAACATAGAGATATATCTTGTATGATAATAACACGTAAACGTTAAAACAGTATTTTTGCAGCATGCTTGAAATAAACTGACTAGCTACACGATGGCTGTGCCGCCGATTTTAATTGTTAGACATGCTTTATATTCCCTCAAACAAACAGAGTTGCGGAAAACGTTATTTTGCTGTAAACGTTGTTTTAGGTATGGGACCGTAGGAACAATGTGATTTTGAAACGTTATTCCTTCGTAACAAGGACAGTAATATGTCTAAAGAACTGATGGTGTTTATATGCAGACTTACTATACATTATAAATGTGCAGAATTAAAACACTAAGCCTAAAAACTATTAAGGCTCTCATAGCTCAAAACACAAACCAACAGTAAAAGGATTTAACCAGCCAGAAAAGTCGAGAAGAAAAATCAATATCCATAGCAGAATAAGAATAAGCAAATTTGTGCAATCCACAGTGATTGGCTGAGACTAATAAAATAGAAGGACTTTGTTGAGAGGCTATGTGAAGGCATAAATAGCATAAAGACGCTATTGGGGATGATGATGATTGTTAACGCAAACTGAGGCGCATTGAGTTGGATTGGATCTGAGATCTTAAATAACAATATCTTATTATTGCTTTAAAGCACTCGTAGCATTGTGAGACCTCAGTGTACTTAGCGATTATCAAGGTTTGACAGAGTAGGTATGATTTTGACAAATATAGTTAGATGGCGATATGAGTGCATTCGTCTTGCATACACGTGTAAAACGCACAAGCCGGGTTCGGAAAATGAGCCGGTCCTTTTGTCATCTGAGAAGACGTACACTCAGGTGCTAATTTGTTAAATTTATCTCACTATTCATTTCATAAACCTTCAGAGTTAAACACCAAGCATAAAAACTATTTATGGTCTAATAGCCCATTGCAGAAACCAAAAGCGGAAGGACCAGACAGAAAAATCGAGAAAGAAAAATCTATATCCATACCACAAGAATAAGCAAAGTTGTGCAATCCACGGTAATTGGCTGGGACTAATAAAGTGAAGGGGTTTTTCTAGAGAAGCTATATAAAGAGATAAGTAGCATAAAGACGCTATTGGGGATGCCACGGATAAAAATTGAGATTATTAATGCAAATTGAGGTGCATTGAGTTGGATAAGACCTTTATTCGATCTGAGATCTTGAATAATATTTTATTTTTGCTTTGAAATACTCGACGCGTTGTGAGCTGCAATGTTCTTAACGATTAAGAAGGTTAGGTAGGGTTTGCTCAGTCAGTCTAAAATTTTTTACCGTTGATAGAATTTCAATATTTGTGTATTTACGTGCTTAGGAGAATTCATTAAATGGTAGGACCCGGTTACTATTTAAAGTGGTAGTCATTGAGCCAAGTATGAAGCCTTATGGGCGGTTTGTAAAGTCTCATCGGTGGTCCTAAGTCTGTATTCGTGTGCCACAATACGAATTGGCGGTGGAGGTGGTACATGTGGACGAGCATATTTCTTTCTCACTTCGATTTCTGAGAGACAGCCTTTGCCCAGCTGTGAGAGAGTTTAGGCTAATCTATTTATTATTTCTTTAAGAACTAGATCTAGTCTAATGACTTATAAGTTAGGCTTCACTCTATAGAACAATACACTAGAAAGAGCAGATTTTGAAAATCTTTTATATTATTTTATATTTCTTTGACTACCTCGTTGGTCTAGTGGCAAAGCGCACCGCCTTGTGATCACGAGGTCCTTGGTTCAAATCCTAGATCGGGCAAGTGTAGTTTTTCTAACGAAAACTTCCCAGTACGAGTCCGGAGTCTGGAATTGTGCCCGGTATATGGCATTAGGCTCGCCCCCTATTACATGGGACCTAACATCCTCAGCAAAACGTGGGTGTACTCAGTACACCTCTGCCACCCCCACGTGGAGAATATAGGCGTGACGGTGTTTTTATATTCACTTTACTAATCTATACTTTATACTTATTCAATGTTTCATTGAGAATGTTTTTAAACGGATAAGCCTAAAAAATATATGACCACCAAAATTACATGAGTAGGATAAACTTTCAATCAAGCTTATCCTGCTCATGTAATTTATATAAGAGTAGGCAAGAAAAAGGATTCTGAAAAAATAGACATTTGCAAAGTCAGTGGTCGAAAAACACGTTGCCACAAGTTTGAAATTACAATTTGCTACATTACTACATACAACACATTTACCACACACACACATCAAGATACAGAAGTACACAAAAAATATACCACACAGGAACAAAATGCGAGTCTTATTTCTGTTGTCACCGAAAATGAAGAAGTGTTCACCAAAATTCTGAATCAAAATTCTTCTGAACACAGATAGTATCATATTCTAACTTTCCTTCACCAATTACCACAGTTAGTAGTTAACACATAAGATTATACGATCTATACATACCAATTACTATCACAGCGTATCATTTCGCCCAAGGGGTACCAATTGCGCTTATCGCTTCCCACTTGCACCCGGAACATTACGCCGTCCCAACAAATTACGTTATAGCTAGATTAGATTTGGCTGCTAGCCCCAGGGGTCCCTGTAATCCGTATAAAGCCATGCTCTAACAGACCATGAGTGGATTTCGTCTTGCAAATTTGTTAGTGTAGGTAGACCAAGTTTTTGCCTAGTTTTTTGGGTCTTCGTGTCTTTTGGATATAATTTTGTTAGTGCCAAGCCTCCTTTGATGAATCATAAAAATAGTAACGTTGTTAAATAATAGAGCCTACAGGAGTCAAGAGAATAGTGCTTAGATAATTAAAATACATACAAAGATATTTTAGAAATGTTGACAAAGAAAAATATCAAGTGTGTCGAACTGAATGCGTGTATTTCAATCATATGTATTAGATACCGGAAAAGGAAAGTATGACCTGATATAGTGAGCAAAAAATATCCTGTGCTAAATCAAATGGAGCTAGATCGAGATAGATATTCAAATTTGTTGCATAATATTTTTGAGAATCTAAAAATTATTCTGGGTGTACTTTTTTACATGGATTATGTTGTATTGAGAAAAAGAGAAAATTTCTTAGAAATATTTCTTATTAAACGATATGAAGAGAACACGATAGAGATTACATATCTCAAGGCAATTTTTCTACCCCCGCAGGCCTAAATAACCTGATCAAACAATGAATTTCCAATCCGAAAATATTTTATTCCCATATAATTAAGCTAATGAACTCTTAATCAAATAAGATTAGTTCCAGCATTTGCGAAACAGATAACAGCAATACATATACCAACAATCCGTGCCGCATCGTGAGTTTTGACGTAACTGCACATAATAATGGCTCTCTACGTTGGCCCTGGGGCCCAGCTCACGTTAAATTTAAGGGCTTCATAACCGTTTAGTTTTGAGCTCTCTATTCAAATAATGAATAAGATTTAATTATGGAGATTTTGCCTTAAGCTTGCATGGTACGAAAGTTCGTATTGAATGATTATGCGTAGGAAGGTGCTCTTTTAATATTTGATCCAGTTTAAGGGAGGTTAAAAATAGCTAAATCAGCAATTCTCATTATTTATAACATTGGATCCAATACACTGCTACGTACTTTTAACGACCTACATATTTAATCTCACTGCCGGGCAGAGGTCTCAATCAACAATCGAGGTAAGCGGACACAGGTTATACTCTACTACTAGAACCCAGTCTAGACAGGTAGGGGCAGGTTTTTGGCCACCTACTTTAAAACATATCAAGCCGCACATAAGGCTACCAATTTGGCCTAGTGAACTTTCTAAAACAGGAAAACGATCCCATATGGAAATGCCACAAACCGCTATTCATACCAAACTGACCAATTTAACGCCACTTTACTTTGGTGATCGCTAAAAGCACCGTAGTAAAGCACTACAGGGGCCGGGACATTAGGTACGTAATAAAAAAATATCTCTTTTACATTTTTAATTCAAAGATACTTGACATTGTAATATCGTCCGTCCGTCCGTCCAAAATCGTTTGATCATCATAAAATCTCAGCTAATATTATTCAGTCCATCCAATGATATTTTATTCCTAAAATGGAATCCATCCCGGACTACACACTTAACAATTATTTTCCCAAACTAACTGTTGTTTTGACGTTGCTTTGAAATTTGAAATATTACTGTACCGTTGAAGTAATACGAAAACCGTGTCTAAATTAAAGTTTAATAAACGTGGTCTGGTTGAAAACTGTCCCAAATTTGAAAGTTTTGATTTTAGGGTGCGCAGACCGTTTACTTTTTGTCAGTAATGAGACAAGTGATGAATGTAGTATATGCTTTTTCTTTGGTGTATTCAGTGGCAATTAGCCGTAGATCTATTTTTCAACAAAAAAATAACTTTAATAACTATTTGAAAAACGTAGTCTTATACTAGAAATTATTCCTGTGTCGTGAGAAGTTCACATACATAAACACTAAGACCGAAACAAATATTTGTTAGAACCCGCTACTACTCGATCAAGAGGTGGAGCAGCTAAATTTCTAGTGTGGGAATTACATAAAATTCTTTTTAAAAAAAAAGTAAACTGACTTTAAAAAGCAAAAAAATAATATTTTAAGTCCGTACCGGTTAGTGCAGTCAGTTATTTGGCACCGACTTCAAATTTTTTTTTTTTGTTGCTTTTTTAGTCGGTTTACTTTTTGTTAAAAAAGAATTTTATATTACAATTGTAAGTGACGAGTGAGTTATTTACTACTATTTATACATATATTATATTATTTTGCAGAGTTGTGTGTAGGATTGATATAATAAACATAATGACGGAATCTAAACATGCGTGCTGCCGTTGAGGAGTTCCCTGGTGTATCTTCGAAGTCCAAAGTTCAACACCGATTTCATTAAAATGGGACCACCTTGAAACTATGCTAAACCCAACGCAAAAAGAATCATCAACATCAGTTCATAGATAAGATGTTATAAAAAAACAGACGAATTGTCAACCTCTCCTTTTTTGAAGTCGGTTAATATAGACAGGTAATTTCTGATTTTGATAATGTGACCAGCCAATATGTTCGTTTCCTGCAGCCAAGCAAACTGAACCACATTTAAATTTATGCCGACAAAAAGTCGAAAACTAGTCTGCGGACTGCATAGAATTTTTCTCAGTTTATTTTTGTGTGTGTGTGTGGTTGAAATGGATTTGTATTAGTTTTGATATCCATGTTTCTTATGTAGAAAGTTACTTGCGAATTGGCGATTAAGTTGGATTTAACCCTCACTCAAAGTGGATTAAATATTAAAATGGACGGACACAAAACGGTACAGTATAGGCTAATTTATTAAAAGATGTACATTGTTTAGTAACAAATGTTTAGTAACAAACAGTGGTAAAAGCGTTTCGTTTCTATCACATTAGTATATTTCCAAATCTCTGACAAATTAAGCACTTCTTTAGTGTTCCGCGTCAAAAAATCCAAATACTGATCGGTTGCCAGCCCAAATAATAAACAGAACTGTACACTTCATAATTAACGAAACTTTAATGATGTTGATAATGAACTCGAGTAAAAAAATTAAAAAAATATTTGAATTGGTCTATGCAAATTCACTGAGCGGGATTTGCTTTTGTTCCTGGATAAGCTGTAGTGGATTTTATACCTTTGCATTGTTTGTTTAGAATTTGTTTTCTAATTTCAAGAGGATTACTTTGGGCTCGGTTTGGTTTCTTTTTATGTTTCAATGAGTAATAAGATGTTTTGATACATGACATATTAGTCCATGCGCGCGCAGGCTCTTTGATCTTCTAATTATCGTATATTGTTCACGTTTTTTTATTCTTCTTTCTTTCTATATTCTTCAAAGGCACTAACTAGCCTTTGAAATAGTTACAATAATATAATTTTCTTTGGTTCCGGTATTAATTAGATTGTTACTACTACATTCGATGTAAGTGGTCTTTAAGGACGGAAAAGTCTTCAATCGTTGTGTTTTAAATAATGAAGTCAATCAGTTTTCTATACAAGGTGTAACATAATAAACGCAAAACCTCAGACACCCCGATTAAAGAATTGCTTCATAAATTCAAAACAAAAACCAAATTTCCAAATTTAACGGTGTTTACCGTTTTTTCAAGCACTTTTATACCCCAATTAACAATGAAACTTGTATGCGTATGTATGCATTTTGAGAAATACGGGTTAGGAATACATTTGTAATCTCTTTATTGCTATGAATCATAAATAAATTAAGTTTTTATAGCGCATTGAAAGAGTAAAAGCCATTTTTGCAAATTTAAAAGAAAATTAAGATACATTATAGTTAGTTGGAATCAATTCAGTTATCGATTTATAACAAACTACTGTCAGGTCTTGAGTTTATTATATTACATCTTGTATAGAACAAACACACTTGTTAACAACGACACAAAGAACACAATGTAGTAATTCTTTAAATAATAGCTGGCTTTCCTGATTGCATAATTTTATCAACATTTGAACTAAAGACCTTGAAGGTATTTGAAGACTGCTTCGTTGATCTAGTGAAGGAGTAAACGATCAAAGTGTTTTGTTGAAAAAAAATCCATTAAGAATATATTCGGAGTCTAGAGTTGTGCCCGGTATAATAGAAAAAGGTTCGTTTTATATAATAATTGGGACCCAATATTACTAGAAAAAAGTGGGTGTACCTAGTACATCTCTGCCACCTCCACATATTTTTTTTATTTGATCTAAAGGAGAACGTTCATGACTTATCAAGCTTAAATTTACTCACCTACAATCTTGCCCTTTATGATAAACTTCAGCAAGATTTGGATTGATTATTCATGAAACTTTTCTGAAGCCAGTCAACCAAATTGCAGCTCCAAGATAGTAAAGGTACTTAGGTTAAGTTCTGCTCAAAATCTATTTCAATCTCCAATGATCGAACCGGCAAGGTAATAATTATATGAACTCTATTCCAATTTGGCTTAGTTCGCTGAGCGAAAATGCTGATTTTCGCAGTGAATCGTATTAATGCAAATCTCATGTCAATTAATCTTCTATTATTACGAGAATCCCTCGAATATATACTATTATACTTATACATACACGCAGGACTACTTTGAAAAGCTTGTGTAGAGATTTTCTTACCGTGATAAGGGAACTTGTGATATAAGTTGCACTGGTATCGCGTATAATTTTTTCTTCCTATGGTGCCCTTAAAATTTGGTTTTTGGATTTGTAAGATTAGATTCCCTAACTTTATGCACTTATGAGCATAACATCAAGTCTCGTTAGTCAAACATTACAGAATGCATAGGTCAGCCGCCTTAACGTTTCACCAATTTTAAGCGACCTAATATTTATTAATTAACTAATTTCATGAAAACAGGCAATAAAATCTTCTAATAGGTTTCTCCGTTTGCGTTAAAAGAAACTTTTTGGTGACAACCAAACCTTCGCTCCATTGGAATTTTCCTCAGAGTTTACATGGTTACTTTGTCACATTAGAAGTAACATGAACTACATACAACTAACGAATATCAACATTCAACGTTGTAACTCACTGCAAAGGAGATTTAAACTACACTGATCCTGTGCTCACAACTGAGTTGATATAAAATACTAACGGTACAAGAATCCCTCTGAAATTTTCTAAATTCAATATATCAATATGAAACCAATTCATTCCATCGCCGTTTCAGAATGCAGGAGCGTTTTAAATTGAGCTCGAATATCTATCATAGTGCAAGGGAGGGAAACTATTGTAGCCCTCGGGCGCAAAACCAGGGCGAACCGGTTCAAACCGGCTGTTTACAGTAAATTCTGGATCATTCTGGAACTCTGCAGCCCATATTTGTGCACAGTGTGCCGACACTGGCTCGCACCGACGAAATTTAATTTCCAAGCTCCTTCCTTGTACTTTAAGCGTGGAGTATGTTTTGTGTTGTGAAGTATTTCAGTGACAAAGTAGGTCAACTGTGTTTTAGATTTTTTTTCCTGAAAAGCTTGGATAATTTCACAAAAAAATATGTAGGGTGGAAACAATGGATGAAATTCACATATACAAATACCAGGATAAAACAAATATTTGCGGGTCGTGGGTTACACAAAAATTTAATCCGTGCGGAGATCAAAACTTATAATTGCTTCATATAGCCAAGTGGGCTATGCTAAACAACTTGGTCAAACTATCATCCATTTTGCGATTGGTTCCACTTTAATGAGTCTAAAAGACCTGATTTCTTATCAACTATCAAGCAAATCTTTTGACATTAGAATGAAATCGGAATATATTTAGAGGCAATTTTTAGTTGATGCAAAGCAAGAACGTAACATATTAATCTCTTCATTTTATTTTGGGTAAAAATAACAATGTTCGAGTGAGAGTTACGAGTACCTTCCGTCAAATATGTTTTACTCTAAAACAAATTACAAGAATACATTAGTAAATTTTCTCGGAAGAAATAAATAATCAATAACACCCATTATTTTTCCTCTAAGAACATAACTTAAGGGTCATATAACCTATTCTGGTATACAAACAGAACAAAGACATTGCTTTAAACCTGAACATTATACGGAACAACAAAAACACATCTGACCTACTTTGTCACTTAAATTGCGACGTACCTACATCGCTGTGCTGTACATACGATGTCCTCTTTAAATTAAGCTATAAGCGGCTTGAAAATTAAATTTCTTTAGTATATGCACTG
Source organism: Phalera bucephala (assembly GCA_905147815.2). NCBI lineage: Eukaryota > Metazoa > Arthropoda > Insecta > Lepidoptera > Notodontidae > Phalera > Phalera bucephala. The sequence continues at coordinate 27,324,302 of LR990620.1, forward strand.
GTAACATTGCATTACAATAGGCAACCCGGATGACGTTGCTAGTTGATGCAATTTGATTATAGTGCGAAGAAAAATATTTTTTTTTGGCCCCTGGTTATATGAAGCTTAAGTTAGAATATCTAAGAGCAAAAACAATGAATGTTATTAATTATTTATTTCTCGCGGGAAAATTTTTGGTGTAAAATTAGCGTATCATTTAGAAAAAATTTCCTACTTCCAGGGAAATATTACAACAGGTGGGTCCCCACGGTTACTTATTAAAAAAGAACTCAGAAAAAAAGAAAAACGGTAAATTTCATAGCAACCGGCAACTCTGCGACTGTCATGAAGTGACAGTTCACTCAATCTCAGCGTGAGTTCCGATTTTGACCGCGAGCCAAAAGATCCCTGTTTTACTGTAGTTACTGCAATTTTGGTTGTAATCAGTAATTATACGGACACAATTCAAACTGAAATTTTAATTGGTATTTAATAGGCAGTTTCAAATAGGTAGTTAGTTACAAGTTATTTGTGGTCGTTTTCATACATATCATTAAGAAATTTCGACACTTACATTCTATCTATCTATATCATCACGCCAAATCCCTTGCAGGGTAGACAGATAGTATAGAGTCCCAACAGGCTCTTTCCTTATATACCTCTCTGGCTTCCTCCACTCTCATGGTTCATCTCGTACGCACTCCCCGGTTACGGCGACTATTGACTTGTCCTTCAGATAAGACACGGTTTATTGAAAAGATAATAGTAAAAAAATATATCTATCTATCTATAACCTCACGCCAGATCCCTTGCGGGGTAGGCAGAGAGTACAGAGTTCCAACAGGTTCTTTCCTTACATACCTCTCTGGCTTCCTCGACTCTCATAGTTCGTCTCATACACGCTCGCCGGTTACGGAGACTCTTTTCCATCAGATAAGACTCGGTTTATTTGGTCGTGGTAAGATAGTCTAGGTCTTCCCCGGTACCTGCATCCTTCCACTATCACATTGTATATCTGTTTTGTTATTCTTTCCTCTGGCATTCTTTCTATATGCCCGAACCAACGGAGCATGCCCTTTCTCATATATACACCGATACTATCTTTCATACCTACTCGCTGTCTAACTATGCTGTTGCTAATGCGGTCGGTCAGCTTCATTCCGCACATCTTCCGCAGAGCTCGCATTTCTACCGCATTTATCCTACTTTCATTCTCCTTCTTACATACCCAGCCTTCGCTACCATATAACAGCGTTGGGACAAGAACTCCGTTATGTATGGCCAGCTGCGCCTTATGGCTTAAGTGCCGGCTCCCGAGTAGCCTTCCCATCGCACCATTCACTCTGTTCCCTGCACTCACTCTTCTCTCTATGTCAGCGGTGCATTTCCTATCCCTACTGAAGGCGCATCCAAGATATACAAACTCATTCACTTGCTCCAGCACATCATTACCAACCACAATCCTTACATTCGTTCTGGTTTCTTCCCTTTCAAAAACCATAATCTTGGTTTTCTTCACATTCAAGTGTAAGCCATTGATCATGCAGTCGTCTTTCATAACTGTGACTAGTGTTTGCAGATCAGTGGCTGTTGGTGCTATTAAAACCGCGACATCTGCATAAAGTAGATGGTTTATCACTAAGTCACCCATTTGTACACCTTCATTCATCGCTTTCAGTCTTTGAAGACTTTTGTCCTGATATATTATAAACAGTCTAGCGGACAACACGCAACCTTGCTTGACGCCGATTTTAACGTCAAACCAGGGTGACCTGTTACCACCCACCCGTACGCATGCCTTGCAGTCCACATAAGTGGACTAAACGGCTCGCGACAGAGTGCCATCTATACCATACTCTGGCAAAATGTCCCAAAGTCTCTAAGTCAAAAAATGGCAATTAATATAAACATATGGGAATTCTGCACTCTCTGCCTACCCTGCAAGGGATCTGCCGTGATGATATAGATATATAGAATACAATTCTCGAAATTTCTCACAACTTTAATGCAGAAAATTCTTAAAAGAAACTGCCTCTGGCTACAAATTACTCTATTTTATTATGTATCATCTTCTTATTAAAGTCGGACGTTATGTTACAGCAGCGGTGATGTATTGCGGGAAACAATGAGAAATTCCCAATTCTTGCACCTGCGTTCGTGAACTGTCTTTTACTACCCCAAGTAAAAAAAGAAGGTCAAAAAACACTTTATGTCGTTTGTTTCGCAAGGAAGAGTACGTGTTCTGGTGATTTTTCTTGGGATTCATTTTTTGGAAATTAAAAAGCTTTGTACTGTTCTTAATTATGTAGGTATTAAAATTTATTTTACGGCGAGTGTGTATGAGACGAACTATGAGAGTGGAGAAAGCCAGTGACGTCTACCAAGAGACCTGGTGTGATGATATAGATGGATCGATATTATAAGTGGACAAAAATTTCAAGTTTGAAAATAAAAATGAATCTAACAGAATTTTGAGCATAACAGAACTCGCTGAACCTAAATTTCGGCCAAAACAAGCATGGAAGGTCACAAAATAGGAATTTTAGCAATTCTCTAGAGAACAAAATATAATGAGATTGTCAACTTTTGACCCAAAACTAAGTCAGAAGGTCGCTCTAGTTAACATGAATACTATATAACTGAAAATCTCTTGAGAGCCCTAAACACCAAATTAAGTTAAATAGTCTTACGTGGACAGCTCTATTTTATTGATTTTTATTATTATTTTGGTAACTATTTCATAAAATATAGTTAACAAGCAGATTCAATATATAATTATACTAGATCCCTTGCGGGGTCCGCTGAAAGAACAAAATTCCAACAGGTTCTCTCGTTCCAGATCTTTCTGGCTTCCTCCATTACCACATTCTATTTCGGAAATAATTTAAACAGATAACAACCTTAAATTCATAATCATTTTGATAGACGATTTTGTGCAGTGGACAAAGGTTTAGTCAAATAGCCGTCGGAGCGCGGCGGGAGCGCGACGGAAGCGCTGAGCGGGGCTGCACTTTGTGGCGTCTCCCGTCCATTTCAGTACATTACAACTCCCCAAGCCGCGCCACCGTCGCGCTCCCGTTGCGCTACGTCGTCTAAGTGAACTTTAGAGTTTAGGCCGCTCCGTCCACTGGATCGTAAAGTCGCGGTTTCGATCCACGTATGAGACAAATATTTGTGACCCACGATGGTTGCACATGTGGAGTTCATGTTTGTAAACGCACCCACGACACAAGAATAAATTCTAGTGTGGAACTACGTTCTTTAAAACAATAAAAAAAATGTTTTGTAAACCCTGCAAGGGCAGAAGACCTGTAGTGGGTAGACTCCCTACAAGCCGTTCTGGTGAAGATCGCAAGAAATAGGTAAATGCGTACAACGCAAATCCGGTAGTCGTGACAATATTTCGAGAAGGATTTTGTTCTACAGTGTACTTCTTCTTAGCGTTTCGATGGCAAATATGATTATAATTATATGGATGCGGCCCAGAAGGTGGCCACACTGATTGCATTGTCGGTAGCAGACATGGAATCTTGCTGCGTGGGTGTAAGGGCACACATGCATAATATAAGGTGGATGTATTTTGGCTACTGATTGATTTCATTGTGCAATTACAAACTGAAAAATTCACAGATTTTTTGAAACTTATCAACTACTGGAATGATATGCGGCGTTTACTGATAAGATGTACTGATAAACTGTATTGTGTTTAATGCATGCCGGTTTCCACAACTGTTTATATATAGGACTTTATTTAAATTAGGATATGGTCGAATTATCATCGATAACAGAGTTCACTCAAGAAGTTCTTCTTCTAATTTGCGCTAACCCTTTTCTACTCCAGAAGCTGATGCTCCTTTGAATTGTTAATAGAATGTCTTGATTAAAAAAAAAGTTAAAATGGAAACATGCAAAGAGAAAAGCGGAAAGAGTCCATAAAATTTTCAATCGCTATTTGTTTCCTTTAACTTTAAGCGGATGTTCCGGAGTTTGAAATTTAAAAAGTTAAATTTGTTTTGACTACTGGAAGATAATAGAGGCGGAATTTTGGGATTGTCGTCTATCCCTTTTTATTGTGTGTGTGTGTGAATGATCTACGCTGTTGGCCTCGAGGCCTCTACAGCTTCACCGGATTTTAAAGGCGAGCGTGCAACCACTACGCTCCAGCCAGCCAGAAGGGCAAGAGGCGACATACTCGAGGGCGCCTCGGAGAGGCGCCCTCGGTTGGGACAGTCGCTGTAGGGGGACGGGTGCACTACTAAGCGCACCGGTCGACCGCCGGCTATGGGAGGGGATCTACTACTGCGTCTGCGTCTACGGCGTCGCTCGTATTCTGAGCGGAAAGAAGGGATGACAAAGCATCGGGGGGGTCGGTGAGAACATGTCTCGGCCGGCGGTAGCGGCAGGGGTCGCGAGGGAGGTCGTAGTCGGCGGTGGCTACGATTAACGGATTCGCATGGGAAGATGCGTTCGCGAAGTGACGTGTTGACGCCTTTTTAATAAAGGCGCGAATAGGTTCGAGACCTAGATCGGAGTGACCTTTTTATTGTATATCAGCATCATGCTCATACACTATCATACTTGACGTATTCATTTAAACCGGATTGTTTGCTTTCTTGCTCAGCTTTCGTATCAACTCATTTTTGTTAAGATATGGATCCAAACCTGTATTTGGGTATAATAATAATAATAATATTAGCCCTGTTAAGAAACTGGCCCACTGCTGGGCACGGGCCTCCTCACAAACTGAGAGGGTTTAGGCCATAGTCCACCACGCTGGCCCAGTGCGGGTTGGCGAACTTCACACACCTTCGAGAAACTCTTAGGCATGCAGGTTTCCTCACGATGTTTTTCCTTCACCGTTAAAGCAAGTGATAATTAATTTTTAAATACGCACATGCTTTCCAAAAGACAGAGGTGCGTGCCTGGGTTTGAACCCGAGACCTCTGACTTTGCAGTCCAACGGTCTAACCACTAGGCTATCACTGCTATATTTGGGTATTTTTGGTAAATAGAAAATTATTATAAAATAATACCAACATTTTTTAATTAATATTTATAAATTATTTACTGGTAAAAGCTAGATGTCAGGGTTGGGCAAAAATTAATTGTGATAAAATTAAGATGCAATTAAAATATTTCGAATCTTGTTGCGGCTTATTTTTAGTTTTTAAGTTCCCGATGTTTCGAGTGCTCAGTAGAGTAGAGATCTCTGGTATATGGCAATTGGGGGCGAGCCTATTGCCATATACCAGGAGCATTTTCAGACTCCGGGTTGACAATGAGAATAGGCTACATAAATTTAATAAATATCGTCCGAGCTAAGATTAGGGTAGTAACCAAATTAAAATACAACATAAGAAAATAACAGACGCAAATTACGTCACTTGAAAAGGAAAGTCCTCGCAATTATCTGCCAATTTTCTTTTGTCTAGCATTATCTTGACCTCACGTCAAATTGACCTCCCCTGTCTGGTGACCTAAATACTTTGTGTTCTAGGAATTTGGGTGCCTATAAGGCTAAGTAATAAATATACAATACCGCCTAACCTTGTAGCTAGTGATAGCTTAGATTGTTCAAGCACAATAAATACACAATGTAATTGTAGTCGTCCTAGAGAGAAATTTCAGGTGATTTATCCTATGGCGACTGTTTACTGGTACTAAAGAAGTGAAAAAAAGTGTAATAACTTCAATAAGTAACATCTCTAATACGTAGACTCTTGACTTGTCCTTCAGATAAGACACGGTCTATTTGATCATTAAGTCTTGGTGTAGTTACAATTTAAAATATCCAATTAACTCTTATAAGCTTATAATAATAATAATATTAGCCCCGTTAAGAAACTATCCCATTATTGGGCACGGGCCTCCTCTCAGACTGAGAGAGTTAAGGCTATAGCTCAGTTGGCGAACTTAACACACCTTCGAGAAACTCTTAGGCATGCAGGTTTCCTCACGATGTTTTTCCTATACCAATTGCAAAATTGACATTTAGGGGCGCCGAGGGTCGTCATCCAGCCGAATACCTTCGGTGTTCCGGATTTTCATCCTAGTTATGATATTCGGATAAGTCAGTAGGTAGATGTTACTTATTGAAGTGCTCTTTGTACACCTATACCACTCCGCTAAACAATGGTAAACAGGGGTGACAGTATTTTTTTTCTTCTCCATACGTACAATACATTATATTGCTTCTTAAATTACCCCTTTGGGTAAAGCCTCTTCTCGAGATATCTTAAAAGGATCATGGCCAAGAATGGGTTAATTTATGGGCTTTTTTATGATTGCGGAGAAGTGGGCGATACAGGCCGGATTATTACAATAACGCAACATGGTGCAGCCGCTTATATTCCGAAATGTCGGAATATAAGCAGTCATTTTGTACAGATAGCATCAAAAATTAAAAGCCTTGAAATATTAAGACAATGAATAAAAAAACTAAATATCTGTAACAAAGTGACATTCTAGGTGGTAGAAACACCGGCACGCCTTTATTCCCCAAGCGGGAGTGGCAGAGGTGTACTGAGTACACCCACGTTTTGCCAACGATGTTAGGTCCCATGTAATAGGGGGCGGGCCTATTGCCATAAACCGGACACAATTCCAGACTCCGAACTCGTACTGGGAAGTTTTCGTAAGAAAAACTATACTTGTCCGACCTAGGATTTGAACCCAGGACCTCGTGATCACAAAGCGATGCGCTTTGCCACTAGACCAACAAAGCAGTCAACAGGTGGTAGAACAATTTGTTTGTAAACGCATGTTTCCAGATTTAATTCTTGCTGTCGAAATTTAGTTCAAAACTCATTATATTAATACATAGTCATGTCTACATTATCTAAGCCTGGATGGCAGAAGTATACTGTATAGACTTACATGTTGCCAATTATAAGTCCTTGTATAATAGGACGGAAAGCCTATTTCCATTATACAGAGTATAATTCTAGACTTCAGGCAGTAACTAAAAACAATCTATAGAAAAACCCCATTAACATTTATTCCGACCTAAAATATTGAGTACCCCATGATCGCCAAATTTACCATGCCCCACGAACGGGGCACTTAAAAATATTATATTATAAATTGTTTGAACAAATAACAAATTTTATATCTATTCAAATTTCGGAATAATTTCTTAACTGACAGTACACGACCATAGAACGCAGTAATCCGTACGATATGAGAGCTTGAGATTGCAACTTGACCATGGAATTAAGGCCTTTTTGTATATATGCATAAAGGCCATTTTTGTTTATTTGTCCTCGTCCGATTGGTATTTATGAATACACTGTCCTATTTTGCTTAAATTCCGTGTTGGCGGAGAACAGAAATTTCAGTAGAATTTTTAGACTTCTTTTTACTTCAATAGCCGTTGTGAGACGTCCAGAGAACATTTTTTTTTGTGATTGGTAGTAATGTGGTTACATAGTGCCCTTTGCAGTAAAATACTCTTTGCAAATTTCTTTATTGTGACCTAATAAGATACCCCATTTCTAATTTAGTTAAGAAAGGCATGACACCTGAAAGCTTAGCTCGAAAGCTTTGACGTTAGCGTGATGATAGCGAGGAATCGTGCTCAAGTTCATGGTTATTTAGTAAATTTGTAGTACAACAAATTTTAGTGTCACTGTGCATTAAAAATATGGCATGACGGATTACGTGGGTTCAATTCCCGTCTGAAGCAATGAGTTTCTCTTTATCTTTAGAATCAAATCATGCATTAAATTAAATAATTCCAAACATTGATAGCCTGGTCTTATCTCAGACTTATAAATTCATCATATAAAGGAGGTTACAAAATCGCCAAGTATGTTAGTTAGTACAGTCGATAGATGGGTTCCTAACAAAGTACACGAAAAACAATCACCGCTGTAGTTACTTGTTTTGTTAGCTCAGTAGTTAGAGAGGTCGCCACGGCATGGACTATGTGGGTTCGATTCCCATCCGAAGCGTTGAATTAATCTTTCTATTTAGAATCACTATTCTGTATTGAAAATACGACATACCGGCTTTGCCGAACAAAAGGTGTATTGCATTCTTATCAAACACAAATCCTGAACGCATCTAAACGCACCTTTATGTTAGCCCTTTCCTAATACCTGAACAAAAGAACCCATATCACCGCTTCTAAATTAAAGCAAAAAATTATTTAAGAGTCGCGATCGCATTAGACATATTGCTAAATAAAAAACAAATTTAAAAAGAACGTTATTTAATAATAAATAAGTGTATCACAACATAATAAGAGCTGATCAAGTGTCGGCGTACAAGTGCTAAGACTCAAGCTGCAGGTGGAGGAGGACTTCGAACCAGCGCGATCTACCATCAGGTATTTCCCCTCCACATGCATTAAATAATTCGAAAAAATAAAGACACCTGTTAGGCAATTTTAAGCTTCCTTTTTTTATTTATATGATGCGGACCTTCTCGCAGTCAAAAGCTAGTTATAGGCAGTGATGCGTTTACCAGCACACTGAGATTACCTGCTAAGGTGTCTAGGTGCCAGCCTGCAGCTGGAGCCTAGAACGGCAAATTTTAGGAGGCGGCAAATTTGGCTCAATTTTTTTTTAAAGCAGCTTTTCTTAGCGCAAAAATATAACCAAAGACTATTTCTTATGTAAACTTCACTAAATCGTGAGTTGTAAGAATAATCTAGGAACTGTCACAACGATCCCTTAGTTCACAACCATACTAATAACGGGAAAAAGCTGATGTAAGTATAACGATAGAGCACATATCATAAAATTGCAATTTCATTGACGAAAAAATGTAATTAATATAATATTGTGAACTAGGGTATTGAATTGCAGAGGTTAGTAGGGGCGGCAAAAATTGAATAGCCTACTGACGACAAATGTGTAAATTCGCCACTGGTTATAGGTATAAATAGACATTCAAAAGAAAGTTATGCTTTCATTCGGAACCTACACGCTAAGAAACTAAAACGCCGGCATTAAACCAACTGTTAGGTCCAGCTTCGGCAATAGTTCGTTAGTATACTGAGTTTTGACTTACTTTATGGATCAGAAACTGTTACTTACCAATAACAACGTATATAGGAAGCATTGGCAAACATTTTCAAAGGGCAATGTGTACGCTTCTACAACAAATTACCCATAGATATCCGAAACATGCATATCAATAAGTTTAAAAAGGCAATCAAAATTAGACTGTGTAAGGAAGGGTATTATAAAATTTTGGATTCATCATCATCATCATCATCTCAGCCTATACTTGTCCACTGCTGAACATAGGCCTCCCCAATCGCTTTCCAGCGTAACCGGTCCGATGCCACCTGCATCCAACGACTTCCTGCGATTTTCACAAGATCGTCGGTCCATCTGGCAGGCGGTCGTCCCACGCTGCGCTTGCCAATACGTGGTCTCCACTCTAGAATCTTTCTGCCCCAACGCCCGTCCGATCTACGCGCTATGTGGCCCGCCCATTGCCACTTCAGCTTGCTAATCTTAACGGCTATGTCGGTGACCTTGGTTCTTCTACGAATCTCCTCATTCCTGATTCGATCGCGTAGAGAAACGCCGAGCATAGCTCTCTCCATAGCTCGCTGAGCAACTCTGAGCTTTTTTATGAGACCTATTGTAAGAGACCACGTCTCTGATCCATATATCATCACTGGTAATACACATTGACTAAAAACTTTAGTCTTAAGGCACTGAGGTATTTTGGATGAGAAGATGTTGCGCAGTTTCCCGAACGCTGCCCAGCCGAGTTGGATTCGTCGATTGACCTCTCTCTCAAAGTTGGACCTACCTAACCGGACTACCTGTCCCAGGTAAATGTATTCGTCGACAACTTCAAGAGTAGAGTTCCCAACGGTGAGTGCGGTGGGTACGACATGGACTTTAGACATTATTTTCGTTTTGTCCATGTTCATTTTAAGACCCACTTGTTGAGATACTCTGTTGAGGTCACCGAGCATTCGTCCTAGATCTTCCAGCGACTCCGCCACGACCACAATGTCGTCGGCAAATCGAAGGTGAGTGATGTATTCGCCATTGATGTTGATGCCAAGTCCTTGCCATTCCAAGAGCTTGAAGGCGTCCTCTAAGGTGGCCGTAAACAGTTTCGGAGAGATGACGTCTCCCTGCCTTACTCCTCTTTTTATGGGGATCGCCTTCGTGCACTGCCCCTGTACTCGGACTGACATGGTGGCGTTATTATACAAGCCCTTCAACACTTCAATGTACCGATAGTCAATGCGGCATCGCTGGAGAGATCTAAGAACCGCCCAAGTCTCGATCGAATCGAAGGCTTTCTCATAGTCCACAAACGCCAAGCATAGTGGCCGATTATACTCCTCGGTCTTCTGTATAATCTGCCGCAGCGTATGTATGTGGTCTATGGTACTAAAGCCTTTCCGGAAACCGGCTTGTTCGGGAGGCTGGAAGTCATCAAGCCTGCGTTCGAGACGATTCGTGATGACTCTCGAAAACAACTTATAAACATGGCTCAGCAGTGTGATGGGCCTATAATTCTTCAGTAAAGTGTTATCACCTTTCTTGAAAAAGAGTACCACCACACCCCTGTTCCACGCTTTCGGCGTTTTTCCTTCGAGCAAGACGGAATTAAACAGCCTCTGAAGGACTTTAAGTACCGGCGATCCGCCCGCTTTCAGAAGCTCTGCGGTAATTCCGTCTTCACCCGGCGCTTTGTTGTTTTTAAGGTGTTTGAGAGCCATCCCAATCTCGTACAGGCTGATGTCCGGGATATCTTCAGTGTAGTGTCGGGTTAGCTTGGCTCTTGGGTCTTTTACCAAGTCAACAACGGGTTCAGCTACTGAGGTATACAACTGCCCATAGAACCTCTCTATCTCCCTGAGCACCTCTGACCTATTCGACGTTACGTTTCCGTCCTCCGTCTTCAGCTTCGTCAACTGGCTTTGCCCAATAGACACGTCTCTTGCAAACACTTTGGAGCCCTTGTTCTGCTCTATGGTCTCCTCAATACGTCTTGTATTGAAGGACCGTAAATCGTGTCGCAAGGACTTCAATATCTGTCCATTGAGCTGCCTATAGGACTTAGCATCATCGGAGGTTTGGAGTGTCATGGTACGTCGCTCAGCCATAAGGTTGGGGTGTAGTCAGATAGCTTTTGAGGCCTATTTTTACGGTGGGGCTTAAAATGCTTGGACCCGACCGTATGGACAGTCTCTACCAACCTATTGTTGATTTCGTCCACTGATGCGCTGCTGTCTAGCAATTCGAAGCGGTTTGACAATTCGAGTTGAAAGTTCTCGGGGTTTTGGATATGTGCATTAGAAGGTCGGAGCGTAGACTTCATCAGACGCGATCTTTCCATTTTCACATTAATATTTAATGTGCCATTCGGTGATCACTGCCGGTTTTTACCCTGTGAATCACGGAGACATCATTAAATATTTGTCGCTTGGTGCTCATGATGAAGTCTATCTCATTTTTTGTGGAACCATCAGGGCTCCTCCAGGTCCATTTCCTATGAGGCGGCTTCCGGAAGAAAGAGTTCATCATAAAGAGTCCCTCCTTCTCCAGATATTCGGCCAGCCTCTGACCCCTGGGGTTGCGTTGCCCATATCCAAATTGCCCCACTCTCAATTCAATTTGGTCAGAAATAGCTAAAAACAAATCACATGGAAAATTATGGCGGTGAAAATTTCTCAATATTAATTTAATTGGCTGTAAAGAGTTCTCTTTACAGCCAATTAAATTAATATTGAACTCATAGAACTATGAGAGTAGAGAAAGCGAGAGAGGTTGGAAAATAACCTGTTGAAACTTTGTACTCTGTACTTACCTCACAAGGGAACTGGCGTGATGATATAAATGGAACTCTGTACTCTGTACTTACCTCACAAGGGATCTGGCATGATGATAGACTGTCAAGAATTTTAGAAATACTGTGTAACTCTGGCATTACAATCAGGCTGTGATGTTCTTTCTGTTGTCGTTTCCATCGGCCCAGTACGTGGTCACTTTACTGCACTGCACTGTCGAAGGCAGACATAACGTCCTGTATGCAGGTGTTGGGCACGCAGAGCATGATGAAAGATGGGACATCGTTTGTGTTACCTCTTTGGCTGTGAAGTAAATCATACATTTATGTATGTAGGTTAACATTTAAACAGCGCCGTATTCAAATACGAAACATTTCGAGCAGTTAGGAAACTCGTACATTTCGGAAATGGCTCTAAAGTTAGAAACCTCGGTATAAATAGACCCTCGTGGTTTTCACGAAGTAACTGAGTTAATGTATTATTGCCCTTATAGACACTATAGACAAAGCATAGAAGGATAACCTTATTTTAGACCCTTTATTGGTTACTTACTAGTTCTTAGGTCTGACTGAGGATTTGTCAACAAATGGGAAACAATATTATTTGCCACTAGACCAACTGGGCTACTAAATTGCTATGCACATGAGTAGTAATCACGAGTTCAAGTCGTAGGCCAGAAAAAATTTTTCGATAGAAAAAAATCCAGTATAAGTCCAAAAACTGGCATTGTGCCCGGTAAAATGTTAATGGACACGTCCCCTATTAGATAGGACCTAACATCGTTGGCAAAAAGTGATTACCTACAGTACACCTCCGCCACCCCGCATTCGGGAATATAGGTGTTAGGGTGTTTGTGTTATTTTTGTTGTAAATCCTCAAGTATCCTTATTACAAGAGTGGGGCATCAGTGCAATCCGTTAAGATACGAACCCCCTACGGGGATCACCGTGGTTTTTTTTAAGTCCCAGATACTCTCAGTCTAGAGCAAAGAGAAGTGAAAATCTTTTAAAAAAAATCTCTTGCAAAAAAGAAAACAACAGGTGTCCTTAAAAGTCACCTTCAGTTTGATGGCACCAATCCAAATTACCATAGACCATTTAAGTATTAATAAATATGAGTCATTATACTGTGTCCTTCGTTCTCGATATAAACTATATTAGCAGCTCTCTCGAGTCGCTTGGCAACCGCGCGTCATTCAGACAATTAAGAAGTCAACGCCGCCTCTATGGTATCTGTGGACATAACCTCTGCAAGCATTCTTTTGAAAGCGCGGCAGCCGACGCTTTGTAATAAAGTTTTTGGTCGACAATTAATTTAATAATTTTGTTATGGCACTGATATTATATAACAAAAAGGTTGTAATATACTCAAGTGACCTTGTGAAATAAATTTAAAACATCGTATAGGCAAATGTAGAAAAGTTTACGTCCTGGCAAAGAAGGACATTCTAAAAAGATCAACCGATAGTTGTTTATTTGTGGTGTTTTTCAGCTTAACTTGTTTATTTATATAATATCTAATATTTGGAGACGTGAGTTTCGTCATATTAAAATTTGGGAAAGCTTCGTCGTCCGAAAAGTAAACTTATGAAGTCTACGTCCCTATTCGTGTACAAACAGTTTAACACGAAATATACCTGAAAACGATTATTAACCGTCTATAAATTGGCAATGTTATACCTCCAATAAGAGAAATTAGGGGGACGTTCATCAATTATGATGATTGTTCAGGATCGATGGCATTTAAAGGACACGGGTGATGTACGAGATACATCGACGTGGTCCGCAAGACTTGACGATAATTCAAGGACACGAGTGGTGTACGAGATACATCGGCGTGATCCGCAAGACTTGGGGCCCATACGAGATATGTGCTGAAGGTCATACTACTCATAGGTTTCATCCATGAGGTGTTCCTGTGCAGTTCACATTTCTACAATGGTAAGAATCAAAAATGTTACCTAAAATACATACCTTAAACATGCCTAAAACAGTAAATACAAAGACTATTGCTATAAACTATAAGCAATTTGTCATATTATATCTCCAAAAGGAGACTTACTGAAAGGGTAATTAAAGTGACATTGTTTATGTATAACAATACATTATTAATAACAAAAGTCACTCCTTTGCAGAAACATAGTGTTTTTATTGATTTCATTATTAGACATACTTGTATAATAATACTGAAATAGCCCAAACTGGAGCTTATTACATAAAGAATTGTGCAAAATTATGAGTACTTGTATTACAAAAGTTAAATCCAGCAATACTTATTCCTGAACAGGGTTTATAACCAAATAAGCCAAAGTAATATACTAATGGCAATGCATGTTGTAACTGACAAGCAACAGGACTGTGGATACATTCCAAATATAATATCTTATCCTACCGATGCTGCGGCAGGCAGGTTGTGGGATAATTTGTGTTATGCACAAAGATACTTAAAAGATAATATAAAATACCTGGTCTATCCAGTTAACATAGAACTAATAATTATCTATCAATATTATCAACCTAGACTCCTTGCAGGGTAGCCAGAAAAGATTAATCCTAACAACACAGTCATGAAACCTTTATTGAGATAAGAACCTTTAAGGTCAGCAGTATATATTTTGCATAAAAGGAGTGTTAATATAGTGGATTATCAATATGGAACTATTAACTAGCTAGTCATAGCCAGTAGTTAAAATTTCATAAAACAACCACCGTTGTAACTAATATAGACCAACAATCATCATCCTGGGTGTGAAAATATTAAGTCACACTGTACCTATCAGTTCACCAAAAACAACATCACGTTGGACATTGGAAATCTCCTACCAAAGAAAGTGAGGTACAAAAAGCATGATAGGCATTTTACACAAGGACTTGGTTTTTAAGTTGCTGAAAAATTCAGAAAAACAATCAGGAATACAACATGGGTTTTACAAAGAAACCATAATATTGGGGGCTAAAGGTATTCACTGACTGTGGTATGTATCTATGACACTAATAATGCCTTCAACGACAAACATAATTTTATTGGTTTTGTGCAATTACTTGCACTTCAGACAAGTGAATCTTGTCCTACATATGTTTAACATTATGTATAGAAACATTATTATTAGAAACACTATTGTTTAATAATTTGAAATATAATGAATAGCCATTTTTATTAAAAAAAAAAAAAAAAAACTTAATGCTATTACGCTAGACCTTACAGTCATAATAAATATACTAATAGAAAATTTATTAGTACCTATTCAGTTTTCTATCATGTAATGAGTTCAATGGTTTTGGGTTCTTGATTATTTCCTGCATCAATTATAGTGTACTTAATAATATTAGAAATTTGAGGCACACACAATGGAAAGCTATACATCAATTCATCATTTGGAGAATTAGATGTTTTTACTGTATTTTTGTTTGATCATATGATAATCAATAAATAATATGTAATTAAATAAGATTATTCAAGAAATTAATAACTATAAAAAATAGTTTTGTAATTAGTTTGGAATGTGTACAGTTATTTTGAACACCACTGATGTTTTCTGGTATAGTTATGATAACACAAGCACAAACTGCTACCATTAAAGTAACAAGTTGGTTTTAGAGCACTATATATGTTGTAATTTATTTAAAGGTGTTTCAGTAAAAAATATATGATTGAGATATACAAAAATTTGCAATTTTGGTATTGTTATATTTAAATTATTACATCCACATGTTACATGTATCTTATAAATAGGTATCTATATATAAAAAGAAAATAAAGTCATGCAAATGACTTGATAATAATATCCATTTGAAAATTTAATGATATTATGTTGACAAGCTACGGTGGATGAAATATTGAGTTACAGTATTTGAAAGTATGGATTATCCTAAACAAGAATAATCAAAAGTATATTCTTATCACAGGTATGATAAATATTATGTAGTATCAGCAATAATCTAAGTCCTAAGGAACTTGATATTATTTATTTATTATTAATGGGGGATACATAATAATAAGTTGAGTAACACTCAATTCTCACGGTTGGACATCTAGAACTAACTAGAAAGTTACCCATTGCAATTGTTGTTTTTACTTATAAATACAGTCACATACAAAGAAGCAAAGGAAGTGTGGTATGAAATGAAAATTTCATGGTATGAAATAATTCAGTTATGAATAGGATTCCCAATATGATACAGTTGTAACCCATGGTTCGGTTTAGTCGACTGTAACTTATTCGCTTCTTAAGTTATTACTAAATTAGGAGTGTATATTTTAGTATTTTTAGTATCAGTAATGTAATTGGTTCAGGAGTGGTCCAATCGTATTGCAAAAAAAAAAACGAATCGTTAAGTAATACATAAATATTTAGGTAGCCAAGGATTTATTTGTCGGCGCACACTCAGAACATGGAAATGATTCCGGGATAGTTTCGAAATTTAAATTGAATTAATAATAGTGGTATAGTAATAACACTGGGGAAGGTTATGTTTGTTTACCACGCATTAGTACTGCCCTTCGTTCCAGACTCTAAAATTTGGGGGGGGGGGGCGAGATTATATCGGTAAAGCACATAGCCTTATGTGAGGAATCTCTCCAGATAAGGTGTGTGTGTGAGTGATGTACGCTGATGGCCGCGAGGCCTTTACAGCTTCACCGGACTTAATTCCATATAAGTTCATTAGTACAAAGGCCTCTAGTACAAAAAATGTTAAATTTTGATATATGTACATCTTTAAAGATTAAAAATATAACTAACATTAAATATAGCCGAATGTTGATATTAAAAAAAAAAAACATAAATTAAATATGTAATGATAGCAAAAACATTCTTATAATCACCAAGTTAATTCGTAGCCGTCGTTTGGTATCGTACTCAAAAGGAGATAATTTGACAAAAAAAAAAAAAAAAAAGAACCACATGGCAGTTGGAAGACACATTAGTGGGGAAATAGGTTTCCCTGTTATATTTGTATCATATTGTTATAGATTGGGTACTAACAGACTTTGTTTTCAGGTCTAGTACACAGTAAGGGTTTCTAGCTATCTATCTATCTCTATCCATATTATGACGCCAGATCTCTTGCGGGGTGGGCAGAGAGTGCAAAGTTCCGATGGGTTCTTTCCTTGCATGCCTGCCTGGCTTTCTTCACTCTCATAGTTCGTCTCATAATGGTTGTCAATGATACAAGAATTATTATAAAGGATTTAATTTTATATAAACAAAACTCTAGATGGGCAATTCCTCAACTCTTGTGATATAGAAGATATCTATAGAAGAAAGATCTCTATAGAAGACATAACAGATAGAGACTGCACTGATATCTGATAAGTAATGATTGATTAATATTACCCGGTATTAATGAATTTTGGACAACAGGTGTGGTATAAAGGTATATAACAGGTGCTTTAAAGGTTTTGTTGGGATGGATCTACACTACATAACATAATATGTTATAGAATTTGATTATATAAATTTATTTTAAATAAGTTAGACAGACTGGTTGTAAGAAACAATATATGTGTATATATTTGTTGTGTTTGTGTTGTATGGCAAAACAAAGAACGGGAATGTGTTATAGTACAAATATACTAATGATATGTTATTTTTAGAGGTCACGCACAAAAAAAAAAAAAACCTTTAATTGGTAGTTTATATCGAGAACGAAGGACACAGTATAATAAGTGATCAAACGAACTTACCTGAAGTGAAGTTCGATCATTATTATACGAAGTCCTTCGTTCGAAGATATAAGTACCCAACCCGCCCTGCCCGTTGGTAAAGTTGAAATGTACTACTTCTAAAAGGAATGCTTGCAGAGGTTATGTCCACAGATACCATAGAGGTGGCGTTGACTTTTTAATTGTCTGAATGACGCGCGGTTGCCAAGCGACTCGAGAGAGCTGCTAATATAGTTTATATCTTCGAACGAAGGACTTCGTATAATAATGATCGAACTTCACTTCAGGTAAGTTCGTTTGATCACTTATTATGTGCCTACCCCGCAAGGTACCTGGCGTGATTATATAGATAGTCATTTTGTTTTCGGTCGAATGAAATAAAACTCGTCTAAGAAGCGAGAACAGAAATAAACAAACTTTTTATTATTGAAAATAAGAGTGCTCATTGTAATAATCTCATTATACTTGAAATGAAAAAATAAATGTATAAGGTGTGTATGATATTTGAAATAAAATATTATTTTACATTAATTGAAACGTGTTCTAGACAAGTAAAGGTGTAATTTCTTTGATAAGCGCAGCGGAATTGAAATAAAAAAAAAGTAATGTTGGCTGACACGTTGATCTAGAAGCATAGAATACCTAACAAATGGCGCTGAGTTCAAATCTTAGGTCGGACGATATGATTTTCTATGGAAAGATAATTATTAACAGCCCAATATCCGGAATTTCGTTTTATGAAATGGCAATAAGAAAAGCATTCGAACATTCCAATAATCATTAGGTATAGTGCTGAAAACATGAAAATAAAATACATAAAATAATAAACACTGTCACTAAGTTCTGGTAGTCCCCATGTTATATGCGTTGGACGGCTTGGCCAGTGGTCAAGAGGTTAATTCGCTCCGCCCACTGGATCAAATAGTCGATTCCAGTATGGGACAAATCTTTGTATAATCCAATAAAAAATGTTCCGGTCTAGGTGTTTGTGTATGTGTGAATTTTATATTTGTAAACGCACTCACGATACAGGAATAATTTCTAGTGGGGAGCTACGATTTAAAAATAAAATAGAGGGCGAGACTATTGTCTTTATGAAACACAATCACAAATTACGGACTACTCCAAAAAATTTTTTGATCAGAAAATACCAACAACGCTTAATGATTTAGGATTTAAATTCTGCGACCCCGTGATCGTTAACCGTGCTATGCACCACTAGACTTCTTAGTATAGTAATTATCCTTAAATATTACTAAGTATATTTATATACATATCTCACATTCCGTTTTATCCAGAATAAATTGGCAGAGGTGTACGTAGTTCACCCACAATTCATCAAGGCATTTTTAGTACTAATACAACAGAGGCGTTTCTTTAAGTTCTCCTAGACATAAAGTTTACCTTAGTAAGTATTTCTTTAGCATGAGTAACAGAAAATTGCACATTATACATGGTGTAACTTTAGTTGTCTTGGAGCGAAAGCCCAGTTAATGTATCCAATGCCTACTGTTTATTGGTAATAAACAAATGAATAATAAGAACACTCCAATAAGTAACGTCTACCTACTGACCTTTCCGAATATCATAGCTAGCGGTGATAACCCGAACCCCGAAGGTGTTTACCAGGTCGCTGACGAACCGGGCCGTCCTTCAATTACATTTTTTGTTTGGCACTGGTGTTTTTTAATGCACTAAATCAGTATTGTTACGAAAAAGTTAAGTATCGAAGTGTTCTTCTTTATTTTTTATTGTACTGTATAGTAGGTTAAGAAAGACTGCAAACTATGAGCCGATATATTAGAACATTAAACCACTGTTATCGACGAAGCAGGTACAGTCACGTAGTAAACCAACTATGAAAAAAGTTATGAATTTCCGTAGTCATTGTTTGTCTTCGGAAATACGAACTCGCAACTATGATATTTAATATAGAGCTGTTAATAATACAAAAAATTGAACTAACACTCTCACATGGTTCTCTAGCTGCGGGGTCAAAATCGGAACTAACGATATCATCAAGTCAAATGTCACTTCATAACAGTCGCAAAATGTTAGCTATAAAATTTATCCAAGTTATTTTTTTGTAACCGTGCGGACCCACCTCTTGAAATATTTCCTTGAAAATAAGAAAATTTTACTAAATGTTAACCCTAATTTCACACCAACGCCCCTTGTCAAAGTCATCCACGGGCCAAAAGATCGTTGTCGGGCTACACGTCTTTTAATGAGTTCGTTAAACCGCACGTTGTAAAAGAAATACATCCACAACATTTTTACTAATTTGTATAACCTACAACAATACCAGGGTGAACGATAACAATAAAAAAAAATACACAACCAGTGAATATGTTCGCATAAAAACAATTCGCACATACAGAAATAGAACAAATTGTAGTACATATCTTTATTCGTTAGGCCGCTTGTTGACAGTCCCGGTCACGTGACGCGTGATGTGCGAATGTTTATGGTATGTTTTTCCAACGGCTGAAATAAGTCGACAAATTGTTGCTATTATACAGACCGTTGATATTTATACACGTGGAATTTAGAGAAGCAGCTGCTGCATTGGTAATAGTGAACGCAAGTCCTACTTATCCTACGAATATTATAAATGTGACAGTTTGTATGTTTGTTATTCAATCACGCAAAAACGGCTGAACAGAATTGGATGATTTTTGGCACTCAGATCGTTTATTAGCTGGTTTAACATATAGAATTAACATAGACTTTTTTTCCTAGAAAAATATTAGGTTCCTGTCTCAAGTCAACGCGGACGCGGTCGCGGGCAGTAACTAGTTTTACATAAAATACGATAAACCAAAATATTGTTACTATTTAAGCTCGCACCGCTGTGCAACCGTGTTATTCATAGCAATGACTAAGCAACGTTCAGCTCGGTCAGTCTGAGGTCTGTGTCCGTTTGTAGCATTTTCATATTCGAGCATCATTGTGGTTCAAGAGGCAGGCTCAATTGTCGGTCCCGGTTATTAATTAATACAATAAAAGCCTTATAGCCGTTTTAAAAAGTTCCAACAGCAGGTGCCTACAAATTTTCCTTCACCAATCTACTCATGGTCTCCGTAATGGAGTGTGACCTAATCTGTCTCACGTCGATTTGTCATAGAAGGCCCAGCGGTGGGACAGTATAAACTGATTTAGTATTCATAAATTAAATAAAAATATTTCCATTTTTTTGGCCCTATGTATTCCCTCGTGCGGGTGGTTTGAGCCGATAATATTTATTAAGCGATTTGGGATACAGAGCGTGGCAAAAATAGTTATATATATATATATATATATATACATACACTCAAAAACATATAACCTTATTCTGGAGTTCGGATAAATAAAAAACAGTATTTTTTACTACGGTTAAATAGTGCGATTTAAAGAGTACCCCTATATGTTTTCAAGGTATACGTGAAGTGAAAACTAAAATCCCTCCCAGAATCTGAATGCGGTGGAATCCCAGTGGTAGCAGACGTATTTTTAACCGATTTCAAAAACGTAGGAGGTTCTCAATTTGACTGTATTTTTTCTTTTTGTATGTATGTTACGCGATCATTCTGCCAATCATGAATGGATTTTGATGATTCTTTTTTCATTGAGTTCAGTATAGCTCCTCAGGACCACCTTGGTCCTATTTTAATTTCATCGGTATTGGACCTTAGACTTGGAAGATACACCAGGGAACTCCTTTACGACAAGCAATACGAATACATAGATTGAGATATTATGGGTATTACGTCAATCTTATAGGTACCCTGCCATAGAACTAATCAGAATCGGAAATATTAACCGACTTCAAAAAAGGAGCAGGTTGACAATTCCTTTGTATTTTTTAAAACGTCTTTTTTATGAACTGATTTTGATGATTCTTTTTACGTTGGGTTTAGTTAACGGCGTACAGCACGAATGTATAGATTCCGTTATTATGGTTATTATATCAATCCTGTAGGTCCCTTGCTGTACAACTTAGCAAAATAATATAATATAGGTATATAAATATTAGTAAATAATTCACTTGTCACTTAAAATTGTAATATAAAAATCAGACTTCAAACAGCAAAAAATAAATATTTGAAGTCGGTGCCAAGCAACCGACTGCACTAACCGGTACCGACTTCAAATTTTTATTTTTTGCTTTTTAAAGTCGTTTTTTTTTAAAAAGAATTTTTAATCTTTAATGTCGTCATCCTATATATCTATCAAACAAGACAGAATTACACTAAAATGCTTGCCATAAAATAAGAAAAGCAACAAAGAGTCGAACGGTCAGGGCTCTTATTCGCTATGACCAATTAAATACGTAACGCGATACGTTACGATCACTTTATAAAACTTCGTTGAACTGTAGTCTAATAGCATACAGTATAGCATCTCACGATTATTTCACAAAGCTAACGTAACTCGCCGCGTTTGGTCATACCGAATAAGATCCTGGTAATTTTATTAAAAGCCCGTTCCGTTTACGTGACAGTTTAAACCCTTTAACCACGTGGTATTGCTATCACGAGCTCGTTCACGCTAAATGTGTTGGCCTTAAAGTATTTTGCTAAATGGTATATCTTTTTTTGCATTTAAATGGATGTGCTTAAACACGAATAATCATGTTCAGAAATGGAAAAACAGTAAAATGGATACACTTAAATACGAATTATCACGTTCAGAAAGGTAATCAAATTCGAATTTTTAGCCGGAAGACGTCCATTGGAGGACAAATGCCTCCCTGACCGGCTATGTGCAGTACCTATCCACCGTCTACTTACCACCTTCACGAGGTCATTTGAATAAAATATATATTTGAATATAATATTAATGAATTAATTTGTTGTGTTCCCCTGAAATAATGGTGTTGTTTTAGACATATATTTGGAATCGTAAAGCATTGGACTTTTTTAATAAAACATAATTTGACTAAAATATAAACTAGTCTAGAGGTTAATTCACCCATTTTTTTAATTAAAAAGTGACTTACCCCCTTCCAGACTAGGGCGTTAAACTGTTTTCGTATTCTGCTAAATTCACAGTAGTCACACACTGTCGTCCACAATCATAATGTATATTTAAGGGAGGATCATTACTTTCCTGACCACTTATTGTGGGCAAAAGCAGGAATTTAAGCGAGAAAATAATCTCTCAGCGGTTGACTCGATGACTGAATGCAGGCAAGATGGAAAATACATATTAACGTGTCACACAACTTACTCACGATACACAACACCGTGCCCAGGCAGAAGTTAACCTCTCCTGCAAGGAACAGCAACGCAGTAATTAGGAATACAGAGTGATCCCCGTTTTATCAGTTACCCTCCACCCACTTAGGCTCTGTATACGTAACTTTAACAATCGTGTGTCGTTTAAAAACTGTACTCATGACCCAAGTGCGACATATTCATAAACTTATAAAGCACTCTTGGATTTGTATAGTAAATATAAGGTCACCGTCCAGTAAACTAATAGTTGTATAAAATAGAATGAGTAACAAACTTTGAATGACCATAAAGTTTAAATATCGTCCTTTAGGCAAACGCTCCTCCTAGTCATTCCTGTATTTTTTATGAGACTAAGCCCGCCTACATTTACTACATATACTACGCAGTAACTCCTGTAAGCCAGAATCCACATGTCCACGTTACTGTATGTTTATAATCATTGAAAGGTTTCTATTTATTTCACATTTTAATAGCACCATAGTTTATTATCCTATGAAAATCCCTGTATTGCAGCCCCTTTAGCCAAAATTGTTTATACAGACCAAAAGTGCAATATGAGGCTGAAATTCAAATCAAGACCCAAGCAAGCGTCGGTTGTGGGTCAGCGGCCCCATAATAGTTACTTTGCTGTCCAATCAGGGTCTCTTGGCAGCCTTTGTGAAGTGTAGGGTCACTACTTTAATAAATTTGTGGGATTATCGGCTTCTTTCTTAGTTAAAATATCTATCGATTACGATAGATCCCTTACGGGCAGATATCATATTTTGTTTACATACTTGAAATAGAGCAAAAAGCATCGTTTACAAAAAATATCTCTACCAATATTTAGCGCAGTGGTTAAGAGCTTAAGCCGCTCCGCCCACTGTGTCTAATAGTCGCGGGTTCGATTTCCGTTGGCTTAGTATGGGTTGGCGAACTTCAGTCACCTTCGATAAACTCTTAGACAAGCAGGTTTCCTTACGATGGTTTTACTAATGCTTATTAAATAAGAACAACTTTAGTCTACGTGAAGAATACTTTACCCCATGTAGATAATAATATCTAGGTATTACATACTTTGCTCGGCCCGCCGCTGCGGGCGGGCCATGGCCCCCGCAGGGCAACTAATAACGTAATAAAACAAACAACGCCTATATTCTCTAAACAGGGGTAGTAGATGTGTACACACGTACACCCACTTTTCGCCAACGATGTTAGGTCCCATGTTATATGGGGCGAGCCTTATCGCCATATACCGGGCACAATTTCCAGACTCCGGACTGATAATGGGAATTTTTCGACGGAATAACTACATTTGCCTAGGTCGGAACTTGAACCCAGGACCTCGTGATCGCAAATCATATAATTTACCACTAGACCAACGTGGCCGCCGGTGTTATTCTTTAATTACCAATTATAAATTTTTAGTTCCTTGTTTTTTATTTATGATTTCGTTTTCAGTATTAACAGTACAGGTACTCCTGTATTCTTTTAAAAATACGAAGGTTATAATAAAACAATATACAACCCTTCAAAAAGCATTTTTGGCGGCTTCAACACACTAAATCCGCAACATATAATTGACAATCAAACTCGCCTTTACGCAACAGATTTTAATCATCCTAATATATTGGAGCCCACAAAGATTTAAATCTCAAAATCTCTACTTTAGCGTTTTAAGAACGGAGATAAATCTTTTAAGACGATTTTACGCCCCACCGGCCATCTTGGATCGGGACTAAAGCACTATTATTGAAAGGAAAGTCCAATATGTGGCTTGGCCGATTTAGATCTCTTTACTCGTATTAAGTTTGAAAGATGCTGTTATTAAAATATTTTTTGTAAAAGCTTAACCTTTGAGTATAGTAGTTTTTAATATAGTGTAACAATGATGGTTTGGCACTTGGCTGACATACGGGGCGCTGGTATGAAATAAGGGTTACTGTTTAATAAAATATTCTTTCTTCCAGGGAAATATTTTGATTTGACTTACTTGCTCAACAAACTTAATCAAGCTGCAACTAATGCCACTAGGACGCATTTTAAATAATTATAAATCCTATATATCAAAAATAAATTAAGTAATTTCATAACAAACGGCATAAAGTAAAGAAGACAACTGGCAACTCAACGAACCGTAATCAAGTGACATTCAGCGTTAGTTCTGTGCCAAAAGATACTTGTCACAATATAGTCTGAAGTATTCATCTTGACTTAGGCAGTCAAGAAGTTAGATGCTCAGATATAGAAAATTTTGCAAAAAGATTTTAGAGATTATCATTGGGTTTAGTATTTACCTACTGGATTTATTTCACTCCAGTGTCTATAAAATAGAAGTATTAATCTATCTATATTTATAATCACGCCAGTTTTCTTGCTGGGTAGGCAGAGAGTACAGAGTTTCAACAAGTTCTTTCCTTACAGCCCTCTCTGGCTTCCGCCACTCTCATATTTTTGGTTACGTTTTTTCTAAAACTACCTAATTTATTAAAATCTGCAACTCAGTACGGTTCCGTACATGATGGCTTAAACAAAGAGTCGTCAGCAAGCCGCGCTGGCTAGCCTCTGTCACGGAGAGCCCCCCCCCATGCCGACATAAAGGGCTATATCTCGCCGCTCTTAAACATGTCTGGGTGAAAGGTCTAGCCGTTTGGCTTGTCACAACATCCTTTTGGATTTTTAAAAACCTTTCTCTTATTTTCTTTTCATAGTCTGTAGTAGTATCACCCTATAATAAGTGATCAAACGAACTTACCTGAAGTGAAGTTCGATCATTATTATACGAAGTCCTTCGTTCGAAGATATAAACATGCAGCTCTCTCTACTCGCTTGGCAAGCCGCTAAATTTTTTAGAAACGTCAACGCCTCCTCTATGGTATATGTGGACATAACCTCTGCGACCATTCCTTTTGGAAGTAGTACATTTCAACTTTACCAACGGGCAGGGCGGGTTGGGTACTCGGACGCGTTCAGTGTGTATACGGTGATTTCTCGCTGTGTGCAATGGCCTCGAAGACTGTGAAGTGCCCTAGTTGCAACGTTGTGATAAACGAACTGTTAGCTTTTTTACGAAATGTGATGGATTTTATGGACGAAGAGAGTATCCATCAATTGTGTACTACATCCTTCTCAGCAGAAGATATTGTAACAGCTAAATGTCTGCTGTTTGAGTCTTTACCCAGCGGGAAAAAGATGCCAGTTAGACGGAAGGACGGAAAGAAGAAAATGTCACGAGACCTTGATGATATTATCGGTCTTATGAAGAATACCTTACCTGAAATGTTCCCCATATTCGTGGCCAAGGAATTGCATAGGCTTCCCCCCGTCACCTTCGATCATGTGGATGTGACGCGCCTTTTAAAGGACATACTAAAGCTACAAAATCAAGTAAATGTACTAGAAGAAAAAATCGTTACAGTAGACAAATTTGATATGCTCAAAATGGAGGTAGACAACATAAAACACGCATCGTTATTAGGCAATTTTACACCTAACATTAATGTGAATAGAAGACGTGGGGCCTGTACACTCACCAGCCCTTTAAATAGCGGCCCTATAGGCCTCCAGTATGTACCTATGACGGCGACACATTTATCAGAAGACACAGGATCTAACGGCACTGATTCATACAAAAAAAATACGTCGCTCTTAGCAAACAACGAGGACAATGCTATCTCATTTCCACTAGAACGAAATGACGCGACGGAAGATTCAGTGCAGCGGGAGGAGCGCGCGGCTACCGTGGTTTCGGACAGTGTGAAGGAGACGAATTGCGAAAACAGCCAGGGACGACACAATCAACAAGGAGTAAGAAAGACGGATCAACAAAAGAGGCGAGTGGACGCCGCCCTGCGCACTGCGGTTTCGAACAAAGCCTTTATTGCATCGGGTACCGATGCGCAAGCGACGACGGCAACGGCAACGGTTGGCTCCCCTACTACTGGTGAGTGTGAATCAGTTATCACGCGGGCAGCGGCGGTCGTACAAAACGTCAATACGAGCGAGCTAGCGAGGGATTTGAGTCGGCGAGAATCGAACCCGGTATGTGATCATGTAGTAGCGGAATCAAACACTGAATGGACGGTAGTGCGAAGTAAGTCAGCTAAACGATATAAGCTTATCGGACAAAAGGGCTTAGCCTCTATTGCACCGGGCGATAAATTTAGGGCCGCGGATATTAAAGTGCCCATATTTATTTCTAACGTTTGCAAAGAAACCTGTGTTGATGATATAATTAGCTATATAAAAGAAAAGACTAATGAAAGTGTTACCTTAAAATTGATAAATATGAAAACAGAGAAAAATTATAATGCCTATAAATTATTTGTTCCTAAGCACAAATTAAACCTGTTTTTAAATGATCAGCTGTGGCCCGATGGCATAACATTCAGGCGTTTTGTGCGTTTTATGTATCGAACAAAACCGATAAGTCCGAAGGTTAAAGCTAATTAAACTGTTATTATGTATAAAGATAAAGATTATGAATATAAGACCAGCAATAGTAAATTCACCAGCTTTAATTGTAAATCAATTAAACGGTCTATTGATTGTGTTCGTAGTATTTGTGCTATGTCTGACTTAGTAGCCCTACAAGAGACATGGCTACTCCCTCACGACATTCCATTTTTAGGAACTATAAGTGAAGACTATGAATACACAGGTAAGTCGGCTGTAGATACATCCGCAGGTGTACTGGTAGGAAGGCCGTATGGAGGAGTAGCCATTCTTTGGAGAAAGGGCATTTTTGATACCGTTTCAATTTTAGAATGCACCAATTCGCGTCTTGTGGCCATTAAGGCAACCATAGGAAGACGTTCTATTATTGTGATCTCAGTGTACATGCCAACGGATGCGCACGATAACCTACCTGAGTTTGCTGAAGTCCTAGGAGAGATAAGTGCCATTGAAGCGAGCAATGATGTTGAAAGCGTTTTTATATTGGGTGATTTTAATGCTCACCCTCACGAATTATTTTTCAATCAACTTTTAAATTTTTGCACAGATCAATCCTGGATTTGTGCAGACATAGAACTTTTGGGGATGGAATCGGACAACTACACATTTTTAAGTGAAGCCCATGGATGTAGGAGATGGTTGGACCACTGTGTGGTCTCTCAATCTGCCTGGAAGACGGTTGTAAAGGCGGGTATTGAGGAAAATGTGTATGTGTCCGATCATCTACCTTTATTTATTGTGTGTAATCTGGAAATTGTTAGACAAAAATTGCTGATGCATAGTGAACCATGTAATGGAGTCATCTGGGGAGAGAGGAGCCAATCACAGATCAATCGTTATCATGATATCTGTCATAATATTTTGCGTGATGTTGATTTCCCTCGGGAGTTCATGAAGTGTAGCTACGGGCCATGTAGCCTGTCCCATCACAGAACTATACTTGATGAACTATACAGCACTATTGTACAAACTTTATGTGAGGCCGCAAAAGACACAAAACCGAGAGGTGGAAATTGGCCAAGACATGCCAGGGTAGTATGCGGTTGGAATAAACATGTACGAGACGCGCATCGGGAGGCTGGGCTTAGATTTAGTATCTGGGTACTGGATGGACGGCCGACGGCAGGAGCATCATATAACCAAATGTGTGAGGCTCGCAAAATTTTTAAAAGTCGTTTGAGATGGTGTCAGAAAAACCAAGAACAAGTTAAAATGGATATGATAGCTGAACAAAGAGCCACAAAAAATTTCAGAAAATTCTGGAAGTCCACTGGTAAACTAGATGTCAGGCCCAGTCTCCCGGTGAGTGTGGGAGGAAAGAATGACTCCACGGAGATTGCAAATATGTTCATGGAGCACTTTAAAATGAGGTCTCCGTTGGGCCCACCGACTCTAAACACTGTGGCTGAGACGGACTGTCCAGGAAAGGAGCTACCATTACTTTTCTCAGCCAAACAAGTTAAGGAAGCTATAAATTACATGAGTCGTGGCAAATCTCCTGGACATGACGGGCTCAGTATCGAGCATTTTAAATTTGCGGGAGTTCACCTCCCGAGACTCCTGTCCCTGCTTTTCACGATGTGCGTCAGTCATTCATACCTTCCAACGGAATTAATGAAAACTGTAGTGGTACCCATTGTGAAGAATAGAACAGGGGATATCTCGGACACGGGAAATTACCGACCGATCTCCCTTGCGACGACAACTGCCAAGATATTGGACAGTTTGCTTGATGGTTATTTGTCAAAACATCTCAGCTTGCACGATGCACAGTTCGGTTTTCAGCCGGAACTGTCAACTGAAAGTGCTATCTTAGGCCTCAAGCATACTGTCCAATACTACATTGACAGGAGGACGCCTGTGTACGCCTGCTTCCTTGATCTGTCCAGGGCCTTCGACCTTGTATCGTACGATGTACTCTGGAAGAAGCTCAGGGACGGGCGTCTACCGGCACCGATCCTCAATATTATTAAATATTGGTATTCGAACCAGACTAATAACGTAAAGTGGTCGAATGCACTTTCGGAGTCGTATAAGTTGGAGTGCGGTGTAAGGCAGGGGGGGCTGACGTCTCCTAAGCTCTTCAACTTATACGTTAATGACCTGATTGTTGAGCTCAGCAGTATGCGTGTCGGATGCCATGTACACGGCGTGCCTGTCAATAACATGAGCTATGCGGATGACATGGTGCTGCTGAGCCCAACAGCGGCAGGTATTCGAGAAATGTTGAAGGTATGTGAGTCTTATGCGGCCTCACATGGATTAATATATAACTGTAGAAAGAGCGAGTTCATGGTCTTTAAGGCCGCCGGTAAATGCCCAGAAACAACACCTGACATTACCCTAAATGGCGTGAACATAAACAGAGTCCATAAATTTAAGTATTTGGGGCATTTCCTCACTGACGACCTTAAGGACGATGATGACATTGAGAGGGAGCGCAGGGCTTTGGCGATCCGAGGTAACATGCTGGCCCGCAGGTTCTCCCGCTGTACCGATCAGGTCAAAATCACCCTTTTTAAAGCCTACTGCCAGGGTATGTACACGGGAAGCTTGTGGGTCCAGTACACCAAAAGGTCGTTGAGTAACCTGCGCAC
The DNA here is from genome assembly GCA_905147815.2 of Phalera bucephala. Lineage (NCBI taxonomy): Eukaryota > Metazoa > Arthropoda > Insecta > Lepidoptera > Notodontidae > Phalera > Phalera bucephala. The sequence continues at coordinate 27,353,965 of LR990620.1, forward strand.
GCAGTATAATAACATTTTCAGGATATTGTTGGGGCTGCCCCGCTTTTGCAGTGCTAAGAAAACTGCATCACTGCTGCGCAGGGTGCGGGGCAGCCGTAACAGCATTCTGGAGATGGTGGCGGAGAGTGTGTCTTCTCGTATCCTTAAGCAGATGGTGTGGAGGACGATCAATTAGGACCGTTATTTGTTATTTTAGTTATTTGTATTGTTTTCGTTTTCTCCTTTTACTAACACTAGGCATAAGTCGTCTGTATACTAACACTTTGGATCAATGTTGTCCGTAAATAAAGAATTTATTATTATTATTATATTATTATATTGTTTCTTACAACCAGTCTGTCTAACTGATTCAAAATAAATTTATTTAATCAAATTCTATAACATGTTATGTTATATAGCGTAGATCCATCCCAACAAAATTCTTTAAAGCACCTGTTATAGCACACCTGTTGTCCTTAACTCATTACTACCGGGTAATAATAATCAATCATTACTTATCAAGATATCAGTGCATTCTCCATCTGTTATGTCTTCTATATAAAGATTTTTTTTTTTTTTTTTTTTTTTTTTATAGATGTCCCTTTATATAACGAGAGTTGAGGAATTACCGATCCAGAACTTTGTTTATATGAAATTAATCCCTTTATAATAATTCTTGTATCATAGAAAACCCTTCCGAAACGAACTATGAGAGTGGAGGAAGCCAGTAAGTAAAGAACCTGTTGGAACCCCGCACCCCCCCGCCTACCCCGCAAGGGGTCTGGCGTGACGATATAGATAGAGATCGATAGAAAACTCTTACTGTGTACTAGATCTAGAAACAAACTATATTAGTACCCAATCTATAACAATATAAGACAAATAAGACAGGGAAACCTGTTTCCCCACTAACGTGTCTTCCAAGTGGCATGTGGGGCTTTATGTGTTTTTTTTTTTTTTTTTTTTTTTTTTTTTTTTTTTGTCAAATGTTCTCTTTTGTGAGTACAGTACCAGACAAAGGCTACCAATTCTATTGGTGATTATAAGGATGCTTTGCTATAATTACTTATTTAATTTATGATAAAGTATTTTCCTTTATGTCAAAGTTCGGTTATATTTAATGTTAGTTATATTTATAATCTTTAAAGATGCACATATACCAAAATTTAACATTTTTGTACTAGAGGCCTTTGTACTAATGTCCTTATCTAGAACTATTCCTCACATAAGGCTATGTACCTTAACTATATGATCTCCCCCCCCCCCCCCCCTCCCCCATTTTTGGGTTTGGAACGAAGGGCAGTGCTGATGTATGGTAACCTAATTTAACCTGCCCCACTATACTACTATTATTATTATATATTCCGAAACTATCCCGGATATCATTTTTATGTCCACCTAAATATTTATGTATCACTTAACAATTCGTTCTTGCGCAATAACGCCCGCGAACATTCATTTTTGGCAATACGATCGGGCCACCCCTGACCCGTTATATTGCTGATGAAAATTACACTCAAATTTACTAATTTAGTAATGACTTAAGTAGCGAATAAGTCACAGGCAACTAGACCAAACCACGGACTATAACTTTATGATATTGGGAATCCTATTCATAACTTAACTTTTTCATACCCTTAAATGCCACACTTCCTCTGCTTCTTTGTATGTGGTTGTTTTTTATAAGTAGCAACTGTAGTGAGTAACTTTTTAGTTAGTTCTAGATTTCCAACCGTGAGGATTGAGTGTCACTTAACTTATACATGTAGTACCTACGTATCATTCATATTTCATTTAATATCATAATAATATGTTTTGCGCCCTCGCCTACCCACTTGGGATCTGGCGTGGTCTTATAATTATTAATAAATAAATAATATCAAGTTCCCTAAGACTAAGGTTATTGCTGATACTACCTAATATTTATCATACCTGTGATAAAAATATACTTTTGATTATTCTTGTTTAAGATAATCTATACTTTTAAATATTGTAACTCAATATTTCATCAACTTCATCAACAATTTTTAAATAGGTATTATTATTAAGTCATTTGCATGACTTTATTTTCTTTTTATATATAGATACATTAATAAGATACATGTAACATGTGGATGTAATAATTTAAATGTAACAATATGAAAAATGCAAATTTTTTGTATGACATTTCCAATTCAATACTTTTACACTGAACCACCTTTAAATAAATTACAGCATGTATAGTGCTCTAAAACCACCTGCTTCCATAATAGTAGCAGGTTGTGTTTGTGTCATATCTCCGATATCCTAACTGTACCAGAAACATCACTGGTGCTCAATATAAATGTGCACATTCAAAACTAAACACAAACCTATTTTTTATAGTTATTAATTACTTGAATAATTTTATTTGATTATATATTATTAATTGATTAAAATATTATCAAACAAAAGTACAATAAAAACATCTAATTCTTCAATTCATGAATTGATGTATAATCTTTCCTCTGTGTGTCTCAAATTTCTAATGTATTAATTACACTATAAATGATGCAGGACGCAACCAAAAACCAAAACTATTGGACTCATTACCCAATAGAAAGCTGAATAGCTCCTAATAAATTTTTTATTAGTATATTTAATATGACTCTAATGTCTATTATTAGCATTGAGTTTCTTTGTGGGATAAGGATTATAGCACAGTTGTGATCATCCATCTTTAATTAAATTCTAATGAGAATGGCTATAAATTGTATATCAATTATTAAAAATTATGTTTCTAATAATAATGTTTCTATACATAATGTTAAATATATGTAGGACCAGATTTATTTAACCTTCACTTGTCTGGATTACTTGCAGTATTTGCACAAAACCCATAAAGTTATGTTTGCCGTTGAAGGCAGACAGACACACATTTTTATTAGTGTCATAGATACATTGTTACATACCAAAGTCAGTGAATACCTTTAGCCTCCAATATTATGGTTTATTTGTAACAGCCATGTTGTATTCCTGAATGTTTAACTGATTTTTTCAGTAACATAAAAAAAACAAAACAAGCCTTTATGTAAAAAGCCTAGCAAGCTTTTCTTACCTCACATTCTCTGGTAGGAGACTTCCAATGTCCATTGTGATTTGTTTTTGGTGGGCTGATAGGTACACTGTAGGTACATTTATACATACATTTGTGGATAGATGTACATTTTTACACACCGGATGAGGATTGTTGTTCCATATTGGTTACAACACTGGTGGTTTCTTGAAATTTAAACTACTGCTTATGAATAGCTAGTTATAATTCCATCTTGGTACTCCACTATATTAACCTTATTTAATACAAAATATATACTGCTGACCACAAAGGTTCTTATCCCAATCAATGTTTCATGACTGTATTGTTAGGACTCATCTTCCCTGGCTACCCTGCAAGGGGTCTGGGCTGATAATATTGATAATTATTAGTTTTATGTTAACTGGATAGACCAGGTATTTTATATTATATTTTAAGGATGTATGTGTGTAACACAAATTATTGTACAACTTGCCTGTTTCAGCATCGGTAGACTGTGATATTATATTTGGAATATTTCCACAATTCTGTTGCTTGTCAGTTATAACAGGCATTGTTATAAGTAGAGACTACTTTGGCTCATCTGTTTATAAACCCTGTTCAGGGATAAATATTGCAAGGTTTACCTTTTTAATACAAGTGCTCATAATATTGCACAATTCTTTGTGTAATAAGCTCCACTTTGGGCTATTTTAGGATTATTATACAAGTATGTCTAATAATGAAATCAATGCAAAACATTATGTTTCTGCAAAGGGGTGGCTTATGTTATTAATAATGTATTGTTATTCATAAATTCATAAACAATGTCCCTTTAGTTACCCTTTCAGAAAGTCTCCTTTAGGAGATATAATATCACAAATTGCTTATAGTTTATAGCAATAGTCTTTGTATTTACTGTTTAAGGTATGTATGTTGGGTAACATTTTAGTTTCTTACCATTGTAGAAATGTGAACTGCACAGGAGCACCTCATGGGTGAAACCTATGAGTAGTATGACCTTCAGCACATATCTCGTATGGGCCCCAAGTCTTGCGGATCACGCCGATGCATCTCGTACACCGCTCGTGTCCTTGAATTACCGTTAAGTCTTGCGGACCACGTCGATGCATCTCGTACATCGCCCGTGTCCTTAAATTGGCATCGATCCTTAACAATCATTATTGATTAATGTCCCCGCTAATTTCTCTCATTAGAGGTTTTACTTTGCCAATTTATAGACGGTTAATAATTGTTTGCAGGTATATTGCGTGTTAAACTGTTTTTACACGAAGAAGGACATGAGACTTCGTAAGTTTACTTTTCGAGAGAAAATAAAACTCACATCTCCAAATATTCGATATTATTATACATAAACATGTTAAGCTGAAAACGCCACAATTAAACAACTATCAGTTGATCTTTTTGGAATGTACTTTTTTGTCAAGACGTAAATTATTTCTGAATTTGCCTATACGATGTTTTAAATTTATTTCACAACATCACTTGAGTATATAAAAACCTTTTGTTATATAATTTCACTGCTACGATTATTTGATTAAATTAAATGTCGACCAAAACTTTATTACAAGGCATCGGCTGCCACGCTAAAAGAAAGAATGGTCGCAGAGGTTATGTCCACAGATACCATAGAGGAGGCGTTGACGTTTCTAAAAAATTTAGCGGCTTGCCAAGCGAGTAGAGAGAGCTGCATGTTTATATCGAGAACGAAGGACACAGTATAATTGTTTTAATAAAGTCCTATCCTATCTATTATATCCTTATGGCGGGTCCCTTTTGGGGCAGTTAGAAAGGACAGAGTTTCAACAGGTTAATTTCTTACAAAACTCTTCTTTTCCACTCTCATTGTTCGTTCGTTTAAAAACCGAAACATGATTTTTAAAATTAAAAGAAACATATAAGACTATTCCGCCTGTACTCCAAGCAGAGGTGTACTATGTACTATATCCCTGACGATGTTATATCTGAATATAATAGGGAGAGAGGCTATATGCCGGACATAATTCCAGACTCCGGACTGGGACTAAGCTAAGTTTCAATAGAAAAATTACAATTACTCTGACCGAAGATTTAATCACAGAACCTTAAGATTGCCAGCCCAACCATGTACAATTGGACCAACAAACAGTTAATATTTACTTTTCCAAAAGAAAAAAACATATACCTAATACCTCTAGCACACGTGCGTTTAAATTTTTACCTTAAAATAATAGTGGCATTTCAGATACCTTAACTAACAATAAATCAGAAAACACGGTTTTAAATTATTTCATCTGCATCTGCAAAAATATTCTTCAACATAATACCTAAAATTTCAAAACACCTGTGAGTTTTAAAGCCTACTCAAATTTTTATAGTAGCAACGCAAATTAATTTACTTAGAAACCTTATTACTGAATTATACTTCTTTTACCTTGAGCTATCTGTTTACGGGGTCCTTTTCTACGTCATTTGTTGGGTTAAATATTTGGATTACCAGATAAAGGACGCATAACCTTCTTAGCTTGAAAGCCTGTACAGGTAATTAAACTGTCAGGTGAAACTAAAGGCCTTCCCTCACAAATTGATATTAGAGAATTAATCACCACTACGTACATCCAGTTCAGATTGAGGCAGGTTTATGGCCTCTTATAAAGAAGGCAAAGTCAAAAGTCAATGTCAATTTGTATGACTTAAAAAATGTTAAGTAAAATTGGCATTTATGTCCAAAATAAATTCATTTACTACAATATTTATTGATTAAATGCAAAATGAGTAAAATCCAACCTTAATTTATTAAATACAGTAAATATTTATATATATATACATCGAAAATTTATATAGATTGATGTCTTCTTAAGCTGGGATCATATTTTTTGTTTTGGCATTTGCAATTGTCACATTATCTGTGGGTTAGGTTACGTGTCTAACACGATTATAGTCTTAAGATAGGCATAGCTAAAAAAATAATGTCACGCCTACCACCGCTACCCGTCCGTTTTTTATCTTTGAACAAAGCCTTACATCAAGTCGATATTGATTTTAAAGAAGGTTTCCCGAACCTAAAAGGTTTATCACTATCCAGAGCATGTATTCACACGAATGTAGAATGTTTTTACTCAGGTAAACCATATGAATCTCTATAGAAGTAACAAAGACCACCACTCCAGAATGTCATTCCTATGGAGAAGAAGGTTAAAAAAACTCCACGGTTACTCTTTTGAAATAATTTTATTACAATTTTGTCCATTTGCACTTTGTTGCTGGAAGTGCAAGAACAATAGGCGCTGTTCTTTCAGGTGGGTCTAAGTTAAATTAAACAAATTATACTATTCATGTCAATGTCTACATGTTTTCCTCATTTATAGAGACAGTGACAAACCATATTACCAACACCTGATAAACTGTCCCACCGTTGGACACGGGCCTCCACTCAAAATGATAGGGTTTAGGCCATAGTCCACCATGCTGGCCCAGTGTGGGTTGGCGAACTTTACACACCTTCGAGAAACTCTTAGGCATTCAGGTTTTCTTACCATGTGTTCCTTCACCGTTAAACCAAGTGATAGTTATTATATATTTTTTTTTATAATAGTTAAACAAGTTATCCATATTCAAGTGGAGCTGGAACAGTGCCTATCCGTGAATTTTTGACTTTTAAATAATTATCTAGCTAGAACATAATAAGCTCGCTTACTAAGCATATGTTTATTACTAGTTTTTAAATTTATTTTCACTAAGTTTAGTGACGTCAAGTATAGATTTCGAATAATCGTAGCTGCTTGTATTTATCTCTACTTACAAAGAAAAGCTATCTTACCTAAACAAAACAAACATAACTCACTTAAACATAATTCCAAAATGCTGTCTTCCGGGATAAGGAGATTTATCCTACCATGTAGGCAACCGAAAACCAACCTTATTTACTTCAAAAATATTATCACAGTAATTGCACACACGGGAGCCGGGTTCCAAAACATTGTCGTTCCTTTACCCGGCGGGTCTGTTTGCGAGGCGGTACATCAAGGCTTTGAGCTAAATATATGTTTAGTACCAAGCTGCTTTCGTTAACACGTCTACCTTTATTAAGCCGATTTGTGGAACATATCTATGAACATCGTATTGCCCGAAAGTATGGGTTTAGGTGCACTAATAAGGTAATCTAAATTTTGCAAATTTTATCATTAGTAGTAGGCCTGTCGCCATCCTTAACTTTCGGTTTTATCCTAAAAATATTTAATTAAAAACAAAATATTTTCTGACGTTTTTGAAATTGCTTTTAATAATTCTTATTAAGGCGGTATTTTGTGGGATGTCGATATTTGTACATGAATGATGAACCGCCGCGTGGATCTCGAAACCGACTTCGGTGAAGACTTAGAAGACGGTCGAGCTTCTCGTGGCGAGGTCGAACGTATTTTGCATATGTTGTTTACATAAAACCGAGTGCAAATGATAGCGATTACATAAACTGGTATTTTAAAGTTACACAGTTACAAAAATTAAAAGGAATTGTTGTAGTGCTAGGCGATCTCAACCTAAATAGCGCATCCTTAAATATTCAAATTATTATTGCTATATTTTGTCCTTTTGTAATCTAAGTGAAAGAATTTGTGTGGAGGAATGCTAGATGTGATTTTAAACCAGGAGAATAGCGTTGCGCGCGAGACCATTATGGTGCCTATTGACGGGATAGTACCCATCGATGCTTATCATCCCGCATTGGATATTGAGGAAAATCGGGCGAACTAATGCATGTGATACTAGCATGGATAGCAATTATATAAATATTAGTAATTTTAGCCCTTACGATATATCACACAGTATTAAAAAATTAAAATCCAACAGCTCAACAGGTCCTGATATTATACCTCCGACCGTACTGAAACACATATTTCTGTCAGCCTTTATGTCATATCATAAACCTTGTACTACAGTCTGGAGTCTATCCATTTCAATGGAAGCTTAGTAGAGTAACCCCTATACCTACCATTGTTTCAGGAAAAAGAAATCTGTTAACAGCAACCTGCTGACTGTCGTTGAATATGTCTCCAAACGGCTAGAACAAGATCTTTAAGTGGAGGTACTCTACTTTGACTTCGACCTTTATTATTTGTTATAATAGTCAATGATCTTCCTCGTATTCTTAATTCGGCAAAGTGCCTCCTCTACGCAGACGACCTTAAACTTTACTTTGAGATCAAGTCAGAATCCGATTGTATAGCAGTCCAGAATGATACTGTCGCTGCTCTTAGGTGGAATTTTGAAAATATAATGGAGTTCAACTTATGCAAGTGTTATATAATAATCCTTCGGCCGAATGCGCCTTCCGATAATCTATGAATATAAAATAGATAATAGCATACTTACTCGAAATCAGTCATGAAAGATCTAGGAATCGCATTCGACCGAAAGCTTACATTTCACGACCATGTTCTAACTCTCGCTAAAGAGTCATTTCAACGGTTGGGGTTCGTGCTTAGAAATACTCGAGAATTTCAGAATGAATATGCGCTCAGAATTATACTTAATGCCTTAATTTCGAAGTTAACTCGAATCTAGTTCCTGTGTTTGGAATCTTTATGAAAGCAAATACGCACTTATGCTAGAAAAGGTCCAAAAGTCTTTTCTAAGATATCTGTATAAACGGCGCTACATATATTATACTTTATTACCTTTACCCTACTAAGTTTTTATAGGGATGTCTCGGTTACAACTCGCTCGAAGTTCGTAGGAACAACGATCAGATCATCACTATCTGCAAGATTTTTCACAGGCTATCTGATGCGCCCGACCTGCACAATGAGGTGGCTCGGTTTTTCGCCCCGAACAACATACTTGCTCGACATACAGTCGCGCCAGGGGACACAGGTTGTTCGCGGAGCCCGCGCGCCGCACCGTCGCCCGCGCCAACCTCCTCGCGCGATACCTCGCGCGCTCGCCGCGATCAACCGTCTACTGGATTTTAATCCTGATTGTGATGTGCTTGCTGATGGATTGTCGAAAATTTTGTATGAATATCAAAGGTTTTGTGAGAAGGATGAATGAATGTTAATACTTTTGTGTTAAATTAATGTTTAATGGTTTAGATATATTATATTAGTATGAATGGTGTTTTGTTAATTAGTGTAAATGGTATATAACTGTACTAATTAATAAAATAAAATAAATAAATAATTGTTTTTCCCTGAAGAGATAGGTTCTAATGTATTTGAAACACCCAGGTTGTCATTGACGAGTTTATCAAATTTTTTGGGTTTCAGTTTTTTAGCCTAAAAACTTTTGATCAGTATGATACATGACTCTTTTTAAATAAAGTTACTTCTGATCATTCTAGAAGGTCGAATCATATGCAAATGTCTGATCAATGGAATTACAATCCTTTACCCGGCGGGTTTATGTTTGCGAGGTACATCAAGGCTTCGAGCTAAATATTTGTTTAGTACCAAGCTGGTTTCGTCTAATATGTCTACCTTTATTAAGGCGGTTTTGTGTGACATCGTTACTATCTTCGTTGTATATCACCGTACATCCCTCATGTCCCTTTCATCTGAAGGAGTGGGTAGAGGTGTACCGAGTATACCCATATTTCGCCGAGGTATTTTCGGTTTACAGTCAGTCGTCATCATTCGGTTTTCTTTTTCAACTCTACTGTGAAGAAACACATAAAACACAATTCCGTGTGGGTACACGATACACTTTTTAACAATTCCCGGTCTCTCGATTCCTACGTCTGCTCTGTTCGAGCGCTCGAATCGAACTAACTTAAAAATGGCCGGCCTCAGCAAATTATACTTGTATTTAGTCAATCAGATACCATTTAAAATTAGCGTTTAAGTACTATTTACTTTCTTTAACAATTTTAAGTCAAATACAATAGTCTTAAAATTCGAAATAAATAATTTGTAACCGGAAATCGTGACAAAACTAATATTATAGAGAGAGAAGATTTGTTTATTTTTAACGATAAACGTTGAAACTAAAAAAAATATAAATATCGTCACGCCTACATTCTCCAAGCGGGGCTGGCAGGGGTGTACTTTGTGCACCCACTTTTCGCCGACGATGTTAGGTCCCATGTAAAAAGGGGCGAGGTACCGGACACAATTTCAGCCTCCGGACTGATACTGGGAAATTTTAGAAAAACTAAATTTTTCCGACTGGGGAGTTGAGCCCAGGACCTTTTGATTCCAAAGCACATTATTGGCCACTAGAACAACGAAGCAGAAACTAAAACTGAATTGATTTTAATATTGCTTTCACCATTTCTTTACATTGTTTGGGTAGTTGTTTCTTTTTTTTACTTGTACAAAGCAAGCACTATAACGTATAAGGTTCGACATTAATAATGTTTTTTTAGAAGTAGACGTAACCCTACACTAGGATTTATTCCTGTCATGGGAGCGTTTACAAACAATTCACATACACAAATACCCAGTTCGAAACAAATAATAGTAAGTCACAAAAAGATTTGTCCCGTGCAGGAATCGAACCCGCGACTATTAGACACAGTGGGCGGAGCGGCTTAAATACTGCGCTAAATGGTCCGTCAATTAGAAAACTACATTATTCAGGCGTAACATAGACTAACCGGTAGGTGGCGCCGTTGTCGACGGGGTGCGAACCCGTAGAAAACTGTTAAGGTTTGATCAAATAGCCGACGGAGTGCGACGGCAGCGCGGCGGCTCGTCTACGTTCGGTCAAGACATTTGCCGTCGCGCCGAGCGGGGTTACGTTGTGTGGCGTCTCCCGTACATTTCAGTACATTACAACGCCCCAAGCCGCACCACCGTCGCACTCCCGTCGCGCTGCGTCGGCTATGTGACGAAACCTTTAGTCTTATTTTAAAGAATGACGATGACACTGCTGATAATTATTGTTTTATTCGATTTTTTTCAGGTCCGTGACGAGTTCTATGGCTTTGTAAGTATCATTTAAATATAACTTTATACACACACACACACACACACAAACAAGCCTTCGATTATTTTAATTCTTGATTGTTACTTTAATGAAATTGTTTGCTATTATATCTTGTCATTTTATCTCTGTATCGTCTCATAAAGTAGAAAGAGCTTTGTGGTCTGAGATACAGGATTTCTTCTAGTTCAGGTACAGAAACACATTCATTTGTTTTAAATTTAATATCTTGTGTAACTTTATTTATATATATAATGAACATACTGTACATCCTCTTTTGATATTAATAAAAGTTATTATTTTTTTTTATATATTTATATTATATATAATATAATATCAGCCTGTATTGTCCACTGCTGGGCAAAGGCCTTCTCTCACAAATCCAGGTGAGAGAGAATTAGTTATATTTCATCACGCGGACCCAATGCGGATTGGCGGAGGCAGGTTTCTGGCCACCTGCTTTTGGAACATCAAGCCGTCTTAAGCCAAGTTGGAAGACTTATAGACTTCCAACTTGGCTTAACGACTAAACTTAACGTGCCTTTCGTAGCACAGAGACGGTTGAATATCAAAATGCCACAAACTGTCACCCATCTCAGGCCGACCGAGTTGAGCGATTAATAACAGCTCAATGAACTATAAAGTTCAGTATCATCGAGTGGCTTGTCACCATAATCCTACCTCCCAAACTTAGCTCCCAAAGAATCTTATTGGCTATGACCAATGAAACTCGTATCATAGTGCGTTACGATAATGTCGTGAAATTATCGTTTGATGATACTCCAGTGGCATATATATGTCGGAGAGAGTAATATCTGAAGATTGCAGATAATGGAATGTCAAGCAATTATTGTTCTTTGAGTTACCGTTTAGTTTATTTTCAACGTTTTAATGATTGCTTGAGTGTGTTTAGTTGTGTTGCGGTGCAAGCGGAAAGATGACAGTTAGTATATGTATGCTACTGACAGTCCTATGTTAGCATTCGATTGGCGACAGGGCGCGCGGTCAGGCGTATCACGGAACAGCTAACCTCACTGCATTCCATGTGACAATATAACTCTGAAATTATTGTGAGCATCCTCTGATATTTTGCTATCAAAGTTAGGATATCAAAGAAGATCAGTATACCAGACAAGAACCTCGTGTTATTTTCAAGATTGTATGGTTGGCTACCATGCGGACGTCGATGAATACGAAGATACTCCCTGCCTCGCCCATCTTCTCGCCGTTATATAGAATACCATTGCATAATCATTTCTCGAAGTCACCATAACGCACCGCGTTTGATTATAGTGAATAAAAGTCCAGGTACCCCGATTATCCCAAGCTACACCACTAGCTAGCGTTCTAACATTTTCTTCGAACCAAAAAAATCCTCAACATAAACTTATCTTAACGTCGTCGTAAAAAAGGAAGTCTCATTTACGGCAACGGTAATAACATAAAGCTTATGAACGTAAAATAATTTTGTACGTATATTGGGCATATTGGGTTATTTAATTGTGGTTATAAAACATAAGGGAGTGGTTTCGCTGTCTCGTAGGTATTGAACTGTATTAATGAAGTCAGAAATGGTCGTGAAAGAACACCGTCACGCCTATACAAATACACAAATACAAACATAGGCGAAGAATGCGAGGTGTACTGAGTACAGTCAAGTTATTTGTTCCGGCAAAATTACAACTATTTCCAAAAGAGGAATAGAAATAAATAAATAGTTTTTAATCTATTGAGATATTGAAAAAATAACTATTGAACTTATTCTTTCAAACTGTCTGATACCAACAATGTACTTTACTTAAATTAGTTTGCTTTAATATAATAGATGGCGCCACTGTGTCGCCTGTGAATCGCGGTATGGTTCAGTAGCAACCATCTTATATGTTATTGACATAAGGTCAAATAAAAATGCCAGCAAATCAGATCAATAGATCAGTACACAAAAGTGGTTTTATTTACAACCCTTTTGGTGTGCACACCTCAGTTATTAAATTGAGGGATTTTTGTTCATGGTCCATCTCGCTGGATGTGGTCCACTATTTTTGGAAACAAAAAACGGTTCAAGGCTTGAACTAGCCCGTACTCGCAGTGGATCGCTGCGGCAAAAGTACTGGGAGCCCACAGCAGCAGCGGTAGTAGCAGCAGCAGTGGACGAGAGCAGCGCGAGCATTTTAGTTCAGCATGGCAGCCACAGAGGGCGCCACTTGCAGTATCACCGTGATTGTTTGAGTGAGTGAAGTGAAAACGTGAGTACATTTACATTATACCTTTATGTTTCCAGTCAAGATTTTCAAGCAATTCTGAACTTTAATTCAATGAAGATTTTAACTTGTAATAATCGAGGAGCGAGTAAGAACTTTATAAACTCTTGTGCATGTTAGTTAAGAATAGTTTCGTAAAAGAACGAAGGAACGGGGAACCTATGCCCGATTTTTTGCTAATTTATAAGTGGTTTTAAAAGACTTGTAAATTTTTAAGAATTTGCCCATAATTGCATTGACTTAGAAAATTTAATATTATTTATTAACTTGTAATTTTTTAAGATTTGGAACTTGGAGTTAATTGTTTGTTTACATTGTTATTATTGTTTAAAAAGTTTATAAACATTTTACATAGTTAGGAATAAGTTAAATAGGTAGAAGTGGTTATTTTCATTGGTTTACAGTTGTTATTTTTCGTTTTACTTTTGTTGTTGTTTATTTGTAACATGGAGGGAATAATTAACGTTCTAACACGCAAAAAGTGATAACTAAAGGTTTGACTAATTTTAAAAAGAGTCCTAAGGATAGGTTGACTGTAGAATATATAGAAGCAAGGTTGGAGTTATTAGAGAAAGACTGGCTTTTGTTTACAAATACAAATTCTAAACTTTATGAGAGTTTCAAACTAGGAGATATTGGACAAAAAATAAATGATATTTATGAAAATACCGAAGATACTTATATAACGTATAAAAGTTTAATGTATGATAAGGAAATAACCTGTTGGAACTCTGTACTCTCTGCCTACCCCGCAAGGGATCTGGCGTGAGGTTATAGATAGATAAATAGATAGAAGTTTAATGAAATCTATGCTTAATACGAAAAAGCCAACACGGCAGAGTCGTGACTCACCTAGTTGTGAACCGAAAGCGACTACTTTCTTTGTCAAATTACCAAAGATCAGTATACCGATATTCTCTGGCAAATATTCTGAATGGACAACTTTCCATGATCTATTTACATCTTTAGTACATAAGAATGTTGCGATAGATAATGTTCAAAAATTGCATTATTTAAAAGGTCATCTCTCTGGCGAAGCCGAGCAATTGATACGGCACACCCCAATAACAGACGCTAATTACGGCCAATGTTGGTCTCTGTTAGAAAAACGGTACAGTAATAAAAAATATCTTAGTAATAGTATTTTACAAAGATTATTCGGTCAAAAACGTATGCAATTAGAATCAGCTTCATCTTTGAAGGATCTTATAGACACAACATGTGATTGTTTAAATGCGCTTAAGAACTTAAATATCGACGTACGTACATGGGATGTTATTATCATTCATATTGTTACGTTCAAATTAGATACCGAAACACGAAAACAATGGGAGTTAAGTGTTTGCAGTAACGAGTCAAGCAACGATTTGCCAACCTTTGAGCAATTCAAGCAGTTTATGGAAAATCGTTTTCGAGCGTTGGAATGCGTAGAACCCAAAAGGGCAATGGTTCATCAGGTCAATAATAGTTCAAAGATTCATAAACCGAGGGCAATGTTAGCTACCAGTTCAAATATCACGTTCGAATACTGCTCAGAGTCGCACAAACTCTGTTTTTGCAAGAAGTTTGTTAAAGAGTCCACAGAAAATCGACGCCAATTTGTGGCAAAGAACAAAATTTGTTTTAATTGTTTGGGCAGTAATCACACGGTTTATGATTGCAAAAAGCGTACCACTTGTAGAATTTGCAACAAGCGCCATCATTCCCTACTGCATCCCGCAGAAGATCACGAGGCTAAGGATCGCGACAACTCTCCGAAGCCTGCTATCGATAGCATCGGTGCTTCAGCCAGTACTAATCAGATAGTGTCATACCTATCAACAGGCAAGGTACCCAAACCTAGACAGGTTTTATTAGCCACAGCACTAATAAAAGCCGAGTCGAAGACCGGTCAATATCAAACGGTTCGAGCTTTACTCGACCAAGGCTCACAAGCTTGTTTTATCACGGAGGCGACAGTTCAATTTCTCAGACTGAAAAGGATCCCAATTAAGGGTTTCTTTTCGGGAATTGGAGATAGTAGGTCAACTGTTGTAAAATACATGGTACATGTTACAGTTCAATCACAATTAAACCCCGATTTCAAATCGCATTTGAAGGCTTACGTGTTAAGTAACATAACGTCATACTTACTTGAGCAGAGCGTAGGTACAGATGCTTTTGATTGGATATGTACTGATGATTATCGCTTAGCAGATCCAGAGTTCAACACACCCAATAAGATAGATGTTTTGTTGGGTGCAGATGCTTACAGTAGCATTATTCAGAAAGGGATATTGAAGAGTCCTTCGGGTAATCTGATAGCACAGAACACTGTTTTAGGCTGGGTTCTGACTGGTGCTGTTGATTCTGTAAGTGAGAAATCTAATAAAATTATTACCATGCACGTAAATGTGATGGAAGAAAATATATTAGAGAAGTCAAACTAGTTCAATAAAAATACTTACTCCAGAAGAGAAGAAGTGTGAAGACTTTTACAAAGCGACTACAAAAAGAGATTCCACTGGTAGATACGAAGTAAGGTTACCTTTTCAAGACGAAGATCCTCCATGCTAAGATGGAAGTTCCCGCGCTATCTGTGAAACAAAGTTTAGAACACTGGAAAGAAGGTTAGAAAGGAACAAGGAATTAAAGGAAAAATATATAGAGGTAATTAACGACTATTTACAGTTAGGACACCTTAGACCGGTTAAGAAAGATGATAGGAAGAAGGAAATAGCTGTCTATCTACCACATCACGCCGTGATACGGGACGATAAATCAACAACGAAGGTTCGTGTTGTGTTTAACGGAAAAGAATAAAAAGGGAGTGTCATTGAATGATACGCTAATTATCGGACCCACCTTACAGGCTGATTTAAGGCACATTGTATTAAGTTGGAGGGTGCATTCTATAGGAATAGTAGCGGACATCGTTAAAATGTACCGTCAGGTGAACATAGCGGACAAAGACACAATATTCCAGCGGATTCTTTGGCGCGACAGTACTGATAAGGAAATCATGGATTACGAGCTTACCACGGTGACATTTGGAACAGCATCTGCACCGTATCAAGCGGTCAGGACCCTACATCAGGTAGCATATGATGAAGGCGAGAGATTTCCTCTAGCGGCGGATATGGTCTTAAATTGTTTTTATATGGATAATGTGATGACAGGGTGTGATAGCGTAGAAACCGGCATAGAAATATACAAACAAATGACAGCATTATCAGGAAAGGGTAAATTTACCCAACAGAAGTGGAATAGTAATAACAAGGAAATATTAGAAAGGATAAGGTCAATGGAATTAAAAGAACCTACAAGGCATGGCAGGCATACATAAAGGATAACACAGGGGAAGAAAAGGTATCAGTGGAAATCAAAATAGATAATACTATAAAAATTCTAAGACTCACCTGGAATCGCAACGAGGACACCTTCCAGTACTCGGTGAATCTCCCGCCGTTATCAACTGCACCGGTAACTAAAAGATCAAAAATTTCGGACATAGCTCGACTGTTTGACCCATTAGGTTGGCTAGCACCTAGCGTGGTCTTAGCTAAGGTCTTCATTCAAAAATTATGGCTTGCAGGTGTTGGTTGGGATGATGAACTTAGTACAGTACTAATAAAGGAGTGGAGTACATACCGCGACCAACTGTCTCTACTTATTAGACTCCGGATACCCCGGTGGCTTGGCATGAAGCCGCACGATGATCTGGAACTGCATGGTTTTTGTGACGCATCTAAAACAGCCTATTCGGCAGTAGTTTACGTAAGGATAAAAGACGCAGAAGGAAAAACACACGTGTCTCTCGTAGTTGCAAAAACTAAAGTAGCCCCTGTCAAACAGCTAAGTATTCCTCGCTTAGAGTTGTGTGGAGCAGTACTGTTGTCAAAACTTTTGACTGAGGTCGCAGGTATTTTAAATATTCATAATGACAAAATTAAAGCATGGACTGATTCGACTGTTGTGTTGGCTTGGCTTAATAGTCACCGAAGTAAATGGAAGACATTTGTAGGAAATAGAACCTCTGAAATTCTGGTGACGATGAAGGCGTCTCAGTGGTGTCACATTTCGACAAAAAATAACCCTGCTGACTGTGCCTCGAGAGGAATGCTACCAAGTTTATTTATCGATAACACTTTGTGGTTTTCCGGGCCAACATTTCTCAAGGAGAAGGCTATAACATATTCAAAACCGAAGGACTTTAATACAGATTTAGAGGAGTCTTTTAAGGTGCTTACTGCAACTGTAGTCCCTGAAAGTGACTTTCATTATTCGAACGCTTTTCTACCTTACAAAGATTAATAAGAGTGATTGCATATTGCCGACGGTTTTTAAAGAAGTACACTACAAGTTTTACTAAGAAATATTTAGGAAAATTAGAACTACAACAAGCATTAAACTGCTGCATAAAAAAAACACAAGGAGAAATATTCACCACAGAGTATGTACAATTACAGAAGAAGGGATATTTACAATTGAAGTCAAGTAAACTAAAATCACTCAGCCCCTACCTTGATGATAAGGGCTTCATAAGAGTTCGAGGTAGACTTGAGAAGGCACAATTAGACGCCAGTGCGAAGCATCCAACAGTTCTACCTAACCGTAGCCATCTGACTCACCTTATAGTTGCCGATGCTCATCACAGGACTCTACATGGGGGTCCTCAGCTGAAGATAAATTATTTGAGGACGGCCTACTGGATTATAGGGGTAAGAAACCTAGTAAAAAACTGCGTTCATAAATGCGTAATATGTGCAAAATACAGAGCTTGTACCAAACCGCAATTGATGGGTTCTCTGCCAGCCGTTCGTTGTACTCCGGCTAGACCCTTTTTGCATAGCGGTGTGGACTACGCTGGTCCTATAAATATCAGAACAGCGAAAGGTCGCGGGCACCGGTCTTACAAGGGCTATATATGCTTATTCGTATGCATGTCCACGCGTGCGATTCACTTAGAGGTAGTTTCTAGCCGACTTTAGACGGTTTGTATCTAGGCGAGGACACTGCGCCAAGATATGGAGCGATAATGGTACGACGTTGGTAGGTGCTTCCCGAGAGCTTCAACAGTTGGCTTCAATTCAGCCGGAAATGGTTGAACATGTAGAGGCAAATGGTACCGAGTGGCATTTTATCCCCCTTTCCAGCCTGAATTTTGGCGGCCTTTGGGAAAAGGGAGTGCAATCCACGAAGTTTCACCTTAAACGCGTCATTGGTGAGGCTACTCTTACCTTTGAGGAAATGCCCACACTACTCAATCAAGTGGAAGCGTGCTTGAACTCACGGCCTATGAGCGTTATAGATACTACAGACCCTGGTGAATCATTGCCTTTAACCCCTGGACATTTTCTTATCGGAGAGCCGATAGTAAATGTACCAGAGTATAACTACGAAGGTTCAAATGTAAATTGCCTGACCCGCTGGCAATTTCTTCAAAGGATGGTGCAATCGTTTTGGAGACGCTGGTCCCAAGAATATTTGTCAACCCTAATGAATCGCTATAAATGGACTTCTCGCGTTCCAGAACCAAAAATTGGAGACATAGTTTTAGTGAAGGAGGATGACTTGACGCCAAGTCATTGGTTATTAGGTCGCGTAATCGAAAAGCACCCGGGGGATGATAATTTCACCCGTGTAGTTACGTTGCGCACAAAGTCATCCACTATCAAGAGGCCAACATCTAAATTATGTATTTTGCCAGTAACTCATTAATTAGTTTTAACTGATTATTTGTTATTTCGTTTTACATATTTGTTAAGGTTGCCTTATGATATTTTCTGTATGGTATGTTAGTTAATTGTAAAAATCACTAGATCAAATTATACCATTTTGTACCTCTATACAATTTAAGTTCCAGGTTTATATTTATATTTGTTTTTTTTACTATGTATAAGTCGTTACATTGTTTACATTTTTATATTGAATATTTTAAGGTTTACAAACTAGTACAACAAATTTTCCTAAACTGAGCTATTGAAGATCAACGTGTTATAGTTTTTACCACGAATTTTACAATTTAGTTCATATAGAATATATTTTATCATCCTTTGTAGAGTGTGCTACAAACGGATATAAAGTATCAGTTTCCGTTGTAACAAGGTAAAGTGCAAGGTTGATGGTCAGATTTTACCATTCAGTTCTGGAAGGACATTTCGTCAGTAATGTCCTTTGTGGGCGGTATGTCTGATACCAACAATGTACTTTACTTAAATTAGTTTGCTTTAATATAATAGATGGCGCCACTGTGTCGCCTGTGAATCGCGGTATGGTTCAGTAGCAACCATCTTATATGTTATTGACATAAGGTCGAATAAAAACGCCAGCAAATCAGATCAATAGATCAGTACACAAAAGTGGTTTTATTTACAACCCTTTTGGTGTGCACACCTCAGTTATTAAATTGAGGGATTTTAGTTCACAAACCAATCAAGATATATATAGAAATCAACGTTTTAAAATTTTTGAAAGGAACTATATTTGATACGATTAATTTGTGCAAATAGCTGCATTTTAGTTGAAAAGTATCATAAAACTCATTTTTCTACTAATATATTGGTAGTTGATTACGTAGCTGATTTTGTGGCGAATAATGCGCGTTGCTATCACGAGGTCCTGAGTTCAAATCCTAGGTGGGACAAATGTAGTTTTCCTGTCGATAAAATCCCAGTATGGTCGATAATTCTCAGCCTGGAATCTGGAATTGTGCCTGAATTATATGTGATCTAACAACGTTGGTGAAAAAAGGAGGTGTACAGTATACTTCTGCTACCCGCTTGAGGAATATGGGTGTGGCAGTGTTTATTTTTTTATTTATATAAAAAGTTTTATCGGAGATAAGAATAGCTTAATTGTGATTATTTCAAAAAAAGATTTTGTTATAGTACTTCGAGAAGTAAGATTAAAGATTTACCATTAAAATATTAAAATTATTGCTGAGTATTGGTCTCTCTAGAAAAAAAAGAAACTTTTTACAGTACCTAAAGAGATTCATTTGATCTCTTTTTCACCGATAATTAGATGAGAAAACAATACACTTTCATCAAACATCACCACACACACACCAAAACATCAATCTAAAATACATCGTATTCCGGGAGCATTTTGCTTAGCGAGACCCAAAAAACACGAATAAATATGACAAGAAGGGATGATAAACTGCCTTATATCACTCTCGCACCGATGGTTTCGGTACAACATTCGCATACGCCTTAACATTGTGTTAAAAGTACGAATGTGGACTTTTGTAAGGAACACGAGATCTCTTTATACGTTTTTTGGTTGGAAATATTTATGGTGGTAATGTGGAGGCGATATTGAAATATCTATGAGGCCGCCAATCTCTATTTCTCTCAATAATATTACATGTTTACTTAAGGCCGTTTTCTGATTGGGCAGTAAGACTGCAACATAAAATATTAGATCGATTTTAGGGCAAATTAAATAAAAGGGACCAATTTATTACGTGAAACGATGCGACAGGAGCACGACAGGTCTTCAACATATACAATATATTGCAGTCACCATACAAATTGCAATCAGATTGTTATCCAAAGTAACGACATTATTTTTATTCTATACTGACGCTATTTATCGTCTCTAGTAGTATTGTCTACGACTGAAGAGCCACTAAAATGTCACGTAAATACGTAACAAAAACACTGTAAGCGGAAGTGGTAGTAGTGTACTATGGGTGTACCCACATATTACCGACACTATTAGATCCTAATGTAATATAGGACAAGCTTGTTGCCTGTATTTCGAGTATTATTGCAGACTCCGAATAGTGATGATAGAAAAGTTGCACTTATTTCTACCTAGGATACGTTATATTAAAAATAGATGCAAAATTGAAAAATAAAAAACTATTTCAACTAAAAAACTAACTAAAAACTAGCGCAGCTGCAGAACAATCTTAAAATTATCTGAATCGCACCATTTTTCACGTAAGCCCTCCGTCGGGCAAGCAAAAAATATAGCTCGCGAGATAATGTTACGCAAGAACCCGGTTCCCAGGTTGCACATACGACGCTACTTATTGTGGCCGTTTTTGTACTTTCGCCTTGCGGTGCAGCTGGTGCTTTTGCTAAAGACTGGCATATCCTTTGTCATATTTTTAGTATGGTACGAAATATTCGAGCAATTTTTAAGGCAGTTTTAGATGTACCCACCTGAAAGTATATTTGTTAAACAACATGCTTATGCTAGTACAGTATAGACGTTTGAACGTGCAACTTAAATTTATTAGTACACACAATACGATGAATCAATCGTAGTAATGTTTAGCTTAAGTATACAATAGACTGCGACCGATCTCACGCAATGACAGTTTCAAGAAAACGCTTAGAATAATCCCTGAAAATGAATGTTTTGCTAGACAAATGTCTTCCTCAATGTAGTCTCCCTCCCTCTCAAAGCTTTGTGGTGCAAGCATCCAGCTTTTACCTCCCCCCTTCACCAGGTCATCGGTTTAAG
Source organism: Phalera bucephala (assembly GCA_905147815.2). Lineage (NCBI taxonomy): Eukaryota > Metazoa > Arthropoda > Insecta > Lepidoptera > Notodontidae > Phalera > Phalera bucephala. The sequence continues at coordinate 27,375,616 of LR990620.1, forward strand.
CACCAGTATATCTATTTAACCATAAATATCAACTATTTTATTGCTAACCATAGGTCTTCTCACACAAATCAAGGTAGGAGAGAATATGAGACCCAGTGCGGCTGGTGGAGGTAAGTGTGTGGGCACCTACTATTGGAACCTCCGTGACGCGACTTAAGGATCCACGGTTCAGTGTGCCTACCGAATGTACATATATCACAAACAGCCACTCATCTCGGGCTGATCAAGATAAATGTTTCCGCACCGTTACGAACACCACACCAACAACCAAATAGTTACCATTTTATCGGAATTTAGTTACAGACTTCTAAATTACGATTAGGTAAACCCCAGCAGATTTATAATTATAGCCCATAGTAGTTACGTCAATGTAAGGCCTCATAAAATTTTATAAAGGTAAAAGAGCAGAATACATCAAGTACGAATTACACCAAGATTGCATCATCAACTTTTTTGACGCTGGATATCCCTTTATGCATACCCGTCCGTTTTCGGGGGAACACAGAGGTGTTATGTCGGAGTCCTTGGTGCATCAACGGTCGGAGTGACCCGCCGTCGATGCACCGACCTCAAGTGCACCGACTAAAAACCATGCGATGACACCACCTTGTTCGCTTAAAGCAATACAAAATCAATGAGCTTCTAAGTCAGCAAACCAATTTTGTCGTGCCATTTGACTACTGATCAAGATCAAATAATCCGGGATTCAATACGACGATTACCGTTTCGCAGTTGTTGGCGGCGATCACAAAAGCCAATTTCACGCTTTCACGTTCCTTATAAGTCGGTTGGGGAGAAATTATTACGAATGTAAGGAACTTTACGCACTATTGACGGTATTATCTGGTAAATAAATGCTTTATAGGAAAACGTTCAAAGGGATTATAAGTCGCAAAATTATTTTAACTTACCTTATTACATTATTGCACTCATAGCGCTGTGCAACCCCGGTGTTAACACCGATACCGTTTTAACCCGGTGTTATATCGATCACCAAGGTGTGTCACCAGTGTTTGACTCGGTTGGCCTGAGATGGGTGACCGTTCGTGGCATTTTCATATTCGAGCATCTCCGTGCTTCCGAAGGCACGGTAAGCCATTGGTCTCGATCACCACTTAATGTGGTAGTCGTTAATCCGAGTTGGAAGCCTTATAGGCGGCTTGATAAGTTCCAACAGCAGGTGGCCACAAATTTGCCTCCACCAATCCGTACTGGGTCCGTGTGGTGGAGACCTAACCTCTCTCACCTCGATTTGGGAGGGAAGGCCTATGCCCAGAAGTGGGACAGTATATGCTGATATTATTTTGATTGGAACCAATATGGTGTAGTATAGACCTTTCTTTTTTTTAAGTGTTTTTAGTATTGCGTAGCTGCAGTGTTTTTAAAGATCACGAAGATAATGCTGTGGTTTGCTCGGTCAGTCTGAAACTAGTGACCTTCTATAACTATACTACTACTATACTACTAGATTCTATAACTATACGTAGGTTTTATGACCTTTACTTAGACAAAGTGTTCGATAATTATACCGTAGCTTTGCAGCGTAGCAAGCGCCTCAAATGTGTAAAAAACCTGCAAAGAGACTCAACATTTACGTTAAAAAGACGAGTCTTCCTGTAAACTTTTAGACCCACAAACCGTAGTATCAAGCAACCAACTACATAGCATCCCGGAATACAAGTATATTTAGTCTCGGCAATCCACGAGACTAACCTTGTAATGAGGTCGTATAAAAATACGGGACGAGATTCATCCTTTGTAGCATATACTACTGGACAAAGGGAAACTATTTATTACACTATTAGAACTCAATTTGGATTGATGGATGCAGGTGTATGTTAACCCGTGTTACAACTTATCAAACGGGCAATAAGGCATCATAGTTGATTTTATAACTGCTACAATTAATGACAGCGAGTGAAACTTACGGATTAACATACTATCTGAAGCATTAAGCTCGAATATATAAACGCCTTCAACTGTTAAGCCTTGATGACCGCTAAAAACACCACACCCATGCTGCGAGCGCCTCAATAGTATACAATTACGTCAAAACAATTTAAACGTTACTTTGAAAAGACAAGACTTTCTACAAACTTTTATACCCACGAACCGCAGTGTCAAGCGGCAAGCCACATGAAATCCCCTAACGTGTTATATCGCTGCAGTAACTTGCGGTGAACCGCGATACAAGCACACTTTGTCATGGTAATCCACAAGACTAACCTTGTAATGAGGTTCTACAAAAATACTGGAGAATATTTTTGTAAAACTTTGTGGATTATGAGAGTAGGTACCATTTGTTGTGAGATGTTCATTTTCAGATTACATGTTACATAATAGAGTCATACATGATTCATTTAAACTAGAACAATTTAATCTAGATTGTCTGTCAAACGTATTATGATATAGTTGAAGTCAACAATTATTAATTTTTACATTTCGCATACCTACCAACTCCATTTCTATACTATTAACGTTGCAAGAGTACGGTCGACGAACGATTTAGCGCAGTGGTTAAGAGCTTAAGCCGCTCCGCCCACTGTGTCTGATAGTCGCGGGTTCTATTCCCGCACGGGACAAATCTTTGTGTGATCCACAATTATTTGTTTCGGTGTGGGTATTTGTGTATGTGATTTTTTTTTAGAAATTATTTTAGAAAAACTTTTTAGTTTACTATAAACATAATGACTAACTTAGGATTCCAACCTGGCACCTCTTCCTAATACTTTGCATTTAAGACGTTAAATCAAACCTAGAACTTCTTAATTACTAGCCACCTTAAGCGCTACTAGACCAACAAAGCATAAACAAAATAATATCGAAATATTCTCCTTCATCTTAAAATCATTTATGTTAGGTTACAAAAATACAGTGAATAAATAGCATATTCTACATAAGAACAGAAATATTTCATTCAATAAAAAGACATGAAAAAAAACTTGGAATTATAATAAAGAAGGAAATTCTGGAATCATAAAACATTCTTTAGAGGTTGAGCCGTACTTACCTACCTATTTATACGACCAGAATACAAAGAAACTTGGATAATACAAAATTTGTTCAAGTAAGAAAAGCTTATAGAGGTCTAATTATATTGGGTTAATAGTTTTGTTTGGAATATAGACAGCTGTGATATATTTTTTTAACACAGACTACTTGTATTTAAATACGACATTGCCATCACTGGAGGAGGATCATTGGAGGAGGATTCGTTTGGGCTGAGTGTTATTGGAAGCTGGACAAGTCTCTTTTGCATGTGTACAGTTTTCGTACAGGGAATGTCAATAGCATATCAAACAACACTAACACGCTGGTCGGAGTCGCAGTTATTAAGTTATTAGAGAGAACAGAGCGTAACCCATTTAGGTAACTATACCTACCTACATAACAGAATGGCAGGGATCTGTGACATCTAAAGCCTTACTCAGTTGAGCTAATGCTAATTTTAAGGAGGGTAACAATGAATACCGTCACGCCTATGCTCCCCAAGCGGGGGTGGCACCACCCACGTTTCGCCGACGATGTTAGTTCTCATGTGATAGGGGGCGAGCCTGTCGCCATATACCGGGCACAATTTCAGACTCCGGAATCATACTGGAAGTTTTTCGTTAGAAAACCACATTTGTCCGACTTGATGAGGATTTGAATCAGAATCTTGTGAGCACAAAGCGATGCACTTTGCCACTAGACCAGGCAGGGCAGGTAACATGTCACTAATAATGTTTTGCAAAAGGATAAGACATGTACCGACCCAAGATAATGAAATGATTTATACCTACATACAGGTATAAGAAACAGATGTGTTAAATCTACAACAGGTGATGAAGGCCTACTATGGCGACATTAAAATAAAGTAAAAAAGAACAGCAGCTTTATTCATTTTGGTAGACCGATATCCCGGTAAAAGTCGCGATTTAAAGCTGGAGACGTCCTGCATAAAGCCGGTGAACGTAGTGATCTTAAGAAAGACCTTTGTCCTATAATTGACATATTTTGGCTGATGAATGGGTAGTATGAATATGTTGTATGAAAGCCCTAAGTTACCATTGAGTTAGAAGAACACCTCGACTATGTTTTTATAACACGCGTTAGAGTGCATAGCTTACTCAAAATTTGTCAGGCACTTTTTTTTTCCTGGGGAAAATTCTGCATAGGATTTCCGCGAACCATGAGGAAGTTCGCGGGGCGTGTCGGATTCCCACCAACTAAAACCCCAGGGTGGCCAACATCATCACTTTGGAGGGGCTCCGGGATCTCCGTATGGAACGCACCGGTGACCTTCTTGTACCGCGCTCTGAAGAGCCCGCCATCCGGGGGAGACTTGATGAAACGCTCCCCCCTGCACCGACGCGGTACTCACGGCGACTTAGGCCACACCACGCCGCCATCCTCCTCGGGGTCGGTCGTGAAGGACACTCAATGTCCCTGCCCCTTGCGTCCGTGACCCCGAAGGTGCAGTTGGTGCTGGGGTTAGCCCGTATGGGATGAAAGTCAGCCCGTATTCTTAAGCCCCAGGGGGGGGGGGGCTGGGGGCTATTGGGCTTGGGGACCTGGGCGCGCTATACCACCGCCCCAGCGCTGTCGCCTTCGTCGAGCAGGATCGGCCCTCTCCCGTTCCCACTCGGACTCCTCCTTCTGGGACATCACAGTCTACTACTGCCGGCAGGGATAGGTCGGGTTCGATCCGGTCGACCAGGAATGTGTCAGCCACTTGACGTAACGTGACAGATTTGAGTGCTAGGCTATCAAAAATATTTCTTCATGTGCATTGAGATGCTATTTAAATAACTCGAGGAATATTATTATCAACGAAATTACAAACAACTCCGTTGACCCCCCGGATATCTTGCGCGCCATTTCTTGTTTGAAATAGTTTCACTATTAGTAGAACCTAATAACTCAATGTTATTTACATACAAAGTTTGTAAAACATTACATAGATGGCAAAGCTTATCAAAACTATACTACGAAGTATCTCACACCGCAGTAGATAACATAACACATTCCCACCTACTCCAAATGCTGAACGAACAGCAAAATTAAAAACAGAACACGCTACCTGCCTGCTATCCAGCTTTATTACGTTTATCAAAATTAAATTTAACAAATTGCTAGCCTCAAGATTGACATTGAAGCAATTGTAGGGAAACTCTTAAACTTGCGCAGGAAGATGCGAACAATGTAACGAGAAGTCTGAAATGGAAACCAAATATTACTAAGGAGCTGCTTCGTCAACCGTGCTCCGTAGAGTGAATGTTATTGTTTCTTGTGAGTTGGAAGGGTAATTTGTTTTGGGAAATAAGTAGCGGATACTTTTGAGGATCTCATATAAAGTCAGTCGCTCATGGTAGGCCTCATAAGAAGACTCACAATCACTCAAAAGGCAATGCATAGAGCTTTACATGCTTGAAGTTTGTGTGCGAGACCAAAGCAAGAACTATTCCGTCTTCTTAGTCATTCTTCTTTTTAAATACTCGCTCATAATCCACGAGAACGTCTAAACTCGGGCATAACGATCAGAATGGCCAAACTTAAATGGCTATAGGCAGAGCACATCGCTCATAGTTTGGACTAAGTCTATTCTGCCTTGAACCTAACAGTAATTTGATTTATCTATGTGATATTAAGTTTTTAGATTTACGCAAATATTACATATGAAATAAAACTATTTTTCGGATTTCATCGTGGTTTATTTTTGAGATTAAGGTCCACGAGGCTATTGAAATTAAAAAAAATATCCTTATTTCAATAAAGAAGATTGTTGGGTTCTTCCTTTGACTTGGGATCCGGTTATTAATATCATTAAATCCAAATCCAATCATAACACTGTAAAACCTCAAGTCACCGTGAGCTCATTCTGCGTAGACCGGACCAACAAAAATAATTAAGACGTTCGAGGGTACCTCGAAACAACTATGCGTTTTGGACGTGTAACACCTGAGTCCTTTCCGTGACCATGGGTGCTGCAAAACACTCGCAACGTCGGGAACTTACTTTTTTTATAAAACGTAGCCCCACACTAACACCCACATAATTGTGGGTGACACAAAGATTTGTCCCGTGCCGGAATCGAACCCGCGACTATTAGACACAATGAGCGGAGCGGCTTAACCACTGCGCTAAATCGTCCGTCAAATCGTGTTTGTATTTACACTAGCAGTGTTAGCGGTCGACAACAACGCCACCAGTCGGGTCTAAGTTATTTCTGGATCATGTAGCTTTCTAATGGTGAAACAATGATTAAAATCACTTCAGTAGTTTTAAAATATATCGATAAGAAACAAACAATTTTCTCTGTATAATATTCGTATAGATTAATTTTCCGTTCACCGTAACATTTGGTATCTGTTGGAACATTGTACTCTCCGCCTACACTGTAAGGGATCTGGCGTGATGGTCGATAGAATTTACCGTACACACTATTCATCATTCTTCCGTCACATTGATAAAGGTTTGTTATCCTTAAAAGGCTTATTCCTCATTTTGTCTTATAATCCGCTTACCTCAAAGGTATACATAATAAACGTACAATTTCCTCTCTTTAAATAGTTGGTTAATCGCTTAAACTTCCGCCTACAAGATGAGCAGTATTCCTTATTATCGCGGCTTACGAACGAATGGATTACTATATTGACTTGCTAATTAAACTGTTTGAATATTAGTGGTCGTGTTTACTAGTATGTGATTTATCGATAACGGTTTACTTGATTAGATGTTTGACTTAATTACTAATTTACCAGATATAATTATTATTAGGATTAACGAAACTTAAAAAAGAAAATGCACCCTTTCTTACCTATATTCCTCAAGCAGGATTGGCAGAGAAGTGTTATGTACACCCACATAATATCGACGATTTTACCAATACAGTAGCGACGGAAAAATTTCAATTTGTCTGACTTAAGATTTGAACCTAGGACCTACAATACCTGTCGGCACCTACGCTATTAGTCCAACGAGGCAGTGAACATAAATTCAAATCTATCGAAATCGGAAATGCGAGCTTTACAATTCTTTTTGCATACAAAATTTTCTATGCGTTATAGAAGAATATTGCAGAACAAGCATATTTTGAAATGTTTTTCTAATTATTTGAGGGACTCTACCTGTCGTTCTTTATTTAAATACACACAATTTACATTTCCAGATCATTTGCTAGTGCGTTATTTTAGCATCTAAGTTATTTCGGTTATACAATCTTTTAGCTACATGAATATTCTGATATAGGCCTGTGTTTGTCTGCCCATCTATGGAATTGTAATCCCCTGATATATGACGCAATCTAACGCGATCATCAAAGTTGTCACTAGCGAATCATCTTCTCAGGTAGGTTTGATAGAAATCTCTTCATATTTTCCTTTTTTAACATGTTAAATAAAATTCTATTACAATTAGCAGTTCCCTTCGTCCCTTCGCACCTGGTCGACAACACCACCTATCAGGTTCAATTATAGCTTTAATTATAGCTACAAGTAATATTAACACACTCACACTGGAATTTTATAAACATACATATAAAGATGGACGCTGTGATAGAAATAAGCATCATCATCACTTCGAGCTAATTTCACCCACAGCAAGTCATAAGCCTTCACCCTTTTACGCCACATATTCTTATACTAAGCCAATCCGCCAGATCTTACCTACCTGATCCTACCACTTAACCACATTATTGACCCATTTTTGTACTGGCTTTCCACCACAATAATAATGTACCTATTTAATCAAAATATTACATACATATTTGTACGAAAACCCCCATACCTTGGTTTCATAACATTGGTTATCTAAATTCAGCATCATATTGTGGTTCTGTTCGCTAAGCTAAAATTTAAGCGTCATATATCCAATTCACGGGATATTATTATTTATTCACAGTAAATTAAGGACTATATTCACGTGAATATTAAGCTGATAGGTTGTTTATTTCTAATAGGCATAAATTAAGCGTTTGAAATGACTAGCTAGTTTTGATATATATATTGTGTTTAACATTAAAGGAGGTTATGAGTTAAAATTGAGAAGGTAATTTCGGGTAGTTCGTGTTGTATATCTGTTACAATCAAAACTTTTTTGAGGCATTCATATTACTGCGGTGTTTGTAGCGATCATGAAGGTTAGTTCGGTTCAGTCAGTCTTAGATGGGTCCCCGTTTATGGTATTGCCATTTCCAACAATCGTTTGCTTCAGAAGGCACGTTATGCTTTTGGTCCGGGCTACCACTACATGTACTAGTTGTTTAGCCAGTTGGAAGCCTTATAGGCAGGCATGGCAGGTGGCCACACGACTGCCTCCATCAATTCGCATCGGGTCCGCGTGGTGGAGTATTATGTAATTTTTCGATTTGTAAGAGAGGGTCTTTGTCCAGAAGTGATCGTCAGCTTCCAACATGGCTTCACAAATACCAGATTAAGTGGTAACCGGGATCAACAACGGTATAAAATGTCTGCCAAAACACGGAGGCGCTTGAATTTGAAAATGCCTCAAACGGTAACCTATCTAAGACCGACCTTGGTGATCGCTAAGAACACCGCTATCGCGCAGTGAGTGTCAGTCGCATAAGAAACGGTCTATTTGTTTACATTTACCTATTATCTCATAACATCCAAAAAACAAACTATCCCATCAAAGAGGAAAACTACTTGACAATTTAAATGGCATATAGAACCGTAACAACAAACCTTCATTCATCCCCTGTGGGTGAGGAATCTTGCTGCGGACGTAAAACATGAACTTTATTAGATAGATAGAGTACTCTTTACTGTACACCAGTGATATTAACAATTGACTACATACAAGAAAAAAAATAGGTACATTTGGCGGTCTTATCGCTAAAAGCAATTTCTTCCAGACAACCAATGTATTGGAAGAAGCAACATACGGAATAGGGCAGTTATGGTGGCGTACACTATAAAACTCAATAATACATACTGCCATCATTTTACTTACATACATATCATAGTTATAATACAACATTATATACATACACATATACACATATAATACTATGCAAATATATAAATATATCTTACACACAATACAGAGAGTGTGCAATGAAAAATTTATAAATGAAGAAAGTGGTGGTGAACCATATTTTTAAAGGACGCCAACGACTGTGCACGACGGACTGTTACAGGCAATGCATTCCACAAGCGAACGGCTTGATTAGAAAAGGATTTATCGAAGTAGTTGGTAGAATACATTGGTGTTTTCAGCCTTAGGTTCTCCGATGACCTTAGAAATCTTGAATGTGTGTCGTGAAGGAATTCAAATCGTTCTTTGAGGTAAGTGGGAGATGTTGGATTAAATAAGATATTATAAAGAAGAGATAATATGTGAGCATTCCGGCGAAGGCGAATTGGTAACCACTTGAGTCTTAAACGAAATTCAGAAATGTGATCATATTTGTGAAGGCCAAATATGAAACTAATGCAAAAATTTTGAAGTCGCTCAAGCTTGTTATATTGGTTCTCTGTGAGATCAAGATAGCTGGCGTCTGCATAATCGATTATAGGGAGTAGAAGGGAATGTGCGAGAGCAATTTTAGTGGCAGTAGGGAGAAAATTGCGCAGTCTTCTCAAGGACCCTGCAGAAGCAAAAACATTGCGACTAACTTCTTGAAGTTGCGGGCCCCAAGTGAGATTCCTGTCAATATAAATCCCCAAATTTTTAACAATTTTGCTTATTGGTATGGTAATATCGTCAAACTTAATTTGGGGTAATTGTGACCAATCAATCCGGGAAGTCATTCTAGAGCTACCAATAATAATAACCAGTGTCTTAGTGGGGTTGACTTTGAGACCAAATTCCTTACTCCAAGTACTTATTTTGGATAGATCATCATTAATAGTGTTAACAGCTTCCGGCAACCTGACTAACGGAGCTTGAGTGTAGATTTGCAGATAGTCAGCATAAAGGTGGTATGAAGATTGTAGTTGGTTGGGAATAGAGTTAATAAAAACAGCGAAGAGTAAAGGAGAGAGAACGCCACCCTGTGGAACACCGGCATTAGTGTTGCACCAAGAAGAGTAGTTTTCTTCAATGCGAACACATTGCCGGCGCCCAAACAGGTAGTTACGAAACCAGTCAATCGCTGTTGGAGATATGTTAATAGAGCGAAGAATCCCAAGTAGAACATCAAAGTCCACAGTATTAATAGCATTACTATAGTCAAGCAGTGCAAGTATTGTTAAATTACTATTTTCCATTCCTTACCTTATATCATCCGTAATATTCACCAACGCAGTAACGGTACTGTGACCAGGGCGGAAGCCAGATTGGAAAGGATTAAGAAGGGAATTTCTATTAAGGAATTGATATGATGATATTATTTGGCTTTAAAAAGGTAACATGGGGTAATATAACTAGAGGGGTTAGAACAAATATATATAAATTACTATAATGATATCGTGTTTATATGCTATCCTTATTACACTACAAATTTACTAAATAAAGATGAAAGTATTATAATAATCTTATCCGCTAGTATCACACTGCCGTCAATCTTCGTGCTGAGCCCTCAGAAGGCTTAGCACAAACACATTGGCGTTGACTGTATTGAGTTGATCTGCCATCCTATTCAAACAATTTGCAAAATTAGTCCCGTAGTCCAGAATTGCGCCTAGTATAATGGCGATAGAATGGCCCCAAAATAATTTGACTTACATCCCCTCACGCACACGGAACCCCTATTATTATTTAATCCCATCTCATTCAAAAAAAGTAACATCAATCGTAAAAACAACAGTATTATATTTAACCTTAAACATCACAGCATGTTCTTTGTACTCAAGGCATCGCTAAGACGTCCCGTTTATGATATAGATATAAAGGTCTTTATTCAGAACCACAATGAGGTACTCGTAACACTTGAATGAAAAAATAACACGCACTTTTTGTTATTGCTTTAACATGTTTCGCCCTTAGTGTGGTACTAAATATGTATGTGGGCTTTCTTTAAAATAATCACCCCTTTATTATAATATTAGTGATTTTCACTATGTAAGCTTATATGTTGATATTGGAATCGAAAAAGTTATAAAGATATTTATATAGGCTTTGAAGTAAATTGTAATATCTCTAATTTCAATTACTTTAATGCCTTTTTCTTCACTAAAAATAAAGTAGGCACTGAGCATATGCAACAACTTTTAATAATAATAATATCAGCGTATACTGTCCCACTGCTGGGCAAAGGCCTTCTCTCATAAAGCGAGGTGAGAGAGATTAGGTCATACTCCACCACGCGGACCCAGTGCGGATTGTTCGAGGTAGGTGTTGCCACCTGCTGTTGGAACTTATGATTGCAGTTCGAAAATTGGAGTAACAAAAAAGGTAAGAAGTTCAGTATTTATTTTGTTTTAATACTAGTTACAGCTTCTTCTGTAAACTTATAATTACTTATTGTGTTTGCTATAAACAAAAATATATTTTGGACATTTGTTCTCACGGTTTGTTTAAGTGTGTTAAAATACTCCAAAACATTTCCGTTCCATTTCCATAAGGATCAATTTTTATATCACCACCCGATAGGGGTGGCACGGCTTAAATTGCTTCAGAGTCAACGCTCGGCACTGATATTTTTGTGTAGGGCATACAGGACGGTCAGTACAGAAGCCCTACCGGTACCGGTGTTTCCAGTCGATTTTGAGCTTCAGAGACGCGCGTCAATGGACTATTCCACTCGAGAAAACTTGAACAACGAGTTTCTATTGGCTCGAGACCGCTGTAAGATCACTAGATTATTCAAACCGCATACAATCGCCTATGAAGATCTCCTGTCCGAATGACAGGAAAGATGGGATACAACAACAAAGGGCCGTCACCTCTACTTGTTCTTTCCATCCCTAAATGAGCGTTTGGTGAGAACATGGCTGGAGGTAGATCACTGCTCAATTTCTCACTGGACATGGCAACTTGAGGAGTAAATTATTCTCTTTTAAACTGGTACCTTCACCGCTATGTCAGTGTTCCATGTCTAACTACGAGTATGAACAATCAGCACACCACATTCTTGGGGAGTGCAGTCTATGGCACAACGAATGTACTATTATGTTAAACAGCCTGCGAAATACGTCTGGGGTAATCTACTACACGGATCTTATAGAAACTCGGCATAATTTCAAACAGTTCAGTTTAAACGTTTTTGCCATACCTATTACTGGAATCAAACACGAGGCTCACTAAAAGGCCCTGTTAATTTTTCGTATCTGTGGTGCTTTACAACTGGGCTTAACCTAGTTGTCGTCTCCTTATTTACGGCTGATCTACCATTTTTTTTGTGTTTCTCGCTTTGCAAAGGAGAGAAGTGGAATTTTTATTTTTCCTACTCCTCCTGTTTTTCTTTCTAATTAAATTTGTTGCGGGTTCCAAGACAATTAAAGCGTTTCCCGGGACACCCCAAGATTCAAACCTTCGCGTCATCTAAGGAGACCATTGTGGATCCTGGCTTACAGGAGTTACAATGGTGTGGGATGGGAGTGTGTGGCGGGCTTAATCCCAAAATAAACACCACCAGATTTGACAATCTCGTCGTTCATTTTCCCAATGTTTATTCACCTCAAATACACGCAAAAAAATCGTAAACCGTATTTATGTCAAAGCTATCAAATTTATCGAACGAACCCTGAGATTATAGGCTTCAAAGAACCCTAATAAATAAACATGAACTGACTTGACCGTAATGACGTTACGTATATCAGCCGAACCGATAAAATATGATAAGTAAATTTATTCCAGAAAATTGTCCATCGTCAGTAGTCGTCATAAAATCAGTCAGGCATGACAGCAGGGCTAAAGGAGGGTTCCGTATTATTTGACTTGGAAGGCAGATGTTTCACTATTTTTTTTTTGACGATATTTAGAACATAAAACCGGAGAAGCTAAGAAAACTGTGTTAGAACTTTGCACTCTTTAACTACCCTGCAAGGGATTTGACGTGATGATATAGATTTAGACGATGGCTTGACATATTCAGGATTATGTGCGTTCGTAAAAAAAATATGTGATTCACTTATGTTGTTGCGGTCTGGGTATTTATGTATTTTAATTTCATGTTTGAAAATCCATCTACGATATAAGAATAGTTTTTAGTGTGTGGGTAACATTTTTGAAAATTAAGAATACATATCTATGTAAATGTACTCCCTGCCTACCCTGTAAGGGATTTGACGTAATAATATAGATCCATTCAAAATTTCATGACATTACAGTCGAAAAACTTGCAACTTTTCTCTTCATGAGATTTCCCAAGGAACCTTAAAACCGACTGTCACGGATCGGAAAAAAAATGCGGGGCGTGCAGTATTGAGATTGGAATTCATCCAAAATCAGAAGGTTTAGGCGATGCTCGCTCAGCTAAAATCAATTTTATATTAGAACTCGGCTATTACAGTAGCAGATTTTTTGTACGTGTTTTTGAGAAAATTCCAGTTGGACGGTTTTGGCTTGGGGTGTTCGCAATTGTACGGTTCGGTTAGTATGAAGTTTAGTTGCAGTTGCTTGTTTGACTTTTGATTAATATTGCGGGTATTTTCTGGTGATTATGTCTTCATGGGAATATCGTTATCATAGAAGTGATGGCAAATGGTTTATTCGGCTACATTTCATCAAAATTTATCTTAGCACAAGTAATAGAGATATTACTGAAAAAAGTTGTGCATATAATAAAAAAACTATGCAATTATTGTGGGTTTCGATGGTGCGGTTAGCTATCATGAGGATTCAAATCGTAGGTCAGTCAGTGTTATTGGTTTATTTTTTATTTTATATCTCGAGACAATAACAATGCGCCTTTCGACACTTTCGTTATCTCACGCTGTAATTTAAAATTTAAAAAGTACTATACTGTACGTAGTCACAACAATACAAAATATGGTACTCTTAGTATTAAAAATTGTTTTATTGATACAACACTTACTTACTACTTACTACAACAAAGCTTCCTTTTCTGACGAAATGCATTTCAAATTACAGTTTAAAGGCTGCACGAACGGTGTATAAACTGTCTTTATTGTTGTAAGTTTCAGTGGATATTATTTCCAAGCAAACATAGTCTTTATTGCTTTTGCTGCTTTGTAGACCCAATCTGACCTCCGTCTTTGGGGGTTCTGGTTTGGTCATGCTCACTATCATGTGCTTGCGGAGGCTGTCTGGCGCGGGTCAGTCCTTTTCCTCCAATATGGTCGAGGGGAGTGATGGCTGTTCCAGTAGTCATACTCGTTAACAGGTGCTGCTTGTGGGGACTGGTCTATCTGGAATGCTTTAGACACTCTTTATAAATAACACCATTAGTCTCATATCTCGCTCGTACGGCATCACACTGGAGCTAGATTGTGAACTATTTCATTGTAACCTAAACATCGAATCGACACAATATGATTAAAAAAACATAGAAAGAAAAAAAGAGCAAGAGAATTAAAAAAGACATACCCGCTGAATTTCTTCGCCGGGTCTTCTTAGTAGAGGCCGCTTTCCGATCCGGTGGTAGATTAGTAGTTTAGTACAAATGTAAGCGCCGCAAGGCTTATACAAAATAAATTATTTGAGTTTGAGTTTTGATCTCCCCTCTGACTAGGACGTGACAAAGCTGAATGTGACATCAGATTTTGAGATAGAACACTATAAATATTACTTGTTTTCAAAGCGTTGTTCGTGTGCCTTCATAATGACTGTTTAGCATTATTACTCAACCCTTAAGACTTCTATGTCTTATTCAACACGTAACGCGGCGCGTTCTAGTAAAATCGTGTAATGCTCTTTGGATGGTCCAGTGTTATACAAAGTAGTATTACACGATTATTTCAGGAAGTTTTGATTTGATGTTTGATCATAGCGTATACATTGAGAAGGGTCCTGCGCTACTTATTAAAGAAGATTTTGCAATATCTTAATTCCGAATGCCTTGTTCTTTTTGCATTTTGCACAACACCGGTGTGAGCGGCTCAGGGGTGTAGAGAGGTGTGCTGCGCTTTCTCCGAAGTTACTCGCGGCGTTATGCCCTTTAACACTTCGACACCAGGAGTACATCGACGTAGGAACGCATTATCTTCCTACGTCGATATAGCTCTCACGGCTCCTCTCTGGACGGTCAATTAAGGCTAGCCAGAGCCGAGAGTCCGGGAGTCCATAAAATACAAATATTCTTATATATATTTTATAAAAAAAATGTGCTCCACCAACAGCAAGGTCTACGAACCAAGCTACCGGTGGTCATGGCTCCGAAGAGAGGAACCTCCTCACAATGCGTGCCGTGTCCAACATTTCTGCCTTATGTATCAGGCCCTTCACTCAACTGCCTAGCGAGAGCTTCTCAAGGTGTTTATCGAAGCTCTTCGCTATAAGGCCGTTGACTGAAACGACCATCGGAATAATGATAGTTGAAACAACATTCCACATGGCGGTAACCTCATGGGCCAGGTCCAAATACTAGAATAATTTTTCTTTTTCGGCCTTCACAAGGTTCGTTCATCATGCGGAACGGTGACATCAACTAGCATTACACGACGCATCGATCGATCTATTATCACGATATCAGGTTCATTGGCTACAATAATCCTGTCCGTGATAATAGATCGATTCCAGTAGAGCGTAATATGACCACTTTCGAGAACTGGAAGAGGCTAGCACTGGTAGTACGGTACTTCAGAGTCCACAAGGCCATATTTAAGAGCAAGTTGCTGATGGATAATCCTAGCCTGTGGGTGTGTCTGTGCAAGTACTCTCCGTTAGCAAGACGAGAACAACCGGAAACTACATGCCGAATAGACTCACCGGGACAGTGGCATGCCCGACAAATGTCAACCGTGCCGTCCTTTAGGATGTGCTTCCGGTAGTTGTTTGTCATGATAACTTCGTCCATAATTGCAAAGACAAACCCTTCAGTTTCCCCAAAAAGGTTGCTGAAGCGTAGCCAGGTCACGGAAGCGAGTTGGTCCACATCAGGCCCTGTAAGAACCCGGTAGAACCGTCCATGTAGCTCCTTGCCCTTCCATATGACTGTGCGGTCCGAAATACTTAATACCTGGGACCTTCGCCAGTTCTCGTTTGCCAAGGAAAGCGGAGTTAGGCCTCTATCGATTGCGGCAACATCTCGATACATCACCACGGACACACTCAAAAAGTACTGTCTAAGATTGCACACCTCGTGATTGTGTAGTGTCTTAGCGTTTAAAAACCCACGACCACCGCACTTCCGCGGGATGTACAACCTCATAACAGACGACCACGGATGATGCATACGATACGCTGTCAGCAATCGATGGACCTTTCTATCCAGGACATCCAGTTCAGACTGAGTCCACCTTAGTATGCCAGAAGAGTATGTAAGAACAGGCATGACTTAACCATTGAAAGCTCGGACCTTATTTCCACCTGATAGAAGGCTTTTTAACACTTTTATCAGGCGGGCAAAGAACCGATCTTTCAATGATTGTTTCATATCCTGTTCAGCTATACTTAAGGCTTGTGACATACCAAGATACTTGTAGGAATCCATTTCAGAGAGAGACCTGAGGGATATATCTTCGGAGAGCTGTAGATTAAAAGAATCTTCAACTCTCCCTCTTTGTACATGGATGACCGCACACTTGTCTACTTCAAACTCCATTCCGATGTCGTTGCAAAAATTGCCGGTTATTTTGAGCAACTCCATCAGGTCTGTTTTCTTCGAAGCGTACAACTTGAGGTCATCCATGTACAGTAGATGAGATAAAGGCTCACACTCCCTCCGCAAATGGTAACCTAGCTTTGAATCCTTAAGTATAGCACTTAATGGATTCAAAGCTAAGCAGAACCACAACGGACTCAAACTGTCGCCCTGAAAGATACCCCTGCTTATCTTTATCAAGTCCGACGAACCAGAAAGGCCTCCACATCCTGCGTGACGAAGAACTGTGGTCCACTGCCTCATACACGAACCGAGGAAAGAGCATAGCGCCGGGTGTACTCTGTACAGCTCTAGCACCCTCCCCAGCCATGTATGAGGCACCGAATCATAGGCCTTCTTATAGTCAATCCAGGCCATGTAGACATTCTTTCTGGATCATCGCACCTGTTGGCAAATGGCAATATCAATGAGGAGCAAATCCTTTGTACCCCGGGACCCCCCTTTTACACCCATTCTGAGTAGGCGATAGAATAGATAGATAGATAAATTCTTTATTGTGCACCAATAATGGAACAAATAGTGATTGGACATAAACAACATTACAATTTACACAAAGGGCGGTCTTATCGCTAATGAGCGATCTCTTCCAGGCAACCTTAGGATGGAGAATTTTCAAGTGATAGGAATGTACGGGAGTACACTAAATTAAAAGAATAGAAACGAGAATATTAACATTACTTAAATACTATAAGAACAAAACAATGCTAAGTAAAATAAAATCTTAATCAAAATACTAATAATAGTAGGATAAGCAAGTGAATTTGAAAAGCGCTTAATTATAATGGAGGTGCTAATACCGGATATAGACTATGCTGTGCCTTAAGGTGATTATTGATTTTTATTCTCAGAATGGATGTAAGGGTAAGGAGTTTATAGACCGTAGGTAGACATGTAATCTATATCTATCTATAACTTCACGCCAGATCACTTGCGGGGTAGGCAGAGAGTACAGAGTTCCAACAGGTTTTTTCCTTACATACCTCTCTGGCTTCCTAGACTCTCATAGTTCGTCTCATACACGCTCGCCGGTTACGGAGACTCCTGACTTTTCCATCAGATAAGACTCGGTTTATTTGGTCGTGGTAAGATAGTCTAGGTCTTCCCTGGTACCTGCATCCTTCCACTTTCACATTGTATATCTGTTTTGTCATTTTTTCCTCTGGCATTCTTTCTATATGCCCGAACCAACGGAGCATGCCCTTTCTCATCTTTACACCGATACTATCTTTCATACCTACTCGCTGGCTGACCGACCGCATTAGCAACAGCATAGTATGTTGCTAATGCGGTCGGTCAGCTTCACTCCGCACATCTTCCGCAGAGCTCGCATTTCTACCGCATTTATCCTACTTTCATTCTCCTTCTTACATACCCAGCTCTCGCTACCATATAACAGCGTTGGGACAAGAACTCCGTTATGTATGGCCAGCTGCGCCTTATGGCTTAAGTGCCCGCTCCCGAGTAGCTTTCCCATCGCACCATTCACTCTGTTCCCTGCACTCACTCTTCTCTCTATGTCAGCGGTGTATTTCCCATCCTTACTGAAGGCGCATCCAAGATATACAAACTCATTCACTTGCTCCAGCACATCGTTACCAACCACAATCCTTACATTCGTTCTGGTTTCTTCCCTTTCAAAAACCATAATCTTGGTTTTCTTCACATTCAAGTGTAAGCCATTGATCATGCAGTCGTCTTTCATAACTGTGACTAGTGTTTGCAGATCAGATCAGATAGTAGTGAAAGAGGCCCTAAGAGCGCCTATTTATATATCAGTTTTTTTTTTTAAACGTAGCCCCGCACTAGTTATTATTTCTGTGTCGTGGTATGTATTTGCAAATAAGAAAATTCACATGCAAAAACCCCCGGCCGAAACAAATATTGGTGGGTCACACAAAGATTTGTACGGGAATCGAACCCGCAACTACTGGTTCAGCGACTTAAACTCTTAACCACTGGACCAAGCCGTCTGTCTGATTCTATATGTTTAGCTTTGTCCCTTGGGAATGGTATCGCGTCCTTTTTTTACCTGGAAAAAATCTTGGCTGCAGACCTTGTCTGAAATATTTAAGAGTACCTATTTAGCGACCTGTCTCTGGCTATATATAACTTTACGAGTACTTGTAAATTTCTTTAATTATCTTATTTATTTAAAAAAAGAAACGTGGGGAGCCCCACTAGTGTTTACTCCTGTGTCGTGTGTGCGTTTATACACATGAAAATTCACATACACAAATACCCAGACCGAAACAAATAACTATGGGTCACACAAAGATATGTCTCGTGCAGGAATCGAACCCGCGACTATTCGACCCAGTGAGCGGAGCGGCTTAAGCTCGGTTAACCACTGCGTCAAATCGTCCGTCCGTATATGCTGACTATAAGTTTTGTCCCACGAGAATGGTATCGCGCCTATCCTAACTTCAATATTCATTAATCACCTATTCAGTATTATAATATTTGCAAATTACGTTTCATCATAAGTTTCACGGATAAATGATTGATCGAACTGTATAGAATAAAGTGATTCGTTTTCTAACAAATTTAGATATATATGAGATCTAAAGATTTATTAGAGGTGGCGGAAAAAAGTATGCAGGAGTCAAAATGAAATTGAAAATTGTAGTTTTCGTTATGCGAGAATGTGCAAATTTATTTATTTATATAAGGACTATCAACTGATTTACAATATTTAATTTATTATTCATCATGTATATAAATTTGTAAAATTGCCGCGTGGTTCCCGGCTTAGAATAGGACCAACCCATCTCATCCCATCGGGTGTCGTACAAGGCGACTAAGGGAAAACTAGGGAATGGGCAGCAGCGTTCCCTTAGCACTTCGACGACCAATAACTGCGCTCGCCAACCCGCCTGCCAAGCGTGGTGAGTATGGCAAACACCCCCAATTATGGAAGAATGTAAGAAAACCAGGCCCCTAGTCCCCGGCGGTCCTGTTCGTCCTGGCCACGGTAGCAGCCATGGTAACGACAGGACAAGGGGTGCTAAGAATCTCCGGCAGAGATTCGGCTACCACCAACACCGAAAATTGGCCCTGGTGACATACAACGCACGCACGTTAAGGACAGATGAGAAGCTTGTTGAGCTGGAAGAAGAGATAAACAAGTTGCGGTGGAATATTGTTGGTTTATCGGAGGTCCGAAGAAAGGGCGAGGACACGATAACCTTAAAATCCGGCAACTTGTTTTACTACCGGGAGGGCGAACAGCAGTCCCAAGGTGGTGTCGGATTTATCGTCCACAAGTCACTCATAGACAACGTTGTGTCCATCACTAGTGTGTCGAGCAGGGTAGCGTACCTGATACTCAGAATATCCAAAAGATATTCGCTGAAGGTCATACAGGTCTACGCACCGACCTCGGCATACTCAGATGATGACGTCGAAGTAATGTATGAGGACATTAGTAGAGCCATACATACTTCCAAAGCACACTTTACAGTGGTTATGGGTGACTTCAATGCGCGGCTGGGCAAACGGGGCGATGATGAATTGAGAGTGGGGCAATTTGGATATGGGCAACGTAACCCCAGGGGTCAGAGGCTGGCCGAATATCTGGAGAAGGAGGGACTCTTTATGATGAACTCTTTCTTCCGGAAGCCGCCTCATAGGAAATGGACCTGGATGAGCCCTGATGGTTCCACAAAAAATGAGATAGACTTCATCATGAGCACCAAGCGACAAATATTTAATGATGTCTCCGTGATTCACAGGGTAAAAACCGGCAGTGATCACCGAATGGTCAGAGGCACATTAAATATTAATGTCAAAATGGAAAGATCGCGTCTGATGAAGTCTACGCTCCGACCTTCTAATGCACATATCCAAAACCCCGAGAACTTTCAACTCGAATTGTCAAACCGCTTTGAATTGCTAGACAGCAGCGCATCAGTGGACGAAATCAACAATAGGTTGGTAGAGACTGTCCATACGGTCGGGTCCAAGCATTTTAAGCCCCACCGTAAAAATAGGCCTCAAAAGCTATCTGACTACACCCGAAACCTTATGGCTGAGCGACGTACCATGACACTCCAAACCTCCGATGATGCTAAGTCCTATAGGCAGCTCAATGCACAGATATTGAAGTCCTTGCGACACGATTTACGGTCCTTCAATACAAGACGTATTGAGGAGACCATAGAGCAGAACAAGGGCTCCAAAGTGTTTGCAAGAGACGCGTCTATTGGGCAAAGCCAGTTGACGAAGCTTAAGACGGAGGACGGAAACGTAACGTCGAATAGGTCAGAGGTGCTCAGGGAGATAGAGAGGTTCTATGGGCAGTTGTATACCTCAGTAGCTGAACCTGTTGTTGACTTGGTAAAAGACCCAAGAGCCAAGCTAACCCGACACTACACTGAAGATATCCCGGACATCAGCCTGTACGAGATTGGGATGGCTCTCAAACACCTTAAAAACAACAAAGCGCCGGGTGAAGACGGAATTACCGCAGAGCTTCTGAAAGCGGCCGGATCGCCGGTACTTAAAGTCCTTCAGAGGCTGTTTAATTCCGTCTTGCTCGAAGGAAAAACGCCGGAAGCATGGAACAGGGGTGTGGTGGTACTGTTTTTCAAGAAAGGTGATAACACTTTACTGAAGAATTATAGGCCCATCACACTGCTGAGCCATGTTTATAAGTTGTTTTCGAGAGTCATCACGAATCGTCTCGAACGCAGGCTTGATGACTTCCAGCCTCCCGAACAAGCCGGTTTCCGGAAAGGCTTTAGTACCATAGACCACATACATACGCTGCGGCAGATTATACAGAAGACCGAGGAGTATAATCGGCCACTATGCTTGGCGTTTGTGGACTATGAGAAAGCCTTCGATTCGATCGAGACTTGGGCGGTTCTTAGATCTCTCCAGCGATGCCGCATTGACTATCGGTACATCGAAGTGTTAAAGTGTTTGTATAATAACGCCACCATGTCAGTCCGAGTACAGGGGCAGTGCACGAAGGCGATCCCCATAAAAAGAGGAGTAAGGCAGGGAGACGTCATTTCTCCGAAACTGTTTACGGCCACCTTAGAGGACGCCTTCAAGCTCTTGGAATGGCAAGGACTTGGCATCAACATCAATGGCGAATACATCACTCACCTTCGATTTGCCGACGACATTGTGGTCGTGGCGGAGTCGCTGGAAGATCTAGGACGAATGCTCGGTGACCTCATCAGAGTATCTCAACAAGTGGGTCTTAAAATGAACATGGACAAAACGAAAATAATGTCTAAAGTCCATGTCGTACCCACCGCACTCACCGTTGGGAACTCTACTCTTGAAGTTGTCGACGAATACATTTACCTGGGACAGGTAGTCCGGTTAGGTAGGTCCAACTTTGAGAGAGAGGTCAATCGACGAATCCAACTCGGCTGGGCAGCGTTCGGGAAACTGCGCAACATCTTCTCATCCAAAATACCTCAGTGCCTTAAGACTAAAGTTTTTAGTCAATGTGTGTTACCAGTGATGATATATGGATCAGAGACGTGGTCTCTTACAATAGGTCTCATAAAAAAGCTCAGAGTTGCTCAGCGAGCTATGGAGAGAGCTATGCTCGGCGTTTCTCTACGCGATCGAATCAGGAATGAGGAGATTCGTAGAAGAACCAAGGTCACCGACATAGCCGTTAAGATTAGCAAGCTGAAGTGGCAATGGGCGGGCCACATAGCGCGTAGATCGGACGAGCGTTGGGGCAGAAAGATTCTAGAGTAGAGACCACGTATTGGCAAGCGCAGCGTGGGACGACCGCCTGCCAGATGGACCGACGATCTTGTGAAAATCGCAGGAAGTCGTTGGATGCAGGTGGCATCGGACCGGTTACGCTGGAAAGCGATTGGGGAGGCCTATGTTCAGCAGTGGACAAGTATAGGCTGAGATGATGATGATGATGATGATGTATATAAAACCATATTTTATGAAAAGATTGTATATACATGATGAATAATTTTAATTAAATATTGTAACAATATGGTAACTGTGATTACCTATTATCAGAGTTGCAATTAGTTGCAACTCTGCTAATAGGTAACACAGCATGTGCCAAAACATATTTTATAATTAATAAATTATTAATTGGCCTATACTGTACCTACTCTGTCTTTACGAAAGAATGTGCGTATTAAAAATTAACTATCACGTGCTTTAACGGTGAAGGAACTCTTACCTTCGGGGGCGCTCGCAGGCGGTTCGTTCTGAAGAGAACTTCTCTGCATGGTGTAATCTTGCTGCGGGTGTGCCTCAGGGTGGCGTCCTTTCTCCTCTTCTCTTCTCCACTTTTATAAACTCTATCACTAAAGTCATTACTTCTCATTATCATCTGTATGCAGACGACTTGCAGCTTTATCGTCACTTTAAGGTTGGGGAAATCAATCATGCGATTGGCGCCATCAATGATGATCTCGAAAACATCAGTAATTGGGCGAAATCGTTCGGTCTCTCGGTCAATCCTGCCAAATCTCAAGCTCTCATCATTGGTGGCAAACACTACATGAACGCCCTTAATATAAATCTACAAACACTCCCTTCAGTTGTCCTTGATTCTGTTCCTATACCTTATAGTAATACTGTTAAGAATGTAGGTGTTCTTATAGACTCCAATCTTGCCTGGAGCTCTCACATAGCGGAAGTAAGCAGAAAGGTCTACGGCACTTTTCATTCTCTCAAGCGTCTGCAAAAGTTTTTGCCTTATCAAACTAAAATAAGTCTTGCTCAGTCTCTCCTTCTTCCACTTTTAGACTATGGTGATGTTTGCTTCCTAGATGCTACTGAAGAACTGGTCAATAAGCTCGAACGTCTGCAGAATTTATGTATTCGTTTCATTTTCGGTTTACGTAAATTTGATCACATATCAGAATTCCGATCGAAACTGAAATGGCTACCTATCCGGCTGCGACGGGACTTGCACATTCTCTCTCTTCTCTACTCCTTTCTACATAATCCTAAATCCCCAGTGTACCTCCGAGAGCGTTTTGACTTCCTGATTCCAAGGGACAAACCCTGCCGTACAGCTACATCTCTCCTTCTCCGTACCCCTCTTCATTATTCCAGTCGTTACGACGAGTCCTTCACTGTGCGTGCTGTGCGTCTATGGAACTTACTTCCTCGTTCCATTCGTGCAAGCTCTTCTCTGGATGTTTTCAGAAGAAGAATCAAAGAACATTTCCTATCTTGATTTCATTTAGATATTTATGTTTATGTATATATTATAATTATATATATTAATATTTGTATCGTAAGTACTAAATATATGTATTTATTTGAAAATACAGTATTTATTTTATATCTTCTGACGTTATATTGTATAACTGCCCTCTTATTCTTCTCTTCATCTCTCAACACTCAAAGGTTCGCTGGAAGATAACTCATATTTGAGTTAAGCTCGCCTTTTTGTATACTGCCTAAATATAAACTTTTTTCTTTCACTTCTAACTGTATACAATAAAGAATAAAATAAAAAATAAAAATAAGGAAAACATCATGAGGAAAACGTGGTGAACTATAGCCCAAACCCTCTTATTTTGAAAGGAGGCCCGTGCCCAACGATGGGACATTTTCTTAACAGGGCTAATATTATTATTATTATATTATCATATACTATTCCGCTGCTGACCAAAGGCCTCTACTAACAAATCGCGGTACGAGAGAATAGGCCATAATGCACCACGAAGACCCAGTGCGAGTTGATGGAAGAAGTCAAAGTCAAAACAAAATATTGTATAAGCCAATACAAGAGCACTTCAAACGTCAAAATTATTACATTTTTACATGTTCCACCGGATCGAAACGCAAGAATACTGAGAAGATACGGCGAGAAACTCAGCGGGCTAGTCTTTTAAATTAATTTGTTATTTTTTGATTGGTCATTCTGATAACCAATATTCAGATATTCAGAATTGTGTTTTGTAATTATTGCTGATTACGAAGCTGCTCAAACCCAATGTGTTTTGTCGTCAAGTTAATCCTAAATTTTATATGAAGAGGAGGGAAGGTTTGAGATCACATGTTGTTGGAACTTTTACAAGATATCTAAATGCGCAGTTGCTCGTAGCTCTGTGTGACTGCGATGGTCTTAGCGATCATTAAAGTTAAGCAGCGTCAGGTGAGTTCGCTCTGAACTAGGTGACCGTTTGTGTCAATCCCATTTTCAAGCACCTTTATGCTTTAAAAGACACGCTAAGTAGACTGTCCCAGCCGCATCTTAAAGTAATAGTAAGTAAGCGAGTTTTCTATGTATCGAAAGGTATGCTAAATTGTTCGTCCCACCACTTAAAGCAATAGTTGCTAAGTAGAGGCGGGTCATAGGCTGATTAATAAGTTGCACCAGCTAGTGGCCACAAACCCACCTCCATCAATTTGTACTGGATCCTCGTGGTGGAATATAATCCTTATCATCTTAATTTGTATATGTGTATTTATTATTTATCAGGCTGTGGGTGTGCCACAACTTGGTAAATAATAAATCAAAATTTTGAAAAAAAACACTAAATCCCAATGAAAGTCTTTAGGAATCCGATAAATACTTATCCTACAATTTATCCACTAAAAGCGATATCGTTATTCAACCCTAATCAGTACATCGTTTTTCTGTTACCAACCGACTTAAAAGACAATAGTTATTGGGAGTAACGGGTATAATTCTATTAACTTCCAAATTTACACCGAATTCGTTCACTGAATATAAATGTTAGGAAAAGGGTGTCATAAATAGGGTTGGCGAGTTTTGTAACATATAATATGTTACAAAACTCGCCAACCCTATTTATGTCTAAACGAAAAAAAAAGATTTATTTTTAATAAAACTAGATATAAATCATCCTATACTATTCCATTGCCGCGCAATGACCTATTCTCACAAATCGAGGTGTGAGATTTTTAACCACTCGGACCCAATGTGGATCGGTGGAGGCAGGTTTTTGGCCATCTGCTGTTCAAACTAATCAAGCCGCCGTAAGGCTTTTAACTTGGCGTAACGTTTACAACATTTAGAGGTTTACCGAAAAAGGGAGACCCTCTAATATGAGAATGCCATTAACAGTCGTCCATCAATCGACTGAACCGAACGCTCATAAAGGTATATACTTAATTGAAATCGAAAATTCTTAAATCATTTATTGTATTTACACGCAGTAATTACAAATAATATGTACAGAACAAAATCACAAGGCTGAACTTGACTTAAAACGTTGTTTTCTGACAGTGACAGAGGTACAAAACATTCACTTAATCGGTTTAGTTATGATTTAAGAAAATCTTAATATGAAAACAAAAGAAGATTACAAATAAACGTAAAGTTTAATGAACGAATACACAATTATTGGCAGACAACGACGACGGCTTAGTCTTGTGGTTGGGAGTAGGCTGCTTCACTGATTGGATCCAGCAGTCGCGAGCTCGATCACCGCAAAGAACAAATCCTTACGTAACACACAAATGTTTGTAAAGGTACTTGATTGTTTATGTATGAGAATTTCATATCTATGAACGTACTCATGTTACAGAAAATAGTAAGTGTGGAGTTACGTTATGTAAAAATAAAGATATAATATTAATTTCTTATGGGTAGCAGCCCTAAGAGTACTTAGAGTAGACAAAGCGAGCATTTTCCGTTAAGCACCCGAATGTGATTCCGATGAGATCGGTTATGAATTGGTATCACGTAGCAAAAGATAGGTTAGACACGAATTTTATGTAATGATTTGTCGGTATTTCCACTTTGATAAATAAATGAATATTGGCTGACCAACGCATCAACTTTAAACTAACGTTATTATTTATTTCGTTTGCTTTATACACAGCAAAGTATATTTAATAAATGTTTTTCGAATATTAATTATTAACAAAATATACATCTAAACATGTACTAGAATTGCCATCGATATAGAAGCCTGTTCCGGCCAAAGGTAATTTGTCATAAGGTGAAAGAAAGCCTTCCACTTATATTAATTTAAATAAGAACCGATTCTTGAGAGAGAAGCGTACAATTTAAAAACAAGAGCTAGTGTTGTAACCATTAGTGTAGTGTAGTGAAAAAAGCAAACAAAAGAACTAAAGTTAATAATGTTGCCAGTATAATCGTATCTTCGACAGAAACCATAAACGAAAACCTAGAATTTAATTATTTTTTTTGTCTATCTATTTGTCTGTCAGTATAATATTTAATATTTTGATTGGAAAACATTTTTCCAAAGATACTATAGATATTAGTAAAACTTAGCACAGAGATATTTTAAACAATGTTGGAAGCCTTATAGAGCTGCTTGATAACTTCCTCCAGGTAGTGACCATGCAATAAACCTATCTCTATCAATCTGTGATGAAAGATAACCTGGTATCTGCCAGACAGATTTATGAGAAAAGGCTTTGCCTTGTACTAGAATAGCACATCCAGATTTATTATTGTTATGATATTTTTGTTAACTTTTACTGATAGTGTATAGTCTATTCCAAACAAACTTCAAAACTTTTTTCACTCAGATAAAAGCGTCAATTTCTTGCTAACAGCATTTTTATTTGGACGTCTTCGGAAATACTGCAGCTTTCATATTACACTTGTCAAAGATTGTAATTACAACTAAAACATCTAAAAATGGAGATGGTTTGATTAAATATTGTTAAGTTTGATTTGGATAGACTATATAAGTACGATTTTCATAATAATATCAAACGTAAAACGGTACCGCACAAACAAAAGCTAAAGTCCACACATTACGTCGTTCGTAACAAATGTCGACAGCAACTTAACGGCAATGCAGTAAAGTTGGTATTTTCAAACAATGCAGCATTATCTACGAGTTATAATAACGTTAAAACCCCTCTAGAATATTTCTGGAGTCGGACACGGCGCGACGTGGAGTTATGCAAAGAGAATACAGATAAGCTCCAGCGTTATGAAACATGCGTTTGTTAAATTTGAATTTCAAAGCTGGCGTCAACTGAATGCGCCGCACAAGGGAAAGTTTGAGTCAACTCTTTCTTTTGAAACTGGCCCTTGTTACACCGTAGTGTAAAGTACATTTTTTAATGTCAGATTTGGGTGTACAATGCTTTTTGAACAGTTGAGGTACTTACTTTGATACAAGTGTCAAGTAATTTTTATATAAGTGTTATTACAGGGCCGTTTGACACATGACACACTGCGGATAATGCAACATATTTGAAGTAAAACTATTATTCGGATTTTATCAGGGCTTATTCTTGTTTTTTAAGTTCGAAGACAAGGACATATTTACGGATTTTTTAAGTCTGTGAACATTTCCTTGACCGCGCTCGCCATAACATCAGGTTTCATAAACCACAAATCCTAGTGAAAGAACACCGATTCCTAACAAGGATGGTTCGCGAGGCTATATAAATTAAAAAAAATTATAATATTTGCGTAAATCTAAAAACTCAGAATGCGACATATTTGACAGAACATGACAATATTATCACTTCTTCTTTTCGTGTCAACTGTCCATGTTTGTCCCGCTAAGTGATTGGCTAGCTTAATCGCGCCATTTGTAGCCACGCTCAACTCTTCTGTTGTACAGGCCTAGGGGTACTAGGGGCAAACCAGCAGGTGACATGGCCTTACAAGGTTAGATCAGGAAGCTAACTTTGGATCTCTGAAACCCCATGGGCACAAATTCTGCCTGCATCTACCTATATACTAAGTGTAAAACTAATATTGTTACTACAGACGTTATATTATATAATATACTTTGTATGTCTTATTATTGACAACATTTTCATATTGTCGCCTATATTATATATATATATATATATATATATATATATATATATATATATATATATATATATATATATATATATATATATATATATATATATAATAACATATTACTTCTATTAAACAGGGCCCGGGATACCCTCTGGCTAAGAAGAGCTTCTAAGATCTATCTATCTATCTATCTATATATATATATATATATATATATATATAGTACAGAGTTCCAACAGGTTCTTTCCTTACATACCTCTCTGGCTTCCTCCACTCTCATAGTTCGTCTAAGAGTCTAAGATAGCTTAGCATAGCTTCTAAGATGATTTTCGGAAGTGGATGGCAAGAATTAAATGAGGTGTAGTTGAGGATCGTAGGTTTCCAGTGGCGTTTAGTCAGGGATATTTATATTTCAACAGTAGTTGACGATGGCTATGTTATTGAGAAAAATGATGACTTTATGTAGTGGGCTTTTGTAGGCTGATAAGGATATGAATAAGTTGAATAAGAATTCAATGAATGCACTTTGGTAATGAAAAGTTTTCCGAACATATCAAAATTATTGTTTTTTTTGCCACGTTATATTGGCTTATAAAATTGGCCACGTAAAAAAATAGACTATAAGTTGATTGTTTAATATTTAACACCATTTGTGTAAAGAATTAAAGCATGTTAAGAAAGAACTTGAAAAATTACCTTTTATCTACCTTCCCACCAATGGTTTGATGTAATGATTGTTAAAAAAGCCCTAGAACCAATTTTAGCCCACTTTCAAAAAATAAATTTCTTTACTCAAAAGATAGTGTTCGCAAACAGAAAAGTACATAAATCTATTACGATTTCTCACTTCCAAACTATTTCGCTAAGCCTTTCATACATACCTTTTCAAATCAACGAAAATATGATCTTTTTTTAAAAAATCCTAGACCAATTTATTACTTTACGATCCGAACATAAATTACGGAATGGTTTGAAAATATCTCAACTTAAATCTGTATGCTCAAAAGAAGAGAGATTTTTAGTAATAAATCTCTTCTATCAAGTGAGACCTTTACGTTTGTTTTGTATCAAGACCCCTCCAGTACGGAGGGGGAAGAAGGTATGGGTTTTGTTTTAACTCATTGTCTCTGGAGAAAGTTTAGCGGTGACTGCAAGACCTACTTTTATGGATATAGATGAACACTTGTGGAATCCTTTTTTTGTAAAACAAGGTGGTAATAGATAGTTTCGTCGCATTTGTGTTATTGAAGCGCTTGTAGCCTTGCGAAACAGCATTGTTCTTAGCTGTCATTAAGCAGCGTTTCCCTGGGTTAGTCTAAGAAGCGGGACGGTTTGACGGTTTGGTTCTCCTTCTTGGTCATTTTCTTTCCTATAATATGGTCGAGGGAGTTGATGGCTGGTCAAGTCGTTATATTCGTGAACGGATGCTGCTTGTGGAGACTGGTCCACCCAGAATTCTTTAACTTTATTACATATATTTAAAAATATTATTATTAGTTTTATATCTCCGTGGTAAGGCATTACACTGGTATTAGACCGCATAAATGATTTTGTATAATAGAAAAATGTATGTATATATACTGAAAAAAATAATGGAGAATTACACAAAAAGTCCGCTGAGTTTCTCGCTGGATCTTCTCAGTGGAGGCCGCGTTCCGATCCGGTGGTAGATTAGTAAGTTCAAAAAAATGTAAACATGACCATTTGTAAGTACCCTCGCAGGGTTTACACAACATAAATCATTTGATTTTTTTGATGCGTGACTTTTTTTGGCAATTCCATTTTGTGCTTCGGAATCCCGGTTACTCATGGTTTGATGTACTACTTATGAAACCGGGTTAGATGCTTTATAGTGGCTTTATAAGTTCCAATACTATAATACCAAGTAGTCACAAAAATCTGCCTACATCAATCAATACCGAGTCTGCGTAGTGGAGTATGGCGTATTCTTTACCACATTGATTTCACAGTTAGAAAGAATGAGCCACAAATTGAGAAAACATATTTGCTCAACGGTGGGACAGTAAGAACTGACTTTTTGAAATTTGATATCCTGCTTAAAATTCAAGACCTTATAATGTCCAGCCCCGTTATTAGACCAACGAGGTAGTTAGGCAGTGGTCGAACACTCGTCTTAACATGTCCAGAGTTTAAACACTGGCAAGCACAATTGGGTGCTTTGGTATATTATCCAAAGCACCTGGATATCATAAGGTCTTGAATTTTAAGCAGGATAAAATTCTGTTGAATAGTACTAGGTCAGACAAAAAGTTATTGGTGGTTTCTTTTTTAAAAAAATCTTAGCAGTAACATGGAGTCTGGAATTGTGTCCGGTATGATGGCAATAGTAGCCTCTAATAAGAGGGCGTAACTATTGCCATCATACCGGACAGGACAGACAATGTTAGGTCACAATGTAATACATTGAGACCTAACATTGTTAACGTAATGTGGGCGTACACAGACTACCTTGGCCACTTCTTCTTGGGAATCACACAAGCCTTCCATTTACACCGATTTTTTAAATCTGCATCTGATCCTAAAATATTTGTAATAGGAATTAACACAATTTGAATTTCGCTCTCAGATGGATCGCTATTTGAATTTAAGCTTTATTAATACTAAAAGCCTTTTTGATAAAACTCAAATATTTTTATTAAAAATCCAATTATATTACTAACACTATAACCATGATTTACTTTGAATGTAATGTGTCTTTGAATGTAATAATCCTTTCAAGTAGTATAGTAAAAATATAAATATATATCATAAAATCTAGTAGTTAAAGATAATTTTTATAACAAAAGTTCTGAGTAACATTCTGGATTCCAAATTGTTTTTCTACTATCAGAATTTTGTTGCGCTTGGTTTTGTTTTTCTAACTTTCTATATCATCACGTCAGATCTCTTGTGGTGTAGGCATAGAGTACACAGTTACGTTTTTTTCAATAATTTGGTTTAACTTATAAATTGTAGTTGTATTAAAATACTTATTTCAGTTTGGTGATTTACTAAGTCGTATTTAATACTGTAGTAATAATATTTTATTTTATTAATGTCCCGTCTGGGGGTCTGTCCAAGAGCGTGCTCGTCGCGACCCCTGCCAGTCATTATGGCTGCAATCTTGGACCGAAGACGTACCGCAGTGCGGGCTAGGGCGTCCCCCCGAGGCGACGCGTACCGGCCCGCCCCCGTCGGTACGAATATAGGTGGAAGCGGCGATGGGGGCCGCCACCCATCACGCCGGGTCCGAACTGGCGAGTCGTGGGGTGCAGAGTGCCGAATAGGCACTTGGAATGTAAGAGGTGGTATGGAAGATAAGATGCATGAGGTGATTGATGTAATGAAAGAGAGACGCCTGGATGCTCTGTGTGTAACAGAGACTAAGCGGAGGGGCAGTGAAACCTGTGATCTTCCTGAGGGAACGATGGCTCTGTGGTCTGGTGTACCGCAGAGCAGTCGTGCCAGCATGGGGGTGGGTATCTTGCTGTCCCGTCGCCTGGCCTCTGGAGTGAGAGATTATGGCCTGTGCGATGCGAGACTTCTCTGGGTACGTTTAAAACTGGGTGTCACTAAAGTATTTTTGGTCGCAGCGTATGCTCCCGTAAGCTCGTCGACACCCTAGGACCTTGAGAAGTTTTGGGATAATGTCAGGGAAGTTCTGGATTTGGCTGAGGCTAACGAAAAGGTGATTCTGTGTGGCGATCTGAACGGATGGGTAGGAACCAGGCGGCAAACTTGCGACGCTGCTCTGGGTCCTTATGGTGATAAGAGAGTGAACGATGCAGGTAAGCTCATTGTAGATGTTTGTTTGGAAAGGGGTCTCCTTGTGTCTAATACGATATTCCAGCATAAGGACATACATATGTATACGTGGAGAAGGAATGAACAAAAAAGCATGATAGATCTGATCCTGGTTGATAACCGTCTCCGAAGCAAACTACAAGATACGCGTGCGTATAGAGGCCCCACTCTGGAATCAGACCACTATCTCGTAGTTGCGCGGTTTAGTGGTCTGTTCAGGAAGTGGAGGCACTGGCGAGAGCGTATCCCCTTCGGAGACCTTAAAAGATTAAAGGTTGAAAAGTTGCAAGATGAGAGCGTGAGGAGAATGTATGAAGACAGAGTCCGGGATAAGCTTTTGACAGCAGGCTCTTCGGACTCAAATGTAGATGAATGCTGGAATAGCCTGAAAGAGAGTTTGGTGGAATCCGCGAAAGAAGTATGTGGTTGCTCAAAGAAGCATATTACAGCAAAAGGTGATGCATGGTGGGATGCGGAGTTGCAAAGCTCCGTAGAAAGTAAGAAGAAAGCGTGGCAGGACTATGTATCTTCTTTGAACCTGAATACCAGTATGACAGAGATGAGGAAAGAAATATACCGGCAATGCAAGAATGCCACTAAAACTTTAGTGAAAGAAAAGCGTGAAAGAGCCAGTATGATTGAGGAGGAGAGGCTGGCGAAGAACTTCGAGAACAACACCAAACTCTTTTGGAGCAAGGTGAGAAAGGCTCGAGGTGATTCGTCAGGCTCCAGAATGGAAAGGATAAAATCTAAAGATGGTGACATTCTTGCAGACACACAAGCTGTGCTAAACCGGTGGAGTGAATATTTTGGAGAAATGTATGGAGATGACCCGGATGCTGATGCCGCAGACGTGCCTAAAGGCGAGATTGCGGCACCAGAATCAACGGAGGACATCACTATGGAAGAAGTTGAATGGGCGATAGGAAGTATGAAAAACGGTAAAGCTGCGGGAGTAGACATGATATCTGCCGAGATGATCAAATATGGTGGAACTTGCGTCCGGGACGCTTTCCGGGCCCTTGCAAACCTTTGCTGGAGGACCGGTAGAGTCCTTACAGATTGGCGCCGCGCAGTCATAGTACCCTTGTATAAAGGCAAGGGTTCACAATATGACTGCGCCAATTACAGAGCCATCAGTTTGATCAGCTTGGCAGCCAAGGTGTACGGTAAAATTATTGAACGGAGAATGCGCGTGAAGTCCGATGGAATGTTGTGCGAGGCACAAGGGGGTTTCAGGTCTGGAAGAGGATGTTCGGATCAAGTCTTCTCACTCCGCAACATCGTAGAGAAGCATCTGGCAGTGGGCCGGAAGGTTTTCTGCGGTTTTGTAGATCTGGAGAAGGCATTTGACAGAGTTGTGCGAAAGAGACTTTGGGACATTTTGCCAGAGTATGGTATAGATGGCACTCTGTTGCGAGCCGTCCAGTCCACTTATGTCGACTGCAAGGCATGCGTACGGGTGGGTGGTAACAGGTCACCCTGGTTTGACGTTAAAATCGGCGTCAAGCAGGGTTGCGTGTTGTCCGCTAGACTGTTTATAGTATATCTGGACAAAAGTCTTCAAAGACTGAAAGCGATGAATGAAGGTGTACAAATGGGTGACTTAGTGGTAAACCATCTACTTTATGCAGATGACGCGGTTTTAATAGCGCCAACAGCCACTGATCTGCAAACACTAGTCACAGTTATGAAAGACGACTGCATGATCAATGGCTTACACTTGAATGTGAAGAAAACCAAGATTATGGTTTTTGAAAGGGAAGAAACCAGAACGAATGTAAGGATTATGGTTGGTAACGATGTGCTGGAGCAAGTGAATGAGTTTGTATATCTTGGATGCGCCTTCAGTAAGGATGGGAAATACACCGCTGACATAGAGAGAAGAGTGAGTGCAGGGAACAGAGTGAATGGTGCGATGGGAAAGCTACTCGGGAGCCGGCACTTAAGCCATAAGGCGCAGCTGGCCATACATAACGGAGTTCTTGTCCCAACGCTGTTATATGGTAGCGAGAGCTAGGTATGTAAGAAGGAGAATGAAAGTAGGATAAATGTGGTAGAAATGCGAGCTCTGCGGAAGATGTGCGGAGTGAAGCTGACCGACCGCATTAGCAACAGCATAGTAAGACAGCGAGTAGGTATGAAAGATAGTATCGGTGTAAAGATGAGAAAGGGCATGCTCCGTTGGTTCGGGCATATAGAAAGAATGCCAGAGGAAAGAATGACAAAACAGATATACAATGCGAAAGTGGAAGGATGCAGGTACCGGGGAAGACCTAGACTATCTTACCACGACCAAATAAACCGAGTCTTATCTGATGGAAAAGTCAAGAGTCTCCGTAACCGGCGAGCGTGTATGAGACGAACTATGAGAGTCGAGGAAGCCAGAGAGGTATGTAAGGAAAGAACCTGTTGGAACTCTGTAATCTCTGCCTGCCCCGCAAGGGATCTGGCGTGAGGTTATAGATAGATAGATAATGTCCCGTCTTTTCTTGCCATGCCATTAATGTCATGTTTTAATAATTTTATCCATTTATCTATCTATATCATCACACCAGATCCCTTGCGGGGTAGGCAGAGAGTACACATACAGTTATAATTTAATAATACTCTATATCCCTTGAATATATAGAGGTTGAATTGGGGGTAGGTGTGAATAAGTTTAGACGTGTCTTTAACTTTTCAATTCTAATTTTAATTAATTAATTTAAATATTTACATTTATTACACATCCCTTTGTATTCCCATTCATTACAAGGAGAACTTACATTTATGTGAGTCTAGCAGCTTTCACCTCCCCTGCCAGCTCATCACTACACTGAAGGTTTTTTTTTTTTTTTTTTTTGCACTTGAAACTTCACCACTATGTCTCAATTGGACGCAATTATATCCGCACAGAAGAGCCTCGAGGATAGCTTTATGAAGAAGATGTCAGATCTGGAGGCACAAATTCACAGCGCAGGCCCCGCAAAAGACACTGTGGCCAAGGTAGCAGAAGAATTTCGCACATTTCGAGAGCTTATATTCAACATGCTTGGGCTGCTGCGGCAACAAATCGGTGAGTGCTCCAAGCAGATCGATATGATTGAAACCAGGCACCGACGGAAAGCATTGCTGTTCTTAGGTATAGCTGAAGATGAAAAGGAGAATTGTAAATCAGTCATCCTAAATTTACTTAACAGCAAGATGGGCCTCAAAAGTCTCACTGCCTCCTCCATAAACAACTGCCACAGACTTGGGGCTTCTAGCCAAGACCATAATAGGCCCATCCTTGTGCGGTTTACTAACGTAGACGACAAGCTTTCAATTTGGAGGGCGAAGATGCGACTGAAAGGATCTCCTGTCTCAGTTCGTGAATTTCTGACAAGGTCTAGACAAGCTATCTTCAGCAAGGCGCGTCTTCACTTTGGCATAAGATCGTGTTGGACACAGGACGGTGTAGTAACAGTAAAAGCCCCGGATGGAAGTCGTCACCGCATCTTTTCGTCTGATGAGTTGATCCCTTTGATAACGAAGTACACAAAGGGGCAGGATGGATCATCTTCGGGCAGAAGCAAGGGCGCAGTCGCGGGAGATCTATTGAAGAGTACAACTGGTAAACAATAAGTCCAAAGCGGTACATATTATTCTCTTTGTTTCGTTTTTTTTTACTATTTATTTATGTCCTGTTGTTATCTCAAACATTTCAGTACGATACGTGATAATTTCTTACTGCCCACTATTTGTTACACCTTTTTTGCGGTTTTACCTTTTTCTTTGCGTATTAAACACATAAATTTTCTCGTTTCCATAAATATAACATCATATGTAATTATTATCTTCGCTTTTAATTTTGTCAAATTAATTTACGAGTTACACAATTGTCATGTCAATGTCAAGCTTCAAAATATGTCAGCCTGACGTACCGTGTGTGCCTATAGGTGCGTTCATTTTTAGTTCCATTTGTCTGCTGAAACATCGATATTATTAATTTGTTTTGTTTTTTACTTTGGTGTTTTTTTTCTTCCTTTCTATATATAGGTACTTATATAAAACAGAGTGGGCCTTTGTGCAAATATTTTACTTTTAGGTTATTTTTTTTTGGTTTTTTATTATTTTTTCCTTACTAAACATACTGTGATTGTTAGCTGGCGGGTGATGTGGCTATGTTAGTGCTATTGTTAGCGAGTTTAATTTAGTTTTTTTTTTTTAAGTTATTATTATTTTTAATATAATTATATACTTATATTTACTTAATTTTTTATGATATCAGATAATGATTCGTTTTATTCTGTTAACGATTCTACCGTTTCTTCATGCAACTTAAGTTTTTGTTCTATGGACGACAACCTTGAGGACTTTCTCCATGATAAATTTGACCAACGATCAGGCCATTTGCTGAATGTATGCCACATAAATGCACAAAGTATACCAAGTCATTATAATGAATTGTATGACACATTCAGGAACATCAACGTTCACGCTATCCTGATTTCTGAGAGCTGGCTCAAACCTCACCTTCCTTCAACCACTTATGCCCTTCCTGGTTTTATTCTTATTCGGAATGACCGGGTTGGTAGGGGTGGCGGTGGCGTAGCAATATACCTCCGAAGTGACTTACCTTTTAGAATTGTAGCCACATCTCCTGATGACTCCAATTCCACTGAGTTTCTTTTCCTTGAGGTTTGGGTCAAAGGAGTCAAAACCATAATAGGAGTCGTGTATTGCCCTCCCACTACTGACTATTTCACCGAATTCGAATCGGTTTTGGAATCCTTGGGGTCTGACTACGAGCATCACATCATCATGGGCGATTTCAACACTAATCTCTTAGCCCACAATTCCCCCCGTTCCCGTAAACTCCTTCAAGTCGTAGGGTCAGCCAGTTTGCACATTCTGCCGCTTAACGCCACACACCATAATATCATAAGCGATGACACCTGGCTCGACCTCATACTTACCTCTAATCCCTCTCTCGTTTCCTCTCATGGCCAGCATGATGCTTCCGGCTTTTCCCATCATGACCTTATATTCCTCTCCTATATCCTGAAACCTCCCAAGCCACATCCTAAGGTTCTGCACAGGCGTTGTTTTGCCCGTATGGATATCGGTAATTTAACTGAGGATGCATCCAAACTCGACTGGAATGCCCTCATGGGAGCCAACACCATCGACGAAAAAATTTGCATTTTCAATCAAACCCTAATTCAGCTTTATGATATCCATGCTCCTCCGAAAAAGGTGCGGCTGAAGCGACCACCTGCTCTGTGGATGACAAGGGGAATTCGGATGGCTATGAGGCGCAGAAATCGTACGTTCCGAAAGTTTAAAAAAGACCGCACGGAAGACAACTGGGCCTATTTTAAAATTGCTAGGAATCGGTGTAATAAGATGATACGTGACGCCAAACGCCGCTATATTCTAGATAATATTACATCCTCTTCTCCTGCCGATATTTGGAAATTTCTTGGTACTTTAGGTATTGGTAAGGCTCGACGTCATGAACTACCAAGTACAATAAGTTTAGACGATCTTAATAGTCATTTCTCCACTGTTCCTCCTTTTGATCGTCTAACTGTACATCAAACTATTTCTTTCTTGGGTGGTCTTAGACGTCTGAACATTAATCCTTTTTATTTTTCTCCAGTCGACTCACATGAGGTTAAGAAGATCATTTTGGCCATCAAATCCAAGGCTGTGGGTTGTGACAAAATAAGCAGATGCATGATCATAACAGTACTTGACTATCTCCTACCGGTGATCACCCACCTTATCAATTTTTCTTTAGAGTCCGGCGTATTTCCATCTCTCTGGAAAAAAGCTTTTGTCCGCCCACTGCCTAAAATTCCCAATCCCTCCCTTCCCAGCCACTTTCGTCCAATATCCATTCTTCCTTTTCTTTCAAAAGTGCTCGAGGCCTGTGTTCATAAGCAATTCTCCCATTTCATATATACCAACAACTTAATTAACCCTCTTCAATCTGGGTTCAGGCCTGGCCATAGTACCGTTTCTGCCCTTCTCAAAGTGACTGGTGATATTCGAACAGGCATGGAAGATACCAAAGTAACCGTCCTTGTGTTGGTCGATTTCACTAATGCCTTCAATACTGTTAGTCACGATATCCTTCTTTCTATTCTCTCCTACCTTCTGTGCTCTCAAGAGTCGCTGGATTGGTTTTCTTCTTATCTTCGAGAACGTCAGCAGTCAGTTTTGTGTGATGAATTATCATCAGCATGGTGCTGCCTCGACACTGGCGTTCCCCAAGGCGGTATTCTCTCTCCTCTTTTATTTTCCATTTTCATTAATTTAATAACTCAAGAACTTCAGTGCACGTATCATCTGTACGCTGATGACTTGCAATTATACTCGCAAGGTAGTGTGGATAACATTGCTGGTATTGTCGTCAAACTTAATCGTGACCTAGAGGCTATTAAGAATTGGTCTGACAGGTTTGGTGTCACGGTGAATCCTACAAAGTGCCAAGCGATTCTAGTTGGAAGCTCTAGGCTTATAAGCAGGGTCGATGTTGGTTCTTTGCCTCCACTTAAATTCAACGGGGTAGTTATTCCCCTGGGCTCTAGCGTTAAGAATCTCGGTTTGCATATTGACACAACACTTAGCTGGCAAATACAAGTCACGGCTGTCGGTCAAAAAGTTACCGGAACGTTACGATACCTGTATCGATTAAAAAACTTGCTTCCCAGCAACACGAAAGCAATGCTTGTGCAGTCCCTGATATTTCCTATCTTCGACTATGCTGATGTGTGCTACTTCGACCTGAATGCAGATCTCCTCAATAAACTAGACCGCCTACTTAATAACTGCATTCGATTCGTCTTCAATTTGCGTAAATATGATCATGTGTCGGAGCATCGATCACTATTAAAGTGGTTGCCTATTCGGAAGCGTAGAACTCTGAGGGCACTGACAACTTTATTTTCTATCCTTTATTCTCCAGTCTCGCCCGCTTATCTTACTTCTCAATTTCAGTATTTATGCTCTAATCACAATAAACATCTTCGCTCTTCTGATAATCGTCTTCTTCAGTGCCCCCCTCATACTACTGATTTCATTCACTCTTCCTTCTTCGTCCAGTCTATCCTTCTTTGGAATGCTTTGCCTTTGGAACTCCGAATGGCAACCAATCGTCCCTCTTTTAAAAAAAGGCTGCAGGACTATTTGCATAAAAGGCCGGATTCTCCTCAATGTTAGTTGTTCCATCTCGTTATCTCGCACAGTTCTAGTTCATGTATGTATTGTATGGCTATATATGTATGTATATATTTGTGGTATATATAAATATATATTATGTATATGTATCGTTATATATAATATGTATTTACTAAGTGTTATAAATAGGTAATTAGTTGTTATTTATATTTATTAATGTAACTTTTTTCCACTTGTATAATCTCGCACCTACCACACTTGTCTCACACCACCCGAAGGTAGACTGGCAGAAAATGCCGTAGGCATTAAGTCCGCCTATGTACATTAGTGCATTAAGTATAAATAAATAAATAAATAAATAAATAAATCCCTTCCATAATTAAGACAAATGTAATAACACCTCATATTTTAAAGTTTATTGTATCTTTTAGACTACATTGTGTGTCCAAGAAATATAAATAGGTACATAGTATGTACCTATACTTGAAAGAAGGAAAGCTCTTTGAGCTCTGTACTCACTGTCTCCCCGCAAGGAATTTAGCGTAATGATATAGATATACTTAAAAATCTTTTTCATCCAGCAGTCGAGGAAAAAATACTACCAATTGCTGACATTATAAAATCGTACCTTTCGATAAATTGTATATTCCATTTGAAAAACATTAAGACCGGTCTCACAGTAAACGTGAAAAATTTGAATCTCATTTGGATGAATGCATCGTACACATTTAATACATTCAAGAATTTTTCGTCAGGAAAACTAGATTTGCCCTATCCAGGATTTGAACCCAGGACCTCGTGATCACAAAGCGCACCATTCGCCACTAGACCAACGAGACAGTCAGTGGTTTGATACCATCACATAAAATAGACATACTGGTAAATATTCCACAAGCAAGGGTGGCAAAGGTGTACAAATCGCCGATAATTTTAGGTCTTAATGTAAGTAGTTTTTCTGATGCCATTATGCTGAGCGCAATTCCTGATACCGGAATAAATTAAGTGTAGAATTTTTTTTAGTAGAAATATCACACTCTGTACGATTCAGGAATTGAACACATGGCCATATAATCACTAACCGCAGTATACGCCACTAGACTGACGACATAGATGTAAAATTTTGACACTTATATCGAGCTTCGCGTCATATAATTAACTTTGATTTAGCAAATTCAATTTTCTTTTAAAATTAATAAAACTTCTAATACATAAATGCCTGATTGAAATAAATAAATCAACTTAAACTATTCAAAAAAGTTTTTTACAATAAACCAGGTAAAATAACAATGCGTACTTAGAAATTACCTGCTAAATTTGTTAAATAATTAGGTACCTCATTAACAATAATAACGGCACAAGACCTACGCTCAACCCAAAATTATTTTACCCAAATACTCGTACAAAACTGTCGGGATCCACGTGGGATCATTCTAATGAAACGCAAATTCAACTATTACATTATTCTAACGAAATTCCTTTTGCTTGTTACAGATAACAATGGAGAGACGAATTGTCAGCGTGATCTACATAATGATCACCTTTGCCCTCGTTAAGGAGATGTCAATAAACGTGCTCGCGCGAGACAATAATAAGAGGAGGACCAAAGAGAAAGGTGGAGGCTTCCAAAAAAACATATGCGATATAACAGACCGCGATTCGAAAGTTCACTGCTATTGCGAAAATACAAGTGAACTGAGGAACGCTACTAAAGCGGAATGCTGGGTATTCAACGGTGGGATACCACGAGACGACCTCATCTGGCAGAGTTTTGCCTCACAACCAACTTTGCAAACTTTGTCTTTTAACGTCCGAGTTGATGGCGCGCTAGGTTACGTACCTACCAAAGCACTGTTCTACTTGCAACGCTTGAGATCCATTAACATAAAGTACGGAAACATTGTCAACGTTGCACCTTTCTCGTTCGCCAACTTGACTAATCTTAAAGAAGCGCGATTATCGCAGAATCAAATCGAGAATTTACAGCAGTACGCATTCTCGCATCTACCGAATATAAC
Organism: Phalera bucephala; assembly: GCA_905147815.2. Taxonomy (NCBI): domain Eukaryota; kingdom Metazoa; phylum Arthropoda; class Insecta; order Lepidoptera; family Notodontidae; genus Phalera; species Phalera bucephala. The sequence continues at coordinate 27,416,984 of LR990620.1, forward strand.
TAACATAAACTTAGAGGATAATATGATTATTGATATCGACGCGGAAGCGTTTTACGATCTGCCGAATTTACGAAAATTGATATTCACAAAGAATAACATAACGACGATAAAGAACGGAACGTTTCAGCACACGTTCAACTTGCTGGAACTAGATTTAAATAAGAATTGTATACACTATTTGAATAGAAGGACGTTTGACGGATTGGCGAATTTAAAGATATTGGATTTGAGGAAAAATCGTATACAAAACTTGACGGAGTTCACTTTTGCTGAGTTGTGGAACCTCCAGGAGCTGTTGTTGGGGAAGAATGAATTAAAGTTTGTATCAGAGAGGGCGTTTGATGGATTGTCTCAACTGCGAAAACTGTCCCTCGATGACAATAAACTTGCGTCACTCCCTTCAGGTTTGTTTGAGGGTGTAAGGGGACTGAGCTCTTTAGACATACGCTCCAATGAACTGCATGCGTTAACATTCGACAACATCAAACCCATTTTGGACAACTTAAAACCTCAGAACAGCAATTTACTACTCGACGGTAATAATGAATGCATAATTCTTCCTCAGGCCTTGCATGAACTTAAAATACTCCATTAATATTAAACGTGCAGAAACTGAGACGTTATCATTAACCTTAACACACTTAGAAAGTTTGGTATTTTATGATGCCTAGGGGTGTTCTTAGTTAGAATGGAACCGGGGCAGATATGAGTGGAAAATGCTGTATAATCCATTTTATTTCCAAATTAATTGTATATTAGTTTAACTTTACTGGTGTTTAGTTATCTAATATTTGTAATACTGAAGCATAAGGGACTCGAACCACACATTTGTAAGCCTCACGATTCGTATGGACTACATTAACTAGGTAGTTGATGGGACTCAAGCGACCAATCGTAGGACAGTTATCTTTACGTAAATATTACACACATGCAATTGGTTAACTAAATGCCAGTTTTAGATAACAAGTTGCATCAATATAAATTTTATTGCCTCGTCGCTTTAATTGCCTCGTCGGTCTAGTGACGAATACGCACGTAGCGATCACGATGCCCAGTCGCGATGTTCAAATTGGTCAATCAAAATTTATATTTTCGGTTGAAAAATTTCAAGTATCAGTCCGGAGTCTAGCATTGTGCCCGGTATGACAGAAATAGGCTCGCCCGTATTATATGGTTACCTTACATTGTCTGCAGAAAGTGAGCGTACACAGTACACCTCTGCCACTCCTATTTGGGGAATGTAGGCATGGCGGTGTTTTATTAAGATCTACGACAGAATAAAAAGTTAGTTCAAACCAAAAATACATTTCAAACATTCAATACTTACATAAATGTAAATGAAATATACAGTGAAACATCACTTGCTTTTGTGTTCTTTATATGCCTTTTTTCTTGCTATGCCTTTGTCATAGCTAATCTGAATCAAAGTCTTATCAAGCGTCATTTTAATAGCCCCAATAGCGAGATTATAAAAAGAGTATACTTCATTATCTGACCAAAAACTATTACTGACTCATAAAGTTTTATTTTTTTCCAGAAAATAACTTCGCTTGCGACTGCAGATTAAAATGGATGCATCAGTTACGAAACGAAACAAAGAGCCAAAACACAAAAGAATCCCTCGAAAGCGTGACCTGCAAGATGGACCATCCAATCGTGGACAACAAGTTCGATTATAACCAAGATATCCTTCACGCTGGACTTACAATTGAGACACTTAATGACAAAATGAATATAACAGAAAAGAAAACCTTACCAGTTGATCTTAAAGACATAGATGATACTGCTAAAAAAGGTGCTAAAAGAACTGTTCTGAAAATTTCACCTGCAACGCTCCCGTGTCCGAGAGAAGCTATAAAAACTACTGAATTGCCATTATATATAGCTGATCCTGTGATACCGATACAGAATGAGATAAAAACGCATAGATTCCATGAAATGAGTTCAGGGCATTTGCAACTGCAGTGTAATACAGCTGTCGTTTTATGGTATGTTTGTTTTAGATTTTTCTTCACTTAGATAAGTCTTTGTTAAGTGAGCGAGATACAGACTATTAAGCCGGCTATTGATGGCTGCGCTCGAGATCTAGATAAGTGAGATAAACAGGAAAGGATTAGGTTTATTGTAAAGTTGGGACGTAAATTATGTGGAAGTGTTGGTGCATGTTTTATAAAATCGATGTTTATAATATTATTGAACGGAGAATGCGCGTGAAGTCCGATGGAATGTTGTGCGAGGCACAAGGGGGTTTCAGGTCTGGAAGAGGATGTTCGGATCAAGTCTTCTCACTCCGCAACATCGTAGAGAAGCATCTGGCAGTGGGCCGGAAGGTTTTCTGCGGTTTTGTAGATCTGGAGAAGGCATTTGACAGAGTTGTGCGAAAGAGACTTTGGGACATTTTGCCAGAGTATGGTATAGATGGCACTCTGTTGCGAGCCGTCCAGTCCACTTATGTGGACTGCAAGGCATGCGTACGGGTGGGTGGTAACAGGTCACCCTGGTTTGACGTTAAAATCGGCGTCAAGCAGGGTTGCGTGTTGTCCGCTAGACTGTTTATAATATATCTGGACAAAAGTCTTCAAAGACTGAAAGCGATGAATGAAGGTGTACAAATGGGTGACTTAGTGGTAAACCATCTACTTTATGCAGATGACGCGGTTTTAATAGCGCCAACAGCCACTGATCTGCAAACACTAGTCACAGTTATGAAAGACGACTGCATGATCAATGGCTTACACTTGAATGTAAAGAAAACCAAGATTATGGTTTTTGAAAGGAAAGAAACCAGAACGAATGTAAGGATTGTGGTTGGTAACGATGTGCTGGAGCAAGTGAATGAGTTTGTATATCTTGGATGCGCCTTCAGTAAGGATGGGAAATACATCGCTGACATAGAGAGAAGAGTGAGTGCAGGGAACAGAGTGAATGGTGCGATGGGAAAGCTACTCGGGAGCCGGCACTTAAGCCATAAGGCGCAGCTGGCCATACATAACGGAGTTCTTGTCCCAACGCTGTTATATGGTAGCGAGAGCTGGGTATGTAAGAAGGAGAATGAAAGTAGGATAAATGCGGTAGAAATGCGAGCTCTGCGGAAGATGTGCGGAGTGAAGCTGACCGACCGCATTAGCAACAGCATAGTAAGACAGCGAGTAGGTATGAAAGATAGTATCGGTGTAAAGATGAGAAAGGGCATGCTCCGTTGGTTCGGGCATATAGAAAGAATGCCAGAGGAAAGAATGACAAAACAGATATACAATGTGAAAGTGGAAGGATGCAGGTACCGGGGAAGACCTAGACTATCTTACCACGACCAAATAAACCGAGTCTTATCTGATGGAAAAGTCAAGAGTCTCCGTAACCGGCGAGCGTGTATGAGACGAACTATGAGAGTCGAGGAAGCCAGAGAGGTATGTAAGGAAAGAACCTGTTGGAACTCTGTACTCTCTGCCTACCCCGCAAGGGATCTGGCGTGAGGTTATAGATAGATAGATAGATAGATGTTTATTAATTGTATTTTTCATCCAGGATTGTTTTTCGGTAGTTCGATTTGGTGTAAATAGATACATTACTAATACTACTTACATTAATATTATGATTTCTTTCGATGACTTTAAGTTTGCCAATCAAATTTTCGTTCTTGACCTAAAAATAAGCAGCTAATGTGTATTTAAATTTTGTTATTAACTTTTTTTTACAAAGCTGCTTACTGACTTGCCTTAAGTTATATTAACATTTTATAAATATTGTAATACTATTGAAAAGTTATAAACAAACTTATAATGCAATTTAGAAAAAAAAGTTTTTGTATTCGTACATAGCGTCAATATCCGTTAAATATAACATTTATTATAATAGGCCACAATTTTCATTGAGGTATTTATGCAAACAATTGTGTGATTATATCCACAGTATGTATTTTGTAATATAAAATAATGTTAAGTATATATAATGAGGTGTATACACTGAAGCTGTAGCGATAGGGCTGTACTAAAGATTTTTTTAGTATCCAATTCTGTATGTCAATCAATTTCTGGTCAATATAAATTAAGTACGCAAACTAAACCCAGTAATAATATATTTTACAATAAAATGTTAATATCGCTACACTATAAAGAGACTAAGTTACTGACAAAAATTAATTAAGTCTCCGGAACCGACGTGCGTGTTTGAGACGAACTATGAGAGTGAAGGTAGCCAGAGAGGTATGTAAGGAGAGAACCTGTTGGAAATCTGTACTCTCTAACTACCCCGCATCTGGTCGGTCCGGTCTGGCGTGATGATATAGACAGATAAGAGTTTTTTTTTATATTACACTTTAAAAATCGATTGACGCTGTTTTAAGCGATTTATTTTGCTGTAATGGCAACCACTTACCAATTCAATTACTTTACAATGGCGAAATACGCTATTAAAATGTAAGCCATTGAAATAATTATTGTGTTGTTTTTTAGAATTACATGTTTCAACTATGTTTCAACACCCATCCCATACAATTTTTTATCTATATCAACACGCCAGATCCTTTGTCACCATACAAATTTAATACAAAATAACTTGGAAATGAAATAAAACTATTTTACGGATTTTATCGCGGTATATTTTTTATTTTTAGTTCCTGACGTTTAAAAAAAAATATAAAAATAAACCGCGATTAAATCCGCAAAATAGTTTTATTTCATGTGTAATATTCACGTAAATCCAAGAACTTAACTTGGAAATGTTATTCGCAAGAATGCAAAATGCAAGTAAGCGAACGGAAGGGGAAAAATGACGACGGAAAGCTTTTATGTTTGTCCGCTTGGCAAGACAAATCTCCTAGTATTTTTACTTCTAATTGATTGAATTAACTCCACCCCTAAAACGACGTCCGTCTGGCACATGACTGCATTATCAAATTTGTGTTTATTACTTTATGTGATAAAGTCGGTTATTGAATGAATAATTATGCCATTTGTTGTGTAAATACGGAATTCATAATAATAAAATTGATAAGACACTCCTGTTCTTTTCTTAAAAAGTATATCATTTTGTTTTAATATAAAATATGAAATTAAAAAAATTGCCCATAGGAGTCACAGGTTAAATGTTTTTGCTCGTATAGGACTTAATGCCTGGCTCATTTTATGACTATCCATTTTTTGTGTCGTGGATACGTACGTGATACATAAATTTCACATAAAACAATACCTAGATCCAAACAAGTGATCAATAATTTAAGCTAGCCAACAATGCTATACAACGACTGCGCAAATTACAAAAAAAAAATCAATCTCGCTGTTTTTAATGTGTAATTTAAGTTTGTAATATAATCGCTATGCTTCAATCGTTTCTGCATCACCCTAAGGTTGACTGGTAGAAAATGCCTCAGGCATTAAGTCCGCCTTTGTACCAATTGTGCAAAAAGTATTAAATAAATAAATAAATAAATAAATATATGTATTTGACATAAGAATTATATGTTATTAAACGCGTGGTTCTACTGCTTATTTCGAATGGTCAGACCGGTCGAGTCGAAAGAGTACAAGGCAACGTTTCTTTTTTCTAAAAGAAATTATTCTTTAAATTCCATTACGTTAAACCGAAATCAATCGACTTGAGTGTGTACACTTTTTAGTGTATAAAGCTATTTAAGTTATAAAGGCACTACGAACTCACTAAACATTCCGCTATAAAAACTGAGGTGTAAGCTACATACATACAATCTATAGCAAATTCATTATTGTGAATTCACTCATGACATAGGAATAATTTATTATACGAACCAATACTTAAATAAAAATTTAATAAACTGTTTCACATTTTTTAAAGAGCCAAACGTTTTTAACTTTATTAATCCCTATATCTAAATAAGGGTTTTCAATTTACGATTATTTTACTGTCATGGATGACTGCCGAAGTTCACGAAGGGAAGCTTCGATAGAAAGAGATAGATTGTTACAAATTTGATAACGCTAGAAAGTTTTTCGGTTTCATGTCCCCGCATAAAATAAAGTCCTCTATTTGTGATTAAAATTTAGTGGATCTAGAGTCAGTTTATTTTAACTATTATTTGTATGAAATGTTATGTTGTTGTATTGTAATATTTGTGTGAATGAGAAACTTAGAGAAACAGATTAAAAGAAGTCATAAGATATGTGCTGAATTGAGACAGAAAAAGCACTGTCAATGCTACTTAAGACTGTATCAATACAGCAAAGTTTTTATGACCCAACTAAACTTTTATGAACTATTTTTATTTGGAAAAGTCAAGCCTCAGAAACGTTCTTACTGGTCTTAATCTTAAGTTTAATTTATAAATGGACGATTAAGGAGTCATATCCATAAGTGAATTTGTCGCCGCAGTATTTTCGTTTTTATACCTTAATATCGAATTGGGTCATTAGTCTTCATACCACGATATCTTTATGAAAGTTGATCGAATGATAGTCAATGCGAAGTTATTCATATGAAGTCGTTATGAAGCCTTGCCAGTTTACTACCGCACGCGGGGTTACTGTAAACCGCATTTTTTTATGATGTTCAGTAATTATCGTTACAGTAAAAGCTGATTGTGTTGATGAGTACAAACAATCATTTGTTTTAGGTTTTGCCTATTCAGTGGTTCCCAATTAGTTTTTTCTGCGCACCTCTTTAAAAAACAACTCCAACTCGCGTATCCCATAAGCCACGAACGTAAGCTGAAGAACAGGCGGAAAATTAGTTGAATGATCGAGCGCACCCCCATCCTGCCCGCGTCCCGTTACTGGAGGGTAAAGCTTATGGTAGTTTACCTATAATCGACATAAATATATTTCGGCCATTGTTGTTTGTGTGTACTCCTTTATGTTAGTTAATGTACACCCAGGGTACACTAATTGGGAAACACTGACTTTCACCATGTGAAGCTACCTTTCAGCTAAATATACAAAGGGATATTGTTATACATCTATTTTACTAACGAGCGAGCTGCAAATCAAAACAAAATATTGCTATCTAGTACCTGTCGCTGCTACACAGTGCTAAAATAATAATACTAGCCCTGTTAAGAGACTGTGCCACCATTGGGCACGGGCCTCCTCTCAAACTGAAAGAGTTTAGGCCATAGTCCACCACGCTGGCCTAGTGCGGGTTGGCGAACTTCACACACCTTCGAGAAACTTAGGCATGCAGGTTTCCTCACGATGTTTTCCTTCGCGGTTAGAGCAAGTGACAGTTAATTTTTAATACGCGCACGCGCATGCTTTCGATTAGACAAAATTGCGTGCCTGGGTTTAACCCGCGACCTCGGACTTTGCAGTCCACCCTGCCCTGCTCTACGCAGTCTATCTCTACACAGCGATAAAATAGTAAAATCTTAGATGTAAACTCATTAATGAAAGAGTAAAATTGTTGTGAGAAGCTCGCTTATGGATATCCATAAGCGAGCTTCTTTAAAGGTTTTTTGGAAAAATAGCTGCGGATTTAAACTCAATGATGGAAGAGCAAAATCGTGGTGGAATATTCGCTTATGGACATGAACCCTAAGTTAGTTGATTTGTTGTAATATTGACATTTTTATATATCGTTAAACTTGCTCACGCCTCACCTGTCCTGTCGTGTTACATTTATCATGTTCTTCTATTGTGTATAACGTTGTATAAAGTATTATGACAAGGCGTTTTTTGTATGAATAAAAATAATTGTGTAATTTTTTATAACATGCATTTTCGTATTATTTTGTCATTTACCTATCAAGATTAGTAATACAAATAGCTAACTAGTTTTAATGAGTGAAGCAGCATATATGGGAATATCTATTTTTATCATCAAGCCAAATTCCTTGCGGGGTAGGCAGAGTACAAAGTTTCAACAGATTCTTTCCTTACAGACCTCTCTGGCTTCCTCCCCTCTCATAGTTAGTCTCATACACGCTCGCTAGTTACGGAGACTCTTGATTTGCGATTCAGATAAGACAAGAAATATAAAATTCATTAGTCTATATTCAAAAAGCTATTTGGAATACTTAATATTTTCAAAGTTCAAATTTTTCTCAGATATTCAAAAATAACACAAAATATGGTAATAACCACGATCTACTAAAACAAATGAATAGTAGAATGGTCACATCAATACTAACTTACTGTTCAAGAAAGGCGTTTTCTCACAAATCAGAGTGCGGATTAGTAGAAGCAGGTTTGTGGCCACCTGCTGTCGGTACTTATAAAGCCACCCCTAAAGAACCCAACTAGGCTTATCGACTACGTGGCAGTCGGCACCAATGGTTTAATGCATCTTCTGAAGCAAGAATAGACTTAAAAACAGGTTTGCTACAATTCATGAGTGGTAGGTATAAAAAATGTAATAATGTTGACGTTTGTAAGTGCTCTTGTGTTGGCCTAAGCAAATAGATAATTTTGATCACTTACAATCAACTGCTTTGTTGGTTTAGTGGCGAATAATGTGCTTTGCGATCACTAAGTCCTGGGTTCAAATCCTAGGTCAGACAAATGTAGTTTTTCTAACGAAAAACTCCCAGTTTCAGTCCGGAATCTGGAATTGTGCCCGGTATATGGTATGGACCTAATATCGTCAGCTAATAGTGGTGTACACAATACACCTTTCCACCCCCGCTTGAAGAATATAGGCTGTACCCAAAGGACTTTCGTGATTTATAAAAAAAATGCAATATCGCATGGCTACACGAACAACCATAGCTGTTGCTAAACCTGCAGCAAACTAAAGTTTAAGTAGTGGAAAATAACAAACTGCTTCTGATAGGATGCCACGTACATGTGAAAAGATGGTAGATACCAGCTCTCCGCTTCCTGATGTTGAAATACGATCACTGTAGAATGTTAAGTGGTTGAGACTGTAAAAAGGACAAAAAAATGGTTTAAATCTTGAGATCAACCCTAGTTATTTTTAGTGTACTAAAAAAATACACATATAAACACCGACAGCGACTTGGCTCAAACGGGGTTGGCATATTCTGGAATGATTTTAGGGTTGTGGACGACGAGTATGATATTTGTTTAAAATTCGAGAAGGGATGTGTATTCTAATTTATTTTCCAGTAAAATTCGTGCTGAGAAGTCATAACGTACTTTAAACCTATCTATCTAGCTGAATCATCGCGCCAGATCCATTGCAGAGTATGTGGTGAATACAGAGTTCCAACCGGTTCTTTCTCTACCGCTCTCCGGTTACGGAGACTCTTGTCTTGCTCTTACTTGCTTTAAGTATTGTACCTATTCCGTTATTCCCCAGTAATATAGATCAGTCAGTCCTAACAATATGGGTCTTATTTAGTAGTAGTAGTTCTTCTTCTTTTTCTTTAAGTTATGGATGGCTTCACACTAATGTAAAGTGTATTTACCAATGTCCAGTGATACGCATAATCGTGTTTGTAAGATATAATTTCAAAATTAATTCAAATCCCAGATAGACTTAATAACAACGATGATAACAAAATTGATGAAGTACCCCACCTTGGATAGTAAAGCAATGGATACTTTACATACCAATTGCAAAGGCCGTTTTGAGGGAAATCGAAAAGGCATGTTTTATCACTTCAACAAGTGAAATTTTGCTTAATCAATTCTACACAAAATAAATATTAATATATTCTACCAAGCAAATGCTAGAGTACTCCCATCTGTGGTGGCTAAAGCACAACTATCGAAGATGCATGATTTATGCTAGATTGGTATGTCATCTATAGTAACTTTCTGTGTCACAGTAAAAAGTTAAGAAAAACACTGTTCTAGTACCCAGATAACGTAGTCAACAAATGAAATTTTTGTTTTACATCATTACTACACAAAGTAAATATTAATAGCTCCTTAAAAATAAGTACTAGAGTAGCCTAATCGTTGTGGCCAAGCCGCCAACTAGCGAAGTTGCGCACTACACAACTCTGAACGTCACGATAGCGTGTTTATGGGACGACAAATTCGATACCTTCCAGATAGTTCGAGATGTAGCTTGGAGCCAGAATGGTCTTCTAATACAGTTAAAATATGGGTATACTACACGTATCCTGAATTTACCTATATAGCTAACAAAAGCCTTACTCTCTTGTGGTAAAAGACAGCTTGATTGATGCTAAAATATTCGCCAGCTTTAGTCACCTATAGCAAGAAACTAAGAGAAAATCTAATCTAACGCAGATATCTCATGAAAACAATCTACATTTATGCTTCACATAACCCCATAAACACTAAATATTACTAGTTCTTTCAAAGTTGCATGGTCATGGCTAAATGGATACGTAGCGTTAAATTCTATTTTGTAACATTTACAGCAAGAAACTAAAAGAAGCACTGTTCTAGTACCCACCCAAATATTTCACAAAACAACTGACATTTTTGATATATCATTCCAAGCAAATGCTAGAGAACTTCCGTCGAAGCGTCCCGACAACCGCTACGAACGTCACGGCGAGGTGTTTATGGGACCGGAAATGTGGTGCCTTCCAGATAACTCGGGACCTACTTGGCGCCAGATTGGACTTCTAATATAGTTTACATTTTGGTACACTGCACATATCTTGAAACTGCACAAAAAGCTCACAAGAGCTTCAGTCTGTTGTGTTAAAAGACTGCTTCTGTTCGACAATTTAGTTACCCATTACAAGAAACTAAGACAAAAATTAATCTAACGACAACAATTTAAGTTTACGCTTAACATAACTACATAAACAAATATTAGTAGCTCTTTTAAAGTTGCATGGTCAGTGCTAAATGGATCTGTAACCTTAAGAACTTTTTGTGACAGAGCAAGAAGCTAAGAAGAACACTATTCTAGTACCCAAATAATCAGACGAAAATATTTGAAATTTTTGATTTATCAATACAACGGAAAGTAAATATTCCTAGCTCCTTCTAAGTAAATGCTAGAATACTCCGTATCGTATCCGTAGCAAGAAACTAAAAAAAAAACTAATTTAGCACCTAGATATTTCATGGCAATAATCTAAATGTATTTTATTTACATAACTACGTAAACACAAATTATTAGTAGATCTCTCATAGTTGCATGATTAATGCTAAATGGATCTGTACCTTATATTCTTTATGCAACATCCATAGCAAAAACTAGAATACTCCCGTCTGCGGTGGCCAAGCCGCCAACTAGCGAAGTTGCAAACTACGCCAAAGAAGCGCTACGAACGTCACGGCGACGTGTTTATGGGACCGCAAATTTGGTGCCTTCCAGATACCCGGGACCTACCTTGGAGCCAGAATGGATTTCTAATATAGTTTACATATATATACACTACATTTTACAGCAACGAGATCCAAACGGCCGCTCAAAAAGTGATGTCCTATACATGTATTTCTTGTTACTTTTCTTATGTTGACATGTTTGCTTTCTGCGTATTTTCACCTTCCTTTGCCAATACCCACATTGTTTTCAACTTTTTATTTACTTCCTGCATGTTTTCTTCTTGATTTTCAATTGTCAAACCAAATACTTATCTCAAATGTCAATGTCAGCCATAGACAACATCCATAGATTTTGCAGAGTAGTAGTAATATTTGTCCTTTGCGGACAGGCGAAGGTACAAAGCCATACTGCCACATAGAATTTGCAGATCTATGATAGGCAATGCTCCATTCACAGTTCTTTTTTTTTATTTATTTCTTATTATTTACTGTATAAATTATTAAATACAATTTTATAACACTTTCGGCGGGGTTGGCTAGCTATACAATATTATTTGTTTTTACATTTAGTGTTTAAGCTTTTGTTTATTTAAGTATTCATTAATTAATATATATATATTTAATATTATAACATACATATTTATTAACGTATTTTAATTACACTATTGTGTATATACTTGTATTTTACAATTTTATTATTCTTGGTTTGTTCTAGCTTGTTACATAAAGGTTTTTTTAATTTATTTTCGAGTTCATCTAGATTCATATTTTACTTAAAATTTAGCCATGTCCGAACGTGACATAGATAGTGAAAGTGACACGGGGACTTTTTACTCTCTAGGAAGCAGCGACGATAGTTTCATCAGTGTCCCGTCACTTTCTGATACACTCACGTCTACCTTCTCAGATGTCCCTGGGAACTTCAATGTGGTTCATATCAATGCCCAAAGCATTCCGGCTCATTTTCCTGATATACTGGCTAACTTTGACTGTAAGAACATTCACGCTATTCTCGTTTCTGAATCTTGGCTAAAGCCGTGTCTCCCGTCCACACTGTATTCGCTTCCCGGTTTCAATCTCATTAGAAATGATCGATCAGTTGGTAGTGGTGGTGGAGTTGCGATATATTTACGATTAAATATTCCGTTTTCCTTACTCGACTTATCTTCGCAACCTCCATTGCCAAATGCCGGTGAGCATCTTTTCATTGAAATCGGACTCCGTCATTCTAAACTGCTTCTTGGTGTATACTATTGTCCTTCCTTACGTGTAGACTTCTTTTCGTCTTTCGAAAATCTTCTAGAGAGTTTGATCCCATCTTACAGTCATAGTATTATAATGGGTGATTTCAACACATGCTTACTTAAAAATGACTCCCGTTCGACAAGTCTTTACAATATTCTTGAATCCTGTAACTTAGTAACTCTTTCGCTTCAAGCTACTCATCATTTCCCTAACTCAACACCGTCTCTACTTGACCTTATCCTTGTTTCTTCAACTGAACATGTCGCTAAGCACGGCCAGTGTTCAGCTGACGCCTTCTCCTATCATGACTTACTCTTCCTATTTTATAAAATTCGGCCACCTAAGGCCAAAGCTAAAATCCTGTTGCAGCGTAATTTTAGTGGCATCAATCTTGAGAAGCTCAAGGAGGACGCGTCTAACATTGATTGGGAGTCTCTGTTAATGTCTGATTTGCTGGATGACAAAGTAAATATTTTCACATCAGCGTTAATTCGATTGTTCGACGTACATGCTCCTATTCGCCCTGTGAAAGTAAAACACCTACCGGCGCCTTGGCTGACCGATGACATCAAGTCGCTTATGAGCAGAAAAGTGGCACTAAAATCCAAGTTTAAAACGAGACCCACTGACTGTAACAGGAATAACTATGTTGCCATTCGGAATCACTGTAATAAGGTGTGTAGGGATGCTCAACGCCAACATATTCATAGTTGTGTACAAAACGGAAATCCAGCAAAAGTCTGGAAATTTCTTAGATCAATTGGAGTCGGAAAATCTCGCCAAGATAACGTCCCTAAAAATTTAGATCTCAATCTTCTCAATAGACATTTCTCTACTTCGTCTAATTTTAATAAGACAACTAAATTAAATACGCTTAACTATCTTTCCTCTATTCCGACGCCAATTTATACCTCATTTGTCTTTGATCAATTTTCCGCTTGTGATGTTAGGAAGAGCATAGAATCGATAACGTCTAACGCAGTCGGCAGTGATTGTATCAGCCGTAATATTATTCTTCCAATCCTTGACGAAATCCTACCTATTATTTGCCATATCTTCAACCTTTCAATATCCAGCGGGCAATTTCCATCTTCATGGAAAGAAGCTCAAATAACACCCTTACCAAAAAAATCTAATCCCACCTCCTTCACTGAATATCGTCCTATATCCATACTGCCCTTCCTTTCTAAAGTCCTTGAGCGCCTCGTCCATGATCAAATAAGTATATTCCTTAACAAAAACTCTCTCCTTAACCCTTTTCAGTCCGGTTTCCGTCCTGGTCATAGTACTGTTACTGCTTTGGTAAATATTACGGATGATATAAGATTGGGTATGGAGAACAGTAACCTAACTATACTCACACTGCTCGATTTCAGCAATGCCTTTAATACTGTAGATTTCGATATTTTACTCGGTGTGCTGCGCTCTCTTAACATATCTCCAACGGCAATTGACTGGTTTCGTAACTACCTGTTTGGTCGCCGGCAACGTATTCGCATCGAAGAAACCTACTCTTCTTGGTGTAGTACTAGTGCCGGTGTTCCACAGGGTGGCGTTTTATCTCCTTTACTTTTCGCTGTTTTTTTTAACTCTATTTCCAATCAATTAAGTTCTTCTTACCACCTTTATGCAGATGATCTCCAAATATACACTCAAGCTCCATTGGCCAAGTTGTCGGAGGCAGTTAATACCATCAATAATGACTTGACTAAAATATGTGAGTGGAGTAAAAGTCACGGTCTCCAAGTTAACCCATCTAAAACGCAAGTCATTGTTGTAGGAAGCTCCAGACTTAGTTCTCGTCTTGATTGGTCACAGCTTCCGCAAATTATGTTCGATGGTGTCACAATACCCATAAGCAAAATTGTAAAAAATCTGGGGATCCATATAGACTCCAATCTTACTTGGGGCCCACAACTGCAGGAACTCAGTCGCAAGATTTTTGCATCGGCAGGATCTTTAAGAAGGCTACGCAATTTTCTGCCAACGGCCACTAAAATTGCACTTGCACAATCCCTTCTCCTTCCTATATTAGATTATGCAGACGCCAGCTATCTTGATCTTACTGAGAGCCAACTTGATAAACTTGAGCGCCTTCAAAATTTTTGTATAAGGTTCATATTTGGTTTACGCAAATATGACCATGTTTCTGAATTTCGTGGAAGACTCAAGTGGCTGCCAATCCGCCATCGCCGGAATGCTAACATACTATCGCTTTTATACAACATTTTATATAATCCGACAACTCCCTCTTACCTTAAAAAACGGTTTGAATTCCTTCATGAAACGCATTCGAGGTTCCTAAGGTCATCAGAGAATCTGAGGCTGAAAACACCAATGCATTCCACAAACTTCTTTCATAAATCCTTCACTAATCAAGCTGTACGCTTGTGGAATGCATTGCCTGTTACGGTCCGACGTGCAAAGACGTTGCATTCTTTTAAAACAATGGTTAAAGATCACTTTTTCCTGGTTGGATAATGTAATAATTGCTGTCATAATTGGATTGAATTAGATTTATATGTTTAGTATATCAAGTCCTGTGTATCAATATGTATGTAGTAGTATTTTATAGAATATATATCTTTATAGTGTACGCCACCAACTGCCCTCTATTTTTATCTGTTGCTTCTTCCAACGTACTGGTTGTCTGGAAGAAATTGCTCTTAGCAATAAGACCGCCAATTGTGCCTCTATCTTAAGTTAATATCACATTGTATTTTTCTGTTCGCTGGTGTACAATAAAGAATACTCTATCTATCTATCTATCTACATTTATCTCAGTCACGGAGTTATGCGGTTGTTTTACTGCCAAACTTGCAATATTCGTGCCGTTACGAAGTTGTGATAAAGTCTGGATTTTACATTAGCGAATTATAATTTAAGTTTTCCAACTTTGATTGGTTACTAGTACGGGAAGTCTTTGAACTTGTGTAAAGACGGAGTTATGGGTAGTAAAATAATTTGTTATAATAAATAAATGTAAATACCGGCACGTCTTTATTTCCGAAGCGTGTTTCAGAGTTGTACTGTATATAATGATCATTTATTTGAGAAACATACAGTAATGCAAGGTTATTGGGTCTCAATATACCTAATAGAGAGCAAACCTATAGTCATAGCGAACACCGGCAATTTCAGAATCCTGAATGCAGCAAAGAATTTTTGGTAGAAAAAAACACACACACCGCCTATATGCTCCAAGCGAGGGTGGCAGACGTAAGTACACTTATACAGTACTGTATACCCACTTTTTGCCGACTTTGTGGGATTCCATGTAGAAAAAACCTTCATTAATACTTTGTCTTATCTAAGTTGATTCTAAACAAGGATCTTGTGATCAACAGTTGCACCATGCACCACTAAGCCAATGAGCCAGACTATCGTAAGAAAGTTTCAGCAAACTAATATGTATGGACAAAGCTGCTCACCTCGGCGAACTTTGGAGGAGCGCTTTGCCCTGCGATTAATATCAAGCGAAGCTCCCCCACTAGGATTTATTCCTGTGTCGTGGGTGAACATGACAATTCACATACACAAACACCCAGACTGATACAAATAATTGTGGGTTACACAAAGACTTACCCCTAAGGGGTTCGATCCCGTGACTATTCGATCCAGTGGGTGGCACGGCTTAAGCTCTGCGTCATCCGTCCGCCGAATTTTGGGGGACACCTTTGTCTTACAGCAAACGTATTCCGGCTGATGCTGTAATGTTGTATCAAGCTGGGCAGTCTTTTGTAATAGTTTTAGAAAACTAAAGAGTTTACAGATAAAGGTGAAGCACCTTACAGAGATCTAATTCTACTAATATTATAAATGTAAAAGTTTGAATGTTTAGATGTTTGTTACTCAATCACGTACAATCGGCTTAACGGATTTGGTTAAAATTTAGCACACAGATAATTTATTATCTAGATTAACACATAAAATACTTTTTATCTCGGAAAAATGTAAGATTCCTGTCTAAAGTCAACGCGGACGAAATCGCGAGCAGAAAGTGGTTAATAATAAAGCAATTGAAAACAATCTCAAATTAAAATCTATACGCTCTCTAGTTCTTTTAATATATAAGCTTCTTGACGCAGACCTCTTTTTAATTTAAAATACTATCAGTTTTACCTAAACTATGTAATGAGACAATTTGTAATCCACTCAAAGATTACCCCGAAATACAATTTCTGAGCTTGGCTTAATGAGATTTGGCGTGTGGGACACTGAATTACATAAGTTAAAGTTAAGCTTTTAATAAAGCGGTTTAGATGCGAAAAAAAAATAATGGAAACGACTATTAAGAATTTTGAGGTTTACAGAATGGAACATCTAGTGTACTTGTAAAAAAACTGGCTATATTTTAGGTCTAGAAACATAACAATGAATAATAGGGTCATGACTTTAAAACTTAAGTCCGACAAAGTCCAATTTTTCTATTAAAATATTCTTAGTCGCAGTCTAGACCCTGAATTTGTGCACAGGTACTTAATCGTAGCAAATATAATAATAATGGGCTTGCCATAATTACTTTAGGACTATACATCATCAGTGATGTGTGGGTGTGCAAAGTACACCTCTGCTACTTTTCTTGATGATTATAGGCTTAATAGTATATTCATAAAATACTGGAATTCCTTTCTGTGTGAAAGATAATCTAAATTAAAGACACATGCAAATGTTTATAGCTCTAGTCAAAGTCAAAGTAAATCATTTTAATTAAAAAGCGTTTTTTTAAATAAGCTTTTCTAGCACTCACAACGAAAATATCTCAGTTGAGGAGTTTCTATGGCTGATGGAGCCGTAAGGCTCCATCATCAGACCTTGGACACCATACGGGTCTAAAGTTCTCGAGAATACAAATCGAACGGGCGCATACACGGTGAGGTTATATTGAGTAGCCGTGTCAATCCATTGGCCACCTTTCGGCTTCATCATCAGACCCTGAAGACTATCTGATTGTAAAGTACTCGTCAACACCAATCTAACAACTCTAAACACAATAGGGTTTAGTTGTATAATTCACTTTATCCTCTGGCCACCTTCCGACTTCATCATCAGACCAACTTTATGGTACCATATTGTTGTTTTTAATAAAACGTAGCCCCACACTAGGATTAATTTCTGTGTCGTGGGAGCATTTACAAACGTGAAAATTCACATACTCAGATACCCAGACCGAAAGCAATAATTGTGGGTCACACAAAAATTTGTCCCGTGCGGGAATCGAACCCGTGACTATTCAACTCAGTGGGCAGAGCGGTTTAAATTCTTAACTACTGCGCTATTCGTCCGTGAAATATTATTTCATAGACATCGATTTTACATACGTATGCCAAACTCAATCAGATATTCGCAAATGCTTGAAAAATGAATCACAAGATTTGAACCGGAAAGATAGATAGAGAGCCAGGCATATGAACATTGCAAGTTATATAAAATATTGTAAAAAAAACTAAATGCGGGAGATTGCCGTCAGGAACGAAGTTCTTCTCAGACAATTTAACTCACTGTTAATAAAATGATTAGTTATTAAAAAACGATTTTATTTAACGAGTGTATACTCAAATCATCGAGCACATTTAACTAATACACGTGAAGTAAACAAGTATGGCGGCCAGCACATACGATAACATTCAAATTACGCCAGGCGGAACGTCTCATAAGGTTTTTCTCGTTATATTACGATTTCTACCTCTCAACTCCTACCGCAAGCCGCGTTAGGGACTTATAAATATCGTATAGGCCAATACAAGAGCACTTAAAAACGTCAAAATTATTACATTTTTACATCTACCACCGGACCGGAATGCGGCATCCGAACACAGTTGGCGACTAAAAAGCGTTCATCAGGGTTCAAAGGACCACTACTTGGCCTGTGACGTGACCACAGGCCACTCTATCTATCTATCTATATCATCACGCCAGATTCCTTACGGGGTAGGCAGAGAGTACAGAGTTCCAACAGGCTCTTTCCTTACATACCTCTTTGGCTTCCTAGAGGAAGACTAGTAGAGAGTAGACTCTCATAGTTCGTCTCACACACGCTCGCCGGTTACGGAGACTCCTGACTTGTCCTTCAGATAAGACCCGGTCTATTTGGTCATGGTAAGATAGTCTAGGTCTTCCCCGGTACCTACATCCTTCCACTTTCGCATTGTATATCAGTTTTGTCATTCTTTCTTCGGACATTCTTTCTATATGCCCGAACCAACGGAGCATACCCTTTCTCATCTTTACACCGATACTCTCTTTCATACCTATTTGCTTTCTTACTACGATATTACGAATACGGTCGGTCAGCTTCACTCCGGACATCTTCCGCAGAGCTCGCATTTCCACCGCATTTATCCTACTTTCATTCTCCTTCTTACATACCCAGATCTCGCAGCCATATAAAAGCGTTGGGACAAGCACTCCATTATGTATGGCCAGCTGCGCCTTTCGGTTTAAGTGCCGGCTCCCAAGTAGCTTTCCCATCGCGCCATTCACTCTGTTCCCTGCACTCACTCTTCTCTCTATGTCAGCGGTGTATTTTCCATCCTTACTGAATGCGCATCCAAGATATACAAACTCATTCACTTGCTCCAGCACATCGTTACCAACCACAATCCTTGCTTTCGTTCTGGTTTCTTTCCGTTCAAAAACCATAATTTTGGTTTTCTTCACATTCAAATGTAAGCCATTTGAATGTGAAGAACAGGCCACTCTTACCACTAAATCTAGTAGTCATGAGTTCGAGCCCAAATGCTTGTGTGACCCAAAAACATTTTAATTTCAGTGTTTATAAACGCATCTACGATACAAGATGATTGCTGGCGTGGGCAACTTAAAAAAAACTAAATAATGAAGGAATTGCGAGGTCTGTATCGGAAAAGACATGTTGAAACTCTGTAATTTGACAGACGATTTAGCGCAGTAATTAAGAGCTTAAGCAGATCCGCGGGTTCGATTCCCACTCGGGACAAATCTTTGTGTGACCCATAATTATTTGTTTTGGTCAATTGGTATTTGTGCATGTAATTTTTTATGTTTGACCCACGGCACAGAAATAAATCATAGTGTGGCGCTGTTATTTCTTTTTATTTAATTCTGCCTACCCTGTAAGGTATCTGGCGCGACAATACAGATAGATAGAAAAAAATAACTTGCTCCATTTATCTGCCTTGGGCACAGGACTAGAGCAAATTACAAAACAGAAAAAAACCCTCTGAATAACCTATGACACTAAGCAGACCGTTATATTAGCAATAGACCCATGTGGGACCTAACATCGTCGAAGAAATGTGAATATACACAACATTCTAGCCACCCCCGTATAAAAAATATATGGGCGGGATCATATACATTTACATAGGTGCTCAACACACGTTTGGTAAGTAAGTTTCAGTGTAGACATATTGTTAATACACCGCACATACAAAATATAAATTTAGACGTGTGTCCGTAAGACGTTTTAATTTTTTAAATATTCACCAATCCACTTTCCATTTTCATTGGAGATGTCTCAATTCGTAATGACCGTACATGTAGTTCCTACGGTAGTGTTGCTATCTATATCTGGGATTATCTTCCTTGCTCCATAGTAAGCAACTCAGCGCAGCCTTCTTCGCCTAATGCAGCGGAACACCTCTTCATTTAAGTTACTCTAAACTATCATAAAGTTCTTTTGGGTGTTTATTACTGCCCCTCTCCTCAAATTAACTTCTTTACTTCTTTTGAAAGCCTCCTAGAAGACCTGACCCCGTCATATGAGCTACTGTGGCGCAGTACATAGTCATTATTTAGTAAGTTTTCAAACGAATATACTAGTTACACGCATTTATACTAGATGGCGTTTGTAGCACATTCTAAAAATAATTTTATTGGAAACTCTTCTTTTTCTTTAAGTTATGGCTTCACACTATTTTAATTATTTAGTGTTTTGCCAGTGTCCAGTGAGATATATAATCGTGTTTGTTTGAGTTAATTCGACTCCCCGATGAATTTGATGACAACGATGATGATAAGAAATTAATGAAGTATCCACCCCACTCTGAATAGTAATGCGGTGGATACTTTACATACCAATTGCAACGGCCGTTTTGAGGGAAGTCGAAAAGGCACGTTTTATCACTTTGTTACAATTACCTTCACTCATGCACATATAAGAACACATAATGGTTAATATTCCACCAACATTAGCCATTATTAGTCGAAATAACACAAATTTTGGAAATTAAAACAAATTGACTACATCACTCTTCGACTTCCCGCCAAAAAGCCTCTATTGGAAACTCTTTAAGCAAAGAAGGAACAGATGTATTCAATATAAACAAACTACTTTCCCGACTTAAACTTTAAAATCAAACCAGAATATTAAATCCAAATTCACGGAACACAAATGTATAGCGGAGTGTTTGAGCGTACAATCAAGATATGCGGAAACTCGATTCGAACACAGTCGAGGGTTCCGCTTTTAGCGATGTGACAACGTTGTGTATCGCTACGACAGAATTATATTCGAGTATCGTATTCAATTCAAGGTCAAAAATGTCACTGTATTGGCATTGTATAATATAAATCGGATAACTGAATATATCGGTCAGGTGAAACTCATGGCTGTGCCTCATGTGAAGGCTACAAATAATCGAATTGTATAATGTAATCTTTTAATTGTAACAAGTATCAGGTATGTAACAACTTCTGTGAAATAAAGGATATTTTTTTTTAATTTTGATCATTTTAGATAAGTGATTATTTATAAAAATTCGAAGAATTTTTATCTGAATTAACATACAAAGGTTAAGCTAAACGTCACGATATTTCAAATTTAAACTTGAGCTATTACGTAACATCAAGAGAAAAAAAAACAATTGTGTGGTTTTATGAAACCACGGTAAAAGTGAAACATATTGGCCTTGGCTGCTCTGGCGAGCGCCTTTCACTTTATCCCTACTCCGCGGCCGACCGTCACGCGACATGCAACACACAGACCAAAAAGTTTGAGACGATCTAATAAAAGTTTCACTTTAAAAAGTTTTCGATTCAGTTCTCTACATTCCATATGAACTCCTTATGTTATATATATTCCCATTAACATAATTATTGCACACCTTATGACGAATTACTGTATAAATTTACGTGTAGAAATAACCAAAATGTTACGTTATAAACTAAAGATTAAATCGTTAATTTAGCACTATTATCTTTTGCTTCAACTAGGAAACTCTATTAATAAATTAACTATTCATAACGTCAAACTTCTATTTCTCATAATCTATATTTCCACAAGATCGATTTCCAATACTAACATCGATTAGCACTATCAAACAGTATCACATATTACACACCCAAAAATCAATTGAATCAGTTCAGGACGGAATCACGGTCCACCAAACATAGCGTAAAAATCAGTACCTGATTCAATAATCAACAATTAATAGGCGCAACACTAATTACATGTCCTACGAACGCCTCTGTGGAGACCTATAAGATAATATTTACGTTTGACGGGGACCTTATAGCTTTTGATTTAGCGGTGATTTTTGATTAAATGTTTATTTGTTAACTTTGTGAAATCAATCCGCATAGAACAGACAAGTAGCAAGTAAGAAAGGCTTTATAAGGGAAAAATACTAGATTATTCTTTAAAAGAACAGGCGTACTAGAGTGGCCAGATACCGCAATTATTTTTGAGTATTGTAATAATTTAGTGCTGGATTTTTTCACACTCATTACATAAAAATGTTTTTGGGATATTTTTAAAAAGCAAATTGACTCCTGTGTTTTTACTACAGGAATAGCCAAAGGTGAGTAGGTAAGTACACATTTTTTCACAAATATATGTTATTAGTGACTGCGTCTAGTGGTGTATGGTGTGGCTGGCGATTGATAGACCAAATAGACCGTGTCTTATCTAAGGGCAAGTCAAGAGTCTCCGTAACCGGCGAGCGCGTATTAGATGAAACTATGAGAGTTGAGGAAGCCAAAGAGGTAGCCTAGAGGCATCTTTGCCTTTCTGCCTACCCTGCAAGGGAACTGCCGTTATGATATAGATGGATACATAGATTTATAGATAAAATACTATGAAAATTATTATATTTATTTTTAGTTTGATATAGTGATATTGGGCTGTTCTATGGAAAAACTTCGGTATAATGGTCATAGGCTTACCCTCTGTTACGTTGGAACCTAACATCGTTGTTGATGTGAATGTACATACGTACGTATCCCTGCCACCCCAGCATCATTACTTCCTGCTGTCGATAATACCAAAGTAACCTTTACTGTCCTACTACTAGTAAAGGGTTTCTCTCACAAATCGGGAATAGAGAGAACAGAAACATACTCTACTACATCGACCCAATGCGGATTAGTGTGGTCAAGTGACCTACTATTAGGACTTATCAAGCCGCCTATATGACATCCAAATCGGCTTAATGACTACCACATGAAATAGCGATCGGGACCCGACGGTGCTCCAAAAGGTACATTAAGCGGTCGCTCGCTAAAGTGGTGTATTCACCAAAGGTACGGTATTTTCACCAACCCATCTCAGACTAACCGAGTCGATCGCTACCTAACCTTGGTGATCGCTAAAAATATTGTTAATCTGGAGAGCTACAAATGCCTGCTGTTGAAGCTAGAATAAATTTTCGCATATTTTAAATACTGTACTAAGCGAAACGCGTAAGATCCAACGTATTTTGGTAATAGCATCAATTTCTGAAAGCGCCCGCCTACGTACGCCATCACCGCGCCACAATATAAATACGTACAGACGGTCAGCTCCATAGAACGAGTAAAACATGAGATGAAGTAAATGAGCACACTCATAAACACGTGCTTACGACAATCCTAGATCAAGTTGGTGAAGTGGTCCAACATACTTCATAGACAAACAGGGAGAAATAGAGAAGAGCTGAGTTTCTACCCGAGACACCTAGTATTTTCCTCAGCCCCATAGTGACACCACAAGCCAAGACCTTTCCTCCTCGAGGCAACCTTGAGTTAGTTGCCCCCTTGCCCTTCCAGCTAGAGCGTGGTTATTGCAGTTTTGCCCTTTTGCCTGGTGAAACTGTAAAGGCGGCTTAGCTGCGTAGCTGTAAAAAGCTGTAAAAAGTAGCTGTAAATACGGCGTAGATCATTCAAAGACACTCACAAAAAGGAGCCGACCTTTTACCTATCTATCTATATCATAAGCCAGATTTATTAGAGGTAGGCAGTACGTACTCCCTGCCTACATCTAATAAATCTGTAGAGAGAACTCTGTAGAGTTCTAACAGATTATTTCCTTACAAACCTCTCTGGCTTCCTCCACTCTCATAGTTAATCTCATACACGCTTGCCAGTTACGGAGACTCTTTTCTTGCTGATCTTCTGTATCTACTGATTTTGTGGCTTCGCCCCGCGCCCTTTTATTACGTGCGTTTATTTTGATAAGTCCTCGGAGGTTTCCGTGGGAAATTGATAATTATTTCGCGATCGCTCTAAATGTGTACGGGGCCTTTGAAAATTAAGTTTATTCTAAAATTATTAGGGTAAAAAATATGGGTAAAGTGGATTTCTATTGTAATATAATATATTTGAGGGCCCACGGCAATCGACAATTTATCGACTGGGACAGTGACAGTGATGCAATTACTTCACAAAAGAATAATAAGGGGCGGATATATAGAGCGCGAGCTTCGAAATAAATGACGTACTCGTATGTGGAAAAAAAAATTATATGTTTTCTAAACACGATACTACAAAATATTTTCATGTAAACCAGAACAATTCGGGTGCTATTATTCTTCTCAATCTGTAGAAGGTTCTGATCAGTTATCACGTGGGTATGTAGATTGACATCTCACTATTTATCACTTATTCTATCTAGACTAATATTAAATTATATCTATTCAGGATTTTCTTATAAGTAAATCAAACTTCATATTAATTCAATACTCCCCACGCCATCACGCTTTCAACAAATAGAGTTATTTGTACACGAACCCTCGACAAGTAAACTCGTCATAGATAAAATAATAACGCGTACACACAATCCAGACATGAAAATAAACAAGCGACGCAACAGTAGACGCGGCCATTTTGCTTCTAATAGGACGTTCTTTATTCAGTGTGACATCTAGCTTATATTGATATCGGCTTGTTTCGAAGGCGCGTGTTGGATAGACGTTTACATTTTTTTTTACCTTACTAATCTACCACCGAATCGGATCGCGGTCTCCGCTGAGAAGATCCAGCAAGAGACTCGCGGGCTTGTCTTTTTTTTGTCTAATTCTCCATTAATTAAACATCATTTACACGATCCAGCTTCAGTGTGATGCCTTACGACTGCGATATGATACTAATATTAATGTTTTTAAATATATGTAATAATGATAAGCTAAAGGATTCTGGGTGGACCAGTCTCCACAAGCAGCACCCACGAGTACGACTATTTGAGCAGCCATCACCTGTCTCGGCCACACTACAGAACTTAAGCCGAGGACATTGCGGAATATGCCCGTAAGAAGACGTTCTACATTCTGAGGATTGAGAAGCTGAACTCGCAAAACAATGCGGAATTTAATCCCTTTGTCGTACGAATTTCCACCACAAAGCTGGAGACCTTCATTACCGAGTTCTAGTGAAATGGAGTCGTATTCAGAAGATTTCGTGGGAGACTGAGAGACACCACTGCACAGCGTAACATGTCGCCGGCAACACATCTAACTTACTTTATAAGTTTTTTTATGTGATATGTATGTTAGTCTATAAGATATATATATATATATATATATATATATATATATATATATATATATATATTCTATAGGCCTGTAAGTTGAACAATATTATTTTTGTACAATTTCAGTTGCCTTAAAATAAATGAGAGTTATTAAAAAGTATATTTTTCACCGGGGTGGACATTTTTTATTGGGCACAATTAAGTTACCTTTGATCACCCAGGTGAATAAAGCATGAAATAAACTGATTAACTCATCTGGATAGACTGATTTATTTAAAAAAATAACACGTTGCCCAATTCTAGAATTCTTTGTTGAAGTTGCGTTAGCAAACATTTACATACAACCCAGACTGGAACAAATATTTATGGGTTACACAAAGATTTGTCCCGAGCGACAATCGAACCCTCGACTACTCAATTTAGGGACTGGAGCGGCTTACGCTTTTAACCATTAGATCAAGTCGTTGACGATAAGAAACATGCCTTGCTTATTAGATAGGGTTCTTTTAAAGAAGAAAAACTCATAACTATCCAACCTATACAATTTTCCAATCATACTTATACTTTACTCCGAACCAACCAAAACAGTAATCTTTCCATTATTTACTAAACAATATTGAGGTTTCGTACTATAAAGCAAAACACTTTTGTAGGTATATCCTGAACAAGGTAAGCGGAAAAGTTGTATTTTTTCTTCTCAGTACCCTCATAAAAACTAGATCCCAATAATCTGTATTTATTAAAGCATCCCCACGGACGTGGGACCATAAGTTTGTAGATTAGAAACTAACGGAATAAGTTTCTTATACGATGTCGGTTCTGGAGTAATCTGTGGCCAGTAGTATGGTAAGAATGGAGGCGGCAATTTTGTTAATAAACAATTGACGATAAATAAAAATCTGTTGTCGGAGGTAAGGCTTATCTCCAAATAAAAATATGATAGATGGCTTGGTTCAGTGATTAAGAGCTTAAGCCGCTCCGCCCACTGTATTAAGTTGTTACAGGTTCGATCCCCGAACATGAAAAATCTTTGTATTTCGTATAAACATTTGTTTCTTTCTGACTGCCCTTAAATAAGAATTATAATCTACAACAACAACAACAACACATCATCACGCCAGATCCCTTGCGGGGTAGGCAGAGAGTACAGAGTTCCAACAGGTTCTTTCCTTACATACCTCTCTGGCTTCCTTCACTCTCGTAGTTCGTCTCATGCATGCTCGCCGGTTACGGGACTCTTGACTTGTCTTTCAGATAATTCTATTCTACTGTATGTAAATGACATAATCTCTCTCACAAACTTAGGCGAGGAAGATTATACCATACATCCACGAGGATATTGTGCGGATTGGTAGAGACAGTTTAATGGTCACTTGCTGTTAGAACTTATTATGACCCCTATAAGCCATTCAAGTTGAGTTAACATTATAAAACTGGTAATCATGACTAACGGATTACCATGCCTTCCAAAGCACGGGGGTATATCAATATTGAAATTCTCCAAAAAGTCACCCATATCCAACTGACTGAGTCTATCTATCTATCTTTAAAATCACGCCAGATTTCTTGCGGGGAATGCAGAGAGTACAGAGTACTGACTGCGTCGACACTAACCTTGATCGCTATAAATATCGCGATCGTACGATGCTATGAGCACGACGAAAAATTTTAGCAGCCTCTTAAAATACTTCCCTATCTGTCTATGTATACTTGCTCAGTGAAAGGTCACACAATTTGATGGATAGCGACTTCAAGTTAGAATGTAAAATACATATAAAATACGAACAAGTACAGAACTAGTACTTGGTAATACCGCATCCGACATATTATATTTTCTGTACGTAAAAATCAAACAAGTTGAACGTAACAAGAAGTTGGTCGCAAATTCGTCGATCTACCCTCGTTCGGGTTACAAGTTAATTAGGAAATAAATGGAATACCGAATGGGTACGTTGGACAGATCAAACTGAAGGCTTAGCACGAAAACGACGTTGACGTTAGCGTGATACTGTCGAGTTTATATGTCGTCCTTTTCACACTACAATATTACTAAATATAGATAAACGTGACAGCAAACTCGCTAGCGTCACGTTAACATCTATTTTTCCGTGCTAAGTCCTCAGATTGATGTTAGCATGATGCTCTCCAGTTAATATTCCGTCCTTTTTACACAAAAAAATACTAAATAAAGATAAATGGGTCGGCACGATTTTTCGACAACGTTACTATAACTTCAATTGGTTCACTTAGCCTTCTGATTGTTGATTTTGCTCCAATGTTGGCTAGCACTTAGGCTTCGACCGCCTTTGCAACTGAAATTTTGCAACCAGTTACAATGGAGGCTTTCAATTACTTAACCTAATTGTAGAATCCAGTACCAGTTACCAAATTTGTTCCTGTTTGTTTAGATTTTATTTACATTTTATTTGTTTTTGAGTATCATTAAGCACAGTTACATTGATGTAGTATAAGATTGCAATACTGGTGAAAAAATGAAAAAAGTCCGCGTAACCTGACAGCAGCGAAATGGAATAATTGATTATGAAATATTAAAAAAAAAAATGATGAGAATGCTTTGATGCCGATCAAACTTAATATGTGAACGTGGAATTGATCAGAGTTACTGTTAGTGTCAGCATAAAAATCGTTTTTTTCTGAAAATTTCAGAAGAAATTTTTAATATTCTTTATATGTGCAAATACTCGCATCTCTGCGTGGCTACAGAGTCTTAGCGATCAGCAAGGTTAAGCAAGGTTTGGTTTGTTTGGCCTCAGATGAATGACCGATTACATCATCCTTCATCTTCATTCCAAAGATGTCTAGCACAGGGTGTGTACCCTTTCTTTCCAAAGATCGTCACAAAAACGAGCCCACATTATGAGTTTTCATTGTGAGGGGCTTGCCCACTTCAAGTTTTCTGGTATGTGGTTCCTATTCTTAGCACCTCAATTCTCATAGTATTATCATATGCAGCTAGCTATTAAGTAACAAAAAATAGTTCAGTTAATTTTTCCTTGACAATAGTGTAAAAAAAGTAATAAACGCTTAGAAAATATTTTTAATTCCGAACCACAAAGGTAGGTGTTAAATTAATTAGGTTAAGCTCCGATTTAATCAGGCTTTAATAAGTGGTTCCGTGTTAATCACACGTCCGACGGGCGCTGGCTGCAGTTGTAGTTAAACTGTATAGCGAAGTTAACTGGACGTTACAACGATAGCACATTCTTAAGATATGAGCGGAAGCGATTTAATAATTTAAAATTAGTTTGTAGATAAAAATTGTTTGTTTGTAAGCAACAGGAAGAGCCAAGCCCAACTTTTTATACTATATTATAAGATATAAGATAAGAAAAATAACCCAAAGTAAAAGGGGGAGAGCTATAATAGTAGTTTTTCTTCAAGGTCGAATAAAACATTAGGAAACATTCAGGAGAAAGTCTCTGCAAGAGAGCTTAAAATTGCCAAACTTGAATAACAGTACTAGTTCGCCCTTTGTGTTACGTGTGATGTTGTTTATGTCCAATAACTATTTGTTACATTATTGGTGCACAATATAGAGTTTATCTATCTAGCAGTGGGCGAAACGCATCATTTGTGTAGTAGTGACGGCATTTGGGGCAGAAAGGTTATTAAGTGACGATCACGTACCAGAAAACATAGATCGAGTAAGCTCTTCCCCACAAAATACACTCATCACTAAGACCTAAGTCCTGCTGTGGACGTTTTTTGGCAGATAATGATGATGTGATGTAATTTATGTGCATGTTATTAGAAGACTTCACTTTAAAAATGAATTTATTTTTATTTTAATGAACAAAGACAAGATCAGGATTAAGTTGTTGTGACTAAATTAGATGACTAAACTTGTTTTCCGCCCGAATTGGTAAGATATAAACCAAGTATAAAACATCCACAGGGAAGACGAGACATTATTCTAGCAATCAGTACCAACACAAATCCCGGCACGATTCTAAGCTCTAGTGACTTGTCCCAAATCCAGAATAGTTAGGTGGGAGCAGCCATTAACTCTGTTATGGGATGGGTAAACGAACATTTTTTATTTGCTTGTTTCCGCGCCGGCCGCTAAGCGAACGGTGGGTCTAGGGGTTGTTTTTTCAAAGCAGTTAATAGCCTTCTACAAACTGACGTTTTCACTTATTTTCATGAAGGATTTCCTAGGGCATTCTATATATGTGGCAGAGGAAAATTCAATCAAGGTACTTGCTTTTTTTCGTACGAGTAAGAGTTTTGTCCAGAATATCCGGACCATATTGAGATTGTTCTGTATAATAAGTTTAGATTAGTTATTGTTAAAACTTTATAAAATTAAAATGAGTTACGATAATCTTTTATTTTTGATGTTGGAATCATCACCATAATTATTATCAGTCCACTACTCGATATAATCCTATTCCAAAATACGCCGCTGAAATCTGTCTTCGACTCTTCTCTTACAGTCTCTGCCACCTTGCGTATATCCTTGTTCCACCTAGCTGCAGGGCATCCTACACTATGTTTGCCGAACCACGGTCTACATAAAAACACGTTAACCCCTAGGAATATCGGATCTTCGCAGAATAGGTATGGCCAGCCCATCGCCACTCTAACTTGCTATTTCTGTGGGTTATATCAATGACTTTAGCTCTTTTCGGATCATTTCGAATTTGATCTTATATAGAAACTTCGATCCGCACCCTTTCTCTAAGCTATCTTACGTAGTTCAAAATATATACATGAGACGCCAAGTTGATATCAAAGTATATTTGACTTATAGAAAGTATAAATCTTCACCTACATATGCTATACCTCGTCTGGAAACGTCTTAAACTTATAAAAGGCAATTTAAAAATCCATTCACAGTATCATACATCGAACTACTACATTTTAAAGAACTCTCATTTACGGAGTTCGAAGCGATAGCAACATGGTGGAAATGCGAAGTCTAGCTGAAAACGTTTCGCTAACCTTCGGTATACGTTGACGGCAAGATTTGTTAAAAGTTGTGTACGAATATCTCGGTGCTATGAGAGTTTTCAAGCGATTCTGGCTCTGGGTTCCAGCGATGACGGAAAATATGTATTTTAATTTAATTCCACTTTAAGTAACTGCTTCGATGGCCTAGTGGCGCGAATTCTCGTTTGTTGTCCGAGGTATGGAGTTGTATCTGGTTTAATGGTCGGTAATGAGTTTGCCCCCCGTTACCTTGTACCTTCTACGGACTTAAAATCGTAGGCAATATGTGGGTGTACACAGAAATACTTTGGCCGCCCCCGTTTGAGAAGTGTAGGTGTGATGGGGTATATTGATTTGACGACTAACACTCAGACCGAAACAAATACTTGTATGTTATACAAAGATTTGTCCCTTGCTTGCTTGATTTGGGATCTACGTCGCGACTATTTGATGCGGTGAATGGAGTGGCTTGAGCTGTTAGGTACTATACTAAGCAGTTTGGTTGATGGCTGAAGGTGGAACTCATATTTATTACACGGTATCTCGTCCAATAAAGTTGTTAAGATTATCAACCGTTCGGATACTCAAATGCAAAAAAAAGAAGCAAAAATAGTAACATAAAAGAAAGCAATAAATCAGATTCAATTCCAGTTCTTCACAAAAACTTGAAAAAAGACATTCTTCAAGAACAAACTCTTCAAATAAAAATGAATAGGTACTACTTAAAACACAGTTAAAATTTAAGTCTTAATCCTTGCGATTAAGACGCAACAATCCGATCCTGGGTATACGAGTTAGAAAGATTCTGCAAAACCGGGCGCACGCAGAATCGTGAAACACAAAGAAAAACGTCTCTTAGACTGCTTACATACGGCTAAAATAGTCCCCAAACTTTTGTAGCTCGAAAATCTTCATGAAATTTGAAGTCAGAGGGCTAAGCACAAAAACATTGACGTTAACCTGATGCTGGTGAGGAAGCGTGTTCTCACGTTCATGTTTATTTGGTAAATTTGTAGTGTAAAGAGGATGACATACTAACTCGTTAGCGTCATGCTAATGTCAATATTTTTGTGCTGGGCTCTCGGTGGGTATATAAACGGATAGTGCGACAAAAATCTTTTGGCCCATAGATGACATTGACAGGATGCCTTGGTGTGAAATTAGGGTTAACATTTATTAAAATTTTCCTTTTTCCAAGGAGATATTTCAACAGGTGGGTCCGCAAGATTACTAATTAAAAAAAGAAAGTTCATAGCAAACGGCAACTCTGCGATTGTCATTTCACTCGATGACAGCGTTAGTGCCGAATTTTGCCGGCAGCCTAAAGGTTTTGTTCGATTGTATTTCTATCAGATACGATACCTCAAAATATAATATTCACGTCACATTGCCAGTGCAAAATTTAATGTATAAAAATATTTTGCTGGGACAGTCTTCACAAGGAGATCCTTAAAACAGACACTGTCACGCCTACATTTCCCAAACGGACTATGGAAAACTAGTCGCTTGTACACCCACATTTCGCCAAGGTTATCAGATCCCAGTGGAATAGGCGCAAGCCTATTGTAAGTATAATTTCGGATTTCGGACTGCCACTGAGATTTTCTCGATAGACAAACGCCAATACCACTTTGTCTTACACAGGATCCGAAACCAGAACATTGTTATTGTTAGCCGTACCATGTCTCACTATAGGGGCTATATTTTGAGCTCTTATGATTAAAAACTTCAGATTCAAAAGTTAACTCTAGCTCCCAACAAGTTATAGATAAAATTTCAATGCAATGGTCAGCCGGAAATACGTAATCGAGAAACCGTTCTTTAGCACAGAGGAGAGACTTAAAACTGTCTCCTTTGCAACTGAAATAAATATCATACCTTTTATACTAGCCAGATGCTATCAGTAGAAAAAGCTTGCTACAGTATTTTAACGGTATTATGTGCGTTTTATAAAATGGAACATGGGGATCGAATTTATATAATTAATCTAGAGGCTTAGAATATAGATGGTGATCACAAAGTCCTGTCCCGAATTCTACGTTGAAAAAGTGTCTTTTTTCTATCAATCAATCCAGCCGATCTCAGTAAAGATGAAAGCATGTGTGATTATTTCACTATAGTAAAAGACCATTCTGATCTGGTAATGGATGAGTTTTCCATCCATTGAAGGACTTAATTTTATCCGAGAGATGCGAGCGCAGTTAGGACACGTCAACAAACCTTTTGAGGTGTTTCTATTAAATTATATTAGCAGTTCGGAATATGGATTTTTGCTTGGTGTAATGGCAACAGGGAGCCCCTATTACATTGGGAGAATTTACTGTTGTACACTATTGAGGCGCTTGTAGCGCTGTATGACCGCAGTGTTCTCACCGATCACGAAGGCTAAGCAGCGTTCGACTCGGTCGGCTTGAGATGGGTGACCGTCTGTGGCATTTTCATATCCGAGCTTCTTAATGTTTGGGATGGCACGTTAAGCCTTTGGTCCCGGTTACCACTTAATGTGGTAGTCGTTGACCCGAGTTGGCAGCCTTATAGGCGGCTTGACAAGTTTCAGCAGCAGGTGGCCACAGTGCACATTGGGGCCGCGTGGTGGAGTATGACCTAATCTCTCTCACCTCGATTTGTAAGAGAAGCGTTTGCCCAACACTGGGACAGTATAGACTGATATTATTATTATTATTACTCATTTGACATTAGCGAAATACTCTGTTAAAATATGGGTCATGGTCACTAACTATATAATCGCGCCAAATCCTTTGAGGGGTAGGCAGAGAGTACATAGTTCTAATATATTCCTTTACATAACAACAAAGTTTTTAACATTTAAATAAAAATGGAATTAATTACACTGGGATCCTCACTCACCTCAATTTGTGAGACCTGATTTATTAAATTGGGATCTAGAATCTTCGGTGATATTCGGTGACACAGTTCACCTCTTTCACTTCTGCTTGAGGAATATTCCCCAAGTGTGACTGGGAGTTATTGTTACAGTTTGTTGGCAAAATATTTCCCTTTGGCATATTCTCAAAGTATAAAAGTCTCAAAGTATAAAAGTATACGCTGCGAAAACGTAAGTGGGATGAATTTTGAGTTTTAACATGTGCCTTATCTGACACAGTATTCTACTCCGCTGTGACATTTTATCTAGAATTGTATCATACGCATAAGGAAATTTAGTTTGAGGGAAATCTATATATATATATATATATATATATATATATATATATATATATATATATATATATATATATATATAGATTTATATATATATATATATATACATATCTATAATATATATCTATAATTCTTTGTTGAAAATCTGTTGCAAAATCGATTTTAATTATTTGCACTATCTTAGTTTCTGCATTCCGGTAAACATTATTTTGCTTATGCAAAGTATTTTTCATTAAAATATTTTTATCCTTTAAAAATGTAGCTCTACACCACCCCGTAAGAGATCTGGTATGATGATATAGATAGATTCTTCTTCAAGTGCCTCTCCATTTCTGGAGGTTGGCCGTCAGCTTTGCGAATCTGCCTCTATTCTGAGCCACACAGAACAATTGCTCAGCGCTGGCGATTCCGGTCCCCTCCCTAATGTTCCGCAGCTAAGATTTCTTCTGTCATCCAACGCGTCTTTTGTCCTTAATTTTGCCCATCATTATCAATTAAAGCAGGCGATATCTATCGTGGCCCAGCAAGTGTCTAAGATATCCGATTTTTCGTTTTATTTTGGTTTGCATAAATTTCGGGTCATACCAATACGCTGGAGAACTTTATTATTGATGCCTTTCTGTGCCTAGATTATACGGAGCACGCGTCGGTAGCAGCACATCTGTAATGTTTCGCGACGCTTCTTGGTGCCCTCCTTAATAATCCACGCCACGCGCTATATAAATAGATAGATAGTTCCATACTTGTTTGCGGATAAATAAATATATCAATATTGTCTTTTTCCTGAGTTGACTTACATTACTGAGTGTTTATTTCCATAGTAAAATTTACATAATTTTGAATGTATTAAATTTTTCTTACAGTTTTTGTATAGTTTTGGGTCCGTGCCGGCCGGAGTGACTTATTGCTTCCCTTTTTCTTGTGTTGCAGAGTCAAAAAAAAAAATGTCAAAGTGCCTCACGACCGCGATGCGGGCGGCCAGGCGGAATCGGATAACATTTCTGCGCTGACACAAGCCTTCCCTGACACTGAGCACCATCAAAATCTCATACCATAATTCCTTTACTAACTATTAAAGTGCAACCCAAGATATTGCTACTAACCATAACAATATTAAGTCATAAACTAGCAACCGCAATATCAACTATAACTGGCGTATTACTAAACATAACATCTTCTGAACACACAAAGGTACTATAAAGTGTAAAACTCGGGATCCATAACACAATTTCACGGCAATTTTGACTTTATGGCTGTATTAAAATACCAACCAGTTGTAGTTTGATGTGACCATAAAGATAATAATTGGAATATTAATATCACGGACTAGGAAAAATAGATTATTATTCCCCAGTTCATAATAAGTATTTTTGGTCCAGGTGAACAAATTACTGGAAGACATGTGAAATGATACGTACAATTGTCGCTTTGAGACCATAATTCCTTGATAAAACTTCATTACACTTTTGAATCAGCTTATAGTGTTGGTAAATGCCCAGCAGTGGGTGTCTGTGAATGTGCAGATAAGAACTTTGCTTTATTCCTTTCTTTCCAAATTGAAGTAAGACAGAATAGATCAGACTCTCGGACTCAGTTAGGATTGGTGGAGGCAAGATTGTGGTCACCCCCTGTTGAAACTTACTAATGGCCGGTTTCAATATTCAACTCAAGGATAGATTTGCTTACTATCAGTAGAATTTTAACATATTTTGTATGGAAAATCTGTCAAAATTCTACTGACAATAAGCAAATCTATCCTTGAGTTGAATATTGAAACAAGCCGTAAGCCGCCCATAATGCATCTAACTCAGCTTGACGTCTACTATATGAAGTGACAACAGGAACCAACGGTTTAGAGTGCATTTTAAAGCACGGAGACACTTGAACATGGAAATGCCAAAAACGGTTATCTATCTCAAACTGACCGAGCCAAACGCTGCCTAACCTTAATGATCATCATCGCTACAAGTACTGCAGAAAAATGTTTTTTTTTTATATTTTTTTTTTAATGACGAAATCAAATAAATATGTACATAGCCCTACATTCCAAAATTGTGTTCTTCCACCATCCAAGTTTAGCAATGACCACACCCCGGGTGGCCGTTAACTTTCCTATTCACCTCAAGTGCGTTCTAAGTGTAACTTCGCGGTCAGCCGACCGCGGCCCGCCAATGGCCCGTCCAATTTATTTATTCATGACCACGGGATGTGGATCCTATCCGTGTTGCTTTTGTTCGCCGAAGACATTTCGCTGTTTGTTTTCGGGGGGGATTAAAGTGAATGGAGCGTGTAAATTGTTTTGTATTGTGATTTTCTGTGAAATCTTGTCGAGTTCTAACGTAGTTCTTTATTAATAATCTTTATTTAATTACGTCTTAATTGACAATTTTATTAGTTAACTAGCTATTCCCCGCGGCTTCGCACGCGTTTATTTTGTAATTTGACATAGGTAGGTAGGACTTTTTGGGATAGCATTATTCCAAGACTTAAGAGACACCTTCACATTAAGTTTCTTTTAAATCTGTTCACCCGTGTTAATATGGAGAAATAAAAATAACTATCGCCCATGGATCCTGCATTTCCCGAGCTCAAGAGTAGTCTTAAACAATCTCTGAGAAATCCTCCAGTGAAAGTGTATTTAATCGGTTCCGCCGTTCTGAAAATTAACACGGACAAACATATTTTTTATTTTGCCCGTATGCGCATAAAATATATTCTTTATTTCAAAATCCCAAATCCCAAATGAATATTCCCGTGCGTTGTGCGGGGATCGTACCTGCGACTATTTGACAAAGTAAGTTAAGCAGTCTACCTTTTTTCGCTTAAATCAAGTCTTATTTGTTTTGCAAAACTATTTATACAGTCAACTTAAATTTTCGTTGTAGAACCATTTCAGCATGAGCCCAGGCTTCCAGTCACCTGTGAAGAGGAAGACGGAAATCGAAAGATGATTGAGATGATTTCGCATTCGGACCTTCATGCAGGCCGGTAAAAACCCACCAAATGTATATTGGTGTGATTTTATATACCACTTAGATGAATAATATCGGCATGATATAGTGCGCAAATAAAGTTACCTATGTCAAATTATTATTTCACGACTTAAGATACTTTAATACTATCTAATAATCTATATCATCATGTCAGATCCCTTGCGGGGTAGGCAGAGGGTGCAGAGTTCCAACAGGTTCATTCCTTACAGACCTTTCTGTCTCTTTCCACTTTCATAGTTCGTCTTATACACGTTACGGAGACTCTTGACTTGCTCTTCGGATAAGACATGGCCCATTCATGATAAGATAGTCTAGTCCCCGATATCTTTGATCTGTTCTAGGTACACTAACATCAGAAAGCGGCGTGTAAATATTTGTATTTCTTTTTTGCTACCGTTTTTTTTATTAATCTTTGTTGTTGTTATATATAATTATAAATATTGTATATAATTTGTGAAACTATAAATAGTTGTTGTTCTACGTCCTTCCACTTTCGCATTGTATACCTGTGTGGATTTTTTTATATTAAGTTTCTTTATAATCTGTTCAGCCGTTTTAGTATGAAGAAATAATAAATAACGGCGAGCGTGTATGAGACGAACTATGAGAGTGGAGTAAGCCAGATAGGTATGTAAGGAAAGAACTTGTTGGAACTCTGTACTCTCTGCCTACCCAGCAAGGGATCTGGTGTGATGATTTAGATAGATAGAAAAAATAAATATTCCACAGAAGTATGTTTCGAGATAAAAAGTGTTTTGTTTTATTTTACTATGTAAGACACCTTCATATCAAGTTTCAATTAAATTTGTTTAGCGATTTTAATATGAAGAACTAACAGGGAGACTAACTATTCCGTTAGAACCGTGTAGTAAATTTATATTTTATACTTTGTCAACTTCCACCAGACTTATTTCCCTATCAACTAACTCTATCGCTGGGTTCAGACTTAGCCCCGCTTAGCCCGCACAGGTGGTCTTTGTAAAATATAAATTAAACTATAGCGCGATCCTATTCAATATACAACTCTAACACCGTCTCATAAAAAACGTATACAATATCTTGCTTTTCAAGAAGGATTATCAGTTCATCTATTTATTTTTAAATTATCAATAAAATATTTTTGATTTAAATCTTCTCTACCTACCCTGTCAAAGATTATAATCTAGCTTAATAATATCTAACGGTACATTGCCAGCTAAGTATGTAGCAAAGTGTTGTCAGTACATTTTGTGTTAGTCTTCTCGTAAGATATTCTTCGTCATTACAGTTTCGTATCCGGCCCATTAATCGTTAGCGTTCTCTCCAGAAGAAACAATCCTGAATGCATCATCGGTTCATGCACAAAACCATGTTTAAGTGTTTAAATCAAACATGTATGAACAATTTCGAGTGAGTGCTTTTAACCACTGGAAAGTTTTTCGTGAGGAGACGAACCTGAGTCAAATATCAATTCATGGTCGAATTCATATATAGGCAAAATCACATATTTTACATCGTAACATTCCAATTTTTATGGTTTATCCCACGACAATGTAGTAGGTTGATTTAGAAACAATGAATGATTTATCAAAATAGACTTTCTTGTTCTGTCCTCAAAAAATGTTAGATTTTACGAAAATATAAGTATGCAGAGTAATGATCTTTAGTACAGGCTACAAATACACAAAATTTGATTGAAATCCATCAAACAGGTTTGGAGTAAAGTGTCTTTTTAGAAATCCAATTTTTCAATTTCCAATTTTTGAAAAACATTTTGATTTTTCGGGATAAATATCTATATAGCGTGTTAACCAGCATTTTAAGGTATCCGAATGCAAAGTTTTATTAAAATCCACCTAGTAGTTTTTACGTGATGATGGTTTATACCCTTGGACAGACAGAAAAACAGACACGAAAGCCAAAAATTGTAGAATTGGCTTCCAAATTGATAGAATGATATCCCTGGGTTGTTATTTCCTAAAAATATTCCATGTACAAACTTGATTTCTTTACAGTTTATTATATGTAGTATGTATGGATATACATGCTTTACTTTTCCATACAAACCGTTTGATTTCCTGAAAACTTAAATTTGAACTATATTGTCTGTCATATTAAATATCTCCGCGCTATGTTTCACTGACTTCTAAAAAGTAAGTTTGAAACAATGAATGATTTATCAAAATCAACTTTTTTGTACTTTCCTCAGAAACTGTGAATTATTTCGAAAATATAAGTAAACAGAGTTGTGATCTTTTGTACAGGCTACAATTACACAACATTTCATTGTCAATCCATCAAACAGATTTGAAGTAACGTGTCTTTTTAGAAATCCAATGTGTTGCTTATTTTCGTCTTTTCTGGAGAAACCTTTTCATTTTCCGAAATAAATACTATACAACATGTTAGCCAACATTATAAGGTATCCGCATGCAAAGGTTCATCAAAATCCGCCTAATAGTTTTTGCGTGATGCTGGTTCATATCCTCCGACAGACAGACAGACAGACAAACAGACCCGAAAGCCAAAAATTGCAGAATTAACTTCTACATTGAGAGTATGATACCTCTGGGTTGTTATTTCCTAAAAATATTCTATGTACAGACACGACTTCCTTACAGTTTTATTATATGTATATAGAATTTAGATATTCGAGAGTGAGTTATTACAATTAACAAGGAATTTAGAAATGAGATGAAAATTTAGGAGACGCAAACGATCCCAGGTATTATGAACTGTTTCGTAATAAGAATTAAAAGTATATTTATTCATGCCATTTTATTTGACTGCCTAGTCGAGATTATAGGATATGGTGCACCTGACACTCACATGGTCATTAATATGATTATTCGATGGGAGAAAGTATTATTGGAGTTTTTATATTTCAAAAAATATATCAATGAGTCCGGAATCTTACTAGGTATAATAGCAATTTTAAAGACTGGCCCCCTTTAAAATTGGGCCCTAAAATTGTCGTCAAAATGTAAGTTTTCACATTACACCTCTGCCACACCAGCTTGAGAAGTAACACAAATATTATAACTATCTTGAGACACTAGTCATCATAAATAGTCTTTTGAAGAATTCGGTTATAAGTGGCACAAGTTTAATATCTTAGTTGTTATTTATGTGAAAATATTACCATAATAATTAGTACTAAATTACGTTCAAAATAAGCTACCAGAAAATAAAAAAGTAATTCCGTCTTAATACAACGAGAAATCACAACAACCAAAGACATTCAACTATAATAAAATTTACCCTCAAAATGTATTCTTTAACCTTTAAAGACCTCCATCACCTCCACTCCACTAGGTACAGAATTAAATAAAACAGAATTCCAATCGTTCCATAATCTTGCCAAAACCGTAAATCATCCAAAACCGTAAATCATCCAATTAGTTTTCTATCTTCTGATCGTATTTTATCCATTCAAGGTTCTAAATTCAAAAATCTCCGCCATTTTACAAACTGACAGCATCGCCATTTCGGCTGGCAATTGTTTTTGCGCATTGGCACCGGAGGCCAGAGTGGCCGTTGATTTATATGTTGACTTTACAATTAGCCTTTGCTTGTGGTTTTATTTATCGTGCTCTATCCATTTTCCGCACTTTTTGCTTTAGAGGAATGCCTTTACAGATTGCGACACGCTACGATTATTTTACATCCAGGGACGATATTTTTTAATTTTCTTTTATGGGGATTGCGAACGATTAAAGGCGGGTTTAGGTTTATACCAAAATATTCAACGCTCGTTCATATCGTAGTATCCATTTGCCATTGCCACTAACGATACAATCTATATCATCATGCCAGATCCATTGCAAGGTAGGCAGGGAATAGAGAGTTCCAATGCGCTCCCTCCTTAAAAACTTCATAATCTGTAACATTTACTGCCTTGTTGGTTTAGTGGCAAGTAATTTCCTTTGCAATAATGAGGTCCTGGGTTTAATTTGTAGATCGGAAAAATGTTCGATTCTAGATCGGACAAATTACCGTCCCAAAAATGGATGTGCTCGG
The DNA here is from genome assembly GCA_905147815.2 of Phalera bucephala. Lineage (NCBI taxonomy): Eukaryota > Metazoa > Arthropoda > Insecta > Lepidoptera > Notodontidae > Phalera > Phalera bucephala. Next base: position 27,457,186 of record LR990620.1, read on the forward strand.
TACATGGCAATAGGCTCCCCTCCTATTACATGGGGCCTATGATACGAATATATAGGGGGTGACGATGCTTATATTTTTTTAAATATTTAGACAGGTTTAATTTGCAACATTTCTAAGCATCTCATTAAATATGGTTACTCTCTATTCCTTTGTTGGTGATAAAGCTGGTGAGGTGGAGGAGGAAATTTTTGGTCTAAGTAGTGGTTTTCCTATGAAAAATTATCAATAGTAGCTCAAAAAGTGGAATTTTATTACATTGAGATAAATTACACCTCTGTCCTCCTTTGGTAATATAGTCGTCAAATTGTTTATTTTTGTTTGAGTTTTTTTTTAAAGAATTCCTTCTGTTGAACGATATATTTTTTTGTTATTATTTTTTGTAGCTTTATACATGACAGATAGCAGTATATTCTTTATTTTTCCTGGCACAAAGTAAATTATGAATTAAAGTGTAAATTAAAAAACAATACCATTTAAGTAGTCGCATGTAAAATTATTTATTTTCTTATCTAGAAATGTGGTCGTGTGTTTTGCTCTTTTCCTAACGTATGTGAGTTTTGAGTCACAACGAAATGCACTGGAGCTATCCTGTTTTTCCATTAGTCCAGCTAACAGGGACTCTGACAGATGCATTTTAAAGTACAAATTTAATTATCGAGTGGAGAAAAATTGCTTGTAAGCTGCTTCTTTGTTAGTTGAAAGCCCTTGTAATTAATTTGTTTATATCCTTTGATTTTTTTTGTTTAAAAAAGAGCAACCTTCGAATTGTAATTATTTCTGTACCGTAGGTGCTTACAATAATGAAAGTACGGTCCCTCCCGTGACCATGGGTGCTGCAAAGCACTCGAAACGTCAGGAACTAGAAATCAAAAATAAACCGCGATAAAATCCGTAAAATATTTTTGTTTCATGTGTAATATTCGCGTAAATCTAAGAACTCATGATGATGACGATGTTTAAGCAGTGATAGGCTTGGTCAGTCTGAGATTAGTGACTTGAGACATTCGCATTTTCGAGTTACATGTTTTATTTCATTATTAAAATAATCTAAAAAGATTACTATCAGTGTATCTTTCTGGATTTTTTTTTCAACTAACATAAAAAAATACGTATACCAATATTTATAGATTTTTTTATTAAATATTTATATATATAAAAAAAACATATTGTACCTTTCTTTTTAAGAAGGACTACCAAATCCTTCTTAAAAAGAAAGGTATTGTATGTTTTTTTTTTGAGACGGCGTTAGTGGTATGTGTGTTGAATAATATCGCGCTATAGTTTAGTTTATATTTTACAAAGAACACCTTTGCTGATTTAGTGGGGTTTAGACTGAACCCGGTGATAGAGATAGTTTATAGAAAAAAAAGTCATGTGCAAGTTGACAAAATTTACAATATTTTGTCAACTTCCACACGGTATATAACGAGGTTCTTCCGAGATAGCCGTTATTTTTCCATACTTAAATGGCAGAATGTATCTTACTTACACTTTCAAGGTGTTTTAGTTTGAAATAATATTCGACATACTTTTTCTCCCGGAAACAATCACGGTTCTTGCGATATAGCTGGCTAAACGAATTTAATTGAAACTTTATATGAAGGTGTCTTACATCGTAAACTAAAACGAAACACTTTTATCTCGAAAAATATATAGCATAGCAATATATACAACAGCACGACTTCTGCGAAATATCTATTATTGCTTTATACTAAAACGGCTGAACGGATTATAAAGAAATCCTTATCTTCGGTGGAAAACAGTGCAAAGGCTTGTCAATAAAACTCCTGGAATCACGGAAACACAATCCATATGACCACTATAAAGTAACAGCTTTCATCAAACCTGAGGCAAACACTGAAAAAATACTTGATGTCTGTAACCCGCAAGGAGTATCAGAAAATGACATAGTCATTTTGTGTGTAGGAGAACACGATATTAATCCAACAAAGGCGGCTATGGAGTTATATACAACATTAAAAGAACTTAATAAATGTCATGTATTTTTATTAAGTGTTCACAATAATAAGCATTTAAATGTAAGAATGTTAAATAATTCTTTAAAATTAGTATGCAATCTATTCACAAATTGTAATTTCTTAGACTTATCACTCATTAAACATCCACGTTCTATGTATGAAACATGTAAACTAATTAATAATGCTATTGACCAGCGTGATTATAACAATAAATTCTTGACTTATACTAATCGACAAAACAGATCTATGTACACGAGGCAGGTTGAGAGAATTGAGACAGTAAACACAAAATCAATAACCAATATCAATAGCAATCCGCGTAAAGGTACAATCCCTTATTATTTTAGTAAAAGAACGGTCTCTAAACCGTTAAACTGTCAGATTCCAAGTCAAATTCCAATCCTACCAAAGAAAGGCACGATACCATTTTATTTTAAGAAAATTATACAAAGAAGTGATGACGCTAATTTATCTGTGAAAATGGATCTAGACATAACATTTTACAATAATAACTTGACATTTTTTCGAACCTCATACTGACAATTGTAATTTATTACGTATTTTACATCAAAATATAGCAGGGCTTAAATCCAAAAGTGATTTAATTGACATAGCACTATCTGACTTGCATAACAAAAAAAGAATCCCTGATATTATATGCTTTACAGAAACTTTTATTAAGACAGATACTGAATCTACTCTTAAAATAAACGGATACCTCCTGGCTTCAATTTATTCTCGGGAAAAATCTAGGGGTGGTGTCTGTATATTTGTAAAGAAAGGTATAGTGTTTAAAAAACTTTGTTATATTAAAGATTATGCGTGCAATAATGTATTCGAATGTTGTGGAATTGAGGTTACTGAATGTAATATATTAATAATATGCCTTTACAGAACACCAAACTCAAATATCAATATTTTTTTTAAATACTTAGAAACGCTTCTATTCAAATTTTTTTTTAAATCTAATAAAAAAATTGTACTACTAGGCGACATCAATATCAATACACTAAAAGCAAATAAAGCTACATATGACTTGATCGACATCACTAGAAACCACAATATGCGTCTATTCATTAAAGAGCCAACAAGATTGAATTCGTGCTTAGACCATGTCATAAGCAACGTAAAAAACGGTATTGCTGAACTGTTAAGTCTCGGACTCTCAGATCACGACAAAGCGCAACTATTTAGTATTCCGATTAAATGTGATTTAAATAACGTAAATATACTACGAACTTTAGTGCGAGACTACAGTACAGAAAATCGAGAAAAATTTATTGGATATTTAAAAAAGATATCATTTCACGAAGTATATTATCAGTCCGACCTTAATAAGGCATTTGATATATTTTATGATGAGTTTCTACTACTTTATTCTTTGTGCTTTCCTAAAATGAAGAGAGTTATTAATATAAATTATAAGGGTGCTAAATGGATAACTAAAGGCTTAAAACGAAGCTGTAAGATAAAAAGAACCCTCCAGTATCGTTCCTACACTCACAGAAGCACCGAAAATAAAGAATATTATAAAAACTACTCTAATATTTTACGTAAGTGTATAAACGTCTCTAAAAAAATCAACAATCATAATTACATAAGGAATGCATATAATAAATGCAAAGCATCTTGGAGACTAATAAACAACGAAACAGAAACTCCTATAAATCATGATTTCATCAAAGAAATAAAACTTGCCGATACCATTCTGAATGAACCTGCACAAATAGCAAATGCATTTAATCAACATCTTATAGCTAGTACTAATAAAACCTCCAACCATAGACATAACACCTGTAAAACCGTATGTAACACACAAATTAACAATAGCTTATTTTTAAACCCGACATCAGAATCAGAAGTAAAAAATATTATACAGGCTCTAAAAAACACTGACTCAACTGGATATGACGAAATTAATACCAAAATCTTGAAATGTGTAGAATCTATTATTCCTGTTGTGACATATCTCATAAATTTATCATTTGAAAAAGGTGTTTTTCCTGATAAATTGAAAATATCTGTGGTTAAACCAATACATAAAAAAGGGGATTCATCTGATATGAACAATTTTAGACCCATAACTTTAATCCCGGTTTTATCGAAGGTTTTCGAAAAAGCTATATATAAACGTATAAATGATTTCTTAAATAAATTAAACATCATCAAGAGCATACTCTTACCTAACGAAATCAGTAGATTGTATAGCGAAATCGACTCTGATTTAATAGACAAAGCATCCATGGAATGCGCCCACCTTAAAACGCCCATGGAATGCGCCCAACTTACAAAGTGCCCATGAAACCCATTCAAAAAATACACCTGCAGGAATAATACTCCAAAATCCCCATTGTTGTTTCTATAAAAAATAACGAGTATTATTCCTCGAGTAAATAAATTAATAAAAGCTAAACAACCAATGGAATCGCTCCCGGTAAGATCGTTTATTAAATCGGCCTATTGTGTTTGGGCATGCAGTGGCATGAAATAATGCAGTGCGAGTAGACGCCACCTTTGTTCCGTTTGTTTTTTTCTCTTTCTCCCTTTTATTATTGAACTTATGTCTGTGAGTGACAGTGGTAGTATTTAAGAGAGATTTTAGAATAAGTCGTTAAGGTTTTGGTGTTATCTTCTTTCGTTGGTCTAATAGGACTGTTTCTTTGGTGTACTGGTGAATGGTAAGTTTGGTGATTACACAATTCTGTGTGAAAATGACAGGTCGGACAAACTGTTATTGTGGTACTTCTGTAGATTTTTTTTAGTAGCAGTTTGGAGTCTGGAATTGTGTACGGTATAATAGCAACAGACATGCCCCTTATTATAATAGGACCTAACATAGTAGCTGAAAAATGTAAGTGTACAGAATTCACCTCTACCACTCCTTGAGGAATGTAGAATTATAATATGATAAATAATAATTTATTATTTAATTAGCCTATATATTACTGTCCCACTCCTGGGCAAAAGCCTTCTCTCATAAATTGAGGTGAGAGAGATTAGTTGATACTCCACCACGCAGACCCAGTGCGGATTGGTAGAGGCAGTTTGTGGCCTTCTGCTATTGGAACTTATCCAGCCGCATATGAGGCTTCCAACTTGACTTAATGACTACCACATTAAGTGGTAATCGGCATCAATGGCTAGCATGTCATCCAAAGCACTGAGACTCGAATATGAAAATACCGCAAACTGTCCCTCATCTCAGACCGACCGAGACGAACGCTGCTTAACCTTAGTGATCACTTAGAACACCGCGGTCGCACAACGCTTAATGCACCTTTTTATTGCCGAATTGACGATGATATTTTACAAATATTGTAAAGTAGATTGTATTAAATTACATGAAAACATAAAACACACGGTACCAAGAAGAATACCGAGGTATCCCCTTAGGAAAACTTTTAATATTCCGGTGTGCAGAACCAATATTGGACGACACTCACCACTAATTCGAATAGTAGCGAGTACAATACCGTCTGCGGAAACTCAGAAAACATTGGTACTTTTGATATTTTTCACCAACCTTTCAGTAACTTTAGGAATAGTCTGATAAATTATTTTAGTATCTAAATTCACAAAACAAAACAATGTTTTGTAGTATTTTAAATTATTATTTTATCCATGTCTCAATCTTTATTTTATTTTATTTTTTAATTTAATTGTACCCATTTGTTTTTCAATTTTATTATGTTATTATGTTTTTATTATTATTTAATAACTGGACATGCCAATCGTAAATCAAGGAATGTCGTATACATCTATAATTGATATTCATATAAGATTATAATATTGTTAAATGCTATTTGTAAATGTGTCATATGAATATTGTTGATGTGCCTAATATAAATAAATAAATATGTTCCAATGATTTGATTAGTTTATTTCGACAAAAACTGCCTTATGCGTTTCAGATATTTGTATAATAACGATAAATATATTACAAACTTATGCAAGCAGTGATAGAATAGTGGTTAGACCGTTGGACTGCAAAGTCAGAGGTTTCGAGTTCAAACCCAGGCACGCACCCCTGTCTTTTCGAAGCATATGCGTATTAAAAATTAACTATCACGTACTTTAACGATGTAGGAAAACATTGTGAGGAAACCTACACGCCTAAGAGTTTTTTGAAGGTATGTGAAGTTCGCCAACCGGCACTGGGCGAGCGTGGTGGACTATGACCTAAACCCTCTTAGTTTGAGAGAAGGCCCGGGCCCAACGGTGGGACAGTTTCTTAACAGGGCTAATATTATCTATCAATCTATATCATCACGCCAGCTCCCTCGCGGGGTAGGCACAGAATACAGAGTTCCAACAGGTATTATTAGTATTATTATGTATGAATATATTAAGAGTAATTTCTTATAAAATATATATAAAAACACAAAATACAAATATTCTTATATATATTGTATAAAATAAATGTGCTCCTCCGACAGTAAGGTCTACGATCCAAGCTACCGGTGGTCAGGACTCCAAAGAGAGGAACAATACGCGCCACACAATGCGCGCCGTGTCCAATATTACTGTATCAGGCCCTTCATCCAACTACCTAGCGAGAGCTTCTCGAGGTGTTTATCGAAGCTCTTCGCTATAAGGCCGTTGACTGAAACGACCATCGGAATAATGATTTTGAATAAAAATTCCACATGGCGGTAACCTCATGGGCCAGGTCCAAATACTAGAATAATTTTTCTTTTTCGGCCTTCACAAGGTTCTCATCATGCGGAATGATGATATCAACTAGCATTACACGACGCATCGATCGATCTATTATCACAAAATCAGGTTTATTGGCTACAATACTCATGTCCGTGATAATAGATCGATCCCAGTAGAGCGTGATATGACCACTTTCGAGAACTGGAAGGGGCTGGTACTGGCAGTATGGTACTTCAGAGTCCACAAGGCCATATTTAAGAGCAAGTTGCTGATGGATAATCCTAGCCACCTGGTTGTGTCTAGGATTCCCCGTTAGCAAGACGAGAACAACCGGAAACTACATGTCTAATAGACTCACCGGGACGGTGGCATGCTCGACAAATGTCAACCGTGCCGTCCTTTAGGATGTGTTTCCGGAAGTTGTTCGTCATGATAACTTCGTCCATAATTGCAAAGACAAACCCTTCAGTTTCCCCAAAGAGGTTGCTGAAGCGTAGCCAGGTCACGGAAGCGAGCTGATCCACATCAGGCCCTGTAAGAGCCCGATAGAACCGTCCGTGTAGCTCCTTGCCCTTCCATATGGCTGTGCGGTCCAAATACTTAATACCTAGGGCCTTCGACTTATTATTATTATTATGCATAGCTAGCATGTAAATAGTTGTCGGAAGTGAGGTAGAACCATGGCATATTAGTGACATTAACATATAGACCAAACTACCTGTTTTGACCATGTGTAGGCATATAAGCAAAAGGCTGCGTTAGTTATGCTGTGTTTGCAATGTAATAGACAAAAAAATAGTTTAAAAATATTGTTTTATTACCTTTAAATAAAGGTACAAACTCGCCGCACTAAAAATGGCACCGCTAAAAGGCAGGCAAAAGTGGACAGTACTACAAAATTAACAGGCTTCCGTTTTTTTTGCAAATACAACTTTAAGTGATACAAGTAAGGTACAATATGCCCTAATTTATGTTTTATATCCTAACTGTAACTACTCACGTGGATTTTGGGATATTTTTTAGTTTAACTTTTGAATGGGACTGTGTATCTTGTTATGATATATCGATTTTTATTACCTACGGTCAAAAGAAGTTTAAATAAGTGGAAATGCTTTAAACATATGTGTGATACCTAAAATTTATGTATGATAACAACCCGATAATTTAAACATACCCTAAAAACCTTCACATAACAAAATAACCCTCTTTTCGACCCTTTGCATCATCGGACGGTCAAATATCCATGGCATTATCCAAAATAATTTCCCATTATCTAACCTTACCTTAGCAAAAATGGTAGGGGCGAGAATAATTTGCTGAGGTCGCACAACCTATAATTAGGAAAAAGCCGCCCCATAAGAACGGCCGTTAATGAAGTGGCTTAATTTTATTTGACTTACTAATTGTGCGTTCTGTTTCCGAAATGTGGGTTAATATTCGGTGAAAAACTGGAATATGGATAAATATTTGGAAAATAAATTTAAAAGATATTTTAATAAAGGAAATCATCACCAATGTCTAATAACGAACTGACTTTTCCTCTTACTTGTTAACGTGTTCTATGCTTTAGACTCCAATCTACAGTCCAGTCAGTTCTTCAGTCTCCGTCAGTACACAAGATAATTTCTACGAAATCTCTCTAGTTTATGTGTATGGAACAGGGAATGTTATAATTATGGAATGGTATATGGAACCACAATTTTGAAACAAAAAATATGAAGAAATAATTATCTATATTGGTCAAAAAATGCCAAAGATATAAGATACCACAGCTTAAGGTGATGGCATATGTTTATCTAATTTGCTAGTGTATTTAGTTTACAAAATAATTCAACGCCTTTAGCGACTTATTTTCATAGCCTATTCTGCTCTTTCAGTAAACAGTTTGGCTTTTATCTGTAGTATACCCATATTTAGTGTGCCTAGAAGACTGTTATTATTTCAGATAACTTCCAGAGAGCATAGCACCAAAAGATTGACGATAGCGGGATGCTAGCAAACTGATATTCCATCATTGTCACACTAAAAATTTATTAAATAAATATGAACGTGTCAACACGATTATTCGCTAGCGTCACGCTAACGTAAAAGTTTTCTTGCTAAGCCCTCAGGGCTCGCTATTATTTTAGAATATGTAAATAATTTAAATGAAACAAAGAAACAAATTTTGGAATATTTCCAGGTATTTATTTCATTACAGAGTCGATAGATGCAGGTGGTCTATTTCCTGTATTTTTTGTCTAGCTGCCCAATGCGTACCTTATAGTTAGTTCTTTTATATCTTTGTATATTATCACGCCAGATTCCTTGTGGAGTATGCAGAAAAAATGGAGTTGCAAAGAGTAAACATGTTGCAACTATAAGGAAAATTCTCTGGCTGCCTTCACTTTTATTTTTTGTGTCATACACGGATTTGACTTGCCTTTCAGATTCTTCCAAAATGTGGGTCGTGACCCACTGGTGGGTCGCGAGCAAATATTAGGTAAGCCCTGAAAAATAGGACGATACGAACATTCCGGCTAAGGGACGGGTGACTACTGAATGATTGACTGGGAAAAAGAGTTTCAATCGCAAGCAGTTGACGAAATAGCATTTCTTGTATTTAGGTATCAAAATATTCCATTTGAAGTGAATTTTTTTTTTCTTGTATGAACAGACCTTCATTTATTTAGTTATGCTCTTTTTTCCTTCATGAAAAGCAAGAGGTGCGTCCCGAATTCGGAAGTTTTGTTAGGTGGGCCGCGGTCCTGTCAACTTTGGGAACCACTGGGTTAGATCTTTCCCGGTATGCACATCCTTCACTTTTGCATTTTATATCGTTTTTTCATACTTTTTTTTCCAACATAATCCATTTCCAAACAGATTAAGAATGTTAATGCTATAACAGCATAATAATACTAAAACAAATAAAGGTTATGAGTGTAAGCTACCTATTACTTATCTTCTATACATGTGGTATATATGTTTGTAACTGCCTCGATGGTCTAGTGGCAAAGTGCATTGATTTGTAATCACGAGGTCCTGGGTTCAAATCCTAGGTCGGACGAATGTAGTTTTTCTAACGAAAATTTCCCAGTATAAGTCCGGAGTCTGGAATTCTGCCTGCTATATGGCAATAGGCTTGCCTACTACATGGGACCTACATCTTCGACGAAACGTGGGTAGACTCAGTACACCTCTGCCACCCCCGTTTGGGGAATATAGGAGTGAATGGTGTATTCTATGTATGTCATGTTGCACCTTATTCATTACTTCGAAAGTGTGTCATCATGGCAATCTGGGGGAGGCCTTTGTCCCACAGTAGACGACTTTTAGCTAGCCAACAACAACAACACTCTCCTATTTATGCTATTACTATCTATGCATTTTTTAGGATTTATAATTGAACTGAGATAAGCTATACTATGTCAATCATAAAATATTGCCATGATAATGTGAAATTTATTGCTTTTCTTTAGAATTAAATTTCGAATGTCACGTCTAATGAGATTAATTTGTTTTTGATTATTTCTACCCCATTTAATAATATCAGCCTATACTGCCCACTGCTGGGCAAAGGCCTTCTCTCACAAATCGAGGTGGGAGAGATTAGGTCTCCCCCATTTTAACCTATCTATTTATTTATATCATCAGGTAAGATCCCTTGCGGGGTCGGCAGGGAGTAAAAAGTTCCAATAGGTTCTTCTCTTAATGACCTCTCTGGATTTCTACACTCTCATATTTCGTCTGATACATGCTCGCCGGTTACGAAAAGTCTGGACTTGCCCATCAGGTAAGACAAGGTCTATTTGGTCATGGTAAGATAGTAGACTATCTTACCATGACCTATAGTAGTCTTCCCCGGTATCCTTCCACTTTCGCATTTTATATCTGCTTTTTTTATTCTATGTGTCATGTCAATTGTGACCTACGTCGCTTAAAATCTAATTACCACCTTAATTATATTGTGGAATTCAAACAAATACATGTATATAATAATTTACAAAATTTAATAACACATAGCCAGTTAACATCTAAATAAAATTAAACATTCTTTACGGAAAATTGTATTAACCAACACACAGCACTAACTCCTCTGTACGTAAATTTCGAGGTTTGTTTGAGTTGAACTCTAGTTGGTGGTAGTAAATTAATTAATTCGTTAGTACTAACGTTTCTGGGGCTCACATCTTAACATAACCGCGAGTGGGTCGAATTAATTGTTTAGTTTACTTTAGTTTAATTTCTATTGCGATAACGTTATAAGTAACGACATATAGTTTAGTGTTCATCATTGAAGAACAGATTTTTTACTAGGTCTACTCTCAAGTATCTTAAAAACAAAAGGGTACGCATAAACCTTTTAACGTAACTGTAATGTTGTCGAGAAAGCGTGTAAAATATGATATAAAAAGGATGGCATATCAACTCGATCGCGTTACGCTATTGTGCGACAAGGATCTTTTGGCCCATAGATGACATTGACAGAGGGGCGTTGGTGTGAAATTAGGTTTAGCATATAGTAACATTTTCCTTCCTCCACTTCTAAGGAGATATTTGAGCAGGAGGCTCCCGGTTATTAATTTAAAAAATACTTGGATAAATTTCATAGCAAACGGCAAATCTGTGACTGTCATGTAGTGACATTATACTTGTCTTCAAACTTTAGTTCTGATTTTGGTCACGGGCCAAAAGATCCTTGTACGACTATAACTTTAATATGCTATGCCTTCTGATGTTATCTTCAGACAAAATGCGACCCCAGCTGAACAAATGCCTTTCCAAAATATCCCCATAAATACCGCCTTAGCGCTGTACGCATCTAGCTTTTACCTGTAACCTTCACTAGGTCATTAGTCCACCTCGCGAGGAGCCTGCTCACTCTCTGTACCAGAACACGTGGTCGTCACTCGAAAACCTTTTCGCTTTAACAGCGGTCCGTTCTACGAGTGAGTTCCGACTTTGTCTCTCCTGCGGATCTTCTCGTCTCGATTGCAGTTGGTCACAGCTATCACTTCATGTGTTAGTCGTTAAGACAATTTAGAAGCCTTCTTTCAGTAGAAAAACTCAGTGGTTTTAATTAGTTCCAGCAGCATGTTATGGCCACATACAACCTGCCTCATCAATCAGCACTGGCTCCGAGTGGTGGAGTATGACCTCGTATCTCTTACCTGGAATTATGATAGAAAGCTTTTGCTCAGAATGGGGATAAGGGATTTATTATTATTTTATACTGTATTCTATTGCAATATAGACACGATATAGACGACAATTTTGCTCATTCAATTCAGTTCCCAACATATTTGCATTATCAAATTTGCAAATTAATTAATACCAAGTGTGTCACATCGGCGGGTCAGTCATACAAGTGTGTTTTCTGCGCACACACTATCTGAAGATACCGGTAATTGCTGACCTATTGTGCTTGCTGTATCTAGTATCTATCTATCTAGCTATCTTCATCGGAATAATATTTGTCATGTGCATTATAAGGTTTCTGGTATGTTATCATCGAAGTATAAAGTGTACTAGGTTCATTGTGTGCGATCTTGAGATCCTTGGCAACTAACATCTTCGGCAAAAAGTGTGCATACTACATCTCACTTCAGCTTGGGGATTACAGGCGTGCCGTTAAGGCTAGATCAACCATTTTGCCCGCTCAATTCAGGTTTTGATAGTTTCTATTAGTTTGTCAAGATATGACTGATTCGCTAGCAAATATTGCACGTAGCGATCTTGAGGTTGTGCTCTGAGTTCGTATTATATATCGGACAAAGAGTTATCTATCGATAGGAAATTCAATATACCCAGCAAATGACAATAGGCTCGCCCCCGTCAATGTAATACATTGGTAACTAATATCGTCAGCGAAAATTGGGTACACTACACCTCTCTCACCTCCGCTTCGGGATTATAGACGTGACCGACGTTCGTTCTACTATTCCACATCAATCTGCACTGGATTGTCGTGGTGTGACCTATTCTCTCTCACCTATATTATAAGGCCTTAACCAAACATTAGGACGTTACAGACTGTTTTAATATTATACTTCGCTACTTGTTACAAGCTTTTATTTAAATTGAAATGTTCGTATGTCTGTCTGTCCGTCTGCCTTTTCGGTTCAAAACTTCAATATTTAAGCACTTGGATATCCCAACCAAGCTGAAATATGGCATACGCATGAAAGTTCGATGACAATGCAATAAATATGGTACCATGGAGCTGGTCTGATACTGGAGTCTGAGGGTGACCAAAGGGACATGGACACTATACAACGTAACCCCCTCGTGTTTAGGTTTGTTAGATTAGTATTCACAAGTGTTATATAACCAGAAAGTGTACAGGGTCTGTTGATGAACCCTAAGGGTAACTAATAGAACCACCCACCTACCGTAATATCTGTCGTATTTGGGCCCGTTGAATTTGCCTTGACGAGTACTTTAGATACGCATGGTGTTCGAGGTATAATAATGGAGCCGGAAGGAAGCCATAGGAACTTCTCAACTAATACTCAACTAATTCTCTTTATGTTTTTGCTATAAAAGCTTGTTTTTAAAAAGGCTTTTTAATTATTATTAATTCTCTATATATCTATCTATATCATCACGCCAGTTCCCTTGCGAGGTAGGCAGAGAGTTTAACGTTTCAACAGGTTATTTCCTTACAGACCTCTCTGGCTTCCTCCACTCTCCAAGTTCGTCTCATTCTTATTTCATTATTATTCCTTTAATAAAAAAATCAAATAATCCAACAGTATTTAATTTCAAAAATCGTTACAAATTGACGGAGCATTTATCACAGTACAGACAATTTAACGTACTTAGAGCAATCAACCGTCCCTATTATACGAGTAACGTTAACAATAAAAAAATAATGAATGTCTTTATTTCATCATTAAGCACACACGACTATGTTAAATAGGAATTGAGTTGGTAGATAATAAGGGAGCAATTATTGCCGTCCGATGATCCATTTTGTTACGCTCGTGTGCCTGTGAAATATTAATTTAATATGAATAATTTAGGATCAGACGTTTAAAAGATACCAGTTTTATGTTTCAGTCTTTTTTGTTTTCGATAAATGTTGATTTTTTTATTATAGTAGTCATATGAATATGAGTTGAGAAATAATACCGACGCAATGATTGTTATCTGTTGATACATTTTATTTCCCTCGTATGACTATGAAAAATAAAGAATATATTATTCTTATAATATCATTATTGTGAAAATTTCGAGTTCGCTATTTTATATCTTTACATGGATTCTACTTTAAGTCTCGTTTTTGTATTCAATACGTGTTGGTAAGTTATTGGAATATGAAATATGAGTTGAGAAATTAAAACAAAAATCCTTACTCATTCTTATACTTTCACTTTGAAGCAGTGATAGTCTAGTGGTTAGACCGTTGGACTGCAAAGTCAGAGGTCTTGGGTTCAAACCCAGGCACGCACCTTTGTCTTTTCGAAAGCATGTGCGTATTCAAAATTACCTATCACTTGCTTTAACGGTGAAGGAAAACATCGTGAGGAAGCATGCACGCTTGAGAGTTTCTCGAAGGTGTGTGAAGTTCGCCAACCCGCACTGAGCCAGTCCAAGCTTTGTCACTCGTAGTCTATGGCTTAAACCCTCTTAGACTGAAAGGAGGCCCGTGCCCAACAGTGGGACAGTTTCTTAACAGGGCTAATATTATCTTACACTTTCACTCTCTAATCCTCTTTCTTCTTATTAACTAAAAACGCATTCTAGTATGTTATCTTCATAAATCTATTTATCATACACGTAACACGCAAGCAAATAATATTGAGACGATCGATCATTACAGAAGAAAAACTTTTATAGACAATGGAAATAATAGCAGTTATCCCCCTCTTAGCTCCAATACGTAAGTAGTAATTAACATTGTTAGACACAGGGGAAGTTTTCTCACTTATTTGTTAGATGAATAAGTTAAGTTGGTGCCGTAATTCTGTAAAGTTCGGTTGAGTCACGTATTGATTGAAGATTGTGTGATTATGTGATTAATACCGTCATGACAATATTAATTTATTTACCTTTATGTAAAATTCTTTATGTAGAAACAACTGTAGTAAGTTTCAAAATATGAGATTTAAAAAAGAGGAAAAAATAAATAATATACCTATATGTATAAAAATACAATGATATAAAATGTAAGTATTACATATAATATATCCCATTTACGTAATATTATAACATTACTAAATATTTTGTTTATATAACATTTCTTGACATTTTGACGGAAGTTTGTAAGCCTGCATTTGTTTTTGACTTGCAAGAATATCATCACGTCAGGAACCTTGCGGAGTAGACAGAGAGTATAGAGTTCCAAGAGGTTTTTTTACTTGTTCTTATTTAAATGTGAAGTATTCTCTTCTAATTGGCGCATCCATCAGATCCATCTTTCTGTGATCATTTTAAACAAATAAATATTCCCCAGGCAAGGATGCGCTGTGTACACCCACTTTTGCACTTTATGCACCCAAACGGAAACATGTATTTGTGGGACGCACAAAGTTTTATTCCGTGCGGGATTCTAGCCTGCGACTACTCGATCCAGTGGGCGGTGGGATCGACTCAAGCTCTTAACCACTGGACCAAGCTGTCCGTGAACGTCGTCAACTTTATCCAACCTAGGATACGTTCGTATCCAAGGTCATGGTTATTGCGGCGCATTATTCGACACCTGACCAATTAGGATTTTTTATTAAGAACTCGTGATCGCGAAGTTTGAATGTCCTAACAATGTTTACAATGTCCAAAACATATCACTGACCTAGGTCACTCAGCTGCAAGACCGAAATGGAGATGGGCCGCTCATATCTGCCGTATGTAGGATGCGTTTTGGGTTAAAACAACCACACAGTGGGGCCACCAGGCGGAACACGACAGCGTGGCAGGCCCAGAAAGAAGAGTTGAGACGAGCTGGACTCCTACAACAAGAACTGGCATCAGCTTGCACTGGACCGTGACAGGCGGAAGAAGGAACGGGAGTCCTTCGCCTTGCAGTGGGACAGAACAGGTTTGTAAAAAACAAAAACAGTGTTGACAAAAAGTGGTTATCACAATATACCTCTGCCTAACCGCTTGGAAAATAGGCGTGACGATATTACTTTATTTTAACTGAGCTAGGAATTAAAAGCATCTGTTTATGTGTCCCAAATATTCTCTTACTTGCAGTATGATGTTAACCCAGCTAACACGACCACACTACCTTGAGTTTGGTTAAACTAACTTAGGAGGTGTGCTAACATCAACTTGATAAAATCTCTCAAGAAATCTTAATAGCTGAAGAGAGACTGAATCAGTTCATTATATGATTAAATTAATACTCCAGGAACTGTTCTTCAATCCATCAAGTTAATATCTCTTAACCATAATCATTTGTTTCTAGAAACTCCGGGTCACTACAGCATAAAACCTACTAGGAAAATTCAATCGACCTCCCGAATTTTTTCAGCCCAACAAACAATGTTCATGGAAAATTCGGCGAATATCCCCGACTGGCTCGGTGTATTGCCATTTTTTAGCTTCGTTGACAAATGTTGCCGGAGGCCTGCATCCATTACCTATAATTGTATGATAGAGTTTTCAATCGGTTTATATTGGAACCCTAATATCATCAACATTCCTACATCATACAGATATCCCGGATATCTGTATGATATGGCATGCAGGTTTCCTTACGATGCTTTCCTGCACCGTTAAAGCAAGTGATAGATAATTATTAATACGCACATGCTTTCGAAAAGACAGAGGTTTGAACCCGAGACCTCTGACTTTGCAGTCCAATGGCCTTACCACTAGGCTATCACTGCACTCCACTAGGCTATCACTGCACTACTTTACTTACTACTGTTATTATTGCCAGAGAAATACTTTGATTTATCATGTACTTCGTACACTCCTCAGCCTCACTCAGCCTACACTTTCCCAATGCTGAGCAAAGCCTTCCCTCACAAATTGAGTTGAGCGATGAGGTCATACTCCACCACGCGGACCGTGTGCGGATTGATGCAGGCAGGTCTGCTGTTGAAACTTATTAAGCCGCCTATAAGGCTTTTATCTTCGCTTAACGACTTACACGAAGCATGGAAACCCTCGAATATGAAAATCCCACAAACAGTCACCCATTTCATACCTACTGAGCCAAACCCTACTTAATCTTGATGATCGCTAAGAACACCGCGGTCACACAGCGCTACGAGCGCTTGTTACATTATTATTACTGTCAAAGAGCAATGGCCGATGTGGTTCTCCATTAACCGACCTCAGACACCTACACAGAAACTTCAAAAACCTCCTTGAAAACCAGAGTTGCATGGTGTAATTATTATCTGCACAATTGGTGCATCAATGATTCTCCTTGTTGTGACTTTGCCGACTATCCAGCACATTGTAGAGGGCTGCCCGACTAGGAAATTCAGCGGCGGATTCGAGGAGCTACTTAAACTGACACCGAAGGCTAAACAATGGCTCGTACACTCTGACATAAAATACACAAATCACATACAAATACTGATAATACGCTATACGATGATTATTATTATTATTGAAAAATATTTAATTACAGATACAATCCTCCAGTATCCAAATAACTCAACTACAGAGACAAAAGAGAAATTAATTTTACATCCATTACTTCCCGTTAATTATGAAAATAAAAGCAGCTCTTAACAAGTTTTCATCCCCATTGATTGCCGATTGAAACTGCCGGCAGCAAAGTGATTGTTGCCATTGCTTTAATTATTAATGAAATGTAGCACACCGACGACCTAGGATTTAATAAACTTACATTCACGTCTATAATCCCCAAGTGTAGGTAGCGGAGGTGTACTGCGTCTGTCTAGCTGACTCGTCCTCTGAGACTGTGAAACTGTTGAAATGCAAAACACAATTGGTCCAGCCTAAGATTTAAAGCCAAGATTTTAGGATCGAAAGCTATACTATTTGCTAGGAGATCAACAAAGCAATGATGAATACCGTTAATCATGAAAATAAAAGCAGCACTCAATGTGGTGCAAAAGTAATTGCTTTTTAGCGACAAGGCCATCCTTTGTGTTACTTTAAGTATTTTTTATTTTGTTATTTTAGCTATTGGTACCCAATAAAGAGTAAAGCACCCACCCAAAATTTCATCCCCATTAATTGGCGATTAAAACTGCCGGCAGCAAAGTGATTGTTGCCATCGCTTTAATTATTAATGAAATGTAGCCACTACAATAGTGTTCAATAATGCATACTGGCATCGGAGAGCCGTAACTTATTTATAATGGATAATGTTTTATGGCATTAAATTATTTGATGCCGTAGAAAACGCGTGTTTAAAATAGGTATTTAAAAACACGTCATCTCTATATCCCCCAGGTGCAGTTAGTAGAGATTTATCGTCCAGGATGTAAGGCTAGGTATAATAGGGGGAGAGTTAAATTCCATTAGTCTAGACCTGGGTCTAAAATTGAGGATTCTGATCTAGAATAAATGGCAATAGGCTCGCCCATATGACTATACCTGAGAAAATGTCTTAAAAGTCACACTTTGTGCGGCGTAGGATTCAAATCTAGGACTTTGGGATCACCAGCCACACTATGTCGCTATTAGACTAACAAAACAGTAATGAATCCCGTTATTAATAAAAATAATAGCAGCTGTCAATGTTTTATAAAAGATTTGGTTTTTAGCGGTAAGTCCAGTCTTTGCGCTTGTTATTTTGATACCTATGTTATTAGTCCACAATTAAGAGTTGTTCTATACACAAAAGATCATTTTGGACTCAGCAAGTTTTTATTTCCATTGATTGCCGATTAAAACTGCCGGTAGCTATCGTTTAAAATATTCATGAGATGTACCCACTATGCCGACCTGGGATATTTCAACGGCGTTTATTAATGCGTACTTAGTGTTTTATGGCATTTAATTATTAAGACTTCAGCAGTAACAACGTCAATATATATATATATATATATATATATATATATATATATATATATATATATATATATATATATATATATATATATATATATATATATATATATATATATATATATATATATATATATATAAAAATATATATATATATATATATATAGAAAATGTTATACAGTTGGTTCACATACAAAATCTTTGTACATAACGCGACGGCGATAGATTAGAAACGTCACTAAAAAACAATGCGGCATTATGCGGAATCCGAAATCCGTTTTAAAATATCGTGGTCAACAATGACCAGAATTATTTAAATCAATCGGCAATGTAAAATATTTCAAGATTCTGAAGCAATGAGACAGCTAGTATTTCCTAACGTACAATTCAATCCTACATTTGTTGTTCTAATAATATGAAGCAACTCTATAGAAGCTTCTGCAATTGGAGATGAAGCTACCCGTTTCCCATCTTAATGCCTTTGGCGTACGATCGTAACTGGAAAGGTATACTAATAAGGATTTCTCCAATCTCTTGAGCTTTGTACACCGAAAGTTTTATCTGCAGGTCAGGTTAAGGTCATGCGATTTTCAAACACGGTCGTTAAGGCGCCCAAAGGTAGTGGCAGCATTAGCTATTCTAGCAGGTGTTTCGGAGGCAAGAGTGGTATCATTTCTTATTGGGCTACCAAGATATTCGAATACAGGAACTACTTCAAGTGACTTCCCTGCAACAGTCGACTCTCTGGCAGCACCTGTTCTGAAAGGCGACTTAAACGGGTATTGATAATGTGTGCCAGAACTTTGCCTGCTGTAGAAAGGAGAGATGTACATCTGTGGAAAACGCAGTCAGACATTGCACCTTTTCATTTATAAAGTTTACAAATGGAGGCGTTCCAAACTTGCGGTACTATTTCAGCCTCACAGATTTTCAAAATTAGCTTAAATAACCTGTTATTAATATTTGGACCGCCGTACTTGTAAATTTGCTGTGATGTACTCGTCAAAGTCGGGTAATGTCGCTAGGTCCTCAAATATTTACTCGTTCTTAAGACTATTTATATAAATCAAATCAGTACTTTGCATACAGGATTCAAAACGTCATTGAAGTGTTCCACGCAACGAGCAAGTATATCTTTCTGGTCTGTAAGACGTCTTTCCCTGTTGCGTGTGTACATCGGTACTGTTTTTCTACACTTTGGGCCAAAAACCACCTGTATAGCCTCAAAAAATATGTCTGTCTGGTTTGTATCAGCATATTGCTGCATCTGTTTAGACCCACCAGCTATCTTTTTACTCATGCCCCTGTTTTTTCAATACCTTTTGAGCAGCTCTTATGTGTTCAGTGTTGGAGCTCTTAAGAACACGTCTAAAGTTTTCTATAAGGTCCATTATCACTGTATCCGTATCATCAAACCAATCTTGATGTTTCTTGGTTATTTTTTCTAAGGTTTGTAAGGCGCACTTGTGAAGATTCGTGGCGTAAATTTTCCACGATTTGTCGATTGATACTTCTTCTGGAACGGTTTTACTTTTTCCTAAGGCTGCATCAAGGTCCATAGACCATAACAGAGGGCTTAGTACAAATAGATTAGCATTAGTATTGTTCGGGACGACGTCTTCATGTTATATATAGATAAGCATTGTAATAGATTAGGTTAGAATAAATATTGTAATAGAACAAGTTATAGCACCTAAGCAATAGTAAGTAAATCCATGTAATAGGTAAATACATAGAACTAGAAGAGTGTAACCCTAGAAAAGGATAGATAGGAAAGAAGAGTAAAACCCTAAAAAGGGACAGCTGATTGTATGCTCTGATTTGTTTATTAGAACAATAAAGCTCGTCGCAAAGCCCGCTAGTTGTGACCCTATAAAATTGTACTTAAGCGCGCGCGACATCGCGCCGCGCACGTTTGAGCGACTGGGAACCCATATATTTTGAGAAGAAACTCTGCGCGCCTACCTGAAGAGGGTCACAACTGGTGGGTGGAGCACTGTTTGCAAGATTTTTTCGGCTTTCATTTAAATCTTCCCTCGTGACGCACTCTGGCCAAAATAGCAAAAGGGCGCACGCCGTATCATATTCGTCCTGTTCAAGTACTAGGCATGCCTTTAAAGTTCTGTCGTTTTCATATTTCCCGGCAATTTTGAATTTGGAACTGTTCTATATTCGAATGTGTTTAAATTTTGAATCTCAAAACAGTTGAAAGGATTAATGCTATTTTTTAGTCACAGCGTCGATTGGAATCTGTCAGGTTACGTACGAAAATGAATGTTTCTTAGGAAAATGTTCGTGCAATAATTTTCTACAACTTTAGAAGAGGCCTGACACGGCTTCAGTGATTTGAAGAGCTAACATCTGTGTTCAGTGATAAAGCCCCATGTCTGCGGACTGTCGAACGCTGGTATTTAGAATTCCAGCGTGGACATACTAGTGTTAGTGACAAATCTCGCGAAGGATGCCCCCCTTCACTGAAGATAACATCATTGCTGTGAGACAACTAATTCTCAAAGATCGTCATGTGACGTATCGAGAGATAGAGGCTCTATTAGGCATCTCAGGGACAACCATTCAGAAGACCTTGCATGAAGCGCTTGGTGTGAGAAAGCTAGTTTGCCGTTGGATACCGCATCTGCTTTCCGAAGATCACAAGGCGGCCCGCGTCAGATGGTGTAAGAAAACTCTGTAAAGGTTCAACCGAGGAGAGTCAAATCGCGTCTACGACATCATCAGTGGTGACGAATCTTGGATCTATGCCTACGATCTTGATTCCAAACACCAATCTACAATCTGGGCCTTTCAAGACGAGCCAAAGCCGACTAAAGTTGTTCGTTCTCGAAGCACTTCAAAGAAGATGGTGGCCACGTTCGTTGGAAAAACCGGCCATGTTGCGACTATTGCACTTGAAGATCGTAGAACGGATAACGCAGAGTGGTATACCATAGTTTGTTTACCACAAGTCATCGCCGAACTTCAAAAATCTAACTCAAAGCGACGCATCATCCTGCACCACGACCATACAGCGCTCGTCAAACGATTGAGTATTTGAAGCAGGAAAAAGTAGAAATTCTTGACCATCCTCCATACAGTCCTGACCTAAGCCCTAACGATTTATTTACATTTCCTAAAATTAAGAAAAGTCTTCGTGGTCCAAGGTTCCAGTCCGGTGAAGAAGCAGTCGACGCTTTCAAGTCAGCCATTTGAACACCCCTACTTTAGAGTAGAATAAATGTTATAATAACTGGTTTGAGCGAATGGAAAAGTGTATTAAGCTACGTGGTGAATACTTTGCAAAACAATAAAAAGTACTATTAGGTTCTAGTTGTGTTTTTTCTTCAAACGACAAAACTTAAAAGGCATGCCTCGTATAATGCTTTTGCGTTGATATGCTATCCTATTCACACTGTAAATTTAATAAATAAAGTTGAACATGGCAGTACGTTTTCATATTAACGTTATGCTGACGTCATTCTGTTCGTGCTCAGCTTCCAGCTGTATAATAAAGGTTTAATGTAGTGCGCTAACTCTCACGGTGCGAGTGCTAATCGTACAAAGCGGCTCGTTAGCTGCGAGACCGCACCGCTAACTCACTGTAATCTAAATATCCAAAGCAGCATTGTCACTTTGGTACCTAGTTTTTTTTATTCGTACACGTGTTTCTATGAATTTAGGTAAAAAATACATTTTAAAAATCTATTTAGATGAGAATCATTTATGTTAAACAATATATATAAAAAATATTAAATCAGCCTATCTGTCCCACTGCGGGGTAAAAGCTTTCTCTCACGAATCGAGATGGAGAAAAAAAATGCTGTAATACAATTAACATTTTTTTAACAGGTTAAAAAAATGTTAATTGTATTACAGCATTAGGTAAAAGCAAAAAAAATATGTTTGTTATTTGACAGACCATTTTTAGTAGCCTAAAATGTCAATTAAACATGCCAGTTTACTTACATCAAGCTACTTAAGGTTCGGTATCGGGTGCTAACTACCATGTTGCGAGTGCTAATCGCACGAAGCGGCTAGTTAGCTAAGCGTAACCACACTGCTAACTCGTTGTAATCGAAATAGTTGCCTTTGTTCATAATACTACGATATTTTTACCTAACGATTTTTACCTAGATTTTCCTTTTCGGTAATTGGTAAATCTAAGTTATACTTCTTTATTCAGTAAATTGACGAAAATACAATTGAAATATATATTTATTAAAAATCTAGCAGTCTTTCTCTAGAAAAAACCTACGAAACCAAAAAGAAACAGTTTCAGTAAGAAAAGATTATTGTCCATTGTTTTACAAACCATTTTTAGTAGATTATAATCGTAATTTCAACACTTACATTGAGTTAAAGAAGGTTTGGTGTCGGGCGCTAACTATTATAGTGCGAGTGCTAATAGCACAAAGTAGTTCGTCAGCTGCGAGGCCGCAGCACTAACTCGCTGTAATTGAACTACGGCCTTGATTACGGTTGGGCAATGTATCGTCACATTTTTACTTACCCAGGCCGTTTTATATGTAAATTTTGCTTACATGGCTTTACTATTGACATTTGTCTATTATATAATATGTACGTACATATATAGAAAGATGATATTTTTTATTTTTCTCATCTACATAGATCTACACGTATTACTTCTCTAAATCCTTCCCAAATATGACTGAGAGAGGTTTTACGGTAAGGCTAAGGCGATCCTTATCTAAAATATAATATAAATATAATTTAAAACAGAGAAAAATGCTGATGTCTTGTGATATTGGTCTGAACATTAAACGCATAGTTGACTAGATCTGAGAGCTTAGCACGAACAAATTGACGTTAGCTTAACGCTAAGGAATTAATATGCCATCCTTTTTACACTACTAATATACGTAATAACGATATACGTGACGGCACGCTTACTGGATAAAGCCACGACAACTTCAAACGATTCGTGCTTAGCCCACTGGTAGTCGGGTTTGATTGCCACATAGGACTAGTTCTTTACGTAACCTCCAAATAATTTGCTTCGGTTTGGATATAAGAGCATGTGAAATTCATGTTTGTGAACGCACCCACGCCACAGGAGTCATTCTTAAAAATAGATACGTTTAAAAATTGAAAATTTTTGTTTAATTATATCAATTTAGAAGTTAAAAATAGATTAAATATAATAATTGTTTCCGCAAAGTATCACGTGCTGAAATTATTAACTACCAAGACAACGCCACGCTCGCTCATTGAATTTTGTTCCCTCGCTTGACGTTACATGTGTGTTAAATACTACAGACGGGAACAATAAATAGCAGAAACCTTAATTATTAAATTGATTTTTTATGTATCGATCGATATTACACATCGATTGTAGGATAAAGACTTCCATAAGAAGAGGACACGACGACTGGCTATGTACTGAACGCATCCAAATTTTAACAGAGACCTTCACCAAGTAATTGAACCACCACGAGATCATTGTAAAATGAAATTAAATAATGTTCCACTTTTTTAAAATCGGACTTAAAGTAGAATTGAATAGAAAAAGGTGGGGCGAATTCATTACTATCATTTGCAGTAAATTTATTATACTATGCTTTAAATGATTGATCACACTATTGACGACGCAACACTCTCATTCCTTTTTTAAAAAACGTAGGCCCACCCATTTGTCGTAGGTGCGTTTTTAAAAACACGAAATTATTGATTACAGAATTTTTGCAAGTGACAAATACTCAGACGTAAACAAATAATTCTGGATCACACAAAGATTTGTCCCGTGTGGAAATCGAACCTGTGACTACTCAATCCAATGGGCAGGGCGACAAGAGCTCTTAACCACTACACCAAGCCGTCCCTTCTGAAAGAGTAATAATGATGACATTCACACAGAAATGACATTATGATCGCTTGGTAGTCTTAAGTAAACACTGCATTTTCTTTTTTGCCTTTTTACAAAAAGTTTTGGTTTACATTTAAATTTAATGGTCACTAAATGAGTTTAATTTTCCTCACCTACTAACATCACGGTTGCACTAGTACAGTCGCCAAAAAAACCTTTACACGATAAACTTGACTTGTGCAATACAAAGGAGCGGAGACTTAATGTCGTGTTACAGATTAACATGGAGATTGAATCAGGTTGCGCGGCGAACTTACCTGGGCGAACTTAGCTTTGCGACTTCAGACATATATGCGACGTTTTTGTTTTTTAGGAACCGGATACGAATTTTGTGCTCGCTGGTACCATGACGTCGCGTTGTTGGTGCATAATATTGGATTTTTTGCATTTTCAAATATGTTAAATACAATAATGATATATATTTGAGAATTAACCTTAATTTACATACATATACATGCGGTATAATCAAATAGACCGTGTCTCATCTAAAGTTCAAGTTAAGAGTCTCTGTAGCCGGTGAGCGTGTATGAGACAACTATGAAAGTGGTGGAAGCCAGAGAGGCCTTAAGGAAAAAACCTGTTGGAACTCTGTACTGTTTGCCTACTTTGTAAGATGGTATAGAAAGATATGGAATTTATATATTGGAATTTATATATTGCTTCTACTCTTTCTTCGAAATAAAATTGAGGAGACCTCACATTTTCAAGATTATACTTCATAGTCTATTATAAAGTAGGTATAAGTTCTTAAACTATCAAACTAAACTATAATTTCCGAACAGTACCTAAATCTGAGATAATTTTTATTAAGAAATACTTTACTTTTCTCGACATAATAAAACTTGGTGATCTCATAAAGTGAAGAACGAGCGAGGAAATTAGTTTTGCCGAGTCTTTTTTTTTTAGGTTTTGTTGTCAGAGCATGTTAAAGTAACGTGATTGTTCTAGAAAAAGCCGTATTTTATGGATTTTTATATTGGGCTGTTGAAGTTTTATCTTGGAAATGGCATGTTGATTGTTGGTTAAAGTAATTTAGTATTTATTTATTTATTTATGTACATAGCTGGACTTAATGCCTGAGGTATTTTCTGCCAGTCTACCTTAGGGTGATGTAGTGACAAGTTGAGGTGCGAAATCACACGAATTGGAGAAGGTAAAGGAAAAAAATAAAAATAACCACTTATTAACTATTTAAATATATAACTTATATATAATAATAGTAGCCTTGTTAAGAAACTACCCCACCGTTGGGCACGGCCCTCCTCCCAAACTGAGAGGGTTTAGACCATAGTCCACCACGCTGGCCCAGTGCGGGTTGGCGAACTTCACACACCTTCGAGAAACTCTTAGGCATGTAGGTTTCCTTAAGATGTTTTCTTTCATCGTTAAAGCAAGTGATAATTAATTTTTAATACGCACATGCTTTCGAAAAGACAGAGGTGCGTGCCAGGGTTTGAACCCGTAACCTCTGACTTTGCAGTCCAACGGTCTAAGCACAAAGATATCACTGCTTTAAAAAAAAAAATTAACTTAAAAAATATAAATTATATATAACGATAATGTACATACATATTTATATATACCACAAATATACACATATATAAATAATTATACAATGTATACAGAACCAAGAACTGTGCCACATAACAACGTGAAGTAACTAACATTGAAAGGGATTCAACCTTTTGTGTCGATAGTCCTGCAGACTATTTTTAAAAGAGGGACGATTTACGAGAGGTATCCTCAGTATCACTTTTCCTTTTCGCAACAGCGTAGTCAAATATTGTATCGGTATAGAAGTATCGATGTTAAGACGTCGAAGAAGATGATAATGGGTATGCTCCGGTGATTCGGACGTACAGAAAGAATGACATAACAGTTACACAATGTTAAAAGGTTATAGGTACCAGATAAATTTATTTATTTTATTTTATTTTATTTTTACAATATTTGGGAATCTAACGGCTAGGTAAGAGGTACTTAGACAGCTTATACAATAATAGAGGGCCATTTATAAAATTCCGCTGGTAGTATCCAAAAGAAAGAATAATATATATATATATATATATATATATATATATATATATATATATATATATATATATATATATATATACACACACACACATATATATAGTCCGAGGCATATATATATGGATTCGGATATGCAAAAAAAAAAAGGTCTGTTAATTACCTGTTAGTTGGTCTTGAAAGAATTTGTCGCTTAGCTGCTTTCTAAGCCGACTTATGGAGCAATTAAATAGATCAATATCTATATCACTGGCCAGAGCATTAAAACATCTGCTTATCCTGATAATGAACGAATTTTGTCTATAATTAGTTCTTACTAGAGGGACATACAAGAGACTAGGTTTTCTGAGTGAGGTAGTGTGCGTACAGAGTCTAATTTGCTCAACAATATCAGGGCAGTCCACATCACCATTAGCTATCTTGAACAAAAGCACCAAATCAGCAATTTTTCTCCGTTCATAGAGAGGAAGAAAGTGGAATTTTTGACATCTGGCGGTATAGTTGGGTAAGTATGTTTTAGCGCGAAATTGTATGTAACGAAGAAACTTTCTTTGAATATTTTCTAGGCGCGTAATATGCACATTATAACAAGGATTCCACACTTGCGCTGCATATTCCAAGTGACTACGCACGTAGGTGCAATATAGAATCTTTATTGTTTTTATATTAAAGAATTCAGATGACATTCTCATAACAAAACCAAGTGCCTTAGAGGCTTTCGTAGCTATATCACTAAAATGCTCGTCAAACAAGAGTTTGCAGTGAAAGTTAACACCTAGATCCTTAATTTTATTTGTTCTTATAAGAGCAGTGTCCTCTAAAGTGTAATTGTATAGAAGAGGGGTTCTTTGCGTGTAAACGAGCATACGGACGATTTAGCGCAGTGGTTAAGAGCTTGAGCTGCTCCGCCCACTGTGTCGAATAGTCGCGGGTTCGATTCCCGCACGGGACAAATCTTTGTGTGATCCACAATTATTTGTTTCGGTCTGGGTATTTGTTTGTGAATTTTCATGTTTGTAAACGCACCCACGACACAGGAATAAATCCTAACGTGGGGCTACGTTTAAAAAAAAAAAATAAAAAAAAAAAATACGTAACATTTGGACACGTTTAAGTCAAGCTTGTTGCGCTTACAGTAGGCTTGGAATCTGTCTAGGTCAGCTTGTAATGAAATTGGGTCGTTTACATCTTTAATAGGGTGAAGCATTTTCATGTCGTCAGCATACAAAAGGACTTTTGAGTTTTCAAAACATTGAGAAATGTCATTAATAAAGATTAGAAACATTAAAGGTCCTAATAAAGATCCTTGGGCAACGCCGGAGGGAATATACATGGGCGAAGACGAATATCCGTTAAGTACTACCGTTTGACACCGGTTATGCACATATGAAGAGAACCATCTGTACAAATTGCCCCTAATACCTACGAGCTGTAGTTTGTTCAAGAGAATCGCATGGTCTATTCGGTCAAAACATTTGCTGTAGTCTGTGTATATTACGTCAACCTGAGACGGTTCAGACATGAAATGAGAAATATAGACACTACACAGCAAAAGATTGGTTGTGGTGGACCTGCCTCTTATGAAACCATGTTGGTTCTGGTCAAGACTATGTTTTAGAGCCGAGTACACATGTGCATACACGATCTTTTCGAGCACTTTAGCGAATAGGCATAGTTTGGAAATGGGCCTGTAGTTGACAATCATATTCTTAGAACCTTTCTTATGTATGGGTGTGATAAATGCGGTCTTCCATATGTCCGGCACTACGCCTTCGGTGACAGAACGGCGAAAGAAAATAGAGAGGGGAAAAGTCAGACTTCGGGCACAATTCACTATAAGGATAGCTAGGATATTATCTGGACCGGCCGATTTATTAAGATCCAGGGACTTTAGATGAGTAAGCACGTGTTTGTCCAGAACTTCTACAGATCCAATATCAACAGATGATGATACATTATGTTGAGCTGGTATATTGTGATACTGTATGTTTATACTGTGAGACGAGGAGCCCAGACTAACATTATCATCGTTGTTTAGAAAAGTGGAGTGAAAAAACTCCCCAAATAAGTCACATATCTCTTTCCCTTGGTCCGACGTTCGACTCCCATAGTGCAGAGTAGACGGATAGTTGTTAGACTGCTTCTTACTTTTTACATAGGCCCAGAATGCACGAGGATTCTTGTGAATACAGTCTTCAATAGATTGGATGTAATGAACATACATTTCCCTCTCCAGGGTTCGAGCCCGATCACGTAAGATTAAAAACGATTGCTGGTCATGTGTGTTTCCATAATTTTTAAATTTTATATGATATTTATGTTTTTCTTTAAGGAGTTTAATGAGGGGTTGTTTGTACCATGGAGGATATTTGCGAGACGGTGTAACCAATTTAGATGAAATGTATTTGTAACGAAGTTCGTAAACCTTGCGGTAAAAGAATGAGACTGCGTCCTCCATGTTTCTTTTGCCTAATTCTGATTGCCAGTCAATTCCGTTTAATTCAGAACAGATGGACTGGAAATCGCCGTTATGATACCTAAATTTAGTATATGGAAGAGGCCTAATTGTCTGCAGTTGTGCGAAATTGGCTGATATTATGAGAGATTTATGGTGAGGGTCTTCAGGGACTAGAGGACAGACACAACATTCAACATTGACACTATTATTGGAAAATATTAAATCTAATATACGATTATTTATATTCGAAAAAGAATTATATTGCAGCAAGCTACATATATTTAAATTGTCAAATATCTCCGACTGCTGCAATCCCTGGATGTTACTGGGATCTAAAGAGGTACCATCCTCACCAAACGTCCAAGTGATATTTGGCAAATTAAAATCACCTAGAATTATAACACTATCCAGCGGATTGGCTGACGTAATTCCGATAACATTGTCAATGAAGTTCGATAGTTGCGCCGACATTGTGTTACCCAAGTTTTGATTGCAAATATACACAACACTAATGTGCATCTTACAGTTAGACTTCGATTTACGATTATTAATAGTGAGAGTAATCCACAAATCCTCGGCAGAGGATAACCATTCGTTTCGACACTCAACTGCAAGCTCGCGACGGACTGCTATCAAAACTCCACCACCAAGTGACTGATTAGCCGCCAAGTAGTCCCGATCTCGCCTAAAAACAATATACCGGTCGTCAAATAGTTCACTATTAGAAATACCGTCGTTTAACCACGTTTCTGTTATGCAGATAACATCGTATGAATTTATGCATACATTTCTATAAAAATCAACAGTTTTAGTGCGTAGGCCCCGAACATTCTGATAATATATTCTAATCGCCATCATTGATAATTAATAAGTGATAGAAAAAGTGTAAAAAACAAAATGTTTAAGGGTGAGCAATATAAATAAAATGGTTTGTAAACAAAAGAGACATAAAAAGAAAATTTTTTGGCACTCCAAATAATTCCAAAATAATGTACTAAATTAATAAAAGCAAATGATATTTTTAAAATGCACATACATAAGTCAATAAAATAATTAGCAACACAAAAAAGACGGTAGTAGTAAGTTGCTACGGTTAGCGATAAGCTAATGATGCAAACAAAAGGACCCGACTGGTGTACGCACACACCTATAGCAGTAGTACCAGCAAAAAATTCATTGCAAGCGATTCTCAAAGTTTTTAAGCAGATGTTTTTACAAGTTGCGATAGCGAGGTAGAATACATATAATAGCAACAGGTTTATTAATAGTATAAATATCCTTACAAGTTTTTTAAATCTGAGTCTGTTCTTATGGATAACACGGGTGATGTAGGGTTTTTTCTAACAAATATTTTGCACCCCTTAACCCAGATAAATGCATAACCTTTCTCCTTTGCCAATGATTTGGTTTTATTGAGAAGTAATTTATTTTCTAGAGTTAAATGATCATTCACATAAATTCGATTATCACCCTTAAGGCCTAAATTGGGACAGGTAATAGTAAATTTCTTAGCTGCAGCTACGAAGTTATCCTTCAGGTACCGGGAGTGCACTGATATGACAATGGTTTTATTCTTCTTGTCATTCCTCATAGGAACACGAGTTATGTAGTTAATTTTCTCTTTAGGTAATGGGCAATTGATGTGTGATCCAATTAAGGATATGGTTTGGAACAGATTCTCCGCGTTGGATACCGGGACTCCCTTGACTTCGATGTTGTTTGACCGTGACCTTTGATCGTTCTCACGCAGCTGAGCTTCAACTTTTAGGATACGCTCCTGCAGATAATGGACTTCACTCCTCGTTTTGTGCAGCTCCTGAATTTCACCTTCAATTTCGGACATCCTCGCAGAAAATGTTGCAATTTGCTGATCGATATACTCAATTGAATGTTTTATCACCGAGAGTTCCGATTTGATGGTCTTCAATTCAGCTAGCTCCGCTTTCATGCTTTTGATGTTCTCGTCTAAGATCGGGAGAATGGAGACTTGTGCAGCTAGGCGTTTAAGTTCCGTAAGAACAGTGTCCATATCAGCAGGTGCTGGGGACCTTGAGCCCGATCCTCCGGCTGAGGTCTTGCAAGTCATACACTTCCAAGTATTCCTACGATCACCCAACTTTCGGAATCCTCCCTCCGTTATCCCGGCGCAGGGAAAATCGAAATGACCTAAGCACATAGTACATTGCGGTCCATCTCTAAATTCACGATCACAGCTTTTACATTTGAACATTGCGACGAGACGACAAACACGTTAGTTTAACAAGTCAAGTATACTTTGAGAACCGCTGGTATTCACGGGAATGTGGAACCGGTTACGTTATGCGTCCACGCGGTCCACTGTCTACGGACTGACTGAAACTAAGGCTATGTTACCATGATCAAAATATACCGTATTGTATGGGTGTGTAAGTTGAAGGACATCTCTGTAAACGGCGAGCATGTATGAGCCAAAAATTAAGGTCGGAAGAAGCTAGTGAAGTCCGTTAGGATTGAACCTGTTGGAATTCTGTTCTTCCTGCCCGTGACGTAATTGCAGTTATCTCTTCCTTTTTCGGTTCCTATTTTTTTGTTACTTAGCAGTTTTTGTTTTAGTTTTAAATTAAATTAGGCTATACTATTATTACTTTACCTATTCGTTTTCCTTAACCAATCCACACTGGGTCCGCATGGTGGAGTTTAACCTAATCTCTCTCACCTCGATTATGAGAGAAGGCCTTTGTCAGTATAGGCTGGTTAATTATAATCGCAGTTCTGGTCGGCTTAACTTATTTCACCAGTATTCACAACCATTCTGACACATTTCTTCTAGTGAAAAAGAACCTCTTCTACTAACCCCACTTATGTTCACCAAACAAGAAGTTCACTTAATTTAGATAGTTTAGTTGTTGCAAAAATTGAATTGTGCCAACAATGTAACCCCAAATATACAGTCGCTTTGATAAATCCGGCTTCAACCAGCTTGACAGAGCTGCGAGATAAGTGACCGAACTTCTTTGCCCAGTTTCAAACGGCACTTATCTCGACTGTGATCGCGTAAATTTTTCTAATCTCCAGACGATATCTCTTTCCTCTGTCTGACTGTACTACACTTTTGGCTATTAAAATGTAAACCGAAAATTGCTTAAGTGGCTTCTGCTATTGTGGATTTGTTTATAGAGTATGTTTTATCTAATCAAAGTGGTGAGAAACTTTTGGGCAAAACGGGATAGTAATTTTATCGCCTTCGGGTCTGATTCTAGTTTTTATTTATTGTTTCAGCTATTAACTGACTCACTAAGTAATAAAAGTAGGTAATAACATATTTATCATATGTTTTAAATATGTTTCTTATACCAAGGGATTACGAGAAACATGCTGCCATACCCACACATTTTCAAGTATACGTAACTATTATGCGGAATATTTTAAACCAGATGAATCTACATTAACATCTTATAATATCAGCAACCAACATTAACCTTACATGGTCTCAAACTAAATATTAAATGTATAGAGAATACTGGGTTTTACCCGGAGCCTTTGGAAAGCTTTCGTGAGGACATGGATCTAAAACTTAGAGGTTTCAGTCAGATTAAGACGTCTGAAGAAGAAGTCAAGAGTCTCCATAACTAGCGAGCATGTATCAGGCGAACCATACGAGTGAGGAAGCTAGAGATGTATATAAGTAAAGAACCTGTCTGAACGCTGTACTCTCTGCCTCCCCCGCAAGGGATCTGGCGCGATGATATAGAAGTCAAATTAAAAGCGAACTCATACCATCTTGCAAGAACTATTATACATTTATAGGAAGAAAAAAACTTATTCGCATGGTGCTAACCATGGGAAAAGTTTTCGATGGACGCAAACTGGTCTATTTCAAACACAAATATATAATCCTGTGCGGATTCAAACTCAAACATATATGTCTGTGGTTTGAAATAACATGGACTCTGGTCATAATTAGTGATACCTAATTCGTAGCCGGGGGCCCTTAAACTGATCGTTTTACTGTTATTATTGCCAGATAAATACCGTGATTTTTCATGTACTTCGTACATTCCTCCAATATTCGAAAATGTCATATAACTACGGAGACCAAAGAGACATATTTTTACTATTTTTATATTAATAATAAATAGGCCTTTGCTCAGCACTGGGACAGTGTAGGCTTTCCCAGTGCTGAGCAAAGGCCTTCCCTCACAAATCGAGGTGAGCGATATGGTCATACTCCACCACGCGGACCCTTTGCGGATTGGAGCAGGCAGGTCTGTTGCTTGAAT
The DNA here is from genome assembly GCA_905147815.2 of Phalera bucephala. NCBI lineage: Eukaryota > Metazoa > Arthropoda > Insecta > Lepidoptera > Notodontidae > Phalera > Phalera bucephala. Next base: position 27,490,372 of record LR990620.1, read on the forward strand.
TTATTAAGCCGCCCCACACTTATGTGTCTAAATGAACTACGCTGTTTGCCGCGGGGCCTTTACAGCTTCACAGGAAAAGAGGGCGACCGTGCAACCATTACGCTCGAGCCAGAAGGGTAAGGGGGCAACCAGCTCAAGGGCGCCTTAAGGAGGAACGGCCTCGGCTTGGGCAGTCTCTAGGGGGTAGGGTTTATACTAGGTGTCTAGCAGCGGTGCTCTGCACCGACCAGCGGCCAAGGGATTCTTCGACCTCGCCGGCGAGGTCGGAATCTGATCCTGTGTGCGGTATCTGTATCCGGAAGAGGGGATGTAAGGGCATCGGGAGAGTCGGTGAGAACATGCTGCGGATGGCAGTAGCGGCTGATAGGAGCGAAGTTAGGTTCGTAGTCGGCGGCGGCTACGATTAACGGATTCCTACGATTGGGCGCGTTCGCGAAATATCGGGTTGTCGCCTTTTTAATAAAGGCGCGAATAGACAATAATGACTAACACATTAAGTGTGACCACTTATGGCCTAAAGTACCTTCCGAAGCATGGAGATGCTTGAATATGAATATGCCACAAACAGTCTCCCATTTCATACCTACTGAGCCGAACCCTGCTTAACCTTGGTTATCGCTATGGACAACGCGGTGACACAGCACTACGAGCACTTGTTACATTATTATTACTGTTAAAAAGCAACGGCCGGTGTGGTCCTCCATCAACCGACCTCAGAGACCTCCACAGGAACTTCAGAAAACTCCATGAAAACCGGAGTTGCAAGGTGTAATTATCATTTGCACAAGTGGTGCATCACTGATTCTTCTTGCTGTGACTGTGGAGACTCAGTGCAGACTATCCAGCACATTGTAGAGGACTGTCCGACTAGGAAATTCAGCGGCGGAAACGAGAAGCTACTTAAACTGAGACCGGAAACTAAACAATGGTTCGTCTACTCTGACATACAATTCTAATCGGGGGTCGCATGAAAGTACATCGCTATATGATGATGATGATTCTTCTTCTTCTTTAAGTTATGGCTTCACACTAATTTTAAGTGTATTTTGCCAGTGTCCAGTGAGACATATAATCGCGTTTGTTAAAATTAATTTAACTCCCCGATGAACTTGATGACAACGATGATAATGAAATTAATGAAGTACCCCACCCTGGATAGTAAAGCGGTGGATACCTTACATACCAATTGCGACGGCCGTTTTGAGGGAAGTCTAAAAAGCACGTTTTATCACATTGTTACAATTACCTTCACTCATACACATATAAGAACACATAATGGTTGATATTCCACCAACATTACACATTATTAGTCGAAATAATAAGTTTTGGAAATTAAAACAAATTGACAACATCACTCTTCGACTTCCCGCCAAAAAAAATGATGATGATTATTATGTGTTCCGTTTGGTGACCGAAGTCCATTTATGAGAGTATATCATCTTTTACCTCGCTTCTTCGCTAGATGGCGCTATTTCCGCCTCGTGAATCGGCTTCTAGCAAGCCGTCATACTTTTGTCATTGTTGCGTCGCCTTTGGTACCGCGCAGTTTGTTAGGTTCTCGAAAATTTAACTTTTTTATTTTCGGGATTAAAATAGAAAGTTACCAATTTTTAACTGACTTCAAACAGAAGGAGGTTCTATGTTCGGTTGTATGTATCCTTTTTTTTATGTATGTTTACCGATATATCCGTCAGTTGTGGACCGATTTTGATGATTCTTTTTGCATTGGGTTCAGTATAGCTCCAAAGTGGTTTCATTTTAATTTCATTGGTATTGGACCTGGGACTTTGAAGATATACCAGGAAACTCCTTAACGACAAACAATACGAATGCATAGATTGAGATATTATGGGTATTACGTCAATCCTATAGGTACCCTACTATAGAACTAAGCAGAATGTTAACCGACTTCAAAAAATGAGGAGGTTCAGAATTCGTCTGTATTCTTTTATAATTTCTTTGCTTATAAACTGATTTTGATAAATCTTTTTGCTTTAGGTTCAGTATAGCTGCGTGATGGTCCAATTTATTGGTATTAGACAATGGGTTTTGAAGATACACCATGGATTTCCTATACGGCAAACAGCATGAATGTGAAAATTCAGTTATTATGAGTTTTAAAACAATCTTGTAGGTACCTCACTGTATAAATAAGTAGGATAATCTAAAGTAGGTATATAAATAATAATGATAAATTCATTCATCACTAAAAATTTAAAAATAAAAAAACGATATAAATAAACGATATAAATAAAAAAGAAAAAAAAGACTGTAATTTTCTACTTCTAAAGTAAACATTTAAAAGAAAAACTTTAAAAAAAAAGGGAAACCGACTTAAAAATGCAAAAAAATTATATATGAAGTTGGTGCTGGTTGGTGCAGCGCGGTTACTTGGCACCGACTTCAAATATTTATTTTTTGCATTTTGAAGTCGGTTTCCATTTTTTTTTAAGTTTTTCTTTTAAATGTTTACTTTAGAAGTAGAAAATTACAGTCTTTTTTTTCTTTTTTATTTATATCGTTTTTTTATTTTTAAATGTTTACTTTAGAAGTAGAAAATTACAGTCTTTTTTTTTCTTTTCCGTCACGTGAAATTATGCACATTTATTGTTTAAATTCGCCAATCGGATACAACCTACCCCCTTACAAAAAGTGTTAATATCCGTGTGGTGCCAAGTGCTTATGTTACGATCGTCATGAAAGTGTTTAAGTTCGAGTGGAGAGGAGCCAACAGTAAAATGATGGAGGCTGAGTCGATTGCGAGAGTAATTTAGTTTAAAGTTTTGCCGTAGCAGCGGGTGAGTCACTTCAATGATATATATTATTCTAATTACGGTGCTATACGGTATAGTGAGTGGTATAATACACTATTCCTGCCGTGCGCTACGTTTATCCCATCAAATAAATCCTTAGAACCGTTTTTTCCAACCGTCAATCAGAGCAGAAGTTATTGCTCAGGATTAAAAGATTCTCATGGTGTAATGGTTGGCACTTTCAACTCTGACTCCAACGTTCCGACTACAGATCTTGGTGAAATTTACACTCGGTTGAAATATCTATCTATATTATCATTCTGGGGAATAGCAAAGAATAAAAAGATACATTCCACTCTCGCTTCCTCTTGACTTGCTCAACATAGACGACCCCATGTGTTATTCTATTCACTTATAGTCTTCTTACTCGGTGTCTACATCTTTACATATTTTACTGCGCGGTTGCGAATGCGAACGGTGTTGAATGGGAGATGGCGCTACGTCCACCTCATCGAACTTTCATCCTCACATGCGCAAGTCATTCACGAGAACCATCGCGTCATTTTGTCATTTCATTCTGCATTTGTAATGTATCACGACGCAGTGCGTGCAAAATTTTGTATTATTTATTTTAATTTGTAAGATATATATACGTGTTTTATGATTGTAAAAAGGTTGGTAAAATACTAAAAGAAGAAACACATTATCTGTATACCGTTTTTCATCAGGCAGTACCACAATTTTGTCTATCTGTGTGTGTGTGTGTGTGTGTGTGTGTGTGTGTGTTTGTGTGTATATATAACAGTGAGCAATGCCAGCAAGACGCAAGGCGGCCCATTTGGGCCGTCGAACGAATAAAGCAAAAAACATGTGAAATACTAGAGCAGAAAGAACAGGCGAACAAATCCACCTAGATAACGAAAATGTGCGTGTGAGAATATCGCAATTGCGTGCATCTCAATCATAAGAGGCATGAAATCAACAACAACAATTGGAACGGAGACAAGCGCACCGGTTCGTAGTTAACACACGCAGAGCACATAACCGACAACGTAATGATGGCGTTCGATGTATATCGAGCATTTACATCAGCTTCATTCCTTCAGCTCGCATTCGAGTACGATCCTAATATTGATTATTCAGCTCATCCAAAAGTGCTGATGAGCTCAAATTCAAACATGAGTCAGCCGGGATATTTTGCGCATCAGGAAAAGTGCAAATACCAGAAATTGAGACACCATTAGAACCATTGAACGGCTTGCTTATCGGCTTGGATCCAAATTCAAACCTGTTACTGAAGTCAATTCGCACATTCAATTCATGCTTCCAAATGACTTCGTTCGGAGCAACAGAAATAGTTCACAATACTGCGGAAAATGGTCAACAATTCAATTCAAAGTTCAAGATCAAAGGACAAGTGTATCACAAAGTAGGCTCATTGCTGCCAATGCCAAACAAACCACATATTTTTTTACAAATCTACTTCATGGGCGGTGAGAACATCGATCGTGTGGATGCACGTTGCGGCTACAATAACCTCAATTCGCCTAATGCAAAGCGCATCGTCGGCGAACTGGACGCCCTATTGAATGAGCACAATAAATTATTAAAATTCTTCAAATCACACATGCAACAATTTCAAAGTGGCAATTACACTATTGTCATCAATACTGTTGACCAAGAATCGTGGAATTTGGCAAGAAGCAAGGTTTTAAAGTACAAGTAAAAGAAAAAGTCCAATATTTGTCAATTTATAAATATAACATAAACAAATTCTTATTTTCCCTCAAATTCGATGAAAAATTAAAATAGTGTTGTCTAGTGACTACTACACACACTAAAACAATACTTCTTTGTCTATCTGCTATCAGTGACATTTTGTCGAACTATTTTGATTCGTGGTAAATAAATATTTATTCACACACACAGAGATGGCGCCACAGTTCTGTGGCGCCATCCATGACGGCCTCGTTGGTCTAGTGGCAAACCGCATCGCTTGGTGATCACGAGGTCCTGAGTTCAAATCCTAGGTCGGACAAATGTCTCATTGGAGTCTGGAATTATTCCCCGTATATGTATTGACATATACAATTCCACAATTCCAGACTCCGGACTCATATTGGGAAGTTTTTTTGTTAGAAAATCTTCAAGCAAGCCTAATGTCATTATACCGGACACAATGCCAGTTGACTGGAAATATTTCAATCAAAATATTATTTTGTTCTTACCTGGGATTCGAACTCAGGGTCTCGTGATCGCTACGCGCATTATTTGCCATTAGACCTACGAGGCAGTTGATCGTAAGTGAACAAGACAAAAGTCAAAGTGCAAAATTATTTATTTGTTTAGGTCAATACAAGAGCACTTACAAACGTGAAAATTATTAAATTTTTTATATCTACCACTCAGGATTTGTAGCAAAGCTGTTTTTGAGCCTCTTCTTGCTTCAGAAACACTTAAAACCATTGGTCTCGGCTGCCACGTAATGTCGTAGTCGGTAAGCCAAGTTTCATTCCTTAGAGGTGGTTTTATATGTACCAAGAGCAGGTGGTCACAAACCTGCTTCTACTAATCCGCACCCTGATTTGTGAGAACATACCTTTGTCGAACCACTGTTCGAATAGTAGAATACATCAATACTGCCTCACTGAGTATTGATGTTTCCATTCTTCTATTCGTTTTTTGTTTTTAGTAGGTAGTGGTTTATACCATATTCTGTGTTATTTTTGAATATTTGACAATAATTAAAACTTTTGAAATATCACGTGTTCCAAATATCTGAATATCTTTCTAAATATAGACTAATGAATTTCGTATTGCGTGTCTCATCTGAATCGCAAATCAAGAGTCTCCGTAACCGGCGAGCGTGTATGAGACAAACTATGAGAGGGGCCAAAGAGGTCTGTAAAGAAAGAATCTGTTGAAACTCTGTACTCTCTGCCTACCCCGCAAGGGATTTGGCTTGATGATGTAGATAGATAGAACTTCATATTCCCGTATGTGCTGCTTCACTCATTAAAACGAGTTAGCTATGTGTGTTACTAACCTTGATAGGTAAAGGATGAAATAAAACGAAAATACATGTTATAAAAATTTACATCTTTATTATTATTCATACAAAAAACGCCTTGTTAAAATTCTTTATACAACGTTATACACAGTAGATGAATTTGGTAAATGTGACACGACAGGACAGGTGAGGCGTGAGCAAGTTTAACGATACATAAAAATATCGATATTACAACAAATCAAGTAACTTAGGGTTCATGTCCATAATCTATCATTCCACCACGATTTTGCTCTTCCATTATTGAGTTTAAATCCGGAGCAATTTTACCATTGCTACAGAAAAAAAAAACAAATACCTTTAAGACCATATCCATAAGCAAACTTCTTACTGCGATTTCACTCTTCTATTAATGAGTTTAAATCTACGATTTTATCATTAATATTTTACCACTGTATAGAGCAGTAATGGCTGAATAGTTAGACCGTTGGACTGCAAGGTCGGGTTCGTTCTAACCCAAGCACGCAATTCTGTCTTATCAAAAGCATGTGCGTATTAAAAATTAACTGTCAATGCTTTAACGGGGAAGTAAAACATCGTGAGGAAACCTGCATGCCTAAGAGTTTCTTTAAGATGTGTGAAGAGACCCTCTCAGTTTGAGAGGAGGCCCGTGCCCAACTGTGGGACAGTTTCTTTACAGGGCTAATATTATTATTTTACTACTGTGTAATAGTGACAGGTACTAGATAGCAATATTTTGTTTTGATTTGCAGCTTGTTAGTAAAATATATGTATAACAATACTACCTTTGTATATTTCGCTGAAATGTCACTTCACATGGTGTAAGTCAGTATTTTCCAATTAGTGTACCCCGGGGGTACATGAACTTACATAAAGGGGTACACACAAACAACAATTGCCGAAATATATTTTAAGTCGATTGTAGGTAAACTGCCATAAGCTTTACCCTCCGGTAGAGAGAGGCGGGCGGCGTGGGGATGCGCTCGACCAATCAACTATTCTCCTGCCTGTTCGTTGGCGTACGTTCGTGACTTATGGGATATGCGAGTTTCAGTTATTTTTTAAAGAAATGCGCAGAAAAATCTAATTGGGAACCACTGAATAGGCAAAACCTAAAACAAATGATTGTTTGTACTCATGAATACAATCAACTGTTACTAACGATAATTACTGAAAATAGAAAAAAAATGTGGTTTAACGTAACGCATGCGGTAGAAAACTGGCAAGCCTTGATAACGACTTTATATGAATAACTTCGCATTGACTATCATTCGATCAACTCTCATAAAGATATCGTCGTAGGAAGACTAATGATCCTATTCATTCGATATTGAGGTATCAAAAGGAAAATACTGCTGCGACAAATTCACTCATGGATATGACTCCTTAATCGTCCATTTATAAATTAAACTTAAGATTAAGACCAGTAAGAACGTTTCTGAAGACTTGACTTTTCCAAATGAAAACAGTTCAAGAAAAGTTAATTTGGGTCATAAAAACTTTGCTGAGTTGATACAGTCTTGAGTAATAATGGCAGTGCTTTATTTTTGTCTCAATTCACCACATATTTTATGACCTCTTTGAATCTGTATCTCTAAGTTTCTGCATACAAATAATAGTTACAATGATTATTATCAAACCTTCTCTAGAGCCACTAAATTTTAATCACAAATAGGGGACTTTATTTTATTCGGGGACATGAAACCGATTTGCCTTTTGCTCCCGACATCGCTTTTACTTTCTAGCGTTACCAAACTTGTATCACCCTATCTCTTTCTATCGAAGCTTCCCTTCGTGAATTTCGGCAGTCATCAGTAAAATAATCGTAAATTAAAAACCCTTATTTATATATAGGGCATAATAAAGTTGTAAATGCTGCAGTGTCTTATGTGTTGGTCTTATATTAAGCTTCGTTGGAGGACTGACTTGACGAAAATTATGTCTCTATAACCACAGAAAATAGGCACAATGAAGACATAATTGAAGCTATAACAGTTAGGTCGTTTTGATGTCTGGTAAATTATCTTCAGCCGAAAGTCCATTGCAGGACAAAAGCCTTCCAAACGATAGCTACAGAGACCGGCGTGATGCTGTAAGCATCCAACATAGCATTTACGTGTGACCTTCACGAGGTCTATGACTGATCAATGACATGCTATTATTTGTGTGAAAAAGATAGTAAGACATTAATTACGCTCTTTAAAACATGTGAAACGGTTTATTAAATTTTTATTTAAGTATTGGTTCGTATAAAGAATTATTCCTATGTCATGAGTGCATTCACAATATTGAATTTGTAATAAAAGCTAGGAAGTAATTATGTTTAAAAACTATATTAAAACATATTTATAAATGCTTATACCTCAGTTTTTATAGCGGAATATTTAGTGAGATCGTAGTGCCTGTATAACTTAAATAGCTTTATACAATAAGAAGTGTACACACTCAAGTCGATTGATTTGGGCTTAAGGTAATGAAATTTAAAGAATAATTTCTTTTAGAAAAAAGAAACGTTGCCTTGTACTCTTCCGACTCGACCGGTCCGACCATTCGAAATAAGCAGTAGAACTACGCATTTAATAACATATAATTCTTATGTCATATAACATATATTATATTACAAACATAAATTACACATAAAAAACAGCGAGGTTGAATGATTTTTTTGTAAATTGCGCAGTTGTTGTAATAGGATTGTTAGCTTAAATTATTGATCACTTGTTTGTATTGTTTTATGTGAAATTCATGTATCACGTAGGTACCCATGACACAAAAAATGGATTATCATAAAATGCGCTAGGCATTAAGTCCTATACGAGCAAAAAAATTAAACCTGTGACTCCTAGTAAGGGGCAACATTTAAATTTTTTTTAGTACGAAACGTATGCCAAGACTTTTTATTTAAAAAAAAAATGTTTTAAGAAAAGAACGGGAGTGTTTTTTCAATTTTATTATTATGAATTCCGTATTTACGCAACAAACGACGTAATTATTCATTCAATAACCGATTTTGTCATATAAAGTAATAAACACAAATTTAAGTATGCAGTCATGTGCAAGACGGATGTCGTTTTAAGGGTGGAGTTAATTCAATCAATTAGGAGTAAAAATACGAGCAGGAATTGTCTTGCCAAGCGGACAAACGTAAATAGCTTCCGAGCTATCTATCTTTCCCCTTCCGTTCACTTACTTGCATGTTGCATTCTTGCGAATAACATTTCCAAGTTATTTTGTATTAAATTTGTATGGTGGCAAAGGATCTGGCGTGTTGATATAGATAAAAAAATTATGGGATGGGTGTTGAAACATAGTTGAAACATGTTTAATAATTATAAAGAACATACCTTACTTTATAATTTATTAAAATTGATTTACTTTGTTTTTATTTAAATGGCTTACATTTTAATAGCGTATTTCACCATTGTAAAGTAATTGAACACCCCAAGGTTCAAACCTTGGTGTCATTTAAAGAGACTATTGTGGGTCCTGGCTTACAGGAGTTACAATGGTGGGAATGAGTGGCGGGCTTAGTCATCATAAAAAATACTTGAAAGTAATTTCTTATAAAACATAATTATTTCTTGTCAGTAACTTTGAGTATCTTTATAGTGTTGCGATGCGATGACATTTTATATTAAAAGATATTGTTTTCGGATTTAGTTTGCGTACTTACTTTATATTGACTAGAAAAATTGGATACTAGAAACATCTTTGGTACAGCCCTATCGCTACAGCTTCAGTGTATACACCTCATTATATCTACTTAACATTATTTTATATTACAACATACATACTGTGGATATAATCACGTTATTGTTTGCATAAATATCGTGTGATCATATAAATTAATTTAACCTCAATGGAAATTGTGGCCTAAAATAAAAAATATTATATTTAACGGCTAATGAACGCTGTGTACTTTTTTTTCTAATATTGCATTGTAAGTTTGGATGAAAAATCCTACAGCGTTTTAAATATTTTTTTTATAACTATTCGATAGTATTACAATATTTATAAAATGTTAATATAACTTAAGGTAAGTAAGTAAGCAGCTATGTAAAAAGGCTAGTAGCAAAACTTAAATATACATTAGCAGCTTATTTTTAGATCAAGAACGAAAATTTGATTGGCAACCTTAAAGTCATCGAAAGAAATCATAATAATAATGTTAGTAGTATTAGTAATGTATCTATTTACACCAAATCGAATAATGGAATCACCAAAAAACAATCCTGAATGAAAAATACATTAATAAAACAAACATCGATATTATAAAACATGCCCTAAAACTTCCACATTATTTACATCCGAACTTTACAATAAACCTTATCCTTTCCTGTTTATCTCACTTATCTAGATTTCGAGCGCAGCCATCGATAGCCGGCTTAATAGTCTGTATCTGGCTTACTTGACAAACACTTATCTAAGTAAAGAAAAATCTAAAACAAACAAACCATAAAACGACAGGTGTATTACACTGAAGTTGCATATGAGCTGAACTCATTTCATGGAATCTATACGTTTTTATCTCATTCTGTATCGGTGTCACAGGATCAGCTATATATAATGGCAATTCAGTAGTTTTTACGGCTTCTCTTGGACACGGGAGAGTTGCAGGTGGAATTTTCAGAATAGTTCTTTTAGCACCTTTTTTAGCAGATTCATCTATGTCTTTAAGATCAACTGGTAAGGTTTTCTTTTCTGTTATATTCATTTTGTCATTGAGTGTCTCAATTGTAAGTCCAGCGTGAAGGATATCTTGGTTATAATCTAACTTGTTGTCCATTGTATCAGGCATTTTGTTGTACGCTGAGCTAACGATTGGAGGGTCCATCTTGCAGGTCACGCTTTCGAGGGATTCTTTTGTGTTTTGACTCTTTGTTTCGTTTCGTAACTGATGCATCCATTCCAATTTGCAGTCGCAGACGAAGTTATTTTCTGGAAGAAATGAATAATTTATGAGTCAGTAATAGTTTTTGGTCAAATAATGAAGTATACTGCTTTTATAATCTCGCTATTGTGGCTATTAAAACGACGCTTGATAAGACTTTGATTCAGATTAGCTATGACAAGGCATAGCTAATCTGATATAGATATAGCTATGCCTTTATCATAGAGGGCTCATGTATGGTACTTAAGAGTATATAAAAATAAGGTATTATTGACGCAATATTTTAATGCATCTAAAATGAAAAAATATCTTATGTTTCATGTGGAACCCAAACCTAAGTAATATGTTTGAAAGAGTACCCGTTCTAAAAACTAAGCTGTAGGGATATTACTTTTATATATTCCCATTGTTAAAAACCCAATAGGGCTTTTACTAAATGAATTTAAATGCTACCCACCCGAAGCGCTGAGTTTTATTGCTTTTTAAATAAATATTCTAAAATTAGAATTATTGAAAAGGGAGTATCATTGACATTCTTCTTAATACTCTATAAGTTGCTTAGTTTCTTTTATTTTGTCCTCATTTCCTATAAAAATGTAGAGAATACTTTGTATTTCCCTTTTATCTTACTAAGAATAGCTACTAGCTGCTACGAGATCACTGTAGATAACCAAGATAAAGAACACAAAAGTGATGTTTTACTGTATATTTCATTTACATTTATGTAAGTACTGAATGTTTGGAATATAATTTTCGTTTGAACTAACTTTTTATTCTGTCCTAGACCTTAATAAAACACCGTCATGTCTTCATTCCCCCAAACAGGAGTGACAAAGGTGTACTGTGTTTTTGCCGACGATGTAAGGTACCATGTAATACGGGTGAGCCTATTACTATCATACCGGGCACAATGCTAGACTCCGCACTGTTACTTGAAATTTTTCTACCAAAAATATACATTTTGATCGACCAATTCGAACATTGTGACAGGACATCGTGATCGCTACGTGCGTATTCGGCACTAGACCGACGAGGCAGTTATAGCAACGAGGCAATAAAATTTATATTAATGCAACTTGTTATCTCAAACTGGCATTTAGTTAACCAATTACATGTGTGTAATATCTTTTTGCAATAACTGTCCTACGATTGTTCGCTTAAGTCCCATCAACTATCTAGTTAGTGTAGCCCATACGAATCCTGTGCTTTACAAATATGTGGTTTGAGTCCCTCATGCTCCATAATTACAAATATTAGATAACTAAACACCAGTAAAGTTAATCTAATATACAATTAATTTGGATATAAAATGGATTATACAACATTTTCCACTCATATCTCGCTCCGGTTCCATTCCAACTAAAAATACCCCTAGGCATCATAAAAGACCAAACTTTCCAAGTGTGTTAAAGTTAATGATAATGTCTCAGTTTCTACACGTTTAATATTAATAGAGTATTTTAAATTCATGCAAGGCCTGACGAAGAATTATTCATTCATACTTACCGTCGAGTAGCAAATTGCTGTTCTGAGGTTTTAAGTTGTCCAAAATGGGTTTAATGTTGTCGAATGTTAACGCTTGCAGTTCATTGGAGCGTATGTCTAAAGAGCTCAGTCCCCTAACACCCTCAAACAAACCTGAAGGGAGTGACGCAAGTTTATTGTCATCGAGGGACAGTTTTCGCAGTTGAGACAATCCATCAAACGCCCTCTCTGATACAAACTTCAAATCATTCTTCCCCAACAACAGCTCCTGGAGGTTCCATAACTCAGCAAACGTGAACTCCGTCAAGTTTTGTATACGATTTTTCCTCAAGTCCAATCTCTTCAAATTCGCCAATCCATCAAACGTCCTTCTATTCAAATAGTTTATACAATTCTTATTCAAATCTAGTTCCAGCAAGTTGAACGTGTGCTGAAACGTTCCGTTCTTTATCGTCGTTATATTATTCTTTGTGAATACCAATTTTTGTAAATTCGGCAGATCGTAAAACGCTTCAGCGTCGATATCAATAATCATATTATCCTCCAAGTTTATAGTAGTTATATTTGGTAGATGCGAGAATGCGTAATGCTGTAAATTCTCGATTTGATTCTGCGATAATCCCACTTCTTTAAGATTAGTCAAGTTGGCGAACGAGAAAGGTGCAACGTCGACAATGTTTCCGTACTTTATGTTAATGGATCTCAAGCGTTGCAAGTAGAACAGCGCTTTGGCAGGTACGTAACCTAGCGCGCCATCAACTCGGACGTTAAAAGACAAAGTTTGCAAAGTTGGTTGTGAGGCAAAACTCTGCCAGATGAGGTCATCTCGCGGTATCCCACCGTTGAATACCCAGCATTCCGCTTTAGTAGCGTTCCTCGGTTCCCTTATATTTTCGCAATAGCAGTGAACTTTCGAATCGCGGTCTGTTATATCGCATATGTTTTTTTGGAAGCCTCCACCTTTCTCTTTGGTCTTCCTCTTATTGTTGTCTCGCGCGAGCACGTTTATTGACAACTCGTTAACAAGGGCGAAGGTGATCAATATGTAGATCGCGCTGACAACTCGTGTCTCCATTGTTTTCTGTAACAAGCAAAAGGAATTTCGTAAGAATAATGTAATAGTTGAATTTGCGTTTCATTAGAATGATCCTGCGTATGTATTAGAAATTTTATTAATTTTAATAGAAAACTGTATTTGTTAAAGCAAAGTTAATTATAAATGACGCGAAACTGCATATAACTGTCAAAATTTTACACCTATGTCATCAGTCTAGTTGCGTATACTGCGGTTAGTAATTATAATGTCGTGTGTGCAATTCATGAATCGAACAGAGTGTGTTATATTTCTACTTAAAGATTCTCTGTACCTAATTTAGTCCGGTATAAAGAATTGCGCTCAGCATAATGGCATCAGACAAACTACCTACATTAAGACCTAAATTATCGGCGATATGTACACTTTTACCACCCTTGCTTGTGGAATATTTACCAGTATGCCTTTTTAAGTATTGGTATCAAACCACTGAATGCCTCGTTGGTCTAGTGGCGAATGGTGTGCTTTGTGATCACGAGGTCCTAGGTTCAAATCCTGGATAGGGTAAATCTAGTTTTCCTGACGAAAAGTTCCCAGTTGATACCGGACTGATATCTGGAGTCTGGAATTATAACAATAGGCTCGCTCCCTATGGGACATGGGACACACGGTTCACCTCTGCAACTCCCGTTTGGGGAATATAGGCGTGACGGTGTTACAAACCACTTTAATTTTAGATACTCAGTCACCATATCTTCAAATCAAGCCTAAACAAATAAACAGCTCATACCAATCCACTTCACTGAAAGGTAGCAGAACTGAGATACACATATAACCATAGCTCTAATCCCTTTGAGGGCTTACAACACGTTGTGCCAATACGGCTTTTAAATGTAATTTAATGTATTAAATGTATACGATGCATAATCCAAATGAGATTTAAATTGACCGGTGTTAATGTATTTCAAATGGAATATTCAATCGATCGAAAGATACGATTCTATAATGTCAGCAATTGGTAGTACTTTTTCCCCGACTGCTGGATGACAAAGATTTTTAAGTATATCTATATCATCACGCTAACTTCCTTGTGGGGTAGACAGTGAGTACAGAGCTCCAATAACTTTCCTTCTTTCAAATATAGGTACATATTATGTACCTTTTTATATTTCGTGGACACACAATGTAGTCTAAAAGATACAATAAATTTTAAAATATGAGGTGTTATTACATTTGTCTTAGTTATGGAAGGGATATAGAGTATTATAAAATTATAACTGTATCTGTACTCTCTGACTATCTCGCAAGGGATCTGGCATGATGATATAGATAGATAAAATTATTAAAGACAGGACATTAATAAAATATAATATTATTATTACAGTATTAAATACGACATAGAAAATAACCAAACCGAAATATGTATTTTAATAAAACTACAATTTATAAGTTATACCAAAATATTGAAAAAAAAACATAACTGTGTACCGGCATATCTTTAACTATTACATTTTATGTAATATATTCATATTTTTTCTATAATAGTTGACAGGATTATATTCAAAGTAAATCATGGTAATCGTATTAGTGATATATATAGATTTTTAATAACTTATTTGAATTTTTTCAAAAAGGCTTTTAGTATTAATAAAGCTTGAATTCAAATAGCGATTATTCTGACAGCGAAATTCAAATCGTGTTTAATCCTATTACAAATATTTTAGGATCAGATGCAGATTTAAAAAATGGTCGCTGTAAATGGAAGTTTAGATACGTTTTAACCCGTCGCAATCTTTGAGTTTTTACCTGCTGTGATTCCCATGAAGTGGCCAAGGTAGACTGTGTACGCCCACATTTCGTCTACAATGTAAGAGTCTCATTGTATTAGAGGGCAGACCTATTGCCATCATACCAAACACAATTCCAGACTCCGCGTTGCTGCTAAGATTTTTTCAAACAGAAACCACCACTAACTTTATGCCTGACCTAGTACTATTCAACAGAATTTTATCTGGCTTAAAATTCAAGACCATGTGATCTCCAGCCGTGTTATAAGATCAACGAGGTAGTTGGGCAGTGAATAAAACATTTAGTGATAAAAGCCCAGTTGGTCCAACAGTTGTTTTAACATGTCCAAAGTTTAAACACTGGCATGCACAATTGAGTGTTTTGGTATATACCAAACTTTAATAAATCAGTCTTTACTATCCCACCGCTTAGGAAATATGTTTTCTCAATTTGTGGCTTAATTTCTCTCACAGTAAAATCAATGTGGGAGAGAATACGCCATAGTGCACTACGCAGACTCGGTATTGATTGATAGAGGCAGATTTTTGTGACCACTATTGAAACTTAGAAAGCCACCATAAAGCATCCAACCCGGCTTCATAAGTAGTACATCAAACCATGAGTAACCGGGATTCCGAAGCACAAAATGGAATTGCCAAAAACAGTCACGCATCAAAAAACTCAAATGATTTATGTTGTGTAAACCCTGCAGGGGTACGAAAAAATGGTCATTTTTACATTTTTTTCCACTTACTAATCTACCACCGGATCGGAACGCAGCCTCCACTGAGAAGATCCGGCGAGAAACTCAGCGGACTTATTTTCTAATTCTCCATTTTTTTTTCTGTATACAAGCTGTAACATAACAAGCGCAAGACCTGAAAGTAGTTTGTTCTAAATCGGTAACTGAATTGATTCCAACGATTTTTAATGTATCTTACATTTTTTTAAATTTGCAAAGAATTCTTTTACTCCTTCATTGCGCGATAAAAAACTAAATTTTTTCATGATTCTTAGCAATAAGGAGATTCCGAATGCCTTCCTAACCCGTATTTCTCAAAATGCACACATACACGTTTCGTTGTTAATTGGGGTATAAAAGTGCTTATAAAGGGGGAAAAACCTTTAATTTCGGAAATTTGATTTTCGTTTTAAATTTATGAAGCAATTCTCTAATCGGGGGGTCTGAGGTCTTGGGTTTATTACGTTGTACATCCTGTATACACAAACATTTTTATATAATACAAAATCATTTATGCGATCTAGTACCAGTGTGATGCCTTACCGCTGTGATATAAGAGTAATAATAATATTTTTAAACATGTCGTATCGTATTATTTGAAAATCAGATAATGGAATGGCGAGCAGTTATTTTTATTTTAGTAACCTTGTAATCTTGTCATAGATATTGTAATCAAATAGGTATTTCAACGGTAATTGTGTCATCCTTGTCATAATAGATTATAATCAAATAGATAATTCAATGTCAGTTTGTGTAGTCGATTTCATAATCGATATAATTTATTCGTGCAGTCATGCGACTCGCGCTTGACACCTTTTATGTTTGTCTATGGTTGGTCGAGAGCGCGAGGAGCGACCGTTTTTATTTTAAGGCAGATTATCGCCTGACTTCGTTGTGTAAAGATGTGCTCAGTAAAATATAATTTAAAGTGTTTCTGTGGAGTTTAATTTAATGTACATCGGGTTCCTGGCAACGTGATATATGTGCAGTCTTACAATATACTCTATGATTGGTTGAGTGTGTTTAGTTGCGAAGCGATGACAGATGACATCTGTCAGAGACGAATCACCGATGACAGATAGTCGATGTAAGATGGCGGACGGCGCTGTGTTGGTAGTCTATTACCAACGAGGCAAGCGCTCGGACGTATCGCGGAGCAGCTAGCCTCACTGCATTCCATGTGACCCCAGTGTTATTTCAAGATTTCCTTTATGTTCGGCCACCATGCAAACGACTAAGACAACATGATGATAAATCTACCTTTAACCGTTACCAGCATTGAAACCGCTATCCAGAAAGCCTAAGCGCCGTTAAATATATAATAATGATAAACTAAACAATTCTGGGTAGACCAGTCTCCACAAGCAGCATCCGTCTACGAGTATAACGACTTAAGCAGCCATCAATTATCTCGACCGTATTATAAGAAAGAAAGTAATCAAGAAGGAGATCCAAACCGTCACACCGACCCGCACTACCCGACTCAGACTAACCTAGGGACACGCTGCTTAATGATAGCTAAGAACAACGTTGTTTCGCAAGGCTACAAGCGCTACAATAACGCAAATGAGACGAAACAATCTATTACTACCTTGTTTTACAAAAAAAGGATTCCACAAGTGTTCATCTTTATCCATAAACGTAGGTGTTGCAGTCACCGTTAAACTTCCCCCAGAGGCAATGAGTTAAAACAAAACCCATACCTTCTTCCCCCTTCGTACTGGAGAGGTCTTGATAAAAAGGTACGTAAAGGTCTCACTTGATAGAAGAGATTTATTACTATAAATCTCTTGGGAAGAATAGATATGTATGTATGCTCAAAGCATACAGATTTAAGTTGGGATATTTTCAAACCATTCTGTAATTTATGTTCGGGTCGTAACGTAATTTATTGGTATGGAATTTCTTAAAAAAAGATCCTATTATCGTAAATTTTTAAAATTAAAAATAAAATAAAAAATAAAAATCATTTATTATCAGACAAAAAAGCCCATAGTATGTTAGTAACAAAAATAACTTATTAACTATGTAAGTAAATATAAAATAAAATAAAATTACACAATCGATTCACCAGCCCACATCTCTCACATTTACATAACTAATGAATCGACTGAGTACCACTGAGTCCAACCTATCCGATATCATCTTCAGGATGCCGTTCCCGCTTCCCCGCACTGCACGCATAATAGATGCGGACTTCTTACGCATGATTGCGTAAAAGTCCGCCACATGTGCGTCTGCAAACATGCCTGATGCACTGCAGTAACGGGGAAGCCGCAGCAGAATCCTGAAAATGTTATTATATTGAACTCTGAGGGCATTGTAGGCCTTTTGCGTAAACGCGAACCACAGACCGCTGGTGTAAAAACTCTGACAAAACGCTCTAAATAGAGTTATTTTAACATCTAACAACAACAGTACACCTAGCAAATCTGTGTGCTAACATGTTCCCGCGAACCGACAATGCCCTCCGTTCTTTTTTTATATTTTGGTCATCCCTTAAGTTCTCGTTCAGAATATGACCAAGATATTTAACTTGAGCAACACGGTTTAACTGTATTCCGTTTAGGAACACAGGTGGCACACTGTCAGGTCTCTTATTGTTGCCCACAAAAGTCATAAATTCACTTTTTTTCTTATTATACTTTAAGCCGTGTTGCTCAGCATAAGTCACACACTTATTTACGAGCCTTCGTAGACCTCCAATTGACGGGCTCAGCAACACCATGTCGTCAGCGTAGCTCAAGTTGTTGATACTAACACCATCTAAGCGGCAGCCGACATGCATGTCGCTGTAGGTAAAGGTATGTATGAAAGGCTTAGCGAAATAGTTTGGATGTGAGAAATCGTAATATATATATTGAAACTGGGCTTAAATTAGTTCTAGGGTCTTTTTAACAATTATCATATCAAAACTTTGGTTGGAAGGTAGAAAAAAGACCATTTTTCAAGTATTTTCATAACAGGCTTTAATTTCTTCATTAAATAGTGTCGAACACAAAATACTCAATTTATAGTCTGTTTTTTTTACGTGGACAAACAAAGTTTATTTATTTTGTTCATTTATTAATTTCTTATTCAACTTCATCATATCCTTATCAACAACAGCCCACTGAACAATATAGCCATCGTCAACTACTGTTGAAATATAGATATCCTTGACTGAACGCCACTAGAATCCTACGAACCTCAACTAATCCTCATTTGATTCCTGCTATCCACAAAAACATAGACACCAAGAGCAGTATCAAGGCAGTAAAGGACAGCGTGGCGTTGTTTGGTGATCCTGTGCGTATAATCGCAGATCAAGTTCGTTGTTTCGCAAGCAAAGAGTTCCGTGACTTCTGTGACTGTAAGAACATCAATCTACATCTTATTGCCACAGGATCATGCCGTGCGAATGGTCAAGTGGAGAGGATGATGAGATAGTACGTGGCAGGATTCCCTTGGAGACGTGCAACTCGCTCTAAATAGTACTGTCAATCGTGTAACCAAAGCCAGCCCGTTAGAGCTCCTAATAGGAAAAGAAGCGCGTCCTTTAGATTTGATGGCCAATGATAATGATAACATAATAGATCTTAGTGCAATTAGACAGTCTGCCTCTGATGGCATAGAAAAATCCGTGAGCTATAACAACGCACGCTTTGATAGTAATAAGGCAAGCGTGAGTAGATTTTCGGTGGGTGAATTTGTGTTGATAGCAAATGAGGAACGCAATCAAACGAAATTAGATGCTAAGTTTAGAGGTCCATTTCAAATCATAGAAATTTTAGATGGAGACCAGTATGTTTTAAAATCGTTGGTTAATAAGCGTACTTACAAGTTTGCGCATGATCGTGTTAGGAAGATGCCTGAGGGCCAGGTACCAATTGAGATTGTGGATGAAGACGATGTAGATGACGAAGTAGCACTTAACTGATTAAATGCACAGGTTCTCGATTCGTGAGGTCGGAGACTGTACCAGAATATCGTAGCCGTAGCCTGATAAAAATCGGCATCTACTCGTTGAGTAGTCCGTGGGTAGGCGGTACGCGGTAGTTCTGGGTAGTACAGTCGGATCTTGCATTTTAGCGAAAATCGTAGAGTCAAGGGTTGACTCGGCATTCCCGTGGGGAAGTGCGTATGGCAAAAGTGTTTGCTGGAGCTATTGTGATAGCTGTGTGACCGCGAATGTGATACTTGGTGCTTGTTCTGATTATTGTGGTTGATTTTTAAAGTCCGATGGAATGTTGTGCGAGGCACAAGGGGGTTTCAGGTCTGGAAGAGGATGTTTGGATCAAGTCTTCTCACTCCGCAACATCGTAGAGAAGCATCTGGCAGTGGGGCGGAAGGATTTCTGCGGTTTTGTAGATCTGGAGAAGGCATTTGACAGAGTTGTGCGAAAGAGACTTTGGGACATTTTGCCAGAGTATGGTATAGATGGCACTCTGTTGCGAGCCGTCCAGTCCACTTATGTGGACTGCAAGGCATGCGTACGGGTGGGTGGTAACAGGCCACCCTGGTTTGACGTTAAAATCGGCGTCAAGCAGGGTTGCGTGTTGTCCGCTAGACTGTTTATAATATATCTGGACAAAAGTCTTCAAAGACTGAAAGCGATGAATGAAGGTGTACAAATGGGTGACTTAGTGGTAAACCATCTACTTTATGCAGATGACGCGGTTTTAATAGCGCCAACAGCCACTGATCTGCAAACACTAGTCACAGTTATGAAAGACGACTGCATGATGAATGGCTTACACTTGAATGTGAAGAAAACCAAGATTATGGTTTTTGAAAGGGAAGAAACCAGAACGAATGTAAGGATTGTGGTTGGTAACTGTGTCAGCGGTGTAAATACACCGCTGACATAGAGAGAAGAGTGAGTGCAGGGAACAGAGTGAATGGTGCGATGGGAAAGCTACTCGGGAGCCGGCACTTAAGCCATAAGGCACAGCTGGCCATACATAACGGAGTTCTTGTCCCAACGCTGTTATATGGTAGCGAGAGCTGGGTATGTAAGAAGGAGAATGAAAGTAGGATAAATGCGGTAGAAATGCGAGCTCTGCGGAAGATGTGCGGAGTGAAGCTGACCGACCGCATTAGCAACAGCATAGTAAGACAGCGATTAGGTATGAAAGATAGTATCGGTGTAAAGATGAGAAAGGGCATGCTCCGTTGGTTCGGGCATATAGAAAGAATGCCAGAGGAAAGAATGACAAAACAGACATACAATGTGAAAGTGGAAGGATGCAGGTACCGGGGAAAACGTAGACTATCTTACCACGACCAAATAAACCGAGTCTTATCTGATGGAAAAGTCAAGAGTCTCCGTAACCGGCGAGCGTGTATGAGACGAACTATGAGAGTCGAGGAAGCCAGAGAGGTATGTAAGGAAAGAACCTGTTGGAACTCTGTACTCTCTGCCTACCCCGCAAGGGATCTGGCGTGAGGTTATAGATATAGATAGATAGATAGATAGATAGATAGATAGATAGATTTTTAATGTGATTTTTGTTCATCCGTGAATAATGATGCTCAATGGTACAGGGTCTCAGTGGTCTTCGGTATTACTTGGCATTTGTCCTTATGATGATTGTATTTAGTTCCTTAGTAGCTATGTTAGATAGTTCGAAATTGATACGCTATGGTTATTTGATTGTACATTCCAAAGAGTAAGCGGAATAGATTTTGAATTAGAAATAATGACTGAAGGTCATGATTTTAATGCTGAAATAAACCAGAAACGGCCATTAGGATTGGCCGAACGGAAACTGTGCTGTTTTTTTTTCTATTTTAGATAACCACACGAGGACGTGTGTCATGCAGAATGGCCGTGTCGTAGCCAGTCAATTGTACAGACACTAAACGGAACGCAAGTGCGCCATCTAGTGGCGTGAAATGCGCAACTAGATTACCCCCGCACTTCGACAGAGTCGTGATGTTAGCGGCGGTGTCGACAAAACCCAGTTTCAATCGGGACGCCACGGAGCGAAGACGTCACGGAACTGTTCTACGTTTTGATTAGTGCCTATTGTGATGTGATATTGTGATTACCAAAGTACTTCGTTATTCTATTTTGTGCATTAAAATAATTAGTGTTAAATTCAAGCACATTCTCATTGCACGATACCTACATCTGCCCACATAATTTCTGAAGGTTCGGATCTAAATCCTGGCGACCCCACATATATGTAACACCTTAATGTTGTGTCAAATTTCTATTTGAACAATAAAGTCCACAGCCGCTAGAAAAACAGACCATCTCAAATTGCATCGAGTTATCCCGCAGATCATTTGCATTCATTGGTCGCTGTTTGTTCCAACAGTTTACATTCAGAATATAATAAAAAGTTTCATTCTATATTAGTTTTCAATTCCCGGATCCATCTCATCTATGGATGGATAAGGAAACCGGCGGAATTTTCGCGCAAAATTCGGATGTTGCAATTTCGGAATGTTTTTGGCAGGCGGGAATGTTGTGTAAGAATAATCCTAATAATAAAAAAGAGAGATGCTATTCGGAACGTCAACAGTAGGAAATGAACATATTTTTTAAGTGTTTGGTATTTCCGTCCTTTAGTTTGGGTAGTGGCTAGTACTTGCACAAAGCGAAAGTAATTACTCGAATAATTTAATTCGATGGACGAATTAGCGCAGTGGTTAAGAGCTTAAGCCACTCTGCCCACTGTATCTAATAATGTCTGTTCGTTTCCCGCACGGGAAAAATCTTTGTGTGATCCACAATTATTGTACCGGTCTGCGTATGTCTGTATATGAATTTTCATGTTTGTAAACATTTACGGGTTACGTTTTGAAAAATAAAAAAAAAATCGTGTTACTAGAGAGATTCATATAGCTACTAGGAGAAGAATGGCATGTCTTATTTATTCTGTAAAAGTTGCATGCTAAGGAGCAAAGGACAGAAAAGGCACTTATTTGACTAACATAATAACAATATCAGCGTATATTGTCCTACTGCTGGGCAAAGGATCTTTTCTCACAAATCGAGGTGAGAGAGATTAGGTCATACTGCAACACGCGGGCCGCTGTGGTAACCTGTTATTGGAACTTATCAAGTCTATTAAACTTCAAATTTGTTTTAACGAGCACATAACGTGATAACACAGTGGTGTACCTTTCGAAGCGCATATACGCTCGAATATGAAAATGCAAAAAGAACAAAGCGTTCGGAATTAAGATATAAAAAAAAACATTCTTTAATAAGTATCGAAGGACCCATATCCGCTATTTGATCATAGCGGATATGGGTCCTTCGATCGTCAACTCAAAACCTTTTTTAATAATCGTGTAATGGTATTCCGTCTATCACTCGAGTACCATCAAAAGATCATTACACGATGTTATTGTAACAGGCATAAGGGCCCTGTAATAATATTAAACAGTAATTTTGAAGGCATACGAACAACGCCTTCACAACAACTAATATTGATAGTGTTGTATATCAAAATCTGATGTCACATTCAGATTTTTGTGTACACGTACAGAGGGGGGATCAAAAGCAATAAAGACGATGTTTCCTAAGTGGCGTGAAGTGGCACACAAATTACTAGAGTATGCCCTAAATTACAACAAGAAATACATTATGTGTCTACTCACAAGCAAGTCAAAGTTGGTGTTCCACAAGGAAGTGTACTAGGTCCATTATTGTTCAATATTTACATAAATGATCTTCCTAAGGTAACAAAGCATCCCACAATTTTATTTGCAGACGACAGCACTATTATATTCACCGGCAAAGAAAAAAATTCTTTTGAGTTTGAAATAACCAATACCATATATAATGTTATACAATGGTTGACAACAATAAACTTAAAAATCAATCTAGATAAAACAAACATAATGACATTTAGAAACAGACAATCGAAACTGGACAATATTAGCATTAGTTACGACGGGACCATGATCCAAGAAGTAAATATTACGAAGTTCTTAGGATTAAATATAGATAAAAGCCTTAACTGGAAATCATATGTAGAAAGTCTATGCATAAAATTAAACCAGCAATCCTATGCTCTCTATATGCTCGCTAAAATGGTAAACCAATCAGTAGTACTGACAGCATATCATGGTAATGTGGGATCCATATTGAGATATGGTATAATGTTTTGGGGTAACTCGACAGACAAGGAACGAGTGTTTAAATCGCAGAAAAAATGTGTACGTGCTATCTGCAAAGTGCATCAAACGGATAGTTGTAAATTTTTCTTTATAAGTCTTAAAATATTAACAGTGCCATGTATCTACATATATGAAGCGATTTGTTTTATAAAGAGAAATTTTAATATGTACGTCAGTTATAAAAGTATACGCCACAAATTTAAAATTAATTGTCTCCCACACAAAACCGCAATGTTTGATAAGAGTATATTTTGTATGGGACCGTGAATGTATAACCATCTACCTACTAGTGTATTGCAAGTCACAAGTTATGAGCTATTTAAAACTAAATTAAAATGTTTATTATTAGACAAGGCTTACTATAGTGTCGCCGAATATTTATCAGATAATTTGGAGGACAATTCATAACTTATGAAGGATAATGTAATAATGACAAACTTAATGACATTCATAAATTTCTTTTCACAAATTGACATAATACAATTATATCATGACCAGTAATTAATTTTAATCGATATGTTTATAATGATGGTTCAATGTAATTTAATTATATTATGATACTAAAATATATGATGAAAAATTCTATGTATTTGCATGCCTAACAGCAGATTATGGCGTCACAACACCAATTTATAACATCTGTAACACCCATATTCGCAAATAAATGATTTGATTTGATTTGAAAAAAATAATATCCATTGAAACTTACAATAATGAAGACAGTTTAAAGATCGTTCGTGCAGCTTTTAAACTGTACTTTGAAATGCATTTCGTCACAAAAGGAAGCTTTGTTGTAGTTGCGGTTGGAAAATATTACATTATCTATTTTTTTGTCAGTAAATAAATTTTTAATAATAAAAGTACCATATTTTGCATTGTTGTCACTACGTACAGTATTGTGCTTGTTAAATTTTATATTACAGCGTGAGATAACGAAAGTGTCGTGATTCGCAATGTTGTTGTCTGGAGACATAAAATAAAAAAAAATCCCAATAACACTGACTGACCGACGATTTGAATCCTCATAATAGCTAGCTAGCCGCACCAACAAAATCCATAATAATTGCATAGTTTTTACTTATATGCACAACTATTTTCAGTAATATCTCTATTACGTGTATCAAGGTGAATTTTGATGAAATGTAGCCGCATAAACCGTTTGCCATCACTTCTATGATAACGATATTCTCATGGAGACATAATCACCAGAAAATACCCGTAATAATAATCAAAAAACAAACAAAAAACTACAACCAAACTTCATACTAACTGAACCGTACTATTGCATACACCCAAGCCAAAACCGTCCAACTGGAATTTTCTCAAAACACGTACAAGATAATCTGCTACTGTAATAGCAGAGTTCTAATATAAAATTGATTTAAGCTGAGTGAGCATCGCCTAAACCTTCTGATTTTGGACGAATTCCAAACTCAATACTGCACGCCCCGCATTTTTTTCCCATCCGTGACACTCGGTATTAAGGTTCTTGAGAAATTCCATGAGGAGAAAATTTGCGATTACTTTGACTGAGACTTTAAATAGATCTAGATGAGACGACGACGTCGACATGAGATTTTGAATAGATCTATATCTTTACATCAAATCCCTTCCAGGGTTGGCAGGGAGTACATATTGAATAGAGATATAACCTTAATTTAAAAAAAAAATATTAATATCCACACTATAAACTATTCTTGTATCGTAGATGAATATATTTCACCCTTTTAGTTTGATGGTCGGTATATTACCCAGACATCTGCCTCGGGCCTGAAAGACCATACACTCGATTTTTCTCACGTACTACAATAAGCCGTAATAGTCAGCGTACTTTTCGCGAATGCCAAGCAGCTTCGATAATTCACTCACTGAGGCACTCAGCAGCACATCAGCATAACTAATATTATTAAGGCATGGTCCTCCAATATGACAACCGACATGCGTACTGCTTAGCCTCTCAATCAGCGCATTCACATAGAGGTTGATAAGTTTAGGTGAGGTTAGCCTCCCTTGCCTCACTCCGCACTCCAACCTATATGAGGTCGAATAGGCCCCCGCCCACCGAACAACGTTGACCTGATTTATGCACCAAAATTTAAAAAGACTTATTATTTCCGCTGGCATTAATGTTTAAATTTTAAATTTGATGGTTAAATTTGCAAACATGAAATTAACATAATAAATATCCAGACCGCAACTACATAAGTGAATCACACATTTTTTCGAACGAACATAGTCATGAATAGGTCAAGCCATTATTTAAATCTATATCATCAGGCCAAATCCCTTGCGGAGTAGTTAAAGAGTCCAAAGAACCAACAGGTTTTTTCTTAGGTTCTCTGGTTTTCTGTTCTAAATATCGACAAAAAAAAAACAATTTTATTCAAACATCTGCCATCCAAGTCAAATAATACGGAACCCTCCTTAAGCCCCTGCTGTCGTGCCTGACTGATTTTACGATGACTACTGACGATGTACAATTTTGTGGAATAATTTTACTTATCATATTTTATCGGTTCGGCTGATATACGTAACGTCATTACGGTCAAGTCAGTTCATGTTTATTTATTAGAGTTCATTGAGGCCTATGATCTCAGAGTTCGTTCGATAAATTTGATAGCTTTGACATAAATACGGTTTACGATTTGTTTGCGTGTATTTTAGGTAAATAATCATTGGAAATATGATTGACGAGATTGTTAAATCAGGTGGTGTTTTTAACATTTATGTTTATGGTAATGGAATGAAAATGTTTTGGAGATTATGACGGTCATATTTTTAGGACACTAAAAGAAACCGTGATAAGGATAAATGCCCAAAACATATTGTAAACACAATGCTTACGCTATATTTTATCAAACTATCGTTTATTAAGTAAATGTAAGTTTGAAAAAATCTTTTTTAAGGGAAATTAAACCGTCTTCAATAAGCAAAACACAAATATTTGAAGTCGCTACCAGTTAGTGCAGTCGGTTACTTGTCACCGAATTCAAATATTTATTTTTTGCTTTTTGAAGTTAGTTTTTTTTTTTTTTTAGATTTTTATTTTACTATTTTAAGTGACAAGTGATTTTTTTTTTAGTAATATATATATATATATATATATATATAACGGTGATTTTTTTTAGTAATATATATATATAATACCTTTATAACATTATTTTGCTGAGTTGTACTGCAGGTACCTACAGGATTGATATAATAACCATAATAACGGAATATATACATTCGTGCTGTTCGCCGTTAAGGAGTCCCCTGATGTACCTTCAAAGTCCGAAGTTCATTACCGATTAAATTAAAATGGGACCACCTCCAAACTATACTAAACCCAACGCAAAAAGAATCATTAAAATTAGTTCATAAATAAAGACGTTATAAAAAAACAGACGAATTGTCGACCTCCTCCTTTTTGAAGTCGGTTAATATTCTGATTAGTTCAATGGCAGGGTAACTAAAGGATTGACGTCATGACGTGAAAATCTTTAAAATATTTCCTCTAAGTACCAATTGCTGATGTTGGAACTTATCAAGCTGCCTATAGGCGGTGTTATATAAGTTCCAATAGCAGGTGGCCACAAACATGCCTTGAACAAACCGCGCTGGGTCCGCGTGTTGGTGTATGACCTAATCTCTCTCACCCCGCTTTATAAGAAAAGGCCTTTGCCCAACAGTGGGAGAGTAGAGGTTGATATTTTTTTTTTAACTAGCCTATTTTGTCCCACTGCTGGGCAAAGGCCTCCCCCTTCTCCTTCCAAAGAGTTCTATCCTTGGCCAATGATGGCCATTCAGGCTGATATGCATCAAGATCATCGCGCCGCCGCTTTTTTGGCCTACCACGACGACGATGTCCGTATTCTGGAACAGAGCTTATCTTAGCCCACCTATCAGTGTTCATTCGGGTAATGTGACCAGCCCAATCCCACTTGAGTTTAGCGGTTTTTACGCCCACATCTATTACACGGGTCATAGAACGCAGCACAGAGTTCCGCACTCGATCCATGCGTTTAACACCCAAGATGCTGCGCTCCAATGCCCGTTGACAAACCTTGAGTTTGGACTTTTGAATCCATGGTGTCCACTTTTGAATCCATGATGGAAATCCGAATTCCGGACTCCGGATTTCTATAATTATAATAGAAATTTAGATAGAAAATACTTATTTTGTCTAATCCTAAACGAAGATCATGACCGAAGTTTACGCCACTAAACTAGTCAGACAACAAATGAAACTAAAAACAATTGGAAACAATTTAATCGTATGTTTTATTAAGGTATCGGTCATTGTCCCTTCTATTACTTCCTACTTTAGAGCGCTTAGCATTAATATAATGACGCAAGTTTAACCTTATCGAGTTCATGTTATATCCTTTTCACACTAAAAATTTACCAAATAAATATGAATCTGGCAATGAACTTCCTCGATGGCATATGAACTCGACATCGGTACGCTAATGTCAATTTGTTAGTACTGGTCCCTCGTCAAGTCATTTAACATTATCGTAACGTAGTTAGGAAAGCGTGCTGTCACTTTCATCTATGTTTTGCAAATTCTTAGTTTGAATAGAATGGCAGATCAAACCAATATCGTCACGTAACGCCAATGTTTTTGTGCTTAGTCTTCTGAGGGCTCAGCACGAAGATTGATGACAGTGTGACTTTAGCGAGTCAGAGTATTACCACTTTCATCTTTGTTTAGTAAATTTGTAGTGTAAAAAGGATAGCATATCAACTCGATAGCGTTATAGTAAGGTCAATATATTAGTGCTAACCCCTCTAGTTATATTACCCCATGTTACCTTTTTCGAGCCAAATAATAAAGTTCATGTTTTACGTCCGCAGCGAGATTCTTCACCCACAGGGGATGAATGGGGTTTGTATATCTTGATGTGTTGTTACGGTTCTATATGCCATATTGTAAATTGTCAAGGGGTTTGTAAATTTTATATCTTCTTTGATGGGGTACTTTTTTTAGATTTAATGAGCTAATAGCTTAGTGTTACCAAATATACTGTTTCTTATGCGACTGTTACTCACTGTGCGATATCGGTGTTCTTAGCGATCGTTTTAGAAGTTTAAGCAGCTTTTGGCCCGGTCGGTCTTAGGTAGGTTACCGTTTGTAGCATTTTCATATTCGAGCGGCTTTGTGCTTCGGAAGGCTTGTTATTATACCATTGTTGTTCCCGTTTACTACTTAATCTGGTATTTATTGAGCCATGTTGGAGGCTGACAATCACTTCTGGACATAGACCAGTTCTCACAAATCGTCGTGAGAAAAATTGCATAATATTCCACCACTCGGACCCGGTGCGAATTGGTGGGGCAGGCTTGTGGCCACATGCAATGCCTGCCCAAAAGGACTTCCAACTGGCTAAACGACAAGTACATGTAGTGGTAGCCCGGACCAAAAGCATAATGTGCCTTCTGAAGCAAAAGACTCTTGAAAATCTCTTGTCAAGGCTCAACTACGGTGATTTAGTTTATGGTCCCCGGCTGCTATCTCGGACTCAGCGGCTAATTCAGCGCGTGCAAAATGCATGTTGTCGATATTGTTTTAATATCCCTCCGCGTACACACGTTTCACCTTTTATTAATCGGGCCTCCATGTTAAACATGGAATCACGCAGGCAGTTGCATCTTGCGGCTCTAATGTTTGACCTGACCAAATGGAAACAGCCTGACTATCTGTATGGCAAACTTAAATTTTCCGCTTTCCACAATCGCTACGGATCGGATGGGGCCAGGTCAGCGCGGCCACCGTTGTCGACTCACACGCACAGAACAGTAGCATTTAATGGCAGTTTTCGCTACCAGGCGACTAAGTGTTGGAACAATATACCACCTCCTATAAGAAATGTTACTACAAGGGTTACTTTTAAAAAAAGGTTAAAATCAGCAATTTTGGAAAATTAAAAAACTAGGTTTACGCTTTGATCGTCCTGGTAGCGTTCTTCAGTTGTCGTCGGTGCTCGTATAGTCCTAGCATAAACTAAAATATTTTTTATTTTTATTTTTTTGCCACGAATAAATAATATTATATGTATTCTTCTTCTTTTTATGTATATATATTTTATTAACAAGTTTTGGGATCATGTCTGTAACGCTGCACGAGTTTCTCGCGTAACATCGTGGTTGCAGCTGAAAATCAGCGTTTTGCTCCTCGAGCAAATGCGGCGCTGAGCTGTGGCCCTTTTGTACCACTGTGACACACTTACTACAATAATGTTATAAATTTAAATTGTACTGCATATTTTTTTTTTTCTTTAATGTTTTAGGATAATAGTTTGTACTGTGTGTCCTTTTGTTACAAATAAACTTTTTATCTATCTATCTATCTATCTAAAATGGCAATACCACAATCGGTTACCCATTTCAGACTGACTGAGCCGAACAAAACTTCGTTATCGCTACAAACACCACAGTGCTATGAACGCCACAAAAAAGTTTTGTCTGTAATAGATACACAATATTAACTACGCGAAATTAGCTTCAAAATTTTAACTCATCCTCCCTCCTTTAATGTAATTTATTAAACACAATATTTATATCAAAACTAGCTAGCCATTTCAAAGGCTTACTTTATGCCTATTAAAATTAACCAACCCATCAGCTTAATATTCACGTGCATATAGCCCTTAATTTACTGTGAATAAATAAGAATATCCCGTGAATTGGATATTTGACGCTTAAATTTAAGCTTAGCGAACAGAACCGCAATATGATGCTGAAAGTAGATAACCAATGTTATGAAACCAAGGTATGAGGGTTTTCGTACAAACATGTATGCAATATTTGGATTAAATAGTTACCTTATTATTGTGGTGGAAGGTCAGTACAAAGATGGGTCAGCGATTTGGTTAAGTGCGTATGTAAGATCTGGCGGATTGCCTCAGGATAGGGATATGTGGCGTAAGAGGGTGAAGACTTATGACTTGCTGTAAGTGGAATGAGCTGGAAGTGATGATGATGCTTATTTCTGTCACAGCGTTCATATTTATATGCATGTTTATAAAATTCCAGTGTGAGTGTGTTAATATTACTTCTTGCTATAATTTCTCAGGTTCAATTATAGCTTCATTGCGCTATAATTGAACCTGATAGGTGGTGTTGTCGACCAGGTGCGACGGGAGGAAGGAAAATGCTAATTGTAATAGAAGTTTATTTAACATGTTAAGAAAGGAAAATATTAAGAGATTTCTATCAAACCTACCTGAGAAGATGATTCGCTTGTGACAACTTTTGATGATCACTATCTGCGATCTAACGCGATCTGCGTTAGATCGCGTCATATATCAGGGGGTTACTATTGATGGTCATAGATGGGCAGACAAACACGGGCCTACATCAGAATATCCATGTAGCTAAAATATCGTATAACTGAAATAACTTAGATGCTTTAATAAGGCACTAGCAAACGATCTGGAACTGTAAATTGTGTGTATGTAAATATAGAACGACAGGAAGAGGCCATCTAATAATAATAAAAAAAAACATTTCAGAATATGCTTGTTCTGCAATATTCTCCCAAACTGAATAGAAAATTTTGTATGCAAAAAGAATTGTTAAACTCGCATTTTCGAAACAGTCACCGTGGAGTTTCTTGCCCTTCTTCTCCCAAGGAATGACGTTTCGAACGTATGGTAGACTCTTATGTATTCACTAGCCTTTTATTTCTTGTCTATTCAAGAGTATGTTTTAGTGTACATGCAAGATAAATTTCTGATTTCGATAGATTTGCATCTACATTCACTGCCTCGTTGGACTAGTAGCGTAGGTGGCGATCACAAGGTTCTAGGTCCTAGTCAAATCTTAAGTCACACAAATTGTACTTTTTCCGACGCAGTCCGGAGTCCGAAAAATGATTTGCTTCCTATTATATTGGTAGCATCGTCGATATTATGTCGGTGTACACAACACTTCTCTGCCAATTCCGCTTGAGGAATATATGTGAGAAAGGGTGCATTTTTGTTTTAGCTCTCGTTTATCCTGTAAATGGTTGATATACCTGGTAAATTAGTAATATACATATCAATTCATAATATATATATATAATAAGTCATGTACTAGTAAACACGACCATTAATATTCAAACAGTTTGAATAGCAATCAATACAGTAATCCATTCATTCGTAAACCGCGATAATAAGGAATATTGCTCATCTCGTAGGCGGAAGTTTAATCGATTAACCTATTTATCGAGAGATTTACCTTTGAGGTAAGTCGATTACAGGGGAAATATGGGAGAAGCCTTTTAAGGTTATCCTTAAAAGGCTTCTAATAAACCTTTATCAATGTGACGGAAGAGTGATGAATAGTGTGCACGGTAAATTCTATTGATCATCTCGCCAAATCCCTTACAAAGTAGGTGGAGAGTACAATGTTCCAACAGGTGCCGTACGGTACGGTGAACGGAAAATTAAACATAGGAAATTGTTTGTTTCTAATCCATATACTCTGAAACTACTGAAGTGATTTTAATAATTGTTTTACCATTAAAAAGCTACATGATCTAGAAACAACTTAGATCCGACAGGTGGCGCTATTGTCGACCACTAACACTGCTAGTGTTGATACAAACTCGATTTGACGGACGATTTAGCGCACTGGTTCAGCCGCTCCGCCTGCTGTGTATAATAGCTGCGGGTCCGCACGTGACAAATCCTTGTGTGATCCACAATTATTTGTTCCCGTCTGGGTATTTGTGTATGTGAATTGTCATGTTTGTAAACGCACCCACGATACAGAAATAAATCCTAGTGTGGGGCTACGTTTTTTTATAAGAAATAAAAATAGTTCCAACAGGTTCTGTCCTTACACATCTCACTGGCTTCCTTCAATATGAGAGTAAGGTATGTAAGGAAACTCAATATGACACAGATATATAAAATTAATGTTAGGTTCGAGGCAGAATGCCCTAGAAGACAGAATAATTCTCGATTCGGTCTCGCATACAAACGTCAAGCACTTACAGTTATATACCTTGCCTTTTGAGTGACTCTGAGTCTTCTTATGAGGCCTATCATAAGCGACTGATTTGATATAAGACCCACAAAAATATCCGCTATTTATTTTCCAAAAATAAATCCCCTCTAAACTCACAAGAAACAATAACATTCACCCTCTCCGAACTCGGTTGACAAAGCAGCTCCTTAGTAATATTTGGTTCCCATTTCAGACTTCTCGTTACATTGTTCGCTTCTTACTGCGCAGGTTTAAGCGTTTCTCTACAATTGCTACAATGTATCTTGAGGCAGGCAATTTGTTAAATTAAATTTTGATGAACGTAATAAAGCTGAATAGCAGGCAGGTAGCGTATTCTGTTTGTAATTTTGCTGTTCGTTCAGCATCTGGAGTAGGTGGGAATGTTTTATGTTATCTACTGCGGTGTGAGATACTCCGAATTATAGTTTTGATAAGCTTAGCTATGTAGGTAATGTTTTAGAAACTTTGTATGTGAATAACATAACATTGAGTTATTAGGTTCCACTATTAGTGCAACTATTTCAAACAAGAAATGGCGCGCAAGATAACCGGGGGTGAACGGGGTTGTTAGTGTTTTCATAGATGGAGTCAATGTTTCTGGAGTTGTTTAAATAGTATTTTAATGCACATGAAGGCATATTTTTGACTAAAACCTATCACTCGTATCTGTCATGTTACGGCAAGTGCCTGACATATATTGAGTAAGCTATAGTATATGCACTCTAACGCGTTACAATAACATAGTTAAGGTGTTCCTCTAACTCAATGGAAAATTAGGGCTTTCATACAACATATTCATACCACTGATTCATCATCCAAAATCAAAATCGCTACGTAAACTGGCGTTGTACAGCACGTATCTAGCTTTAACCCCCTTTACCAGGTCATCGGTCTACCAAAGTGAATGAAGTTGCTGTTCATTTTCACCTTATTTTAGTGTCGCTATAGTAGGCCATCATTAACTGTTGTAGATTTTACTCATATGCCTGTTATACCTGTATGTATGTATAAATTATTACCCCACACTATTTTTCATTAACTTGGGTCGGTGCATGTTTTATCCCTTTGCAAGACATTGTTATTGTGATTTGTTACCTGCCTCGCCGGTCTAGTGGCAAAGCCCATCGCTTTGTGATCACAAGGTCATGATTCAAATGTAGTTTTTCTAACGAAAAATATACAACATATGCCTGGAGTCTAGAATTGTGCCCGGTATATGGCAATAGGCTCGCCCCCTATTACATGAGGCCTAACATCGTCGGCGATAAGTGGGTGTACTCAGTACACCTCTGCCACCCTCGCTTGGGGAATATAGGCGGGACGATGTTCATTGTTACCCACCTTAAAATTAGCTGTAGCTCAACTAAGTAGGGTTTTAGATGTCACAGATTCCCGCCATTCTGTTATGTATGTATGTGGGTAGGTATAGTTGCATATACGGGTTTCGCTCTCCTCACTCTAATAATTAACTCAATAAATGAGCCTCTGACCAGCATGTTAATTTAATGTGCTTTTGACATTCCCTGTACGAAAAATGTACACATTCCAAAGAGAGTTGTCCAGCTTCCGATAACACTCAGCGAAAACGAAGCCGACTCCAAAGTGATATTCGATAAGCGAGGTAGTACTCGATGTACTACCTCGCTTGAATCGTGATGGCAATGTCGTGTCTAAATACAAGTATTCTGTGTTAAGAAAATATGGCACAGCTGTCTATAATCCAAACAAAACTATTTACCCAATATAACTAGACTTCTGTAACCTTTTGTTACTTAAACATATTGTATATTATCCAAGTTTCTATGTACTCTGGTCCCATAAATAGGTAGGTAAGTACCGGCTCACCCCCTACAGTTTGTTTTATGATTCCAGAATTTTCTTTATTATTATTCCAAGTTTTATTTGTGTTTTATTATTGAATGAATATTTCTTTTCTTATGTGGAATATGGTATTTATCTGGTGTATTTTTGTAAACTGACGTAAATGATTTTAAGATGAAGAAGAATAATTTTAAATTGTTTTTTTTTATGCTTTGTTGGTCTAGTAACGCTTGAGGCGGCTAGCAATTAAGAAATCTTACATACAAAGTATTAGGAAGAGGTCCTAGGTTAGAGTCCTTAAGTTGGTCATTATGTTTATTGTTGTAGATTCGTATTACCATTATTTGCGCTCTGTGATAGACTGAAGGCTGAAGACTGGTGATTTATGATCGTTTAATTTGTATGTCGTGGCCTTGAGTTCAATCAAATACGGTAATAATAAAATAAGGTTAAACTAATTTTGATGCTGTACTGATTGACTATTAAAGTGTATTATTTTGAAAGAAAGAATTATATAATATATATAAATTATAGCTAATAGATTATTATAGCTAATCTAATCAAAATATTATATAATTATATTTTGATTAGATTAGTACTTGGGTGTTAGCCTGGCGGCTTACACCCAAGTACACTACTATAAAAAACAATGAAAAACCATGATATTCAAAATAATATGCACTAACTATTTAGCTGCACTAATGGGGTAACACAGCGTAAAACTATGTTGCAACGTGATTCACAACACAGCGCTGATTTTCAGTGGCACCCCAAGTGTCGTGCACATATGAAGTGGTTCCCAAAATCCAGTTCCGCGGCAACGAGCGAGGAAGTGAAAGTGGCACCAACAGTGCCCAAAAACGCCTTTGCCGCACGAAGTTATCGAAGACAAACGCTCGGACTTAAATAAAGTACTTACATATGCAAAATATTTGAGTATATTTTTAATATTTCTTTACATAATATATCAAAATAAAAGAAATAAATCAGACTATGCTATCCCATAGCTATAGGATCAGACTATACTATCCTATAGTTATAGGATAGTATAGTCTGATTTATGCATAAACATCTTACAATTCGAGGTGAAAGAGCATGAGTCATACTTTAATAAACCCAGCCCCGATTGGTAAAAACAACAGGTTATTGCAACCTGATGTTGGAACTTATCAAGCCGCTCGTAAGGCTTTTTTTTTTTTTAAACGTAGCCCCACACTAGGATTTATTCCTGTGTCGTGGGTGCCTTTACAAACATGAAAATTCACATACACAAATACCCAGACCGGAACAAATAATTGTGGATCACACAAAGATTTGTCCCGTGCGGGAATCGAACCCGCGATTATTGACGTAGTGGGCGGAGCGGCTTAAGCTCTTAACCACTGCGCTAAATCGTATTTAACTTGGATAAGAAGCAAGGGCGCTATTTTACTATCACAGGAAATTATGAAGCCTACAAAACTTCAAATTCAGGAAAGGACTGGCGTTATTTTAGTCATAGCTACGGACCCTCACCCCTCACCGCACGCAATTGAACCTCTTAAATCTTTAACCCCTACCTCTCTAAGTGGTTCAACCTCATATCATACCTTTTACATCATCGTAAGAGGCAACTCGCTTCTAACTTTAAATAAATCTCAGCTCCATTGGGATAATCCTCAAAGAGCTTGCTACCTACTCTAAGGGCTTATACATATGTATGTACTGAGATTGTGACTATTGCGATGTGATATGAGAGTGCATTATTGATGAGGTGGACTTGAGAGCTATATGATAAATGTGAATTTTACATGACAAGGGGACAACTCTACTGAAAAAAAACTCCAAAAAAATCGAACTTAGCCATCGTTGATCAAAGTTGTTTAGCTGCTTTTGTGTTACATTATTATAATGAAAAAGTTTATGTTTATATTGCCCCATCGCTTACTCGGCTAAACAGATTTACATGAAAGGCAAAAAGCGAGATACTTGATGGAATACTTACTAGTACTACTACTATATTATCACGGTAGATCCCTTGCGGAGTAGGTAAAGAGTACTAACTTCGAAAAACTTTTTTGTTTACAGACTAACATAAGTTAGATATATAAGTTTGGTCTGGATTTTATGGTACGGTCGGCTATCGATAATGTTACATTATTATTTTAACCATAATATAACTTAAGTATATAACTCTAGTTTTTCGGCCATGTCTCGAGGCGTAACAGCTACTCCATAAAGCGTCTGGTTGTGCAGGAGAAAGTAGAAGGAACTAGACTACGTGGGAGGTCACCAATGTGGTGGATAGACCAAATTAAGTCCGTAGTGGAAGATGCTTTGATCGAGTGCTTCAGAATCTCAAATGATCAAACTAAGTGGAAAGATATCGAAAGGCGAGCAACATTAGCCTACAGTGACTAAATCTCATCGCGACCAGGACCACTTTGTCAAGTGTGAAGCGAATAA
This sequence comes from Phalera bucephala, assembly GCA_905147815.2. Lineage (NCBI taxonomy): Eukaryota > Metazoa > Arthropoda > Insecta > Lepidoptera > Notodontidae > Phalera > Phalera bucephala. The sequence goes on from LR990620.1 coordinate 27,527,455, forward strand.
GAATAACTTATATCGTTATACAAATGCAGAGATCCAATTTAAGCAGTCTGTGATTTTGGCGTAACCTCACAGGCTTTGTCGCACCTACTGGTCTGCTCCTTGTGCCCCACCACCTGTACATAGGAAAAACTGAGCGCGGCCAGGGTTGGCGCGATTGATGCGGCAACTCCCTTGGCGGGACAAAATAAACCACCGACACGAAAAAAAGACATTTGTAGCGATACAATTAATACACTAGCAGAACATAATCTTGCAATGTTGGCGATCAGGGGAAAAGGTGAGCCAAGTTTCATGGATTTATTTTTATTTATTCGGGCAACAAAACCGATTACAGTCAGTATACAGTTTACAAATTACACATAAAGTATAGGTGCAGTCTAGAATGTGCCTTAAATGTTGACACATCTTGACAAAATTTTACTATTCAACTAACTACAAAAATAGTAGATTAAACAAGTTAGTAATGCAAATTAAATGTGAGATAGTGTAAATGGAGTTATCAACTAGTATGCAAAATGTAAAAATTAATAGTTGATGACCCTAACTTTATTATGTATAATACGTATGACAGAAGAACTAGATTAAATTGTTCTAGATTGAATGTAATCACTAACTTACATGTAATCTGTTATAACATGTAATCTGAAAATAAACAACTCACCACAAATGGTACTTTTATAATCCACAAAGTTTCACAAGAATATTGTCCAGTATTTTTGTAGAACCTCATTCAAGGTAAGTCTTGTGGATTACCCCGACAAAGGGCGCTTGTATCGCGGAGCACCGCAAGTTACTGCAATGATATAACATATTAGAGGATTCCATGTAGCTTGTTGTTTGATACTGCAGTTTGTGGGTAGAAAAAATTGTAGGAAGTGTTGTCTTTTCAAAGCAACTTTTAAGTTGATTTCAGGTAATTTTATACTATTGAGGCGCTCGCAGCATGAGTGTGGTGTTGTTAGCGTTCATCAAGGCTTAACAGTTGAAGGCGTTTACATATTCGAGCTTCATGCTTTAGATGGTACGTTAATCCGTAAGTTGCGTTCGCTGTCATTAATTGTAGTAGTTATTAAATCAAGTATGAAGCCTTATTGCCCGTTTGATAAGTTCTAACAGCGGGTTAACATACACCTGCCTTCATCAATCCGAATGGAGTTCGAATAGTGTAGTAAATATTTTCCCTTCGCACAATAGTATATGCTATACCGGATGAATCTCGTCCCGTATTTTTATAGGACTTCATTACATGGTTAGTCTCGTGGATTGCCACGACAAAATATACTTGTATTGCGGGATTCTATGTAATTTGTCGCTTGACAATACAGTTTGTGGGTATAAAGTTTTACAGGAAGACTCGTCCTTCCAACAAGAATATAAGATAAACCAAAAATCTAATTTAATTTGTATTTAAATCATACACTGTTTATAAATTTCCGTAATCATTTTAAAAAATAAAACTTTACTGCTAAATTTTGTAAATTGGAACGGGTTGTGTTTTAGGGACTGACAGAATGAAATCATTATAATAGTACAAAATCGATGGCTGATTTCTTTACTATGTATCCGACTGAAAGACATGGTATGCTTATAGTTAAGAAATTAACACAAAAAAACGTGGCTGCACCATCTTAACACATTAATATAGACAGTTTCATAGTTTTTTTAATAGTATTTTACGTGCGTGACAAATTAAAATTTGACAGGCGATTATTCTGACGAATCGCTTGATTCGTAAATAAATAATGAAATGCTTCTGTTTTATTTTCTTCCTATTCCTTAATTATTATGATTAATATCGATTCTTTCGATCTTCGTTACCAATTATTTCAAAATGACGTACCTATAATTGATTCTATTTCATTCAATTTTATCATCACCACATTTCTAGAAATGTCAAGTCCGAAAAGACATTCGTGAATTTAAATCATAGTCAGTGACTATATGAATGTTAATGAAGCGATCTTGCAAGAATTGTAGCATGTTTTACTAATAATAGTCTACTACTCTATTGATTCACATTGGATTTTATCTCCTATACCTAGTCAAATATAAAGGCCGGCGTGACTTTATAAAAATATATTTATTTCACAATACAAATTAATAATAGATACTCAAAATATTAATGCAGTCAATTAATATTACTTAACGTTAGTGCGAACGGTAAGAGAGCTGAGTCGATATTAAATGTACTTTGCTTGGCGATGGCTTTTATAGGCATCGTCAAGTAAACAACTCCTTCTAGAATGAACCCACGCGTTATACGTCTTATTAATTGATATCTGCTTATTTAGCAAAACAGTTATGAGAATTGGACTGAGACTAAACAAGTAACCTGATATCTGTTTACGTGATTAATACGCAGCTGAGGCAAGTTAAGCTGATTAAGCAAAACAGTACTTGGAATTATATTCTATGAGCAACAGTCTGTTTATATTGCATCATCTTTTAAAGTACTTGCACTGAGCTGTGTACTGGTCTAGTATACATAACTCCTCCCTCCATAAGTTCAAAATCAGCGTTCGATTTTTGAGAATGTTGATTTTGCTTATGTTTACATAAGGACAATATTTTAGACTTATAAATATATAAAACAATCAAAAGCACAATTAATAATATTACATAAATGATTATAGAACCTAAACTTATGCTATGCACATTCACTGAATATACGTGGTTTTCACTGAGATTTTCACTTTTACTGTTTAACACATGTGACAGGAACTGAAGATCTTCTAAGTTGACCTCATCTAGGCTGATTGGCTGCTTGTAGATTTTCTCTGCTGCTGTGATGCTTGGTAAATTTATAACTGGAACTTGATGGAAGACTTGATTAGTTAATTGAATGAGACGTTTCCTTAATGTGATGTTCTCGAATTTAGCTTCACATTCATTATCTAAGGTTAATATATAGGTGCCAAAAATGTTGAACTGGTTGAAATCATTTTCACAGTGCTCTGTGAGAAATGTCTGTTTTCCTGAATATAGTAACCATGTGTCAGGCCGAATAGATTTGACCTTGACTTTTGAAGATTTAACTGTAAGTGGAGAACATGATGTAATTTGTGAAGAAAATTTCATCAAATCTGTAATGCATAAGTCTTCATTAGTGACAGATAAATTATCTTCATAACACAGGAATTCTCCTTCGTCTATTTCTTTGCATGATTGTGATAGTGGTAGTATATCTGACCCTCTGACCAGGATTTGGGAATATTGAGGTGTTAATAGGAATGTTAGGTTTAAATGAGGATTATACATGGGAAAAGGATGAAGGTTGTAATAGTTATAGAAATCTAATTGGACAATTGGTATTGACATAATAAACGTTATTCGTTTGTCCTTAATATATGCTCTTATGTCTATACAATGTTCAATTTTTATCAAATTATCGGAATTTACTGGATACATTAATTTATCTATTTTCTCTATATCTTTAAGAGTTGATAACAATTCATCTATGTCTAAAATGGATTGATGTAAAATATTTAATCTACTGAAAGCAATAGCTGTTTCAACCTCATCTAACCTAGTTAACAAAATTTGAAAATTATGGATAATTAAATCGAAAGTATTCAAGACAATTTCCTTACTATGTTGGAATTGAGTTTTATTCAGAATGGATTCTATTTCGTTAATTGTTTTGTCTATTTCAATAAAATTGTTTCTCGTAGAGTTTGTCAGATTTAATAATACTCCAATTGTTTCGGAAACTAATGATATTTTGTTATCAATAGCGTTTTGTTTAGATTGAATATGACTTATTAAGGAATCGTATCTAATTGCATCTTCATTATCTAAATTGCCTGTAATGGCTTTAACTATTGAACCTAGGGGATTTAAAATACCTCTTTTAATTCTAATTGTTGGGACTAATTGATTATAACGCTCTAATGTTAAACTCATAATATACTCAGTTTGCATTTGTGCATCTATGATATTTCCGTCTAAGAAATATACATTTAATTTTTCTTTTAAATAATCGTTAACTTCATAATACTTGTTAACATTATATTCAATACTGTTACTAACAAATTTTAAATCTAATATTTTAATTATATTCCAATTATAAGTGCTAATGAATGCTTGTCCTTCCTTAACTGGGAAGATTCCAGGATTATCTTCAATTTTCTGAAGTTGAAGGGCCAGGTTTTGGGCTGCCTGTACGAGGATCAGGAGCGCGAAGCTGCGGAGGACGTTTAACGTCTTTTTAATGGAATTTTACGAGTTTTATTGATGCAGTGTTTCTAATAACGTTCGCAACTTTAATAATTTAACAAGACACGGTTAAAACGTGTAATTTACTGCCGAAATCTAAAAAAAAATATTTAACTTTGATTTTGTCAATTCAAATTATAGACTGCAAAGATTTTAGAAAATTTAAAGTTTTTATAATAGATTATCGTTTCCATATTGTAAGAGTGTTCAGTTTGTCAGGTTTGTATATATTGTGTTATTAAACTTTTATCAATCTGTTTAATTTAATCGATTTCATTCTAGCTTTGATTTTATTATGCGCGAACCTTTTAATTAAATAAAAATATATATATTGGAGAAATGATCTGATTAATTTTGGGGTATTCATATGTAATTTAGCTTTTAATGAAATAATAAGTATTTCATCTTCGTCGGAAGATGGAATATTTATTGAAGTTGGGGTATGTCTATCTGGTGAGTTATTCGCTAATAAACTGTCTTTTATTTTATAAAGTGAATCAAGTAGTATTTTTATCCTAATAGTTATATTACTATCCTGTTCGACAGGTATTAATTCGTTTAATTTTGAAGGATCGGAAACATTTATATTTACTATCTTGGGGGGTTCTTCAATATCAATTATAGGGGCATCTTTTTGTTCACTTAATTTTGACAAATCGTTATAATTAATAATGTCGAGGCTTTCGTCTATGACTTCGTTAATTGCTACTGGCTCATAATCATATAAGTATTCGTCAGTCTCAAGGTCAGTGTCATCTACGTAATCCTCATATAAGTCTTCTGTTCTAGGATCTCCGAAATGTTCTATGAGGAGTTCCTTTAGGCTATCCCAAGAATTGATATTAATCCATTTGCTTACTAGTATCGCGGCTTTATCGGTTAATTTACTTGTAACACTATGGTAAATATACAATTGTTGCGCGGCATTATTTTCCCTTGAAAAGCTTCTAACTACATATTCACACCTTTGGATGTAAAGATTTAGTAATTGATCGTTACCGTCGTAACGCGGAATTATATCGAGAATTTCTTTCGGAATAATTTGAATTTCATTCATTTTCAATATCTTGAACACTTATTATTCAATTTTTACTATTTGAAAAACACAATAAGATACATATTACACACAAACAAAATAATAAAAAAAATACAATTTAAAATAACACACAAAAAAATACAATTTAAAAATAACACATAAAAAGTTTACAATAAAAATTTTATAATAGAAAAGTTTATAGATTCGGCGATTTTTGTCCGAAAATATAACTCCTATCAATTATTATTTAACTTAGCCTTTATAGGCAGAACAACGTTTATTATTTTTTTATAATATTTAATTTCTTTTCATTAAGATTTATTTTCTTTTCAATATTTTACGTTCTCAAGTGGACCTTGTGATCACCCCACTGGAAGTAATTTTCTTTTCAATAAAATACGACAATGTTTTACGTAAGTTCAGCGATGCTTGTCTGATTCTTACGGCCCTAAGTGGTGATCTACGGCTTAGCGATGCGTGTCTAAATCCCGTGAGATCCTAAATTCTAATCACAAATTAGCGATGCTTGTCTAATAATGCGATATCCTTTTATCCAAATAATTCCCGTGATTTTTGACCGGAATTACAGGCTCGGGGTCTGAATGAAATTAGCGATGCTTGTCCAATTAAATTCAGAATAGACAGAAAAATAGGAACATGTGGGAAAGGTCAGAACTCACACAATGCTGCAATTTTTCATGCCGAATATCCGCTCTTTGAGTATCAGCAGGCACTTCTTGACAAAATTTCTTTGTTCGAAGGTAGGGTAGGTCCTTTTCTAGGATTCAGCCAGGCGATTGTGGTCCGGAATCGATGCTTGTACTCCTGCACGGCGTTGAGCTTGTCTGGTATGACTACTGCAACACTTATCGCGACTGAAATCCTACCGTTCGGCTGCGCCAGTCAAATATAAAGGCCGGCGTGACTTTATAAAAATATATTTATTTCACAATACAAATTAATAATAGATACTCAAAATATTAATGCAGTCAATTAATATTACTTAACGTTAGTGCGAACGGTAAGAGAGCTGAGTCGATATTAAATGTACTTTGCTTGGCGATGGCTTTTATAGGCATCGTCAAGTAAACAACTCCTTCTAGAATGAACCCACGCGTTATACGTCTTATTAATTGATATCTGCTTATTTAGCAAAACAGTTATGAGAATTGGACTGAGACTAAACAAGTAACCTGATATCTGTTTACGTGATTAATACGCAGCTGAGGCAAGTTAAGCTGATTAAGCAAAACAGTACTTGGAATTATATTCTATGAGCAACAGTCTGTTTATATTGCATCATCTTTTAAAGTACTTGCACTGAGCTGTGTACTGGTCTAGTATACATAACTACCTATCTTCTTCATCTTCATCACCCCTCATATTCCCTATCTTCTCTTACCCTTATATAAGAAAGAATGCTTTTCCTCAGCAGCGGGACAAGTATAAGTTGATTTATTAATAAATCTTACACCGGACGAATGTCATCCCGTATTTTTGTAGGGCTTAATTACAAGGACTATCTTGTGGATTACCACAATACAGTGAGCTTGTATTGCGGTCGACCGCAACTTTCTGCAGCGGTGGAACATGTTAGAGGATATCGTGGCACAATATGTGGTTAGCCACTTGACACTGTGGTTTGAGGATATAAAAGTTTATTGGAGGATGGTTTTGAGACGAAAGTCATTTATGATGGCAACCGAAAGCGTCTCTTTGATGTAATTTATATGAACGTGGATAGGTAGATTATACTTTATTAGGTAGACAAATAGTTTACATTTTGTAACTATAGGTGAAACTGAGGTGAAAGAGTTGGGAGTCAGATTTAGTGTGGATTTGAATTTCCGGAAACATATTATAGGCGTCTGTAAGAAAGCTTATCGGAATCTGGGGTTTGTTTTGAGACAGGCAGGTCCATTTTTCAACATCAAAGCTTTAAAAGCATTGTATAAGGCTTTCGTAAAAAGTCACTCAGAACGTAATGCGGTAATTTGGTCTTCATATGAGGCCAAATACAGACCTGATGTTGGAGCGTATTCAGAATAAATTTATAAGGTTCCTATAGTTAAAACAGTATGGTATTTATCCAGGATATCCGCTGTTGTATCCAACTTTGTTTGTTCTGGGTATGGTAGGCTATATGAAACTGGAAGCAAGAGGGGAAGTAGTCTTAGCTATCTACTTCTTGAATGTCCTTCGTAGCAGAGTACAAAACCTAGCAGTTTTACAGGAGGTTAGGCTTTGTGTTTCTGATGCGTACATGGGTCGGCGGCGGCGACCGCCACTGCTGCTGGTGCCGCGCGCGCGCACCAACCTGCTGCAGCGTACGCCACTGGTGCGGGCGCTGCGCACGCTTAACGTGGTTACGGGATTAATTGATCTGTTTACGTGCTCGCTGAGCGAATTCACAAAAGCCTCATATTTTGTATTATCTGACAAGATTGAATTAGGTTGTACATAGATAAGTGTATTAGTATTTAGTGACTACGCTACGCTATTGCATTAGGTTATTACCCGTAAGAATAGTGTATAGTTAAGAATAAAATAAAATAATAAATAAATATACACTCTCTGCCTACATCCTTGTGTTGTTTTAGCATGACTATAGATTATCAAGTCGTTTATAATATATTTAAAAAAAATGTAGTGGCAAATGATAGCCTGCTGTTGGAAATTATTAAGCTGCCAATAAGGCTTCGAACTTGGCTAAAGAACTACCGAGACCAATCGAGATCTACAGATACTAACGGTTTAACGTGCCTTCCGGAGCATGGTGACACTTTAATACAGAAAATGACAGAAATGACAATTTCAGACTTATCGAGATAACCATTGCTTAATCTTAGTGATCCTTAAGAAGATCGCAGCTATGCAATGCTACGAGTGTATAAATCCTACTCAGAAAAAAGAAAACTAATCTGCAACATGTTGATTCTAATAAGGCAAGTAAAATAATTTTGTGATTCCTTTGAACTTTTTCCTATAAAGCATTTATTTACCAGAAAATACCGCCAATAGTGCGTAAAGTTCCTTACATTCCTAATAATTTCTCTTCAACCGACTTATAAGGCACGTGGAAGCGTGAAATTGGTTAATGTGGTCGCCGTCGACAACTGCGAAACGGCAATCGTCGTATTGAATTCCTGATTGTTTGATGTTGATCAATAGTATAATTCGTATTTATGTATTTTGTTCTCTTAGCTATATACAATTTTATGAGGTCTTACATTGACGTAACGTCAATTCGTTATAATTATAAATATGCTGATGTTTGTTACCCAGTCGTAATCTAGAAATCTGTGAGTCTATTCCAATAAAATGTTAGCTATTTGATTGTTGGTGTGGTGTTCGCAATGGTGCGGCTAAGTAGTGTTCATCTTGATCTGCCCGAGATGAGTGGCTGTTTGTGATATATGTACATATCTATAATCGGGTCTCTTCTTGCTTCGGTAGGTACACTGACCCGTTAGTCCTTAAGTCGCGTCACGGACGTTCCAATAGTAGGTGCCCAGAAACTTATCTCCACCATCCTTACTGGGCCTGCGTGATGGAATCTTACACGTGATATATTCTCTCCTACCTTGACTTGTGTGAGAAGATCTATGGTTAGCAATAAAATAGTTGATATTTATGGTTAAATATAGAAACTGGTGCTTAAACCGATGATCTGGTGAAGGGGGAGGTAAAAGCTGGATGCGTGCAGCACAAAGCTTTAAAAGGAGGGAGACTACTTTGAGGGAGACCTTTGTCTAGCAAGACATTAATTTTCAGGGATTATTCTAAGCGTACCTGCAAGGGATCTGGCGTGATGATATAGATAGATAGATAAATTCTTAGCGTTTTCTTGAAACTGTCATTACGTGAGATCGGTCGCGGTCTTGTACACTTAAGCTAAATATTACTACGATTGATACATTGACTTATTAGCTAATAAATTTATCTTGCACTCTCAAGTTTCTATACTGTTCTAGCATAACAACGTTGTTTAACAAATATCCTTCAAGTGTGTACATCTAAAAGTGCCTTTAAAAGTGCTTGAATATTTTGTACCATACCAAAAATATGTCAAAGGATATCCCAGTCTTTATCAAAAGCACCAGCTGCAACGCGAGGCGAAAGTACAATAAAGGACACAATAAGTAGCGTCGTATGTGCAAACTGGCAACCGGGTTTCTTGCGTAACGTAATAATCTCACGAGCTATATTTTTTGCTCGCCCGACGGAGGGCATACGTGAAAAATTGCGCGATTCAGATAATTTCAAGATTGTTTTGCAGCTGCGCTAGTTTTCATGGTAGTTGAAATTTTTTTATTTTTCAATTTTCCATCTAGTTTTAATATTACGTATCCTAGGTCGAAATAAGTGCATCTTTTCTATCATCACTATTCCGAAAAAACATATAAAGAGATCTCGTATTCCATACAAAAGTCCACATCACGTACTTTTAACGCGATGTTAAGGCGTATGCGAGTTTTGTACCGAAACCATCGGTGCGAGAGTGATATAAGGTAGTTTATCATACCTTCTTGTCTTATTTACCCGTGTTTTTTTCGGTTCCGCTAAGCGAAATGCTCCCGGAATACGATGTATATTGGATTGATGTTTTGGTGTATGCAGTCATCGAAAATTGTGAAAAGAAATTTTGGGATATAAGTGAATTGTTTTCTTATCCAATTATCCGTATAAAAAGGTATACCTTTGCTGAAGACACCAAAACTGAGCAAGAATTTTAATATTTTAAAGTACTATAGCAAAATCTTTTTTTGAAATAATCATAATTAAGCTATTCTTATCTCCAATACAAACTACCTTTATAAATAAAAAAATAAACACCGTCATACCCATATTCCCCAAGCGGGGGTAGCAGGGGTATACTGCGTACACCTACTTTTCGCCGAAGATTTTATATACCATGTAATTCAAGCACAATTCCAAATTCCAGACTGGGAATTATCGACCATGCTAGGAATTTACATTTGTCCCAACTAGGATTTGAACTCAGGATCTCGTGATAGCAACGCGCATTATTCGCCACTAAAGCAGCGACGCCATCAACTACCTATATATTTGTAGAAAAAATAGTTTTACAATACTTCTTCATTAAAATAGAGCGTTTGCACAAAAAACTGTCTCATATATCGTTCCTTTTAAAAATCTTAAAAGGTGGATTTCTATTAAAATCTAAATTGGTTTGAAGGAGTAAGTCAAAACTCAAAACTCGTTGCAAAACCTGGACTATAATGAAGAACCTCCTTACGTACATAAAATAAAATAATTTACACACCCACACACAAACACACATAAACTGTCTCGCACACATATACTCACACTAGCATACTGTCCTATTTTTTCCTTTACATACTTAAATATATTTTTGTTATTGTTACCTTTTCAATGTTTTATAAGATCTTAAATAGGATCTTAAAAGGCTTCGCATCATTGTATCTCGTACAATCACTTACCTCCAGGATAAAGGATGTTGAATCCTAGTTTGGAGGAAAGGAACTATATTTTACATTCTTATTAAATTGTGAGCCTATTTGTTAATCTAATCTCAGCTTTAATGTTACTATTTCTGGCTTTAATAAGCGATTTTTATAATTATATATTAATAGTTATTTTTAAATATCTAAATAGATTAAAAACCATTAATTTATTTCTATTCTACTTTTGGAAATAGTAGTAATTTTCCCGGTACATAAACATTGACTGTACTCAGTACACCTCGCCTTCTCGAATATAGACATGACGCTGTTTTTTTCACGACTATATATTCCGATGACTGGTGCTTCATTAATACTCCTACGAGATAGGGAAACCACTCCCTTATGTTTTATAACCACCTTTAAATAGCCCAATATGCCAATAAACTCATACGTACAAAATTATTCTACGTTCATAACTTTTATGTTATTACCGTTGCCGTAAATAAGTCTCCCTTTTTTACGACGACGTTAAGATAAGTTTATGTTGAGGATTTGTTTGGTTCGAGGAAAATGTTAGGACGCTAATGTAGCTTGGGACATTCGGGGTACCTGGGCTTTTATTTGCTATGACGAAACTTGGCGCGTTACGATTACCTCGTGTAATTAAAATATCGCATCGTCGCTTGCACCGAGCAGACGTGTACGCAAATTAATAAATATTTTAAAAAGTAATAATATTCAGGTCTGGAAGAGGATGTTCGGATCAAGTCTTCTCACTCCGCAACATCGTAGAGAAGCATCTGGCAGTGGGCCGGAAGGTTTTCTGCGGTTTTGTAGATCTGGAGAAGGCATTTGACAGAGTTGTGCGAAAGAGACTTTGGGACATTTTGCCAGAGTATGGTATAGATGGCACTCTGTTGCGAGCCGTCCAGTCCACTTATGTGGACTGCAAGGCATGCGTACGGGTGGGTGGTAACAGGTCACCCTGGTTTGACGTTAAAATCGGCGTCAAGCAGGGTTGCGTGTTGTCCGCTAGACTGTTTATAATATATCTGGACAAAAGTCTTCAAAGACTGAAAGCGATGAATGAAGGTGTACAAATGGGTGACTTAGTGGTAAACCATCTACTTTATGCAGATGACGCGGTTTTAATAGCGCCAACAGCCACTGATCTGCAAACACTAGTCACAGTTATGAAAGATGACTGCATGATCAATGGCTTACACTTGAATGTGAAGAAAACCAAGATTATGGTTTTTGAAAGGGAGGAAACCAGAACGAATGTAAGGATTGTGGTTGGTAACGATGTGCTGGAGCAAGTGAATGAGTTTGTATATCTTGGATGCGCCTTCAGTAAGGATGGGAAATACACCGCTGACATAGAGAGAAGAGTGAGTGCAGGGAACAGAGTGAATGGTGCGATGGGAAAGCTACTCGGGAGCCGGCACTTAAGCCATAAGGCGCAGCTGGCCATACATAACGGAGTTCTTGTCCCAACGCTGTTATATGGTAGCGAGAGCTGGGTATGTAAGAAGGAGAATGAAAGTAGGATAAATGCGGTAGAAATTCGAGCTCTGCGGAAGATGTGCGGAGTGAAGCTGACCGACCGCATTAGCAACAGCATAGTAAGACAGCGAGTAGGTATGAAAGATAGTATCGGTGTAAAGATGAGAAAGGGCATGCTCCGTTGGTTCGGGCATATAGAAAGAATGCCAGAGGAAAGAATGACAAAACAGATATACAATGTGAAAGTGGAAGGATGCAGGTACCGGGGAAGACCTAGACTATCTTACCACGACCAAATAAACCGAGTCTTATCTGATGGAAAAGTCAAGAGTCTCCGTAACCGGCGAGCGTGTATGAGACGAACTATGAGAGTCGAGGACGCCAGAGAGGTATGTAAGGAAAGAACCTGTTGGAACTCTGTACTCTCTGCCTACCCCGCAAGGGATCTGGCGTGAGGTTATAGATAGATAGATAGATAGAATAATTTTGTTAAAATAGTCTAAAGTGAAACTAAATAAGGTGATAAAAACGTGCAAAATAGTAAATTATAAATTCCGTCGCTGAGAACCTATTACCAGTACGCATCACGGAATACGAAGCGCCGGTTCAGTCGCAGCACCCTTCACCCCCTCGAGTGAAAAGGACAGTGGCCATTTTTCGTCGCACTCTTGCAACGCTGTACGGGTAAACAAGTCCCACGATGAATCTACAGAGAACACCGCCTCAGACTACATTATCAAGCGGTAGCGGAGGAGGTAGCGGTTCAACACCGAACTTATCTAGTATTGATCTTGAAGATCGCATAAACGTTAACAACAACCCCAGAAAGCGAAAGGATCGCACCCATGAACTAGATTATAAAGAAGATTTTACGGAATTTCGTAATAGCATTATGAAGTTTTTTGAAAATTTCGTTGCAACCCAAAACGAAAGTTTAATTCGAATACAACAGGAAATCACTGGAATTAAAGACGAGGTTAAGTCTATAGGAATGGCCACGCAGGCCCTGGCAGCACAATCAAAACAAATGCAAAGTGAAATTATAGAAATAAAATCTAGTAATACAATAGCCCAGAACAAAATAAAGACAATCGAATGCGATATTGCACAAGTAAAGCTTAAGATACAAACCTTAACATTAAAATCGCCCGTCGAGTCTCACGAAGACCTCATGCTAGAGCTTAAAGACCGATGTGAGCGAGAGAAACATATTGTAATCGCGGGTATACCGGAAAAGTTAGATAAAAATTCTACCGTCAGACGTAAATATGATGACGATAAAATTAGCGAATGTATTGCACCGTTGAATGAAAACTGTCCCAAACATATTAAAAGTATGTGTATTGGAAAATATAACCCCGGAAAAACCGCCTATTAAAGGTGTACTTCACAAACTCAGACGTTCCGAAGTATTTGTTGAAAAATAGATCAAAACTACCAGAAAATATAAGTGTTTACCCTGATCAAACACCAGCTCAAAGAACATTCATGCAAAAACTAAAACACGAACTACAAATACGTAAAGATAACGGAGAGAAGGATCTTGTGATTAAATATATAAAGGGAATACCTAGGATTGTCGAGAGTAAATCTATTCCAAAAAACTAAAGAATACCTCTCTTATCAGAGATATTGGTTGCAATAATGTTAAAGTAAATTATCACAGAATAAACAGATATGAAGACATTCCCTTAACTGCCTCCTCTCTAAAAATAGTTTACGCGAACTTACGAAGCATTAGAACGCCAGGCAAGTTCGACGAGATCAAGTGTATTCTTAAGGCAATTCCTGAGGAGCCTCAAATTCTTATTTTTACCGAAACGTGGATAAGGTCAGAACAGGATGCTAATTTATACCAATTAACTAATTACGTACATCTGTATAATTTTAGACCTGATAGAAAAGGAGGCGGAGTATCAATCTTTTTACACAAGAACATTCCATATGAGGTAACTGATCAATTATTCGAAAATGGCAACCATTATTTATGGATTAATATAAAAAAATTTGGTTTGAATATTGGTGGAATATACAAACCAGGAGATACGGATGTTAAGAAATTTTTAGATGTCTATACCCCCCAATTGGAGAGAAGAAAAAGGGCCATTGTTTTCGGTGACTTTAATATTGATCTACTCAACTCAGCAATGCGAAATTACGTAGACACAATAAAGGAGGCGGGATATAACATACTAAATAAAATACATGAAGAATACTGTACCTGCGAAACAGATAAAACGAAGACTATCCTTGACCATGTGTGTTCTAATCTTAGCAATGACACATTCAGTATTTCTGTAATTGAGTCCTCACTTTTAGACCATAAACAAATACTCGTAGAACTTCTGAAATCTGTACCGCCACCAAATAAAAAAGTAGTGTACGAAGCGCTCGACTATGATGGACTAAGTAAAAGTATAACTGAAGCAGAGTATAAGAACGTTGACCACCAGTATCATCACTTGGAAAGATATCTCCAACACCACATCTCAAGAAATAAGATAACTAAAACATAGATTTTAAACCTGCCGAGAGGAGATTGGATAAATAAAACTATTATTGATTCGATCAACAAAAGAAATATTTTATGGCAGCAAAGAAAGGCAGATATACAAAATATGGATATAAACAGACAATTTCAGGACGAGCAAGGAAAGGTTAATACAATGATTAAAGTTGCTAAAAGAAAATACTATTACGAAGCATTTCATAAAAATTTGAATAAACCTAAGAGAATGTGGGACTTAATAAATACATTAGCCAGGAACAAGACGAAAGATAGTTGTGCTCCCCCCAAGCTTGTTGTTCACTCCAATATTATAACTGAAGGTAAAGAAGTTTGCAATACATTTAATCGCTTTTTCTCTACCATAGGCGCTAACCTTGCAAATGAAATACCATACAGATATCATGCCAATACACTTAACACTCTTATGTACAAAGTCGATCATATACATGATAAAACACTTTCTGAATTCTTACCGTGCTCTGTAGAAGAAGTTACAAAGATAATAGACAATTTGGATAGCAATAGTAGTGTCGGTATTGACGGGATTAGTACCAAAGCAATTAAATCAGTTAAAAATTTTGTAGCACACAATTTTACAGACTGTATAAATAAATGTATATACGAAGGTACTTTTCCTGACCCTCTTAAAGTGGCGAACGTCAAACCTATTTACAAGTCTGGTGTGAAAACAGATCCCGGTAACTATAGGCCAGTATCGGTGCTCCCAGTCATGTCCAAAATATTCGAAAGAATTTTATATACTCGCTTAGATAAATACCTCAGTGAAAATTTTTTTTTGATTGAACAACAATATGGATTTCGTTCAAAATCAAGTACACTCTCGGCGGCTGTAGATTTGGTTACAAAAATAAAAACAAGTATTGATCAAAAACAAATTGTGTTAGGTGTTTTTATAGATTTAAAAAAGGCATTTGACACTGTTAGTCATGTAAAATTAATTCAAAAATTAAATAATATAGGTATTACTGGTCAAGCCTTGAATGTACTAACTTCATACCTCCAAAATAGATACCAAACTGTGAAGATTGGGGATAAATTTCAAAGTCACCCCGAATGCATAAATTGTGGAATTCCACAGGGATCTGTACTAGGAACTTTACTTTTTTGATCTATATTAATAACATTAAAAATACGGAAATGACTGGTCACCTTACTGTCTATGCTGACGACACCTGTTTGTTTTATTTTGGGAACTCCATCCACGCTATCATATCAGAAGCTCAAAAAAATCTTGACAAAATTAATGATTGGTATCTATATAATTTATTGACAGTTAACATTTCGAAAACTTACTATATGATTTTTACTTCTAAGAATAAGAAGATCCCCAGTTACACACCACTAACGATTAACCATAAGATAATAAAGAGATCAAATCATCAAAAATATTTAGGACTATATCTAGACGACCAGCTTACGTGGAAGACGCACATTGTGCACATCAGATCTAAACTGAGCTCAGTTCTGGGTGCACTGAGGAAGGTGGCAAATTGTATACCACGGCAAGTGCGCACCCTGATATATAATTCATTAATAAATACACACCTAGAATATTTGATCGAAATATGGGGAGCAGCGTCTAAGACAAACCTTATCCGGCTACAACATTACAAAACAAAATTATTAAAATACTTTTCCATTATAACTATTTTACACCCACAAAAGAGCTATATATTAAAACAAAATTATTTAATCTAACCCAGCTGTATAAATTTAAAACATGCATTTTAGTTAAAAAAATTATCACAGGCAACATACATTCGAACATAACATTTACCACAAGAAAACAAAAGCACTACTTAAGGAATAGGAACAAAATACAACTCACTCAACCACGTACAATAACTTACGGGAAAAGAACCATACGGTTTGAGGGAGCGCAACTATACAATAACTTACCAAATGAATTAAAAGAGTGCAGCAGGATTAATGTGTTTAAAACTAAACTTAAGAAATATATATACGAGAAATATTAATAAAACAGGAAATAATGACATACAAGGACTTGGATATGACTGGATAAATACGAAATTTGTGTAGTGTCTGAGACTCGATAACGACGTCAAAGTGATAATTATAGTCTTAAGTTTTCACATTATAATCTCATTTAAGTGAACTATGTATGTTCTTATGAGAAATAAAGTTCTTTAAACCTAATTATTATGTAATGGTATTCTATATAACGGCGAGAAGATGGGCGAGGCGGAGTATATCTTCGGGTAAATCGATGTCCGCATGGTTGTCAAACATAAAATCTTGAAAATAACACAACCTTCTTGCCCGGTACACTGATCTTCTTTGATATCCTAACTTTGGTAGCAAAATATCACAGGATGCTCAAAATAATTTCAGATTAAAATTTTCGTATGGAATGCAGTGAGGTTAGCTGTTCTGCAATACGTCCGACCGCGCGCCCCGTTGCCAATCGAAGGCTAACGTAGGGCTGTCTGTCGCGTACATGGGGTAACTGTCATCTGTTAGCTGTCATCGCATTACAACTAAACACACTCAATTAATTAAAACATGCAGAATAAACTAATCGATTACTAAAAGGACAATCAATTCTTGACATTCGATTAACTACAATCTTTAGATATTAATCTCTCCGACAAATATTTATCCGGCATTACGTTTGCACAGTGGCCACTATATACAGGACCCGTTGTTAACAGATCCGCTTCTACAACTAAACACACTCAAGCAATCATTGAAACGTTGAGACCATTGAGAGAGATTAAACTAAACGGTTACTCAAATCAATAATTGTTTGACATTCAATTTACTGCAATTTTCAGATATTATTTTCTCCGAAATATATATACTACTGGAGTGCTATCAAACGATGATTTGACGGAGTAATTGTAACGCACCACGATACGAGTTTCATAGTCCTAGCCGACAAGGTTCTTTGTTCAAGAGCTAAGTTTTCGAGGTAGGATTATGGTGACAAGCCACCCGATGCTGTGTACTGAACTTTATAGTTCATTGAGCTGTTATTAATGTATTGTATATAATATAAGAGGTGTTTGTAGCGCTGTGCGACGGCGGTGTTCTTAGCAATCACGTAGCCGAGTGCACCCGTCGGGCTCCCATCGCGCTCCGTCGGCTATTTCACCAAACTTTAACAGTGGACAACGGCGCCAACTACCAGTTAGACTATGTTACGCCTCAATAATGTAGCTTTCTAATTTACTGACGATTTAGCGCAGTGGTTAAAAGCTGTCCACTGCTGGACATAGGCCTCTCCTAACACGCGCCATTATACACGGTCCTCCGCCTTCCGCATCCAGTCTGTCCCAGCGACCTTTTTGAGGTCGTCGGTCCATCTAGCTAGGGGCCGTCTTACCTTACGCTTACCAAGTCGCGGTCTCCACTCTAGGACACGTTTGCTCCATCGGTCGTCGGTCCTTCTGCAGATGTGACCGGCCCATTGCCACTTTAGCTTACTGAGTTTGCGAGCTATGTCGGTAACTTTGGTTCTATGTCAGATTACCTCGTTACGAATTTTATCCTTCAAAGAGACGCCGAGCATAGCTCGCTCCATAGCCCGCTGTACGACTTTAAATTTGTGGACCAGTCCCACTGTGAGTGGCCATGTCTCGGCCCCGTAGGTCATAACAGGTAGGACGCATTGGTCGTACACTTTAGTCTTCAGGCATTGCGGTATAGGCGAAGAGAAAACGTGACGTAGTTTGCCAAATGCTGCCCAACCCAATTGGATCCTGCGGTTGATTTCTTTCTCCAAATTGTTTCTACCAAATTGGACAACTTGTCCAAGGTAAACATACTCCCAAACAACTTCGAGCTTCGAACCATCGACGTAGATCGGACCCGGCGTGACATGCTCATTAAACATGATCTTGGTTTTATCCAAGTTCATGCCGAGACCGACACCTCGAGAGGCTCCATTTAGGCTATGCAGCATTTCGCGTAACTGTTCCAGTGACTCTGCCACGATGACGATATCATCGGCAAACCGAAGGTGAGAGATGTATTCGCCGTTGATGTTTATGCCCCGCCCAGTCCAGTCCAGCGTCTTGAAGACGTCTTCGAGTGCATTGGTGAAGAGCTTGGGGGATATAACATCCCCCTGTCTTACACCTCGACGCAACTCAATCGGGTTAGTCTTTTGGTCCTGGAGCTGGACGGTCATTGTGGCGGTATCATATAGACATCTCAGCACCTCGATATAGCGCCAATCGATGCCACATCGCTGCAGAGCATCCAGAACCGCCCAGGTTTCGATGGAGTCGAAGGCTTTCTCGTAGTCCACGAAAGCCATACACAGCGGCTGATTGTACTCTTCGGTCTTCTGTACAATCTGCCTGTTCGGCAGATTGTGTGATTCGGTATGGATGTGGTCCACGGTGCTGTAGCCTTTTCGAAACCCGGCTTGTTCCGGTGGCTGGAACTCGTCAAGTCTTCTGGCGAGGCGGTTTGTGAGTACTCTCGAGAACAACTTGTAGACGTGGCTCAGGAGTGAGATGGGTCTGTAGTTCTTCAGCAAGGTTTTTTCACCTTTTTTGAAGAACAGAACCACCGCACTCCCGCTCCACGCTTGAGGTGTTAAGCCCTGGTGGATGACGGAATTAAAGAGGCTCGCTAACTTTTTCAGGATTGGAGTCCCGCCTGCTTTTAGGAGCTCAGTGGTGATTTCGTCATCGCCTGGCGACTTGTCGTTTTTGAGCTGCTCGAGAGCCACTCTGACCTCGTCCTGGTTGACATCAGGGATGTCTTCCATGTAGTAGCGTGCGAGTGGGGCTCAGTAGTCGTCAGCGCTGGGTCTCGTGGGTTTAGTCATCCGTGATGCGTACAGGTCTCAATCTCCTCGAGTATCTCGAACTTGTAGGTCACGGTTTTGCCATCTGCAGTATTAAGTTTCGTCAGATGGGATTTACCTAGCTGGCGAGCGAAGATTTTGGTGTCTCTGTTCTGTTCAATCGCAGCCGCGATAGCGCGGGTGTTGGAACATCGGAGGTCACGTCGCACCAGCTTCCGGATCTTCCGGTTGAGGTTCCTCCCATCCGGCGAAGACGCCTGCGTGGATGACATTTCTCGTCTCTGCCTTATAAGTTCGAGAGTCTCGAGCGAGAGTTTAGACTCTCTGTTACCGCTTTTGCCGGGAAACACCCTTCGAGACACCTCCTGTAGCGTTTTGACCACTGTGTCGGTTTTTTCGTCAACATTGCCTTCGGTTTCCAGCAGGTCGAAACGATTTTGAAGCTCCAGTTGGAACTTTTCGAACCCTAAAGCTATTTGAGGCGCAGTATGTCTCAGAGTAGACCTCATCACGCGACGCCTTTCGGCCCTGAAGTTTATATTTAGAGCGCCTCGGACAAGTCGGTGATCGCT
Source organism: Phalera bucephala (assembly GCA_905147815.2). Taxonomy (NCBI): domain Eukaryota; kingdom Metazoa; phylum Arthropoda; class Insecta; order Lepidoptera; family Notodontidae; genus Phalera; species Phalera bucephala. The sequence continues at coordinate 27,547,523 of LR990620.1, forward strand.
GCCGGTATTAAACCTGTTGATCACGGAGACGTCTCTAAACATAGACTTCCTGTCAGTCATGATGAAGTCTATCTCGTTCCTCGTCACAGTGTCGGGGCTTCGCCATGTCCACTTTCTATGAGGCTTCTTCTTAAAGAGCGAATTCATCAAGAAGAGCCCCTGCGACTCCAGAAAGTTGACCAGCATCTGCCCCCTGTGGTTCCGGCGCCCCACGCCGTGGGGTCCTATTATTGTTTCGCCGCGTTCTTGTACTCCCACTTTGGCATTGAAGTCCCCCATAACAACGCTGTAGTGAGCCTTGGTGGTGCCATGTAATGCCTTGGCTATGTCTTCATACATGGCTTCGACTATGTTGTCGCAGTATGTCGAGGTCGGCGCATTTACCTGTACCACCTTCAGGGTGCACCTGTTGGTGATTTTAATTATGAGGTACGCTACCCGTGTCGACACACTGCTGACTTCTACAACGTTGTTAGTGAGAGCTTTGTTGACCAGGAAACCGACACCGCCCTGAGAGGGCCGATCACCTTCCCGAAAGTAGAACAGGTGGCCTGACTCAAGGGTTATCGTGTCCTGGCCCTTTCTTCGGACTTCGGATAACCCCAATATGTACTAGTTTATGCGACCTAGTTCTACCTCGAGTTCAGTGAGGTGTTGGTCCAGCCGTAGAGAGCGTCCATTGTACGTAGCCAGGGTCAGATGCTTTTGGTAGCCTTGGGTCGTAGCCCGCACCCCCTGCCCCGCTGTTACCGCGACCGCTACCGTGGCAGCGGACAGCGGGACTACCGGGAACTGGGGGCCTTTGTTTTAGGTGCCTTACCATGTTAGGAGGTTCTTCGCCCACTGTATCTAAATAGTCGCGGGTTCAATTCCCACACGGGACAAATCTATGTGTGGGACAAAATCACGGGACAAAAATTTGGATGTACTAAGTGCACCTTAACCTATACCTTCGGGGAAAATGATATTCTATCTATCTATCTATATCATCACGCCAGATCCCTTGCAGAGTATATATAAATTTTATAGCTCAAGAAATTTGATAAGCTCGCTAATGACAACCTGGGTGTTTCATATACACCAGAACCTATCTCTTTGGGGAAAACGATGTATAAATATTGACGTCCCACGAAATACCGCCTTACTAAGAATACCTAGTTAAAAGTAATTCCAACAACGCCAAACAATACGTTCTGATCAAACATTTTTTATCAAAAAAACGAAAGATAAGAACAGCGATAGATCCACTTATGGCAAATTGTGCACAATTTGTATTAACTCGTAATAATATTAGCCCTGTTAAGAAACTGTCTCACCGTTAGGAACGGGACTCCTCTCAAACTGAGAGGTTTTAAGCCATAGCCCACCACCCTAACCCGCACCGTATCTGTATTCCTACCGCAATAAAGGTAGACGTGTTAGACGAAAACAGCTTGGTACTAAACAAATATTTAGCTCGAAGCCTTGATGTACCGCCTCGCAAACAGACCGGGTAAAGGAACGACAATGTTTGGACACCCGGCTCCCGTGTGTGCAATTACTGTGATAATATTTTTGAAGTAAATTAGGTCGGTTTTCGGTTGCACATGTAGGTAGGATAAATCTCCTTTTCCCGGAAGAAAGGATTTTGGAATGAAGTATAAAATAAAACAAACATAACTATGTTTGTTTTGTTTAGGTAAGATAGCTTTTCTTTGGAAGAGAAGATAAACACAAGCAGCTAGCTAAATCTTGCCTTGACGTTACTAAACTTAGTGAAAATAAATTCAAAACTTGTATTAAACGTATGCTTAGTAAGCGCTCAGTTAGATGATTATTTAAAAATAGTGCTGTTCCAGCTCCACTTGAATATGGATAAATTGTTTAGCTATTATTAAAAATAAGTGCCCAACGTGGTGGGCTATGGCCTTAACCCTATCAGTTTGAGAAGAGGCCCGTGCCCAACGGTGGGACAGTTTAACGGTGCTAATATTGTTTGTTGCAGTTGTTCTTTCTCTATAAATGAGGAAAAAATGAAAAGCCACAATTATTTTTAAAGTAAAAAAAATAACATAGAGGTATGTTGTATATGTTTTTTTGGAAAAATAAATAGTAACTGTTTCGTTGGTCCAATGGGCATGGTTGGGCTGGCAATCTTAAGGTCCTGTGTGCGAATCTTAGGTCAGAGTGATTGTAATGTTTCTACCTGAAAAATTTAGCTTAGTCACAGTCCGGAGTCTGGAATTGTGTCCGGTCCGGCAGTCCTAGGTCGGACAAATGTAGTTATTCCGTCGAAAAATTGCCAGTATCAGTTCGTAGTCTGGAAATTGTGCCCGGTACATGGCAATAAGGCGCGCCCCCCGCAGCGGCCGGCTGAGCGAAGTATGCAATACTACCTAGCTATTATTATCTATCATGCGGTAAAGTATTTTTGACTTCGGCTATGGTTTTTCTTATGCATGCCTAAGAGTTTCTCGAAGGTGTGTGAAGTTCGCCAACCCGCACTAGACCAGCGTAGTGGACTGTGGCCTAAACCCTCTCAGTTGAGGAGGAAGCCCGTGCCCAACAGTGGGGCAGTTTCCTAACAGGGTTAATATTATATTATGTTATATAGTAATATATGGACTAAAAACAAATATAGCCTACTTTTAAGTAATGTAGAATAATTAAATACCCTGCCTACAATGTATCCCATAAATTACACAAGAATAAATCAACAGCTTACAGAGCAAAACAAAAATATACTGGCAGAGATATTCTGTGTACACCCACTTTTTGCCCACAATGCTAGGTCTCATGTAATAGGGGGCGAACGTATTGGCATTTTACTGGGCCTAAAAACTAAGAAATTGTATTACAATTCATAAAAAAATACGAAAAGTTGACACAACATTTTGTCTAAGGGTGTGCCAGTTATACCGTTAAATAACGGAAAATTCTCTTCGCAATGCTTTCGTGATAAAATAAAAGGCACTTTTAAAAATGGAACGCAATGTTCTAGTGACATTTTAAAGCATGATGCAACGTTTTAAATACTATTATTTCTTTCAAGTGGCATGTCAAAGTACTTCCACATATTAAAATTTAAATATTTTGTTTAAGGTACGATCTTCTCTTGACGGTAAATGAATGTTAAAGTAATAAATTTGTGTTAGAGTCTCTATTTAAAATCAGCCATAAAATCCCAATGTTGAGTAAAGGCCTTCGCTGATAAATCGAGATAAGAGAGATAAGATAATCCACCACGCGGAATCAGTGCGGATTGTTGGAGGCAGGTTTGTGACCACTGTTGGAAATTATAGCCTATGAGGCTTCCATTTTGATTTAACGCAAAATACATTAAAAAGCAGTGATAGCCTAGTGGATAGACAGCTGAACTGACGTCTGGGGTTCAAAGCATGGCACGCATCTCTGTGTTTTGGAAATTTGCATTTTAAAAAATAACTATCACTTGCTTTAGCGGTGAAGGAAAACCTCGTGAGGAAACCTGCATGCCTAAGAGTTTCGCGAAGGTGTTTGAAATTGGCCAACTCGCACTGGGCCAGCGTGGCGGACTATGGTCTAAGTCCTCTCAGTTTGTTATGAGACCCGTGCCCAACGGTGGTACAGTTTTTTAACAGGGCTAATATTATTATTATTACATTAAGTGTGATCAACGTCAGATGAAAACCAACCGAAGGAACAAGCGGGCTTCCGCAAAAACTTTTTAACTATAGACCAAATTCAAACAGTTACAACTAATAATTGAAAAAAGTAGAAAATACAATAAGACTACCTATGCTTCAGTGACTATGCAAAAGCTTTCGACTCTTTAGAATTTAACGCTATCTGGAAAGCATTACTACAACAGGGAATAGACAGTAAATATGTAGAGCTGCTATACAGCATTTATTCAAAAAGTGTAGCTAAAATAAAATTAGAAAAGGAAGGGCCAAAATTTCCAATAATGAAAGGCAGGGAGATCCACTTTCACACAAAATATTTTCAGCGGTATTGGAAATGGTTTTCATCAATTTGGATTGGGAAGACAAAGGTCTAAAAATAAACGGCGAATACCTCAGTCACCTACGATTTGCCGACGATATTGTGGTGTTTGCTGAGAACCCCGCAGAGTTAGAGAACACACTGAATGAATTGACCAGCGAAAGCAAGAAGGTCGGCTTATCATTGAATGCTTCAAAGACCAAAATACTAACAAATGGTGAATTGTACAATATAAATGTAGATGGTCAATCGACAGAATATGTCAAAGAATATATTTATCTGGGCCAACTAATTTCATTTGAAGATCTTAAAGAAAGGGAAACTAATAGAAGAATAGCTATTGCATGGAAAAAATACTAGAAGTATAAAGATATAACGAAAAACAAAGATATTAATATTAAATTAAAAGTAAAACTTTACGAAACTGCTATTCTTCCATGTTTAACATACGGATGTCAAACGTGGGTGCTCAGGAAAAAAGACGAAACTAAACTTAATGTACAACAGAGGAAGATGGAGAGAAAAGCAACGACGAATTTAGAAAAAGAACAAAAAGGACAGACGTTGTCAAAAGGATTCGCCATTTGAAATGGAAATGGGCTGGTCATGTTTGTAGAATGAATGATGATAGATGGACAAAGCTAAGTACAGAATGGATACCGCGCGATGGACAATGAAAAAAAGGCACACGACTACTACGATGGGAGGATATATTATTTATAGATATATAGAGGAAAAGATGTGGCCCAAACTGGATAAGACAAGCCAGGGATAGAGAAGAATGGAAGAGTATGGGGGAGGCCTACGTCGAAGAGACGACTTCCATAAATAAATAAACCAAATAAATTGTAGAAAAATATAAAAAAAGAGAATATAAATTGTATTAAAGGTATTGAAAATGAAGAAAAAATAACTATCTATCTATCTATCTATCTATCTATAACCTCACGCCAGATCCCTTGCGCGGTAGGCAGAGAGTACAGAGTTCCAACAGGTTCTTTCCTTACATACCTCTCTGGCTTCCTCGACTCTCATAGTTCGTCTCATACACGCTCGCCGGTTACGGAGACTCTTGACTTTTCCATCAGGTAAGACTCGGTTTATTTGGTCGTGGTAAGATAGTCTAGGTCTTCCCCGGTACCTGCATCCTTCCACTTTCACATTGTATATCTGTTTTGTCATTCTTTCCTCTGGCATTCTTTCTATATGCCCGAACCAACGGAGCATGCCCTTTCTCATCTTTACACCGATACTATCTTTCATACCTACTCGCTGTCTTACTATGCTGTTGCTAATGCGGTCGGTCAGCTTCACTCCGCACATCTTCCGCAGAGCTCGCATTTCTACCGCATTTATCCTACTTTCATTCTCCTTCTTACATACCCAGCTCTCGCTACCATATAACAGCGTTGGGACAAGAACTCCGTTATGTATGGCCAGCTGCGCCTTATGGCTTAAGTGCCGGCTCCCGAGTAGCTTTCCCATCGCACCATTCACTCTGTTCCCTGCACTCACTCTTCTCTCTATGTCAGCGGTGTATTTCCCATCCTTACTGAAGGCGCATCCAAGATATACAAACTCATTCACTTGCTCCAGCACATCGTTACCAACCACAATCCTTACATTAAATAACTATATAAATTAATAATTAAATGTAAAACATGTAATTGGAAATGGTAGAATAAAAGGCTATTATTATTATTATTAAGTGTGATCAACGGCTCAACGTGCCTTCCGATGTTCTGAAAGTACACGCTATATACACTAGACTATGAAAATAATACAAACGGTTACCCATCTCAGACCGATCAAGCCAAACGCTGCTTAACCTTGGTGATCGCTAAAATCACCACGGGCTTTAGCACTACGAGCGCCTCTAGATGCGTTTTACAGAAATCCCATCTTTCTTTCTTTTTCTTTTCTTTTCTTTATTTAAAAACACGTAGCCCCATAAGAAGATTTATTCCTGTGTCGTGGATGCGTTTACAAACATGAAAATTCACAAACACAATTACCCAGACCGAAACAAATAAAAATGGGTCACACAAAAATTTTATTCCGTACGAGAATCAAACCCGCGACTATTCGACCCAGCGGCGGAGCGGCTCAAGCTCTTAACCACTGCGCCAAATCGTCCTATGCGGCTTATACGTGTAGTGGACGCGTGTGTAAGCCGTGCTGGGCAAATTCATGACCATTTTTCTCTGAAGTAAAGCACGCCTTTTTTATTGTGCAGTGGAAACATCTTCAGAGAAATCTCAGCCCCTTGTGGTGTATGTGAGACCTCAATATCATCAATCAGCCTGTATCTACCCACTGCTGAGTGTAGGCCTCTTCTCTATCAGGCCGTTCGGTTCCTGCTAATCCATTCCACGTTATGCCGGCCACCCTCACGATGTCATCGCACCATCTGATACCACTCTCTCACGGTCTTTATCCACCTACCATCTTCCCGCTTTACCATGAGTCCTGTATCAACTTTAGTATAACATCTATGAGGGTTTTTAGTGTGGTCGTTCTCATGAGAGCTACCAAGGGCTTCAAATTCTCCAAACGGAAAGCATCGGGCTGTTAGACTGAGCATACATTGCTGATAAAATGTGGGTATATAGTACACAGTGCACCTCCTCCGCTTGAGGAATATAGGCGATATTATAATTTCACCAACTCAAAAATCTACCTTCTTCTAGCCTGAATCTTAATCTCTCTTAGATATAGATTCGTTTATTTATTATATTCGTCTCTTTTCCTGAAGTTAAGCGATTTGGACATTTTTTGCTATGAACAAACTCGGCGTGTTACGATAATTTCGTGAAATTAACGTTTAATTAATATTCTGTATGCAACTCAGTAGCTGAACCTGTTGTTGACTTGGTAAAAGACCCAAGAGCCAAGCTAACCCGACACTACACTGAAGATATCCCGGACATCAGCCTGTACGGGATTAGGATGGCTCTCAAACAACTCAGAAATAACAAAGCGCCAGGCGAAGACGGCATTACTGCAGAGCTTTTGAAAGCGGGCGGAACGCCGTTACTTAAAGTCCTTCAGAGGCTGTTTAATTTCGTCTTGCTCGAAGAGAAAACGCCGGAAGCATGGAACAGGGGTGTGGTGGTACTGTTTTTCAAGAAAGGTGATAACACTTTACTGAAGAATTATAGGCCCATCACACTGCTGAGCCATGTTTATAAGTTGTTTTCGAGAGTCATCACGAATCGTCTCGAACGCAGGCTTGATGACTTCCAGCCTCCCAAACAAGCCGGTTTCCGGAAAGGCTTTAGTACCATAGACCACATACGTACGCTGCGGCAGATTATACAGAAGACCGAGGAGTATAATCGGCCACTATGCTTGGCGTTTGTGGACTATGAGAAAGCCTTCGATTCGATCGAGACTTGGGCGGTTCTTAGATCTCTCCAGCGATGCCGCATTGACTATCAGTACATTGAGGTGTTGAAGTGCTTGTATAATAACGCCACCATGTCAGTCCGAGTACAGGGGCAGTGCACGAAGGCGATCCCCATTAAAAGAGGAGTAAGGCAGGGAGACGTCATTTCTCTGAAACTGTTTACGGCCACCTTAGAGGACGCCTTCAAGCTCTTGGAATGGCAAGGACTTGGCATCAACATCAATGGCGAATACATCACTCACCTTCGATTTGCCGACGACATTGTGGTCGTGGCAGAGTCGCTGAAAGATCTAGGACGAATGCTCGGTGACCTCAACAGAGTATCTCAACAAGTGGGTCTTAAAATGAACATGGACAAAACAAAAATAATGTCTAACGTCCATGTCGTACCCACCGCACTCACAGTTGGGAACTCTACTCTTGAAGTTGTCGACGAATACATTTACCTGGGGCAGGTAGTCCGGTTAGGTAGGTCCAACTTTGAGAGAGAGGTCAATCGACGAATCCAACTCGGCTGGGCAGCGTTCGGGAAACTGCGCAACATCTTCTCATCCAAAAATACCTCAGTGCCTAAAGACTAAAGCTTTTAGTCAATGTGTGTTACCAGTGATGATATATGGATCAGAGACGTGGTCTCTTACAATAGGTCTCATAAAAAAGCTCAGAGTTGCTCAGCGAGCTATGGAGAGAGCTATGCTCGGCGTTTCTCTACGCGATCGAATCAGGAATGAGGAGATTCGTAGAAGAACCAAGGTCACCGACATAGCCGTTAAGATTAGCAAGCTGAAGTGGCAATGGGCGGGCCACATAGCGCGTAGATCGGACGGGCGTTGGGGCAGAAAGATTCTAGAGTGGAGACCACGTATTGGCAAGCGCAGCGTGGGACGACCGCCTGCCAGATGGACCGACGATCTTGTGAAAATCGCAGGAAGTCGTTGGATGCAGGTGGCATCGGACCGATTACGCTGGAAAGCGATTGGGGAGGCCTATGTTCAGCAGTGGACAAGTATAGGCTGAGATGATGATGATGATGATGATGATGCAACTGCAGTAGTACTAAATTATAATTTTAATAAGTTTTAGTAAGTAAGTTTGAGTAGTAATTGGTTATACCTAATAGAGACCGGTAATAAAAGAACTTGTTGCAACTCTGTACTCTTTGCTACCCCGCAAGGGATCTAGTGAAAATCAAAAAAGTATTTATTTGTATAGGTCAATACAACAGCTATTACAAACGTCAAGTTTATTACTTTTTTACATCTAACACTGGACCGGAACGCGGCCTCCACTGAGAAGATCTGGCGAGAATCTCCGCGGGCGAGTCTTTAACTTAAATTGTTTAGCCTTTGATGTCCATTTTTTTTTTGTTTTTAAAATTGTATTATACAGCATTGTTTAATGTTGCTGATTGAGGAGCTGCTCAAACCAAATCTGTTTTATCATCAAGATAATCCGAAATTTTGTAATATCCTTTCTTATAAAGTCTAGTTTTGATTGCGTTTTGAAATTTATTGATAGGCATGTTTCGGATATGTATGGGAAATTTGTTGTAGAAGCGTATACATTGCCCCATCAAAAAACTACTTATTCAGTGGCCTAATGATAGAGATACATGACAACTCCACATAAACCACTAATTTGGTCCTCTCCTCCTCAACAAGAGTCCACTTTAATATTTCCCAGCGTAAACTCCAATATATCTCGAACGCGACAACTATTAAACTTTGTGGTACTATACGTTAAACGTAGCTACAGATTTTGGAACTATGCCAACTGTCCAAATTAGAACAACTATATATCAATTCGGAATTCTAAAGGCATGAAAGTGGAAAAAAATTATAGTCCGGCAGGCGCTGTTGACTTTTGACAAATGTCGGATTTCTTTCTTACACTTCGTTTTTCTTTTCATTAAAAAACAGTTCCCCCCACTAGGAATTATTTCTCTGTTGTAATACTTTCACCGTCATGCCTATATTCCCCAAGCGGGGGTGGCAGAGGTGTACTGTGTTCCACTTTTCGCCGACGATGTTAGGTCCGACGTAATAGGGGGCGAGCCTATTGCTATATACCGAACACACTTCAAGGCTGATACCGGAAATTTTTTGACAAAAAAACCACTTTTGTTCGACCTAGGATATCAACCCAGGACCTCGTAATCACTACGCGCTTTATTTGCCACTAAACAAATTAGTCTTTTTTATTTGAAAAAAAAAAACGTAGCCCTGAACTAGGAATCAAAATCACAACATCGTGAAATTCACATACAATAACACCCAGACAGAAACAAATATTTGTGGGTCACACAAACATTTGTCCTTTGTGAGGGTCAGGCTGGGGATAAAAACCTGAACAAAGGAAATGAAGCTCTTTAGTTGCTAAAATTAGAGTCCTTATTTAAAAAAATAATTTTTGAGTTGTGTGATCTTATCAGCCTTTCAGTTGACTCCACCAGGCGTTCCAAAATTTCTTGAAACAAGTTTAAAGTGGTATATTTCAACTTTTTACAATATCCTATCCCAGCTCAATGTCAAAATAAATTACACTTTTAAATAGCCTTCGGCATTTCGTAAAATTAATTTTGTCATCCTAAGTTATAACGGAGATCTTATCATAATGATACTAACACAGCTCGTACACGTAAAAAAATCAAAAGGTTTTTTAACATCCAGACCATAATTTTATTTTACGAATTATTGAGAAATAGTTAACAAAGTTGTTAGAGTCTGGAATTTAATTTTCAGCCTATCAAAACATCGTTTAGGACCTAAAAATATGAGACAGAAATTAATACTTTATACAACAAAAGGTTCTTCAAAGACAATTTTTAGAGCACTCATGAGGCACTTGAAAACGTAATAAATAAAAAAGAAGATTGTGTGGTTTTATGAAACCACGGTAAAAGTGAAACATATTGGCCTTGGCTGCTCTGGCGAGCGCCTTTCACTTTATCCCTACTCCGCGGCCGACCGTCACGCGACATGCAACACACAGACCAAAAAGTTTGAGACGATCTAATAAAAGTTTCACTTTAATAATAACGAAACGTTAAGACCCGACAAGCAAAAAAGTTCAAAGGAAAGAAAAATCTGTTTCCAAAGAAAATAGAAGTTATTAAATAGGTAACGGAATAAATATGTGAGTCATACGTTTCGGTCCCATAACATTGGCGTGGGACTTGGTGGCAAAAGTTGCAAACTTAATTCTAACCAACATAAGGTTTTATGTACTTTTCTTGGTCATCGCCAGGTGGATGATATAAATGGTATATACTTCACTTGGTTCGGTGCTCTCAGCAAAAACATGGACAAAAAGTTTTGACATTACGGTATAAGGAAAATGTTGGATGGGGTCGTGGGTAGTTTGTGTTGTTTTGAAGTATGATGCGCGGTTACGTCGTATTTGTAAAAAAGAACGCTCTGGTAAAATATGAGGTTTTCCGGAACCTTTGAAATTTTCTTTCTTGTATGTGTATAAATGTTTTTGGAGATTTTTCAATACATTTTGGTATGTAAGTTGAAGGCCGTTGGGACAGAAAGTTTCTCGAGTGGCGACTTAGATGTGAAGTGGCCAGTCCCTGTCTCCCAGAGGGAAACGATGAAAGTATCGAGTTTTTGCAAGGTCGTCAGGGACGGTGTTGGTTTTTTGTGTGCGTATGTGGTGATTTTTTATGACAAAGCAAACTTTAGTTTTACAAAAATTTACTCAATTATTCAACTAAAAACAACACATTAACAAATAAAATTAATTTTCAGCATAAACCTAACAGAATAATTTGATTAGAGGAATACACTTAAACAAGACCCAAGCAGATACTTTATTGTCAATATCGAAAATATATAATATATAACTGTTTTCTTGGGGATCCCAAATAGAGTTAGCCACATAGCCGATGCAGCGTGACGGGAGCGGGACAGTAGCGTGACTTGAGGAGTTGTAATGTACTGAAATGTACCCGTACATTTCAGTACATTACAACTCCCCAAGTCGCGCAACGCGTCGTTTCCCGCGCACAAAGCGCAGCCCCGCTCGGCGCGACGGCAAGCGTTACAACCGAACGTAGCCGCGCGCTTCTGTCGCGCTCCGTCGGCTATTATACTGTGTCCTTCGTTCTCGATATAAACTATATTAGCAGCTCTCTCGAGTCGCTTGGCAACCGCGCGTCATTCAGAGAATTAAAAAGTCAACGCCGCCTCTATGGTATCTGTGGACATAACCTCTGCAAGCATTCTTTTGAAAGCGCGGCAGCCGACGCTTTGTAATAAAGTTTTGGGTCGACAATTAATTTAATAATGTTGTTATGGCACTGATATTATATAACAAAAAGGTTGTAATATACTCAAGTGACCTTGTGAAATAAATTTAAAACATCGTATAGGCAAATTTAGAAAAGTTTACGTCCTGGCAAAGAAGGACATTCTAAAAAGATCAACCGATAGTTGTTTATTTGTGGTGATTTTCAGCTTAACTTGTTTATTTATATAATATCTAATATATGGAGACGTGAGTTTCGTCATATTAAAATTTGGGAAAGCTTCGTCGTCCGAAAAGTAAACTCATGAAGTCTATGTTCCTATTCGTGTACAAACAGTTTAACACGAAATATACCTGAAAACGATTATTAACCGTCTATAAATTGGCAATGTTATACCTCCAATAAGAGAAATTAGGGGGACGTTCATCAATTATGATGATTGTTCAGGATCGATGGCATTTTAAGGACACGGGTGATGTACGAGATACATCGACGTGGTCCGCAAGACTTGACGATAATTCAAGGACACGAGTGGTGTACGAGATACATCGGCGTGATCCGCAAGACTTGGGGCCCATACGAGATATGTGCTGAAGGTCATACTACTCATAGGTTTCATCCATGAGGTGTTCCTGTGCAGTTCACATTTCTACAATGGTAAGAATCAAAAATGTTACCTAAAATACATACCTTAAACTTGCCTAAAACAGTAAATACAAAGACTATTGCTATAAACTATAAGCAATTTGTCATATTATATCTCCAAAAGGAGACTTACTGAAAGGGTAATTAAAGTGACATTGTTTATGTATAACAATACATTATTAATAACAAAAGTCACTCCTTTGCAGAAACATAGTGTTTTTATTGATTTCATTATTAGACATACTTGTATAATAATACTGAAATAGCCCAAACTGGAGCTTATTACACAAAGAATTGTGCAAAATTATGAGTACTTGTATTACAAAAGTTAAATCCAGCAATACTTATTCCTGAACAGGGTTTATAACCAAATAAGCCAAAGTAATATACTAATGGCAATGCCTGTTGTAACTGACAAGCAACAGGACTGTGGATACATTCCAAATATAATATCTTATCCGACCGATGCTGCGGCAGGCAGGTTGTGGGATAATTTGTGTTCTGCACAAAGATACTTAAAAGATAATATAAAGTACCTGGTCTATCCAGTTAACATAGAACTAATAATTATCTATCAATATTATCAACCTAGACTCCTTGCAGGGTAGCCAGAAAAGATTAATCCTAACAACACAGTCATGAAAACTTTATTGAGATAAGAACCTTTAAGGTCAGCAGTAATTTATTTAAAGGTGTTTCAGTAAAAAAATATTGGATTGAGATATACAAAAATTTGCAATTTTGGTATTGTTATATTTAAATTATTACATCCACATGTTACATGTATCTTATAAATAGGTATCTAGTTACAGTATTTGAAAGTATTGATTATCTTAAACAAGAATAATCAGAAGTATATTCTTATCACAGGGATGATAAATATTATGTAGTATCAGCAATAATCTAAGTCCTAAGGAACTTGATATTATTTATTTATTATTAATGGGGGATACATAATAATAAGTTGAGTAACACTCAATTCTCACGGTTGGACATCTAGAACTAACTAAAAAGTTACCCATTGCAATTTTTGTTTTTACTTATAAATACAGTCACATACAAAGAAGCAAAGGAAGTGTGGTATGAAATGAAAATTTCATGGTATGAAATAATTCAGTTATGAATAGGATTCCCAATATGATACAGTTGTAACCCATGGTTCGGTTTAGTCGACTGTAACTTATTCGCTTCTTAAGTTATTACTAAATTAGGAGTGTATTATTTAGTATTTTTAGTATCAGTAATGTAATTGGTTCAGGAGTGCTCCAATCGTATTGCCAAAACGAACGTTCGCGGGCGTTATTGCGCAAGAACGAATCGTTAAGTAATACATAAATATTTAGGTAGCCAAGGATTTATTTGTCGGCGCACACTCATGGAACGCGCGAACATGGAAATGATTCCGGGATAGTTTCGAAATTTAAATTGAATTAATAATAGTGGTATAGTAATAACACTGGGGTAGGTTATGTTTGTTTACCACGCATTAGTACTGCCCTTCGTTCCAGACTCTAAAATTGGGGGGGGGGGGCGAGATTATATAGGTAAAGCACATAGCCTTATGTGAGGAATCTCTCCAGATAAGGTGTGTGTGTGAGTGATGTACGCTGATGGCCGCGAGGCCTTTACAGCTTCACCGGACTTAATTCCATATAAGTTCATTAGTACAAAGGCCTCTAGTACAAAAAATGTTAAATTTTGATATATGTACATCTTTAAAGATTAAAAATATAACTAACATTAAATATAGCCGAATGTTGATTATAAAAAAAAAAAAAAAAAATCATAAATTAAATATGTAATTATAGCAAAACCATTCTTATAATCACCAAGTTAATTCGTAGCCTTCGTTTGGTACCGTACTCAAAAGGAGATCATTTGACAAAAAACAGTTGGAAGACACATTAGTGGGGAAATAGGTTTCCCTGTTATATTTGTATCATATTGTTATAGATTGGGTACTAACAGACTTTGTTTTCAGGTCTAGTACACAGTAAGGGTTTCTAGCTATCTATCTATCTCTATCCATATTATGACGCCAGATCTCTTGCGGGGTGGGCAGAGAGTGCAAGGTTCCGACGGGTTCTTTCCTTGCATGCCTGCCTGGCTTTCTTCGCTCTCATAGTTCGTCTCATAATGGTTGTCAATGATACAAGAATTATTATAAAGGATTTAATTTTATATAAACAAATCTCTAAATGGGCAATTCCTCAACTCTTGTTATATAGAAGATATCTATAGAAGAAAGATCTCTATAGAAGACAACAGATAGAGACTGCACTGATATCTGATAAGTAATGATTGATTAATATTACCCGGTATTAATGAATTTTGGACAACAGGTGTGGTATAAAGGTATATAACAGGTGCTTTAAAGGTTTTGTTGGGATGGATCTACACTACATAACATAATATGTTATAGAATTTGATTATATAAATTTATTTTAAATAAGTTAGACAGACTGGTTGTAAGAAACAATATATGTGTATATATTTGTTGTGTTTGTGTTGTATGGCAAAACAAAGAACGGGAATGTGTTATAGTACAAATATAGTAATGATATGTTATTTTTAGAGGTCAAGCTCAAAGAAAAAAAAAAAAAAAAACCTTTATGTGGTATACTTCAACTTTACCCTTATAGCTCTAAACAGCTGCTATCTATCTATCTATCTATAACCTCACGCCAGATCCCTTGCGGGGTAGGCAGAGAGTACAGAGTTCCAACAGGTTCTTTCCTTACATACCTCTCTGGCTTCCTCGACTCTCATAGTTCGTCTCATACACGCTCGCCGGTTGCGGCGACTCTTGACTTTTCCATCAGATAAGACTCGGTTTATTTGGTCGTGGTAAGATAGTCTAGGTCTTCCCCGGTACCTGCATAAACAGCTGCTAATATAGTTTATATCGAGAACGAAGGACACAGTATAATAAGTGATCAAACGAACTTACCTGAAGTGAAGTTCGATCATTATTATACGAAGTCCTTCGTTCGAAGATATAAGTACCCAACCCGCCCTGCCCGTTGGTAAAGTTGAAATGTACTACTTCTAAAAGGAATGCTTGCAGAGGTTATGTCCACAGATACCATAGAGGCGGCGTTGACTTTTTAATTCTCTGAATGACGCGCGGTTGCCAAGCGACTCGAGAGAGCTGCTAATATAGTTTATATCGAGAACGAAGGACTTCGTATAATAATGATCGAACTTCACTTCAGGTAAGTTCGTTTGATCACTTTTTAGACTCAAATTTTAGAGTGAATGGGACCCAACAAGTTGTACCGCTGACCTGGATGTAGGGCCCAGGTAAAAGTGGGATGCGTCCAGCACAAAGCCGGTCGTCTTGGCGATTTTTGGGGAAGCTTTGTCCAGTAGTAACGTCTTTTGCATGACGATGATGAACATTAGGAAGGAGAACTCTCCTTCTGGCCGTGAAGGTTGTGGGATGCATACACATTATCTTAACGCCGTGACCGGTACGAGGTGGACAGCGCGTGCACGGAACGGCAACGTGGGACTACGGTGCGCGCGCGCTCCCCACGCCGATCGCACGGAGCGGCAACTGGGCATTCGCCGTCGCGCCAGTGACATACAACCTCTTGCGGCGGATGCACACATCGTCCTGGCTAGGCAGTGTTTACTATAAATCGATTCTGTATGCGTCAATGTGATTCGATTCAAAAAACCTGTGATTCGAGCCTGGGATCGACAAAGTTATTTTTCTCCACGAAGTTTATTCCATTTCGGCAAAAAATTGATTATTACAATTGCAAGCAGTCACAGATGATCGCACACAATAAGAGTATCCTAATTTCATTTATCAGCTTTAATATTCAATTCCCAATATTAACGGGTAGCAATAATTATAAGCCATTTATTATAATGTATTCTTAAAGCTTAATGTATTTCATACGAAACAAAGCAGTTTCACGTTTTAATTCACTTTGTGTAATATTAAATGGATGTAGCTTTCAGTTTACAAAAAATGGTGCCGAATGATTTATTTTTTTAATAGTGAAATACGCGTATAAGACTCGTTAAGTACTGAAGGAAGCTAATGAGATCTGTAAATATTTCCTTATTTTTTCAGAATAAATTTTAAAGCCTAGGCTCTAAGCAGCCTAACCACTGAATCAAACCCTCGTCAAAAACTAATTCGTAAGATCAAGATATCTGTATATCTATATCATCACGCTAGTTCCCTTGCGGGGTATGCAGAGAGTACAGAGTTCCAACAGGTCCTTTCCTTACAGACGTCTCTGGCTTTCTCCACTCTCATAGTTCGTCTCATACACGCTCACGGTTACGGAGACTCTTCACTTGCTCTTCAGATAAGACACGGTGAATTTGGTCATGATAAGATAGTCTACGTCTTCCCCGGTACCTAAGAAGAATATTAATATTATAAAAATATTAAAGTTAGATATCCGTAACTTTGAAATGTGTTTCTCAAAGAAGAAGAAAGAAAACGTACTTATTTTTTCCAATGGCCAGATACAGCAACAACCGCAATAATTGTTTCATAAGTTTTCTAACAATATTTAACTTGACATAACTTGGATCGCGCAAAACAAAACTTTAACACATAAACAATAACAATGATATTTTGAACACGAATACACCTCGAATACTCATTAAAACATTTCCGAACCATTCGATTGAAACCACAAACCGTCAAATCCAGTCTTGTCCAGGCTCAATGGGTAGTCCATGTCATCCCTTCTAACCATTCGAGCGCAGCGACGTAAATCACGCTATCTCTTTCATCCCGCATTGTGTCAGAGAAGGATGGGTATTGGTTAGTATTTCCGATTCCTCCGCTAGGGTTTGCATACTTACGTTGTACCTAGATCTAGTCGTATGAAACTGACGGCACGGAAATTACGGCAGTTTGAATTATCGCAGCAATATTCATTGCTGTTTGTTGGATGTTGCTTTTTTTTCTTGAGTCCATTGTTACAAATGTGCTTTGAATACGGAGCTATAGGAATGGGGACGTTTAATTGTATTTATTGTAGCTTGTGAGTGTTCATTATACTGTGTCCTTCGTTCTCGATATAAACATGCAGCTCTCTCTACTCGCTTGGCAAGCCGCTAAATTTTTTAGAAACGTCAACGCCTCCTCTATGGTATCTGTGAACATAACCTCTGCGACCATTCTTTCTTTTAGCGCGGCAGCCGATGCCTTGTAATAAAGTTTTGGTCGACATTTAATTTAATCATATAATCGTAGCAGTGAAATTATATAACAAAAGGTTTTTATATACTCAAGTGATGTTGTGAAATAAATTTAAAACATCGTATAGGCAAATTCAGAAATAATTTACGTCTTGACAAAAAAGTACATTCTAAAAAGATCAACTGATAGTTGTTTAATTGTGGCGTTTTCAGCTTAACTTGTTTATGTATAATAATATCGAATATTTGGAGACGTGAGTTTTATCATATTAAGACTTGTAAAGTCTTCACTCGAATAGTAAACTTACGAAGTCTCATATCCCTCTTCGTGTAAAAACAGTTTAACACGCAATATACCTGCAAACAATTATTAACCGTCTATAAATGGGCAATGTAATACCTCTAATGAGAGAAATTATCGGGGACATTAATCAATAACGATGATTGTTAAGGATCGATGCCAATTTAAGGACACGGGCGATGTACGAGATGCATCGACGTGGTCCGCAAGACTTAACGGTAATTCAAGGACACGAGCGGTGTACGAGATGCATCGGCGTGATCCGCAAGACTTGGGGCCCATACGAGATATGTGCTGAAGGTCATACTACTGATAGGTTTCACCCATGAGGTGCTCCTGTGCAGTTCACATTTCTACAATGGTAAGAATCTAAAATTTTACCCAACATACATACCTTAAACAGTAAATACAAAGACTATTGCTATAAACTATAAGCAATTTGTGATATTATATCTCCTAAAGGAGACTTTCTGAAAGGGTAACTAAAGGGACGTGGTTTATGAATTTATGAATAATAATACATTATTATTAACATAAGCCACTCATTTGCAGAAACATAATGTTTTGCATTGATTTCATTATTAGACATACTTGTATAATAATCCTGAAATAGCCCAAAGTGGAGCTTATTACACAAAGAATTGTGCAATATTATGAGCACTTGTATTAAAAAAGGTAAACCTTGCAATATTTATCCCTGAACAGGGTTTATAAACAGATGAGCCAAAGTAATCTCTACTTATAACAATGCCTGTTATAACTGACAAGCAACAGAATTGTGGAAATATTCCAAATATAATATCTCAGCCTACCGATGCTGAGACAGGCAAGTTGTACAATAATTTGTGTTACACACATACATCCTTAAAATATAATATAAAATACCTGGTGTATCCAGTTAACATAAAACTAATAATTATCAATATTATCAGCCCAGAGTGCTGCAAGGGGTGCAGGGTAGCCAGGGAAGATGAGTCCTAACAATACAGTCATGAAACATTGATTGGGATAAGAACCTTTGTGGTCAGCAGTATATATTTTGTATTAAATAAGTTTTACTATAGTGGAGTACCAAGATGGAATTATAACTATCTATTCATAAGCAGTAGTTTAAATTTAAAGAAACCACCAGTGTTGGAACCAATATAGAACAACAATCCTCATCCGGTGTGTAAAAATATTAACCCACAGTGTACCTATCAGCCCACCAAAAACAAATCACAATGGACATTGGAAGTCTCCTACCAGAGAATGTGAGGTAAGAAAAGCTTGCTAGGCTTTTTACATAAAGGCTTGTTTTGTTTTTTTTATGTTACTGAAAAAATCAGTTAAACATTCAGGAATACAACATGGCTGTTACAAATAAACCATAATATTGGAGGCTAAAGGTATTCACTGACTTTGATATGTAACAATGTATCTATGACACTAATAAAAATGTTTGTCTGTCTGCCTTCAACGGCAAACATAACTTTATGGGTTTTGTGCAAATACTGCAAGTAATCCAGACAAGTGAAGGTTAAATAAATCTGGTCCTACATATATTTAACATTATGTATAGAAACATTATTATTAGAAACATAATTTTTAATAATTGATATACATTTTATAGCCATTCTCATTAGAATTTAATTAAAGATGGATGATCACAACTGTGCTATAATCCTTATCCCACAAAGAAACTCAATGCTAATAATAGACATTAGAGTCATATTAAATATCATCATCATCTCAGCCTATACTTGTCCACTGCTGAACATAGGCCTCCCCAATCGCTTTCCAGCGTAACCGGTCCGATGCCACCTGCATCCAACGACTTCCTGCGATTTTCACAAGATCGTCGGTCCATCTGGCAGGCGGTCGTCCCACGCTGCGCTTGCCAATACGTGGTCTCCACTCTAGAATCTTTCTGCCCCAACGCCCGTCCGATCTACGCGCTATGTGGCCCGCCCATTGCCACTTCAGCTTGCTAATCTTAACGGCTATGTCGGTGACCTTGGTTCTTCTACGAATCTCCTCATTCCTGATTCGATCGCGTAGAGAAACGCCGAGCATAGCTCTCTCCATAGCTCGCTGAGCAACTCTGAGCTTTTTTATGAGACCTATTGTAAGAGACCACGTCTCTGATCCATATATCATCACTGGTAACACACATTGACTAAAAACTTTAGTCTTAAGGCACTGAGGTATTTTGGATGAGAAGATGTTGCGCAGTTTCCCGAACGCTGCCCAGCCGAGTTGGATTCGTCGATTGACCTCTCTCTCAAAGTTGGACCTACCTAACCGGACTACCTGTCCCAGGTAAATGTATTCGTCGACAACTTCAAGAGTAGAGTTCCCAACGGTGAGTGCGGTGGGTACGACATGGACTTTAGACATTATTTTCGTTTTGTCCATGTTCATTTTAAGACCCACTTGTTGAGATACTCTGTTGAGGTCACCGAGCATTCGTCCTAGATCAAGATTAAATATACTAATAAAAAATTTATTAGGAGCTATTCAGCTTTCTATTGGGTAATGAGTCCAATAGTTTTGGTTTTTGGTTGCGTCCTGCATCATTTATAGTGTAATTAATACATTAGAAATTTGAGACACACAGAGGAAAGATTATACATCAATTCATGAATTGAAGAATTAGATGTTTTTATTGTACTTTTGTTTGATAATATTTTAATCAATTAATAATATATAATCAAATAAAATTATTCAAGTAATTAATAACTATAAAAAATAGGTTTGTGTTTAGTTTTGAATGTGCACATTTATATTGAGCACCAGTGATGTTTCTGGTACAGTTAGGATATCGGAGATATGACACAAACACAACCTGCTACTATTATGGAAACAGCTGGTTTTAGAGCACTATACATGCTGTAATTTATTTGAAGGTGGTTCAGTGTAAAAGTATTGAATTGGAAATGTCATACAAAAAATTTGCATTTTTCATATTGTTACATTTAAATTATTACATCCACATGTTACATGTATCTTATTAATGTATCTATATATAAAAAGAAAATAAAGTCATGCAAATGACTTAATAATAATACCTATTTAAAAATTGTTGATGAAGTTGATGAAATATTGAGTTACAATATTTAAAAGTATAGATTATCTTAAACAAGAATAATCAAAAGTACATTTTTATCACAGGTATGATAAATATTAGGTAGTATCAGCAATAACCTTAGTCTTAGGGAACTTGATATTATTTATTTATTAATAATTATAAGACCACGCCAGATCCCAAGTGGGTAGGCGAGGGCGCAAAAAATATTATTATGATATTAAATGAAATATGAATGATACCTAGGTACTACATGTATAAGTTAAGTGACACTCAATCCTCACGGTTGGAAATCTAGAACTAACTAGAAAGTTACTCACTACAGTTGCTACTTATAAAAAACAACCACATACAAAGAAGCAGAGGAAGTGTGGCATTTAAGGGTATGAAAAAGTTAAGTTATGAATAGGATTCCCAATATCATAAAGTTATAGTCCGTGGTTTGGTCTAGTTGCCTGTGACTTATTCGCTACTTAAGTCATTACTAAATTAGTAAATTTGAGTGTAATTTTCATCAGTAATATAACGGGTCAGGGGTGGCCCGATCGTATTGCCAAAAATGAATGTTCGCGGGCGTTATTGCGCAAGAACGAATTGTTAAGTGATACATAAATATTTAGGTGGACATAAAAATGATTCCGGGATAGTTTCGGAATATATAATAATAATAGTAGTATAGTTTAACAGTGGGGCAGGTTAAATTAGGTGACCACACATCAGCACTGCCCTTCGTTCCAAACCCAAAAATGGGGGAGGGGCGGGGGGGGCGAGATCATATAGTTAAGGTACATAGCCTTATGTGAGGAATAGCTCTAGATAAGGACATTAGTACAGAGGCCTCTAGTACAAAAATGTTAAATTTTGGTATATGTGCATCTTTAAAGATTATAAATATAACTAACATTAAATATAACCGAACTTTGACATAAAGGAAAATACTTTATCATAAATTAAATAAGGAATTATAGCAAAGCATCCTTATAATCACCAATAGAATTTGTAGCCTTTGTCTGGTACTGTACACACAAAAGAGATCATTTGACAAAAAAAAAAAAAACATAAAGCCCCTCATACCACTTGGAAGACACTTTAGTGGGGAAACAGGTATCCCTGTCTTATTTGTCTTATATTGTTATAGATTGGGTACTAATATAGTTTGTTTCTAGATCTAGTACACAGTAAGAGTTTTCTATCGATCTCTATCTATATCGTCACGCCAGACCCCTTGCGGGGTAGGCGGGGGGGTGCGGGGTTCAACAGGTTCTTTACTTACTGGCTTCCTCCACTCTCATAGTTCGTTTCGGAAGGGTTTTCTATGATACAAGAATTATTATAAAGGGACTAATTTCATATAAACAAAGTTCTGGATCGGTAATTCCTTAACTCTCGTTATATAAAGGGACATCTATAAAAAAAAAAAAAATCTTTATATAGAAGACATAACAGATGGAGAATGCACTGATATCTTATAAGTAATGATTGATTATTATTACCCGGTAGTAATGAGTTAAGGACAACAGGTGTGCCATAACAGGTGCTTTAAAGAATTTTGTTGGGATGGATCTACGCTATATAACATAACATGTTATAGAATTTGATTAAATAAATTTATTTTGAATAAGTTAGACAGACTGGTTGTAAGAAACAATATATGTGTATATATACTCGTCTGTATATATATATATATATATATGTTGTATTTGTGTTGTATAGCAATGCAAACAACGGGAATGTGTTATACAAATGTACTCATGACATATTATGTTTTAGAGCTCACGCTTAAAAATGACATTCATGTGGTATACTTCAACTTTACCCTTATAGCTCTAAACAGCTGCATGTTTATATCGAGAACGAAGGACACAGTATAATAAGTGATCAAACGAACTTACCTGAAGTGAAGTTCGATCATTATTATACGAAGTCCTTCGTTCGAAGATATAAGTACCCAACCCGCCCTGCCCGTTGGTAAAGTTGAAATGTACTACTTCTAAAAGGAATGGTCGCAGAGGTTATGTCCACAGATACCATAGAGGAGGCGTTGACGTTTTTAAAATATTTAGGGGCTTGCCAAGCGAGTAGAGAGAGCTGCATGTTTATATCTTCGAACGAAGGACTTCGTATAATAATGATCGAACTTCACTTCAGGTAAGTTCGTTTGATCACTTATTATATCACTGTTATTCGTTTGTGATGAATCGACATTTTCTAATTACACACTCATCGACCGACTGGCGTAGAATGCAATAATAGCGCCATTGGTTTAAAACTAGGTCAGACAAAGTGAAGTTTTTATATAGGAAATTTTGGAATTGTGCCTTTATAACTGAGAGTACATACAGTACACCTCTTCCATCCACGCTTAAAGATTATAGGCCTGATGATCTTTATTGTAATTACAAACAATGATTCTCAAACCTAAAGCTTACCCTTAAAATGCTTTGAAATTGAATCTCCTAATCGTTGAACAAAATCGGTCAATAACTTTATAATGACGAAACGACGAGCCATTACGGGCTTTATCGCCAGCCATAACACCAGAGTACTAGCCTGTGGCTTTGTCAACATACTGAAAATGATGTTATCATTTCTTTTCACTGCAGTTTACAGCTAAATTTAAAATGGTTTACTAAATATTTTAATTTGCCTGCCTCGTTGGTCTAGTCACAAATAATTCGCTTTACGATCACAAGGTCATTCAAATTCTAGGTTGGGTAAATATAGTTTCTCTATCAAAAACATCATAGTCTGAAATTGCGCCTGGTATATAGCAACAGGCACGCCCCCTATTACATGGGATATAACATCGTCGGCGAAAGGAAAAGTTGGTGCATGGATACAGGGGAATATAATTAGGCGTGACGATGTTTATTTTTATGTTTTAATATATTATTTTAGAACTGTCTACTGAATAATAAGCAACCTATATAGCTAGGTGGTTAATTTTTAATACGCACATGCTTTCAAACAGACACAGGTGCGTGCCTGGCTTTGAACTCGAGACCACCGCCTTTGCAGTTAAACGATCTAACCTATCACTAAGGCATTCACTGTTGTTTTTTTTGTGACAGATGCGTTTTTTATTTAAATTAATAACCTTACTGTCTAGACTACGCATTGCTAACAAAAATGGCGCCAAAAGCGGCCTTAGTTCCGCACCGTGTGTGCGTGACGCCAGCGTTCGATTTGTTTAAAATGTGTGCGTGCGTATGCATGTGTGTAGTACAATTTATCCATCCTATGGGTAAGGGTTTATGCAGTTTCCGCGCGCGCAATGCCCCATCTAGACAGGTAATTTGACTAAAAATAATGTAGCCTCACCTTAAAATTTATTTCCGTGCCGTAATTGCGTTTCCAAACATTAAATTCATATATACAAACTCTCAAACTAAAATAAATTTTTGTGGGTTCCGCAAAGATTTGTACCGTGCGGGGATCAATACAATCAAAGTGAAGTGGACTGCTCAATCCAGTAGGCAGGGGCTTAAGCTCTAAAACAATGGGTGAAGACGACGTCAAACAGTAACATTAGGACTACTTCTCTGCCCACCTCTTCTTGAATAATCGTCGTAATGGCATCTACACACGTTAATATCTAAACCAGAAGCGTAGAACAAACGAGGTATTATCTGAACACAAAGCCTGTAATATCGGAGGGCCCTTTGAACCGGCTATTGAAAGGTTAAGCGTTAAATTAGATTTGAGACTCAAGTGATATTGTATACAAGCTGGGACAGGAAACTTGGTTCAATGATCTGCTTCTTAGCATAGGTTAGCGTTCAAACTTAACTTAGCACTCCTGTGTTGTTCATAATATATAAACAACCAACAGTCAGTTACTTTTTTCTTTAAGAAAACGTAGCCCTCATTTTATGAATTATTCTTATAATGTGGGTGTTTACTGACATGATATTCATACGCAAGAACCCAGTCCGAAAAAAACATTTATGAGTCACACAAAGATTTGTCTGAGGTTGGAATCAGACTCGCGACTGATCAAATCGACAGGATACATTTCGTGTGAACCGCAAATGATTTTTTTCCGTCGGGGTGTTTGTGCATTTCGATTTCATGCGTGTAAATGCATTTACGATACAGGTATACTTATCAGTGTGAGGTTAATTAGAAAAAAAAATACGCAAACTAAAAAATCCAGCTGTAACGTAGCATAGTGTATAAACCCTACGGGGGTGCTTTGCAAGTGGTATAAGTTTTATCACTACATATTATAAAACAAAGTCCCCCGCTACGTCTGTCTGTCTGAACGCGATAAACTCAATCCCTACCAAATGGATTACATACGGTTTTCACCAATAGATAGTGATTCAAGAGGAAGGTTAATGTGTATATTTGTGTATATTGTACAATTTGCTACTATAAAATAATGATTGATTTAAGTTTGAGGTTAACTCTATACTATCTGCCTACCCTGCAAGGTATCTGATGATTTCCGAGCTTCACCGGACTAGATATGTATATATTTAGTTTAAGTTTGAAATCTTTATGAACGAAATATTATAAACACCCAAATCCAATCAACACTATTCCAATATCCTTCCTATATCCATCCCTCCAAACCCAGCATTACTCACCCGGTAACAGCCTGTCTATAGCCCACATTATCAAAGCCCACAAAGCCTGTAATATTGGTGTACTGTCACTATCAGTATTGAAGGATTAGACCTCAATCTCGATATTGGGTTTGAAGACAGCCTCCTGGTAACTGAATGTCATCCAAAGTTATGTTTTTGGGACAGCCTCGTTGGTTAATATTTGTTTTCGTATTCGTGGTGCTTAACAACTGGCTTATCCTAGTTATAGTCTTCTTCTCTATGCTGATGTGCCAATTTATTGTGTCTCCCGCTTTGCAAAGGAGGTGGAATTTAATATTGCCTACTCTTCCTGTTTTTCTTTCTAAATTAAATTTGTTGCGGGTTCCAAGAAATTAAAGCACTTCCCGAGACACCCCAAGGTTCAAACCTTGGTGTCATCTAAGGAGACCAATGTGGATCCTGGCTTACAGGAGTTACAATGGTGGCAATGTGTGGTGGGCTTAGTCCCATTTTTTAGCCTCGTTGGTCTAGTGGCATATTTTTCTATAGAAAAAATTCAAGTTAAGGCCGGAGTCTGGCAATGTGACCGGTATAATGGCTATAGACTATTATATGGGAGGTCCCAACACCCGGCGAAATTTGGATATACATAGTACACCTTGCATAGTCCGCTGTTCCTCGTGGGAAATATAGGCGTGACGGTATTTTTTATGCTTATGGGAACATATCGGATTGGATAGATATTAAGTTGTAGTCAAACACCAATATTATCTTTGGATTAAATTAAGACTGCCTCATTAGTCTGATGACACAGAGTGCGGAAATCCGTTTTTGAAGTCGGTTAAAAATACGTCTGCTACCACCGCATTCTTAAAGTGGGAGGGATTTTAGTTTTCCCTTCACGTCTATCTTGAAAACATATAGGAGTAATCTTTAAATCGCACTATCTAACCGTAGTAAAAAATACTGTTTTTTATTTATCCGAACTCTAGAATAAAGGTATATGTTTTTGAGTGTATATATATATATATATATTTGCCACGCTCTATAGCCCATCGCTTAATAAATATTATCGGCTCAAACCACCCGCACGAGGGAATATATAGGGCCAAAACAATGGAAATATTTTAATTTCATTTATGAATACTAAATCAGTTTATACTGTCTCACCGCTGGGTCTTCTATGACTCTATGACAAATCGACGTGAGACAGATTAGGTCATACTCCATTACGGAGAACATGAGTAGATTGGTGAAGGAAAATTTGTAGGCACCTGCTGTTGGAACTTTGTAAAACGGTTATAAGGCTTTTATTGTACTAATAAATAACCGGGACCAACGGTTGAGCGTGCCTCTTGAACCACAATGATGCTCGATTATGAAAATGCTACAAACGGACACCGACCTCAGATTGACCGAGCTGAACGTTGCTTATCCTTAGTCATTGCTATGAATAACACAATAACAATATTTTAGTTTATTGTATTTTTATGTAAACCTAGTTACTGCCCGCGACTTTGTCCGCGTTGATTTGAGACAGGAACCTAATATTTTTCTAGGCTAAAAAGTCTATGTAGATCCTATGTGTTAATCCAGCTAATAAACGATCTAAGTGCCAAATATCATCTAAATCTGTTCAGCCGTTATTGCGTGATTGAGTAACAAACATACAAACTGTCACATTTATAATACTCGTAGGATAAGTAGGACTTGCGTTCACTGTTACCAATGCAGCAGCAGCTCCTCTTAATTCCACGAGTATAAAAATCAACGGCCTGTATAATAAGTGATCAAACGAACTTACCTGAAGTGAAGTTCGATCATTATTATACGAAGTCCTTCGTTCGAAGATATAAACATGCAGCTCTCTCTACTCGCTTGGCAAGCCGCTAAATTTTTTAGAAACGTCAACGCCTCCTCTATGGTATCTGTGGACATAACCTCTGCGACCATTCCTTTTAGAAGTAGTACATTTCAACTTTACCAACGGGCAGGGCGGGTTGGGTACTTATATCTTCGAACGAAGGACTTCGTATAATAATGATCGAACTTCACTTCAGGTAAGTTCGTTTGATCACTTATTATACTGTGTCCTTCGTTCTCGATATAAACATGCAGCTGTTTAGAGCTATAAGGGTAAAGTTGAAGTATACCACATGAATGTCATTTTTAAGCGTGAGCTCTAAAACATAATATGTCATGAGTACATTTGTATAACACATTCCCGTTGTTTGCATTGCTATACAACACAAATACAACATATATATATATATATATATATATATATATACAGACGAGTATATATACACCTATATTGTTTCTTACAACCAGTCTGTCTAACTTATTCAAAATAAATTTATTTAATCAAATTCTATAACATGTTATGTTATATAGCGTAGATCCATCCCAACAAAATTCTTTAAAGCACCTGTTATAGCACACCTGTTGTCCTTAACTCATTACTACCGGGTAATAATAATCAATCATTACTTATCAAGATATCAGTGCATTCTCCATCTGTTATGTCTTCAATATAAAGTTTTTTTTTTTTTTTTTTTATAGATGTCCCTTTATATAACGAGAGTTGAGGAATTACCGATCCAGAACTTTGTTTATATGAAATTAATCCCTTTATAATAATTCTTGTATCATAGAAAACCCTTCCGAAACGAACTATGAGAGTGGAGGAAGCCAGTAAGTAAAGAACCTGTTGGAACCCCGCACCCCCCCGCCTACCCCGCAAGGGGTCTGGCGTGACGATATAGATAGAGATCGATAGAAAACTCTTACTGTGTACTAGATCTAGAAACAAACTATATTAGTACCCAATCTATAACAATATAAGACAAATAAGACAGGGAAACCTGTTTCCCCACTAACGTGTCTTCCAAGTGGCATGTGGGGCTTTATGTGTTTTTTTTTTTTTTTTTTTTTTTTTTTTGTCAAATGTTCTCTTTTGTGAGTACAGTACCAGACAAAGGCTACCAATTCTATTGGTGATTATAAGGATGCTTTGCTATAATTACTTATTTAATTTATGATAAAGTATTTTCCTTTATGTCAAAGTTCGGTTATATTTAATGTTAGTTATATTTATAATCTTTAAAGATGCACATATACCAAAATTTAACATTTTTGTACTAGAGGCCTTTGTACTAATGTCCTTATCTAGAGCTATTCCTCACATAAGGCTATGTACCTTAACTATATGATCTCGCCCCCCCCGCCCCTCCCCCATTTTTGGGTTTGGAACGAAGGGCAGTGCTGATGTGTGGTCACCTAATTTAACCTGCCCCACTGTTAAACTATACTACTATTATTATTATATATTCCGAAACTATCCCGGATATCATTTTTATGTCCACCTAAATATTTATGTATCACTTAACAATTCGTTCTTGCGCAATAACGCCCGCGAACATTCATTTTTGGCAATACGATCGGGCCACCCCTGACCCGTTATATTACTGATGAAAATTACACTCAAATTTACTAATTTAGTAATGACTTAAGTAGCGAATAAGTCACAGGCAACTAGACCAAACCACGGACTATAACTTTATGATATTGGGAATCCTATTCATAACTTAACTTTTTCATACCCTTAAATGCCACACTTCCTCTGCTTCTTTGTATGTGGTTGTTTTTTATAAGTAGCAACTGTAGTGAGTAACTTTCTAGTTAGTTCTAGATTTCCAACCGTGAGGATTGAGTGTCACTTAACTTATACATGTAGTACCTACGTATCATTCATATTTCATTTAATATCATAATAATATGTTTTGCGCCCTCGCCTACCCACTTGGGATCTGGCGTGGTCTTATAATTATTAATAAATAAATAATATCAAGTTCCCTAAGACTAAGGTTATTGCTGATACTACCTAATATTTATCATACCTGTGATAAAAATATACTTTTGATTATTCTTGTTTAAGATAATCTATACTTTTAAATATTGTAACTCAATATTTCATCAACTTCATCAACAATTTTTAAATAGGTATTATTATTAAGTCATTTGCATGACTTTATTTTCTTTTTATATATAGATACATTAATAAGATACATGTAACATGTGGATGTAATAATTTAAATGTAACAATATGAAAAATGCAAATTTTTTGTATGACATTTCCAATTCAATACTTTTACACTGAACCACCTTTAAATAAATTACAGCATGTATAGTGCTCTAAAACCACCTGTTTCCATAATAGTAGCAGGTTGTGTTTGTGTCATATCTCCGATATCCTAACTGTACCAGAAACATCACTGGTGCTCAATATAAATGTGCACATTCAAAACTAAACAAAAACCTATTTTTTATAGTTATTAATTACTTGAATAATTTTATTTGATTATATATTATTAATTGATTAAAATATTATCAAACAAAAGTACAATAAAAACATCTAATTCTTCAATTCATGAATTGATGTATAATCTTTCCTCTGTGTGTCTCAAATTTCTAATGTATTAATTACACTATAAATGATGCAGGACGCAACCAAAAACCAAAACTATTGGACTCATTACCCAATAGAAAGCTGTCTGTGTGTCTCAAATTTCTAATGTATTAATTACACTATAAATGATGCAGGACGCAACCAAAAACCAAAACTATTGGACTCATTACCCAATAGAAAGCTGAATAGCTCCTAATAAATTTTTTATTAGTATATTTAATATGACTCTAATGTCTATTATTAGCATTGAGTTTCTTTGTGGGATAAGGATTATAGCACAGTTGTGATCATCCATCTTTAATTAAATTCTAATGAGAATGGCTATAAATTGTATATCAATTATTAAAAATTATGTTTCTAATAATAATGTTTCTATACATAATGTTAAATATATGTAGGACCAGATTTATTTAACCTTCACTTGTCTGGATTACTTGCAGTATTTGCACAAAACCCATAAAGTTATGTTTGCCGTTGAAGGCAGACAGACACACATTTTTATTAGTGTCATAGATACATTGTTACATACCAAAGTCAGTGAATACCTTTAGTCTCCAATATTATGGTTTATTTGTAAGAGCCATGTTGTATTCCTGAATGTTTAACTGATTTTTCCAGTAACATAAAAAAAACAAAACAAGCCTTTATGTAAAAAGCCTAGCAAGCTTTTCTTACCTCACATTCTCTGGTAGGAGACTTCCAATGTCCATTGTGATTTGTTTTTGGTGGGCTGATAGGTACACTGTAGGTACATTTATACATACATTTGTGGATAGATGTACATTTTTACACACCGGATGAGGATTGTTGTTCCATATTGGTTACAACACTGGTGGTTTCTTGAAATTTAAACTACTGCTTATGAATAGATAGTTATAATTCCATCTTGGTACTCCACTATATTAACCTTATTTAATACAAAATATATACTGCTGACCACAAAGGTTCTTATCCCAATCAATGTTTCATGACTGTATTGTTAGGACTCATCTTCCCTGGCTACCCTGCAAGGGGTCTGGGCTGATAATATTGATAATTATTAGTTTTATGTTAACTGGATAGACCAGGTATTTTATATTATATTTTAAGGATGTATGTGTGTAACACAAATTATTGTACAACTTGCCTGTCTCAGCATCGGTAGACTGTGATATTATATTTGGAATATTTCCACAATTCTGTTGCTTGTCAGTTATAACAGGCATTGTTATAAGTAGAGACTACTTTGGCTCATCTGTTTATAAACCCTGTTCAGGGATAAATATTGCAAGGTTTACCTTTTTAATACAAGTGCTCATAATATTGCACAATTCTTTGTGTAATAAGCTCCACTTTGGGCTATTTTAGGATTATTATACAAGTATGTCTAATAATGAAATCAATGCAAAACATTATGTTTCTGCAAAGGGGTGGCTTATGTTATTAATAATGTATTGTTATTCATAAATTCATAAACAATGTCCCTTTAGTTACCCTTTCAGAAAGTCTCCTTTAGGAGATATAATATCACAAATTGCTTATAGTTTATAGCAATAGTCTTTGTATTTACTGTTTAAGGTATGTATGTTGGGTAACATTTTAGTTTCTTACCATTGTAGAAATGTGAACTGCACAGGAGCACCTCATGGGTGAAACCTATGAGTAGTATGACCTTCAGCACATATCTCGTATGGGCCCCAAGTCTTGCGGATCACGCCGATGCATCTCGTACACCGCTCGTGTCCTTGAATTACCGTTAAGTCTTGCGGACCACGTCGATGCATCTCGTACATCGCCCGTGTCCTTAAATTGGCATCGATCCTTAACAAACATTATTGATTAATGTCCCCGCTAAT
The DNA here is from genome assembly GCA_905147815.2 of Phalera bucephala. Classification (NCBI taxonomy): domain Eukaryota; kingdom Metazoa; phylum Arthropoda; class Insecta; order Lepidoptera; family Notodontidae; genus Phalera; species Phalera bucephala. The sequence continues at coordinate 27,579,191 of LR990620.1, forward strand.
TTCTCTCATTAGAGGTTTTACCTTGCCAATTTATAGACGGTTAATAATTGTTTGCAGGTATATTGCGTGTTAAACTGTTTTTACACGAAGAGGGACATGAGACTTCGTAAGTTTACTTTTCGAGTGAAGACTTTACTTTATAATAAAACTCACGTCTCCAAATATTCGATATTATTATACATAAACATGTTAAGCTGAAAACGCCACAATTAAACAACTATCAGTTGATCTTTTTGGAATGTACTTTTTTGTCAAGACGTAAATTATTTCTGAATTTGCCTATACGATGTTTTAAATTTATTTCACAACATCACTTGAGTATATAAAAACCTTTTGTTATATAATTTCACTGCTACGATTATTTGATTAAATTAAATGTCGACCAAAACTTTATTACAAGGCATCGGCTGCCACGCTAAAAGAAAGAATGGTCGCAGAGGTTATGTCCACAGATACCATAGAGGAGGCGTTGACGTTTCTAAAAAATTTAGCGGCTTGCCAAGCGAGTAGAGAGAGCTGCATGTTTATATCGAGAACGAAGGACACAGTATAATAGCAACAATTTGTCGACTTATTTCAGCCGTTGGAAATACATACCATAACCATTCGCACAACACGCGTCACGTGACCGGGACTGTCAACAAGCGGCCTAACGAATAAAGAGATGTAATACAATTTGTTCTATTTCTGTATGTGCGAATTGTTTTTATGCGAATATATTCACTGGTTGTTTATTATTTAATTGTTATCGTTTGCCCTGGTATTGTTGTAGGTTATACAAATTAGTAAAAATGTTATGGATGAATTTCTTTAACAACGTGCGGTTTAACGAACTTATTAAAAGACGTATAGTCCGACAACGACCTTTTGGCCTGTGGATAACCTTGACAAGAGGCGTTGGTGTGAAATTAGGGTTAACATTTAGTAAAATTTTCTTACTTTCAAGGAGATATTTCAAGAGGTGGGTCCGCACGGTTACTAAAAATTAACTTGGATAAATTTTATAGCAAACATTTTGCGACTGTTATGAAGTGACATTTGACTTGATGATATCGTTAGTTCCGATTTTGACCACGGCCCTAAAGAACCTTGTGGGAGTGTAAGTTCAAAATTTTATGTATTAACAGCTCTATATTAAGTAGCGTGTTCGTATTTCCGAAGACAAACAAAGACTACGGAATTTTCATACGGAAAATTCATAACATTTTCATAGTTTGTTTACTACATGACTGTACCGGCTTCGTCAACACCAAGCAACGTAGTTGTATAGTATAATAGTGGTTTAATGTTCTAATATATCGACTCATAGTTTGCAGTCTTTAACCTACTATACAGTACAATAAAAAAATAAAGAAGAACACTTCGATAATTAACATTTCCGTAATAATACTGATTTAGTGCATTAAAAAACACCAGTGCCAATCGAAAAATGTAATTGAAGGACGGCCCGGTTCGTCAGCGGGCTGGTAAATACCTTCGGGGTTCCGGGTTATCACCACTAGCTCTAATATTCGGATAGGTCAGTACGTAGACGTTACTTATTGAAGTGTTCTTATTATTCATTTGTTTATTACCAATGAACAGTAGGCATTGGATACATTAGTTGGGTTTTCGCTCGTGGACAACTAAAATTACACCATTTATAATGTGCAATTTTCAGTTACTGATGCTAAAGAAATACATACTAAGGTAAACTTTATGTCTAAGAGAATTTAAAGAAACGCCTCTGTTGTATTAGTACCAAAAATACCTTGATGAATTGTGGGTGTACTACGTACACCTCAGCCAATTCATTCTGGATAAAATGGAATGTGAGACATGTATATCAATGTACTAAGTAATATTTAAGGATAATTACTACGAGTTCTGGCTGTGCCTTGCGCGCGTTCGGTCGTGTCGCTGCGCTGCCCGCCCGCTCGCTATTTTCGTAGTTACGTACGTATTCGATTTCGACTTGCTTTATTGGAAACGCCTGCGCTTGCGTGGAGTAGTAATCTGGTTGGCTCATATACGTGTATACGTACACATATACGGGCTTGCGACGTTGCTCCTCCGCGTCTGGCTCGCGCGTAGCAGCAAGGCGAGCCGTTAGGTAGACACGCCGTTCTGACGGCGGTCGGCCTTCCCGCGTTTTTGTAACGGTCGCTTTCCGAGACCTACGTGGTTTGTCGCGGCTGTGCTTACGTGTTTTGTGCTTGCGTGTTTACGTAATTGCATTCGCTGTGCGTATGCTTTTGCGTCTCGTGTAGGTACGGTTCGCGTATCGCCGGTGTGACCAATCACGTGGGTTGCTAGGCAGCCGCGTCGGTTAACGGCGCGGCCGGCCCTCCCGCGGTTTTTTCTCAAGGGTTTGTTTTTAATTCGATTATATAATAGTGTTGTATTGTAAATCCACGTCTTGTCCGTTCGTGGTAAGTCCGGTGGACGCCTAGCGGTGTCGTAAGCCGGGCTTGAGCGGGACCCGAGCGCTCGCCTCCCTCCTTCAGAGGGCGGCCATCTCGGAGGGGCTTGAGCTCTGGCCTTGGGGGCTTCCCTAGTCAGGGCTCTTGATTACACCAGGACCCTACCTTAACCCATCCCACTATCCTATTCTCCGTGCGGCGGTTCTCTTCGCCCCGGAGCAGCTAGGGTTTGGTGCCGCCCGTTCGCCCTTAAGGCGAAGGGGCACACCGCGTCTCCCCGGTAGTGCCACCCCCCCCCGCCGCTGCCCGGTGGGGGGATCAGGGCATCGTTCACGCCCGGGTCTTAGGGCCCTTTTTTTTAGTTCACCCGCCCTGCCATTTCCCCTCTGGAAATGGCGGAAGACTTCCCTCCGGAGTTCGTCCGGGACCTCACTAGATACATCTTTCTTCATTGCCCGGACATAGTCCGGGAATTCAGGGCGACGTACTCGCCCGCCTCGCCCGACGCGACGCCCGCGCGCGCGTCGGCCCCCGGCCCCGCGCACCCCGCGCCTTCTGCGCGCCCCGCGACTCCGTTCGCCGCGCCGCGAACTGATGTAGGGGCGCAGCCCCAGACCCCCGCCGACCGCCCCGTCTCACCATGCGGGTCCGAGCCTCTCTCGGACTCGGATATGGAGGTCGAGCGCGCGTCCGCGCGACGCGCCGCCCCCGCCCGGTCCCCGTCCCCGTCGCTCTCGTCGGAGGACGACTTCGTTCCCATCGCGAATGGGAAGCGGGCGCGCATACCGCGCGACTCGCCGCCACCCAAAATCCAGAGGGCCGGAAACGTTTCCGTTTCTCCCGGCCCCTCCGGCCCCCGGCCGTCTCCGTCTCCCAACGCGGCCGCGAGGGCCTCCCCCCTCGCGCGCCCCGCACGTCCGAACATCACTCCTCCGCCGCTTGTCATTCAGGACAAGAGCGCCTGGGAGCGCATATCCAAGGCGATTTACAATCGCCAAATTAATTATACGCACGCGCGTTCCACCGCGCAAAGCATAGCCGTCAAGGTGGCGTCTTCGGACGACCACCGACGGCTATCCGCTTTCCTGCGATCTAACAAGATCGCATACCACACTTACACCCTGGAGGAGGAAAGGGAGCTCAGGGTGGTAATCCGCGGTGTCCCTAGGGAGCTGGACACCGCCGTCATCAAGGCCGACCTCCAGTCCCAGGACCTTCCTGTGCGCCAGGTGCACAGAATGGTCAATGGGCGCTCCAAGGAGGCGTACGACATGGTGCTGGTCGTCCTCGACCGCACCGAGTCCGGCCGTAGGGTCTTCGACCTGAAGGCCGTGTGCCACATCTCTGGCCTCTCCGTGGAGGCCCCCCACAAACGTGGCACGCCCGGGCAGTGCCACAACTGCCAGCTGTACGGGCACTCTGCCCGTAACTGTCACGCGCGCTCTCGATGCGTTAAGTGCATCGGGGACCACGCGACGTCCCAGTGCGCCCGCTCGAAGGAGACGGCGGCCGAGCCCCCAGCTGCGTCCTCTGCGGCACCAAGGGGCACACCGCGAACTATCGCGGTTGCCCCAAGGCCCGAAGGGGAAGCGCGGCCGGGCGAGGCGCGGCGGCCGCCGCTGCCTCCGCGCGGTTGCCCCCCCCTCTGCGCCCTCAGCGCAACACCCCCCGCGCCCTCAGCGCACCCTCGTCCGGTGCCTTCTGCACCAGCGACCACGGCTCCCCGCGCTCCCGCGCCTCTGAAGCTGACCCCCCCTCCCCCGCCGCTCAGGCCGTCCCTCGGCGCCAACGCGTGGGTGAAGCCGCTGCCTTACACCGCGGCCTCCCACCCTGCGTCAGTGGGCCCTGCCCGCCCCCCGAAGCGCGCGCCGGCGATCCAGCCGGTGGCGGCTTGTCCCCCTCCGCCCTCTAACGTCAGTCAGGACGTCGACCTAATAATGAGCGTCTCGGCGGTTATAAGCCCCGCACTTTTCCCCAGAGTCCGCGAACTCGCACTTCGACTCCGCGCCGCCACCAACTTGGCGGACCAGGTTCTCCTGGCCGCGGAATACAGGGACGTATATGACGTCCTGGCGTCCCTCAAAACCCAACCCCCCCGCACCCAATAATGGATCTACGATCTCCTCGCCAAAAGCCCCACAACCTATCCCTGGCGTTCTTTAACGCCGATGGCCTTCGCTCCCAGCGAGATCAGGTTGCTGATTTCCTCCGAGATCACCAACTTGATATCCTCCTCGTGCAGGAAACCTTCCTGAAGCCCGCACAACGCGATCCTAGGATCGCAAACTATAACCTCGTGCGCAATGACAGAATCGGCTCCCGCGGAGGCGGTACTCTCATTTACTACAGGAGGTCCCTGCACTACATCCCTCTCGATCCCCCCGCGCTCACCAACATCGAAGCCTCGGTCTGTCGCGTCTCTCTCACGGGGCACCAGCCCATCGTGATCGCCTCCGTTTACCTTTCCCCCACTAAATCCGTTCTCAGGAGTGACTTTGAAGCACTCCTCAATCTGGGAAGCGCCGTCATTCTGGCGGGCGACTTCAACAGCAAGCACGTGGCCTGGAACGGTCTCACCACTTCCCCTAACGGTAGGAGCCTTGACGCCCTGGTCGACGTTCTCGACTTTGACGTCATCGCACCCATGCACCCTACCCACTATCCTTACAATCCCAATCACCGACCCGACGTCCTGGACATGGCGTTTCTGAAGGGTGTCACCCTACGGCTGCACTCCTTGGAAGTAGTCCAGGAACTCGACTCTGACCATCGACCTGTAGTCATGAGACTCGGTTCCCCCCCTTCCGCCCCTCAGCGACCCAAAAAGACGGTGGTGGATTGGCATGCGCTAAGCACGGCCTTGGCGGATGCCGGCCCCCCCCCCCCCCCTGCCTCTCAGCTCGGACTCCATCCCGTCCCCTCAGGACACCGATCAGGCCGTAGATGCCTTCACCGAGCACATCCGATCGGCTGTCAGTTGATCGTCCAAGCAAGTCGAGGCGGAAGATCTCTACCTCAACCGCTTTCGACTGCCGGACGATGTTAGGGATCTCATTCGTTCCAAGAATGTTTCTATCCGAGCGTACGACTCCTACCCCACCGAAGCCAATCGGGCCCGGATGCGCGCTTTACAACGAGAGGTAAAGCGTCGTGTCGCGGAGGTCCGGGAGGAACGGTGGGGTGTCCTCCTAGAGGGCATCGCGCCGTCGCATCTGGCCTACTGGCAGTTGGCGCGTAGCCTCAAATCCGACTCCACGACTGACATGCCCCCGCTGTCCCGCCCTTCAGGCGCAGCACCCCCAGCCTTCGACGACGACGAAAAGGCCGAGCTTCTCGCCGACTCCCTCGAGAGCCAGTGCGCCCCCAGCTCTCAGTCCGTCGACCAGTCCCACGTCGACGCGGTCGACAGGGAAGTCGAGCGCAGGGCATCCCTCCCCCCCGTCGATTCCTTGCCTCCTATCACGCAAACGGAGGTCGAAGATCTGATTATGGGTCTTAAATCTAAAAAAGCCCCCGGCCCTGACGGCATTTCGAATCGCGTTCTGAAATGCCTGCCCGCCCAACTCATCTGCCTCTTAGTGGCCATTTTGAACGCCGCCATGACGAACTGCACCTTCCCCGCTAAGTGGAAGGAGGCGGACGTCATAGGCATTCCCAAGCCCGGCAAACCTCGCAATCTCCCCGCGAGCTACCGCCCTATCAGTCTCCTCAACTCCCTGGCCAAGATATACGAGCGCCTACTTCTGGCGAGGCTCAAAGACTTCGTAACGTCCAGGGGTATCCTTATCGACGAGCAGTTTGGCTTTCGAGCCAAACACTCTTGCGTCCACCAGGTGCACCGCATCACGGAGCACATCCCCTCCGGTCTCAATAGACCCAAACCCATCTACACGGGCGCCCTCTTCCTAGATGTCGCGAAGGCATTCGACAAAGTCTGGCACAACGGCTTGATCTACAAGCTCTACCAATTGGGTGTGCCGGACAGACTCGTGCTCATCTTACGAGACTTCTTGTCGAATCGCGCCTTCTGTTATCGCGTCGAAATGACGCGCTCCACTTCCCACTCCATCAGTGCTGGAGTCCCACAGGGCTCAGTTCTCTCTCCGCTCCTGTTTAGCCTTTACACGAACGACATTCCTCGTTCAAGTAAGGTGCATCTAGCCCTATTCGCGGATGATACCGCTCTCTACGTCTCGCATAGGAATAAGGGTTTCATTACCAGACACCTTCAGGTATCCGCCAATTCCCTAGGGAATTGGTTCAGAAAGTGGCGTATTGAGGTGAACCCGGACAAGAGCGCTGCGGTGTTCATCTCCAGAGGTGCCACCCCGCGCCACTCCCTGCGCCGCCCTAGAAGTAATCTCGGCCAAGTGACCATGTTCGACCGACCCATTCCCTGGGTCAAAGAGGTCAAATATCTAGGGGTCACCCTAAACAGTACCACGTCCTTCGGCCCGCACATCAAGCGGGTCCGTCACCGAGCATCATTTGTGCTCGGTCGTCTCCATTCGTTAATCTGCAAGCGGAGTAAAATGTCCCTTAGAAATAAGGTGACACTTTACAAAACTTGCGTTCGACCCATCATGACTTATGCGTGTGTTGTGTTCGGGCATTCGGCCCCCTCTCACATCGATAAACTCCAAGTGGTTCAAAACCGCTTCCTCCGTAAAGCCGTAGGAGCCCCCTGGTTCGTACGGAACGTCGACCTCCACTCCGATCTAGGTCTCGAACCTATTCGCGCCTTTATTAAAAAGGCGTCGACACGTCACTTCGCGAACGCATCTACCCATGCGAATCCGTTAATCGTAGCCACCGCCGACTACGATCTCCCTCCCGACCCCTGCCGCCACCGCCGGCCGCGACATGTTCTCACCGACCCCCCCGATGCCTTGTCATCCCTTCTTTCCGCTCAGAATACGGGCGACGATGACGTAGACGTAGTAGTAGATCCCCTCCCATAGCCTCGCCTCTTCGAGGCGCCCTCGAGTATGTCGCCTCTTGCCCTTCTGGCTGGCTGGAGCGTAGTGGTTGCACGCTCGCCTTTAAAATCCGGTGAAGCTGTAGAGGCCTCGAGGCCAACAGCGTAGGTCATTCACACACACACACACACACACGATAATTACTACACTAAGAAGTCTAGGGGTGCATAGCACGGTTAACGATCACGGGGTCGCAGAATTTAAATCCTAGATCATTAAGCGTTGTTGGTATTTTCTGATCAAAACATTTTTTGGAGTAGTCCGTAATTTGTGATTGTGTTTATAAAGACAATAGTCTCGCCCTTTTTTAAATCCTAGCTCTACACTAGGAATTATTTCTGTATCGTGAGTGCGTTTGCAAATATGAAACTCACACATACATAACCACCTAGGCCGGAACATTTTTTATTGGACTATACAAAGATTTGTCCCATACCGGGATCGACTATTTGATCCAGTGGGCGGAGCGACTTAACCTCTTGACCACTGGCCAAGCCGTCCCTAGCATATAAAATGGGGACTACCAGAACTTAGTGACAGTATTTATTTTTTTATGTATTTTATTTTCATGCTTTCAGCACTATACCTCATGATTATTGGAATGTTCGAATGCTTTTCTTATTCCCACTAAAACCTATGGTACTATCGTAAACCAAAAATAAACAGAGAACCTAGGTTACCGATATAGCTCAACAAATTAGCAAGCTGAACTGCCAGTGGGAAGGCCACATATGCCGCAGAACCGTTGGCTGTTGGGGCAAACTGGTTCTTGAGTGGAAACCGGCCGCAAACGTAGTATAGGGCAACCTGTAGCTAGGTGGGCGACGATATTCGTATGGCAGCAGGCAGGGAAGGAGAAAGATCGAGCTCAGTGGCGTGCCATGGGAGAAGCCTACGTCTAGCAGTGTACCGACTAGGGCTGCTGTTGATGATGACTATGGAAAACAAAACTTGTATTATCCTACCACTCTGTATTTATTTTGTGTCAATACGTGTAACCGGAATGTGTAAAATTCGTGTTACATTTCATTCTTTCTGCAAACTTTACTAACTCTAGATGAGTCGTGTAGGTATTTTATTGTTTCCTTTTTGTGTTTGTTTCCTTGTTAATTACAAAATATTATTTTGTAATTAACAAGGATTCTGTGACCGCGCGCTCTCCGCCCTCTATCTCGAAAACGGTTCACCGAATAAAAAATTTTTTTTAAACAAAATTTGTAGAGAATGTTGTATTCTACAATATTAATAATAAATACAAATAGCAAAAACCCATAGGAAATGAGATACTTACAAAAAAAGCGCAAAAACCGATTTTTGTGACCTTTGACCTTGAAATTTAATAGTTGCGTAGACCCTACCATATGTAGGTTTTGAGACAACTTTTAGGGTGTCAATATACAAGTATTTACAGACTTACAGCTGGGTATCTCGAATTCCGAGGTGAACTTACTATAATGACTGGACTATTAGCGAGGATTGCTGAAGTGAACTGTGTACACCCACTTTCGCCGACGATGTTAGGACTAATGTAAAAGGCGAACCTATTACCAGATTCAGGTACAGTCCCAGAATCCGGACTGATACTGTCAATTTTTTCAATAGAAAAACTACATATGTACGATCTAGGATTTGAATCCAGAACCTCGTGATCGTAAAGCGCGTTATTCTCCACTAGAACAACCAGGCGATCTGTGGTTACTATCTATCCATATAATCACATCAGTTCCCTTGCCCCCGCAAGGGCAGGAAGTAAAGAATTCAAACAGGTTCTTTTCCTACAGACCTCTATGGTTTCCTCCACTCTAATAGATTGTCTCATACACGCTCGCCGGTAACGGAGACTCGGTGGTTGTATTGTCCTACCACTGTGTATTTATTTTGTACAAACAACATTTGTATTTTGTGTTACGCCACATAAAGCTGGTGAAAAGGTCAACACATGTAACCGGGATCTGTAAAATCCGTGTTCCATTTCAGCCTTTGTGTATACGTAGTGTAGTCGTGTCAGTTTTTTATTGTCTTCTTTTTGTGATGTTCTTTGTATCAATTTTGTATACGATTGTACGTGGTTTAATTACAAAATATTCTTGTATGTATTTTCTGGGATATACGTAAACAAAAGTGTTACTTCTTCATATATAAATGTCGAAAAGAACTAAATAAAATATTTGATTCGCACAAAAATTTATTTCTTAAAAATAAATGAGGATTAGTTATCTATGTATCCCATCACGCCCTTGCATGGTAGGCAGAGAGTACAGAGTTCCAACAGTAAGATAGGTTTATTTATTTAAATACAAATACGGATAATATTAACATTGCTTTCGTAACGCAACTTGTAAAACTATTTCACTGTTCTATTTTAATGAGCATTCTTGGTATCACGAAGGAAATATTAAGAGAAGATGGCGTCATTGGATTTATTTATACAATTCTTTATACAATCAAACGTGTCACTGGGCGAGGTGGCACGGGATGAAGGGGACGTTACACCCCGCCAACTTCTGCATTTGAAATTTCTAGCTGAGAACGACAGACTGACATAAACGTCACGGCCTGTAAGACACAGGCCGCAGTTGCTTAGGCCGACTTCTCTTTATATTTCCTTCGTAGTTGGTATCGCTTGCGTACAAACATAGACTTAATTCCAATTTTTACTTTGTGTATTTGTTGGGATATACCAAAGGTGTCACTTCTTCTATAATTTATATAAATGTCGTTAAGGAGCAAAAAAAATTTATTTTACTTGGACAAGGAAATTCGCAAGGCGTACTGTGATGTGGGCTTCTTCAAATCGTTTTAGGGATATATGATGATATACGAAATACTAATTTACGGCTTGGTTAGAGAGAAGGTTGTTTTGCTCACTAGATGGAGTAGTTGTGGGTTCTATTCCCACACAGTTCAAACTTTGTGGAGTCCATAAATCTTTGTTTTAGTTTGGGTGTTTGTATGTCAATATTATGTTTATTACTCACACCCACGAGATTGGAATAATTATTAAATATAAGGCTATATTTTTAGTGGTATCTTTTTTCTTGTGCTTGAGTGCTTGTCCCAACGCTGTTATATGGCAGTGAGAGTTGGGTATGTAAGAAGGAGAACGAAAGCAGGATAAATGCGGTGGAAATGCGATCTCTGTGGAAGATGTGCGGAGTCACGCTGACCGACCGTATTCGTAACAGCGTAGTAAGAAAGCGAATAGGTATGAAAGATAGTATCGGTGTAAAGATGAGAAAGGGTATGCTCCGTTGGTTCGGGCATATAGAAAGGATGCCAGAAGAAAGAATGACAAAACAGATATACATGCGAAAGATGTAGGTGCCGGGGAAGACCTAGACTATCTTACCATGACCAAATAGACCGTGTCTTAGCTGAAGGGCAAGTCAAGAGTCATTGTTAAAGAAAATAAATAGTACTTAATTTAATTTGTTGATTTAACTTAAACGCTTAATTTGAAATGGTATCCGATTTGACTCAATTAAAAGTACTAATTGATGAGGTCATTTTTAAGTTAGTTCGATTCGACCGCTCGAACAGAGCAGACGTAGAAATGAAGTGATCAGGATTTGTTAAAAAAGTGTATTATGTTAAAAATGTATGTACCCACACGGAATCAATGTTCAAGATTAGAGGTATTTGATAACGATATATTAAAGGTGTTTTATTTGTTTCTTGGTAAGCGTAATGTAGGACGGCCCCCAGCTAGATGGACCGACGACCTCAAAAAGGTCGCTGGGACAGACTGGATGCGGAAGGCGGAGGACCGTGTGCAATGGCGCGTGTTAGGACCTCTCCTATGTCCAGCAGTGGACTACGATAGGCTGATTGATTGATTGATTTGTTTCATCTTATCTCAGAAGCGGGATAAACCAACAAGGTATGCTCAGCAACTGTTTTTTTATTCTGTTCTAAATCTAAATGAATACATGAAGATCTATTCGAATTTTAGGATGCTAATATTTTGAGCCATAATGTTTTAGTACTCACCTGTCTATTTAACTATCCTTTGCTACTCGCCCGTTTATTTACTTATTTGCAATTTATAATTGAGATTATCCACATGACTTCACTTTTTTTATATATACTCTTTTTGCGTATATGTATACACAGCAATATCATTATTGATCTATGATTGTAATGATTATTATCGATATATAATCACGATAGTTTACTTGCGTATAAACATTTTAATCCATTCAAGTCGTATTCACAAAACCTTAGGATGGATATAAAGGAATTTTAAGGAATAAAAATAAATAGGAATATTGATGAAATTAATATTAATGAGCCATGATAGTGTCAGTAAAGACGGCTACGATAATTATAAGAAAATGTCAATGAGAAATAGTAGCCAAATTCTATAATATTTATTTCATTTTGGCATAAAGGTCTTTCCAAATCGTTTCATATTATGGGTTTATAGTTCTTGTGTCTCGTTGAGATCACAAGTTTTACCTGGTTATGGAAAAGAGGCCCTTTGCGAGAAGTAAGAATTATTTGAGTTGCCTGTTCGGATTAACTATGGGACGCTTAAAAAGAACAGACAGGAAGTCAGGTTTTCATGGATAGAACCTTGTCTATTTCTGAAGATGTAAACACCAGCCATAGTATAATTTCTTTAATTAAACCTAGACTCACCTACCTGATAGACCAGCCTACATGGTTCTCCCATACCCCACAACAAAATGTAGATGGAAAAAGAAAACGTAAGAATACTATTTTAAAAGAGTAACCGTGGAGTTTCTTGCCCTTCTTCTTCTCAGGAATGATATTCCGAAGTGGTGGTAGACCATTTGTTACTTTTCTGACGATTCATAAATACTGTAATGGTTTACATGAATAAAAAAATATATTCTGATTCTAGTTATTGATATCTAATTATCCGTGGCGATCACTTGGTATTACGGTCGACTTATAATAGTAATCATTATTATTGTTATAAATCTAAATTATCCTCCTCTCCCTATTTTCACTTGCTCCAGCGTAGTGCAAGTTGATATTGGTCCTTTTGATTGACTATAATGTATTTGTACTTACCCATGCGAAATAAAGTGGCACTAGTGCAGGATTGATTTTTATTTTAGTAGTCTAATTGATACGGGGCATCCCTGGTGAACTAGTATGCACTCACTTTTTACTCTTTTCTTTGATTAGCGGCTTCCAACCAAATTCATTACTAATGGTTATTCCTAGCAATTTTGGATTATCTACGCCCGTTACTTTATTAAAAGCATCTGTCTATATCACGATGGGGTATTCCTTCTGAAATTACTATCTTTTTTGGTAAGTCTTTCAAACATTTTAAAAATTACTATCATATCCCTAGTCAATTACAGATGTAGATGAATTATTTGTTAATTTTACTGTCTGAATTAAAATGGTCACTGTGGCGTGACTTTTATATTTACGCTGCGGTGGTGTAGTTAATGGATAAACCGAAATGATGGTTTATAGATTTTGAAATGTCATTAATGTAAATAGGTATATCAAAAAGAAATAGAGATTCCAGATTTGAGCAAAAATAAAAAGAAATACAATTTCACTTATTGGTATAAAATTCTGCACAGGATCTTAATTTTCCATAATATTATTTTTAGGAAAACTGATTAAGTTTTATTTCAAGTCATCTGTAGATGTATTCTTTTGTATTGATACACTAAGAATATGATTCCAATGAGCTCATATCAAATCATCTGTAAGCATTTGCTGTTCCTGTAAATGCATCATCACGATCTGTATTGGTAATTGGTTTTAGATTAGTTTTTTTTTAATCTTGCTAAGTACCTAAATGTGGAGCCATGAACATTAATTTTTCTGCAAGTTGTTGTGGGTGTAGTAAACATTTGGCTTAAAACTGGTATCAGAGTAATCTTATTGATGAAGTAATCTTAAAATCATTCGGGATTACTTTTGGATTACAATTTATTGTTGATATTTCATCTAGCAATCATAGTTTCGTTGTAGTTAATTTTCATTTTTTTATATATGTTCGATTATACAGCCCTCACTGTTCTTTGATATTTAGATGCTATTTTATAATGTTAAATAAAGTGGAGTAATTACTTTAAAAGTACTTCATTTTTGTTTAGCCTTGCAGCTCCATAATACTTGTTTTTCTTACTATTAACTATTTTCAAGATGCTATATTAAAAATTATTTGGAGACAAGGCGCAATTCATAAAACAAACTATGTGTGGGTTCAATAAAACAGTCATATGCATCATTAGTTATCTCAAACATATTAAATACATATATCTGAGGCGAATATTTTGTAAATAGGCGATAGTTCCGTTGAAATTTGTGCCAATATTTATGTTCATTAATGCGGCTGGCTTTGGTATTTATTGATCCGATAAAGCGGATTCTATCACTTCCGTCGTACATTGATTTTGCAATTGTGTGGAATTATCAGCACAGATATAATGACTTAGTAGGTCGTTTGATTGCAAAGTTAAGTATTGAATTAAGGGGAATCCTACGAATTCTATTGATAATATATTAAATTCCATTAGATCGATACTGGAATCGCTTGTTATTACAATACAGTGATGGTTTTTTGTATAACTTGAATGTATGTTTGGTGGATAAAAACAGACCGACAATTTAGCGCAGTGGTTAAGAGCTTAAGCCGCTCCGCCCACTGTGTTTAATAGTCGTGGGTTCTATTCCCGCACGGGACAAATCTTTGTGTGATCCACAATTATTTGTTTCGGTCTGGGTATTTGTGTATGTGAATTTTCATGTTTGTAAACGCACCCACGACACAGGAATTAATCCTAGTGTGGGGCTACGTTTTTTAAGTAAAAATAAAAAAAAAAACAAAATTCACACTCTGCATACTGTTTTTTATAAGAAGCGAGCATCTGGGCTGTGGTTGCGTTGCGCGGAAAATATTTGTTTAACCATTTATTAAAGCAAAGGTTCAAAGTTTTCTAGAAGCCTGCGATATATTAATGTAGCATGATAAGATCTTATTTTAAGTAAAGAGGATTTGGTCATCATATTGTGAGGAGGAACTGACTGCTTACGGTCACAGCCAGATTAACGGCATCTAGCAAAATAATAAGTTTTCTGGTAACAATACAGTAGACTGCCCATATTTTCAAAACTATTGGAGTATTTTTTGCAAAACTTTTACCGATCCCAAAGTGGAAACACATTCGAGTCAAACACAACGTATATAAATACACACATACATAAATCCTTACGCACACAAACATACACATTCACGTGCATACACAAATACATGCATACTACTTACACGCATACTTTCGTATACTTATATTTTCATTTATTTGAACCATAACAGTTATCAAAATTAAAAATGGTATACACTCTATAATTTGCGCCTACCCCGAGATTTGGTTTGACGTGGTTATATGGATAGATAAAAAGCATATTAAACAAGTTAAGTACAATCATTTTAATTTTAAAAGATCTTTTTGACGAACAAGCTTTTGTGGCGAATTCACAATGAAAATATCTTGCTTAGTTGGGTTCCATTGGCCATCTTTTGGCTCTATCAGACCTTTTCCACCTTCTGGGCCCATAGTACTTGCAAAGACAAATCTAACAAGTCCAAATACGACTTGGTTATGTTATTAGTTCGGTTGGCCACCTTCGGTCTCCATTATCAGAATCGACAAGACCGATCTAACGAGCCCCAAGCGCGATGGAGTCATGTTGAGTACTTGGGTGTTTCATTTGGTTTCGGCTTCACCATCGGACCCTGGACACTATTAGGTTGTGTAGTGCTAGTCAATACTAATTTAAAAGACCTAAACATAGGTAGGTTGTGTGGCCGCCGTTAAGTTCCGTCATCAGACCGGCTCCATATTGTCATTTTCGACTTATGTGCGTATGCCAAATTTCGGTCTGATGCCATGCGATGCAAATCAGCCTGATGCCTGCGGGTGTTTGGGGATGGAGCACAAAACTTGGACCGGGGGGACAGACGGAAAGACTGACACCCATTTGAGTGAAGGCAAATAGAAAGAAAATAAGACTAATTAGAAATAATATTACATATATATATATATATATATATATATATATATATATATATATATATATAAGCTGTAACATAATAAACGCAAGACCTGAAAGTAGTTTGTTCTAAATCGGTAACTAAATTGATTCCAACAATTTTTAATGTATCTTACATTAGTTCTCAGATTTACGCGAATATTACACATGAAATAAAACTATTTTACGGATTTAATCGCGGTTTAGATTATAATGTCAAAATACAAGAACTTTTATCGGATGAAAACACATACAAAAAGGTCAAGACAGACCCAACCACCAATATATTAAAACAAACGAGTGATTTAATAAAGAAGTACTCCGAAACATTGAATCTGGACGTCAAATCGCTAATACCTTCGTGCGCAAAACCGCCACAGTTGTATGGGCTCCCAAAAATACATAAACCGAATGCTCCCCTATGTCCAATCGTTAGCCAAATCGACACACCAACCTACAGATTGGCTCAGCACGTAGCGAAAGTGCTCTCGGCACTCAAAGGACACACAAGAGCACATGTTAAGGATTCATACCATTTTGTTAGTGAGATCAAAAATCTACATCTTACTGACAATGAAACAATGGTCAGTTTCGATGTCCAGTCACTATTCACATGCCTACCTGTACAAGACTGTGTCGAAATTGTGGAAAGGAAACTAGCGGAGAACAACATGCCAGCGGAATACTTAGAACTATTGAGACACTGCCTTACATCTGGCTACTTATTGTGGAAGGAGCAGTTCTACAAGCAAGTAGATGGCGTAGCGATGGGCTCCCCTGTATCTCCCATTGTTGCCGATATATTCATGGAAGACTTTGAGGAGACAGCCCTTCGTACCTCACCTGTAAAGCCAAGTTTCTACAAGCGGTACGTAGATGATACTTTCACAATATTACCATCTGACAAAATTCATGTATTCCTAAATCATCTTAACTCCATTCAGTTTACAATGGAGTTGGAGGCAAACAATTTCCTAGCTTTCCTAGATGTGTTAGTAATCCGTAACCCCAACAACACCTTAAGCCATACGGTTTATCAAAAAAAGACCCATACTGATAGGTACTTAAACGGTGAATCTCACCACCATCCAACACAGTTAGCTACCGTGGGTAAATCTTTGTTTCAGAGAGCACAAGGGATCTGTGACAAGAAACATCTAGCTGCCGAGCTTCAACATGTCAAGCAAGTCCCGCACGACAATAAGCTTCGAGTCCCACGCCAACGTTACAGTGACCGAGTGAAACCAGCCACAGTTGAGCGTCTCCCTGCTGTACTACCTTACATGAGAGGAGTCACGGACAAGATTGGCTACATCTTGAAGCGTGCTTCGATTAAAACATTTTATAAGCCGCCGAAGAAGATCAGTCAATTTTTACCATCTGTCAAGTGTCAGATCCCTCTACAAGATGCAGGAGTTTACAAGCTTGATTGTGAATGTCGTCTCTCTTATATAGGACAAACAAAAAGACCGGTAAAAACTCGGGTTAAAGAACATATAGCTGACCTAAAACACCGTCGCTCAAAGAAGTCTGCAGTCTGTGAACATGTCCTTGACCGCACCCGCCATAACATCAGATTTGATAGACCACAAATCCTCGTGAAAGAACACCGATTCCTACCAAGGATGGTTCGCGAGGCTATTGAAATTAAAAAACATCCTAATTTCAATAGAGAAGATGGCTGGGTGCTTCCATCGTCTTGGGATCCGGTAATTAATATAATCAAATCCAAAACCAAGCATAACACTGCAAGACCTCAAGACACCGTGAGCTCATTCTGCGTAGATCGGACCAACAACAACAAAAATAATTAAGAAGTTTGAGGGTACCCCGGAACAACTATGGCTTTTGGACGTCTAACACCTCAGTCCCTCCCGTGACCATGGGTGCTGCAAAGCACTCGAAACGTCAAAAATAAAAAATAAACCGCGATAAAATCCGTAAAATGGTTTTATTTTATTTGCAAAAAATGCTTTTACTCCTTCAGTGCGCTATAACAAACTAAATTTATTATTGATTCAAAGCAATATGGAGATTTCAAATGCATTCCTAAAACATATTTCTGAAAACGCACACATACACGTACAAGTTTTGTTGTTAATTGGGGTATAAAAGTGCTTAAAAAAGGGTAAAAACCTTTAAATTTGGAAATTTGGTTTTCGTTTTGAATTTATTCAAAACGAAGCAAGGAATGCAATGGCTCAGGTGACGGAATCAATAATGGCAATTTCACTTTGCCATTATAGCTGCACAATCCAGGTGTTATATACTGACAGAATGACTGACTGCGTGGGTTGCACTTAAGTTAAGTTGGTGGGGGTAACAAATAAAGCGGATAATTTGCCGACACGTGAACATGCCACATACAATTGACCATGAGTAAAACATGCATTTTCTAGATGCAGACCACAGATACTCAAGGTGTGCCCTAGTGATTTGTTAATCGTCATGGCGAAGGCAAGACGAATCGGAAATTGTGTTCGTATAAACTCAAATGGCATATCCGTTGGGATCTCTGGAATCCTCGGAATGAGAACTTCCTCATCTTTAAATTTTCCTTTGAGTATTCACGTGAATCACATTGATCATGATCAACTGATAACTGTGATAAGAAAACTGATGATCATCAGTTTTCTTATCACCAAACGCATTCCATTGCATAGTTTGTGTTGGTTTACATTTATTTTAAATTTACACTGTCGCGACTTATAGGTTATTGACAGGATGACTGACTGACTGATTGAACCTATGATCTGTAATGATGCAGACCAATAGATTTGACAGTTGTTGTCATTTGTTCTCTATATTTTATTTTAAAATTCGATTGGCAATTTTTTTTTCTTTGATTTTTCCTGATATTTTAATAGTTATTCTGCTATTCGGGGCGAAGACGAATCCAACAAATCAGATATTATTAAAATCGGTCCAGCCGTTCTTGAGTTATAAATGGTGTAAATAACCCGACCTTGTTTTATATATTTAGATTAGTATAATATGGAATCGAGTTTACAGACACCCTGCCTACCCCTAAGGGGGAAAATGCTTAGTAATAATAATAATATTTGCCCTGTTAAGAAACTATCCCAACATTGGGCACGGGCCTCCTCTCAAACTGAGGGGGTTTAGACCATAGTCCACCACGCTGGCCCAGTTCGGGTTGGCGAACTTCAAACGGCTTTGACAAACTCTTAGGCATGCAGGTTTTTTCACGATGTTTTTTCCTTCGCCGTTAAAGCAAGTGATAATTATTTTTTAATACGCAGATGCGTTTGAAAAGACAGAGGTGCGTGCCTAGGTTTGAACCCGAGACCTCTGACATAGCAATCCAACAGCCTTACCACTGGGCTATCACTGCTACTAAAATGCTTGGTACATAAAAAATGTTTTAATATGAAAATTAAAATAGAGTGAAAGGGATATTGCGCAAATAATTCTGCAACGTGAAAATTTCATAACAACACAAGGTATATTAAAGCTACCATGTGTCTTTGACTTTATTCCGATGATCGCTGATAATAGCAATACCATAGACATACTTGAATGCCTCGCTAGCCTGATCTCGCGCTCCTAGCTTTGGATCTGAAGTCTGACATGGTGTTGTGGAAGTTTATGTTTCGAAAAATTCTTAGTAACAGTCTGGCATTAGTGCTTTGTAATAATAATAAACTCATCTCTATCATATTGAAACCTGGCATTTTGGCGAAGTATGGGTTTTTTGTACACCTCTGCTACCTCGGGTTTAATTTAGCTCTAAGCACGTTCAATTTTACATTATAGTTATACTGCCGACAAAGCGTACTTCGACCGACGAAAGCCTTCATTTTTAATTAATAAACTTAAAATAAAACTATTTTACTGATTTTATCGCGGTTTATTTTTTGATTTTTAGTTCCCGACGTTTCGAGTGCTTTGCAGCACCCATGGTCAAGGGAGGGACTGAGGTGTTAGACGTCCAAAAGGCATAGTTGTACTGGGGTACCCTCAAACTTCTTAATTTTTTTTGTTGGTCCGATCTACGCAGAATGAGCTCACGGTGTCTTGAGGTCTTGCAGTGTTATGCTTGGTTTTGGATTTGATTATATTAATGAAGCCATACGGTTTATAGAAATAGACCCATACTGATAGGTACTTAAACGGTGAATTTCACCACCATCCAACACAGTTAGCTACCGTGGGTAAATCTTTGTTTCAGAGAGCACAAGGGATCTGTGACAAGAAACATCTGGCTGCCGAGCTTAAACATGTCAAGCAAGTCCTGCACGACAATAAGCTTCGAGTTCCTCGCCAACGTCACAGTGACCGAGTGAAACCAGCCACAGTCGAGCGTCTCCCTGCACTACCTTACATGAGAGGAGTCACGGACAAGATTGGCTACATCTTGAAGCGTGCTTCAATTAAAACATTTTATAAGCCGCCGAAGAAGATCAGTCAATTTTTACCATCTGTCAAGTGTCAGATCCCTCAACAAGATGCAGGAGTATACAAGCTTGATTGTGAATGTGGTATCTCTTATATAGGACAAACAAAAAGTTCAGTAAAAACTCGGGTTAAAGAACACGTAGCTGACCTAAAACACCGTCGCTCAAAGAAGTCTGCAGTCTGTGAACATGTCCTTGACCGCACCCGCCATAACATCAGATTTGATAGACCACAAATTCTCGTGAAAGAACACCGATACCTACCAAGGATGGTTCGCGAGGCTATTGAAATTAAAAAACATCCTAATCTCAATAGTGAAGATGGCTGGGTGCTTCCATCGACTTGGGATCCGGTATTTAATATAATCAACTCCAAAACCAAGCACAACACTGCAAGACCTCAAGACACCGTGAGCTCATTCTGCGTAGATCGGACCAACAACAACAAAAATAATTAAGAAGTTTGAGGGTACCCCGGAACAACTATGCCTTTTGGACGTCTAACACCTCAATCCCCTCCCGTGACCATGGGTGCTGCAAAGCACTCGAAACGTCGGGAACTAAAAATCAAAAAATAAACCGCGATAAAATCCGTAAAATAGTTTTATTTCATGTGTAATCTATCTATCTATCTATCTATAACCTCACGCCAGATCCCTTGCGGGGTAGGCAGAGAGTACAGAGTTCCAACAGGTTCTTTCCTTACATACCTCTCTGGCTTCATGTGTAATATTCGCGTAAATCTAAGAACTCAGTAATAAACTGTGTTACGCTAATGACAATCTATTCACGCTAAGCTTATTATATTTTTGAGGCCGTTCAATTAAATTTGTCTCTATGAATGACCAAGGAAACTTTCATAAGATTTTTTAAAGCTTTCCACGTAAAAATATCTTCATGAATTATTAACAGTAATTTACGTGCTGCTCCGTAAAAAATACCCTGCTACTAGACAAACAAGATCCGCCATTACTACATCCAAAAAATATGGCTGGTTACACGGAAAATAACACAATTTCTTCCCCTCTAGTAGGGATGGCCAAAAGGTAAGAAAACATCGGTAAATACTGTATTGGTGTTTATAAAAAGTATCGATATGTAAGTATCGAGACGAGAAAATATCAATTATAAGCAAACATGCACTATGAGCATTTATATAAAAAAAATAGATAGATATTTTTTTGGAGAATGACATAAAGTGGTAAAATTTTAAAACAAGCAAAAGAAAAAGCAAAACAAATTCAAAAAAGTGATTGGTTCAATTTAAATGAACAAAAATTATTATCTATTCATAACTGGGTACTATTGAGTCTGAATACTACAAACGATATACCGATTTTTGATAGCAAAAAAGTATAATTTAAATTTAATCAAAGAATATCGATACTTTTTTTTTAAATAAAATGCCTATTTTGATATATCGACACATTTTGCCCATTCCTATACACTAACATATTTTTATAGCGTAAGTAGTACAGGATTCATTCTGTATCCAACTTGATGTCAGATCTGGCTAGGACAATTTTGAAAACTGGACACACGTAGTATTAGAAGGAATTAGGGTCGAAAACATTTATTATATTACAATATGGTGATCGGAAACAGAGGGAGGTTTTTGTAATTGATCTTTATGGCATGATATTATGGGAAAGAGATGTTAATAGAAAGATCTGCTGATACTTTTCATTCTTGGTATTTAGTATCTATATCTTTGTGTATAACTAGTTTCTACCCGCGACTTCGTCCGCATTGCCCTTAGACAGGAACCTTACATATTACCAGGATAAAAAGTATCCTATGTGTTAAGGCAAGTAATAAACTATCTGTGTGCGAAAGTTCATCCAAATTTATTCAACCGTTTTTGCCTTAACCTTACTATATTTTCAACCTTAATAAACTTCTCAAACTAATTTTATTAAATGAACAATTTCCACAAAATACATGTATCCACAATCTTGTAATTCCAAGACGAATTTCAAGGAAGTCGTTACGCAACATACCTAATTTGTGTCCCATATTTTACTTCAACAGTCACCAAGCGGTTAATCTACAAAATGCTCGAGACATGTTGCTTTAAGTAAATAAGCTTTTAACAAAGGTATGAAAAGAGACTCATTTCCAACGAGTACTCTGTGGGGTCTAAAGATCCTATTTGCTGGTGTGTGATGACTTTGCTAAAACACAAATTGTTTCCCGGTTTTGGATGTGAACAGAGGGCAATTGCTTTCGCTTCGCACGTGGAGCTTTGGCAAAGAAAAATAAAAGTTTTTGGCGTGCCTTTTAGTAGGTGCAAACCGCTGGTAAGTTTGTGTGGAACGTGGTTTGGTGTCAAAAGGAGATGGACATTCTGGGACAAGGTGGACTGCAAATGCCTTAATTAGTAACTAAGAGTTATTTATGTATGAATTAATTTAGACTGTAAATACAAATGATTTCCTTTAAAGCTTGAGGACTACGAACGAAAACTCACTTGACATCAGCGTGACGCTGGAATGTAATCGTTGATGTTTATTTACAGCTGGTTACAATATTTAACTCAAGATTAGATTTGCCTGCTACGGATAGGATTTTGACATATTTTGTATGGAAAATTTGTCAAAATTCTACAGACAGGAAGCAAATCTATCCTTGAATTGAACATTCAAACCGGCATTAGTATATTTGTACGGTGACAAGTAAGGTATATTGACTCACTAGCGACACGCTGAAGATAATATTTTTATGCTAAGCTTTCGTATTTTAGACGTTGAAGATAAACTATGCCTAAATAATAATTTAGTTCAATTAAAAAAATATATGATTTTCAATTCTTACTTAATTATAAAAAATATAAGCACGGAGACACTTGAAACTGAAAATGCCAATAACGGACACCCATCTTCAATTAACCCTATCGATCGCAGCGCTTTGAATTCATACTTGAGAAATAAGACGAAAGTAAAATATGAAGAACAGAATTAATGATCAGAGGACTAAGCATTAACTATTTGACGTTATATTAATGTTATCAGCAAATGATGTCACGCTAATCATCATTGTATGACGATGTACTTTTAATAATGCGACATTAAAATTTTATGTCAGAGTGAAGGAGCCATTGTTTAGCCTCTGGTGTTAGCCGGTGCAGCTCTTTGAATCCGGCGCTGAATTTTCTAGTGGGGCAGTTCTCCACGATGTGCTCGATAGTATGCGCTGTGTCTCCACACTCACAGTAAGGAGATTCAGTGAAGCTCCACCTTTACAGATCATAACTGCACCTTCTGATTCCGGTCTGATTCGGTTGATGGAGGACCACATCAGTCATTGCTCTTTGAAGCACTACAGTCGAGGGGTTGGCTATGGTGATGAAACCATGGGAGGCGACCGAACTCTCCCATTGCTTTCTCCACTCTAACCGCATGTTGAGGTGGTTCTGGATTTTGTTGTCGCTTCCATCTCTATTTACTGAATTTGTAATAAATAATGGCATATCAACTCGATAGATGACATCAATGCTATCCTTATTACACTACAAATTTACTAAATAAACATGAAAGTGACAGCAAAATTACTCGCTAACGTCACTCTAACCTCAAGTTTTTCGTGCTAAGACCTCTGATCTCTGCAATAATACGTCATGTTAAGTCTTCAATAATTCATTTTGGCTGATGTTATACGAAATGTCATGTTGCACCCATTCATTTTGAAACAATTAACGCAATTCCTACTCGCTACGGAACACACTTTACATAAATAATTCGCCCGACAACAACCATACAGCCGCTGGAATGTACACGTGCTTACGTCTTTTATTTATACAAGCATTAAATTGCTATAACCAAATGCGGCGCGTTACGAGAACTTCGCGATATTATCGTGTAATGGTATGCTGTAAGCCACTTGAGACACTAACGTCTATCTCTTAAACTATACGTCATATTAAGCCTACATTTTTTTTGGTTCTTGTTATTCGCAATGTCATGTTGCGCCTATTGAGTATCCATGTACTTCGTACTAATGAAGCTATATAATTTAAAATACCAGCCCTGTTAAGAAACTGTCCCACCGTTGGGCAAGGACGTCCTTTCGAACTGAGAGGGCTTAGGCTATAGTCCACCACGTTGGCCCAGTGCGGATTGGCGAACTTCACACACCTTCAAGAAACTCTTAGGCATACAGGTTTCCTCACGTTGTTTTCCTCCACCGTTAAAGCAAGTGATAGTTAATTTTGTTTGTTTTCATAGATAATAAATTCTATTGTTTCTGAAGGTATTTAAACAGTTGCATAACAAACTGCCTTGTTGGTGTAGTGGCAAAGTGCATCGCTATGTGATCACGAGGTCCTGGGCCAGATCCGAGCTCGAACCAATGTAGTTTTTCGAACGCAAAATTCCCAGTATCAGTCCGGAGTCCGGAATAGTCTCCATTACATGGCAATAGGTTCGCCCCCTATTACATGGGACCTAACATCGTCGTGAAATATAAGTGTACACAGTACACCTTTGCAATCCCCGCTTGAAAAATAAAGACGTGACGGTGTTTGTTTCTTTTTATTTTGAAATGAGAATTACGTTTTTAATCGATCATAATGAATAAGGATTTGTAGCGTTTTTTGTTCAGAAACGTATGTTCTAAGTAATTACTGGGTGAGTTTTTTGTTCCGTTTTCTCTTTTTAGTAGTGGCACGTTTTTTGGAAGTTGGTCGCTGGGAATGGACGGTCTATTAATTTGAACGCTTTGTTTTTCTTGTAGCGCATCAAGAGATTTAGGATTACGGTTTTTCTTGAAACAAATCGACGTGTCTAACGATCAAACTCCTATAATCCAGTACTTATATTTAGTTGTTGTTTTTTTGTTTTTTAAATAACGTAGCCCCACACTAGGATTTATTCCTGTGTCGTGGGTGCGTTTACAAACATGAAAATTCACAAACAAATACCCAGACCGGAACAAATAATTGTGGATCACACAAAGATTTGTTCCGTGCGGGAATCGAACCCGCGACTATTCGACACAGTGGGCGGAGCAGCTCAAGCTCTTAACCACTGCGCTAAATCACACATATACATATTGACGGGCAAGAAAGTTGCAAATGCCATTTATTTTGTTTGGCATATGTAAGTTTTTTGTATGGGGCCTCCGATATATCTATAGGCTAGAAAGATATTGATCCTGTGCGGGGTTTGAAGCTGCTACTACTCAATTCAATTAGCCAAATGTCTCCCGTTCAGATTTCGGAATTAAGTCGTGTCGTGAAAGTTATTTAAGTTACAAATATAGTTTAATAACAATAATAATGTTTATAATCAAATCAGGATGACAGTTGCTTCGTAATAGTCCTACTAATATTTTATACATGAGAAAAATTGTATGTTTCGATGTTTGTTACTCTTTCACGCAAAAAACGGCTAACGGGTTTGAATGAAATTTGCACACAGATAATTTATTACCTGAATTACCACATAGGATACTGGGATAAAATCCCAGAAAAATGTTATGTTCTTGTCTAAAGTCAACGCGGACGAAATCACGGGCAGAAAACAGTAATAAATAAAGTTACATAGTATCTTAAATTTCAAGCAAAGTAATGTGTTTCTGTGCCTGAACTAGAAAATATCATATATCTCAGATCACAGAGCTCTATCTGGTTTATGAGACGATACCGAGATAAAATGACAAGATATAACAGCAAACTATTTCGCAAGAGTAACAATCAAAAATTAAAACTGAAATTAAAGCCTGTTTGTGTATGTGTGTCCTCTCTGTGTGACACAAACACTATCTGTGATTGATAGAATGTGAGAAGAGAAGTGTGTAAGAGTGCGGACAATATGATATGCATAACGTTGTTATGCATATCATATTGTCCGCACTCTTACGTACGTAACATGACTTACAATTTTAATACTATTCATATTATAAATATGAAAGTTTGTATGTTTAGATGTTTAGTTGTTGCTTACTCAATCATGCAAAAACGGATGAACGAAAATAGATGAAATTTAGCATACAGATATTATTAATACATAGGATTATTTATTATTGGAACGAAGTTATTTTACGCGGCTTACAGTAGAATGAACTGGCAGAAATCGTCACGTAAGAAAAAGCGTTATGCGGTTGTATGTGTGTTTATCGAGATTGGGAAATTATTACTTAAAATTGTAACTTTGAAGTTAAATAATAAAAAAATATACAAATGAGAGCGAGGGAGGGAGAGAGAGAGGGAGAGCAAAATACACTAATACAATTCTACAAATTCAATCACGATTACAGTTGAAAAATCTTGGAAAACTTTGAAAGAACTTCGTTCTTCACGGGGTTCCCCCGAACGCACAATTTTTTTCTTTTTATCCCGGAAAATATTGGATTCCTTTCAAAGGTCAACGCGGACGAAGTCGCGGGCAGAAACTAGTGTATGATAATTAAGCCTGAACATTTGAGAGGTTTTCCTTTTTTGAGTAGGTTAAGTTTTTAAGATAGTTGGATACTGTCAAATGAGTCAATATGTGACTAAGAATAACAGCTAAAGAATAAATGCGGTTCAAGTTTGGACCAATATCTATATTTATTCGACTATACGTTTACGCAGCGATTGGTATTGATAGAACCCACTGTTAACGGATCTGCTTGTACTGGATGTGATCTCCATACACCTATCCTATCGGTATAGGTTCTCTTGGAACTCTGTACTCTGTGCCTACTCCTCAAAGGAACTGGCGTGATCATATAGATAGATATTCTACCGGTTCGTTCGAAGCCGCTGCGTACCCTACCGATAGCCATCATCACTATCAGCGGTCCCCCCGCGGCGTCTGTCTGTCTGTCTGAAAGCGATAAACACAATAACTACCAAACGGATTTTCATATGGTTTTCAACAGTGGACTGAATGATATAAGAGGAAGGTTCATGTGTATAATTCACCCGTGCGAAGTCGGGGCAGGTCGCTAGTGTAAGATAAAATCAAAATAACAGATTGTTTCATATGTGAAGGCACAAATACTTCTTTATACATCTTTAAGTACGGATCCGTCTTTTTTGCTGTTCTCACATCCAGTCCTAGTTGATAAAATTGCAGGATACATTTTGTCTGATCGGTATTTTCTACTAGATCCGGAGCACTGTCGTGTACGCAAACTTGGTCTTCCTAAATCATCACCGAGATAAAATCGGACCCACGAAAAACGGTCCTACAAACAATAAATATCTGAACAAACTCCTAACAATATAGGCCCATACTGCCCACTACTAAGGAAAGGCCTTCTTTACCAAATCGAGGCGAGAGATATTAGGTCATACTTCACCACGCGGACCCAGTGCGGATTGGTGGAGGCAGGTTTGTGGCCACTTGCTGTGGAAACTTATCAAGCTGCCTTTAAGGCTTCCAACTCGGCTTAAGCACCATCATATTAAAAGGTAGCCGGAACCTACGGCTTAGCGTGCCTTCTGAAGCACGGAGAACTCGAATGTGAAAATGCCACAAACGCTCACCCATCTCAGGCCGACCGAGTCGAACGCTGCTTAACCTTGATGATTGGTAAGAACACCGCGGCCTCACAGCTTCACGAGCACCTCCACGAATGACCTCTTTAAGTAGTGTATATCAGATACACGATATTCCTATCTTATAACTAAGCTAAAAATCCAAATCTCAATAATCTATATCATCATGCCAGATCCCTTGCGGGGTAGGTAGAGTACAGAGTTCCAACAGGTTCTTTCCTTACATACCTCTATGGCTTCCTCCACTCTCATAGTTCGTCTCATACACGCTCGCCGGTTACGGAGACTCTTGACTTGCCCTTCAAATAAGACATGGTCTGTTTAGTCATGGTATGATAGATCTAAATAATACTCTAAGTTAGGCTCTACTTTAAAGGTTAATTTAATTTCCACAAATTGCATTACGCTTAAACATTAATATCAGTTGAGAAGCTTCCGCAAATCCAGTGTTTAATCCGATTACTTTAAAATTGAAAACAGTTTAATCGGAAATGTTATAAAGTAATTAATGTCCTTTGAATGCTGCTTAAAATGAACACTTTGAGAACTAATTACATAAGATTCAAAATTATGATTTTGGCCTGTCTTTATCGCTTTTATGTCCGTAGTAATGGTGGTAATCTTTGTTAATTTGCTAAAAGTTCTTTGAAAACCTTTTAACAACGATCTTAAAATTTCTTTGCACTCCTAATTCAATTAGCATGATTTAAAGTTCTGTAAGAAATTTAAATATTTTTTGTGATAAAGTTCATCTAAATAAAAAAAAAAGCTAATCGCTTTGAGTGATTATCGAACCTAAGTAATTCTCCATGTTGTGGCAACTACTATTTCAGCTAACCAAGTAGATAAAAAAAATATTTTTTTCAGTATATTGACGTCTAAATTTTGTACTCTCTGCAACTACTACGCAAGTGATCTGGCGTATGTACATGTATGTATATACATGGTGTAAATATTAGTCGTCCCGGAGCGAAAACGCCAGGTGATGTATCCAATGCCTATTGTTCACTGGTACTGAAAAAAAGAAAAAAGAAACACTACAATAAATAGCATCTGCATAACAATACTAATTTAGTGCATTAAAACACATCAAGCGTATAATACATTGAGCGGCGGCGCGACTCGTCAGCTGGCCGGTAGATACCATCGGAGTGCCGGATTTTCATCCTTGATAGGTCCTGGATACCTGGATAAGTCAGTAGGCAGATGTTACTTATTGAAGTGTTATTTTATTTACTTATTTTCAGTGTCAGTGAACACATAAGTGGTAGGCATTAGATACGTGATGTATCCAATGCCTAGACTTTGGCACCAGGACGACTAAAATAACGCCGTGTAAAGAAATTAGATAAGGTTATTTATTTAACCCGATTACACCAAATATAGGGTTGTATTTTTTGTACCCCGTGTCGTATTGGTTTTAATGCCTTGTTGGTTTAGTAGCAAATAATGCATGTAGCGATCACGAAGGTTTGTGTTTGAAATCCTAGGTTAGGCAAATATTAAATTTTTCGATAGAAAAATTTCCAGCATCAATCCAGAATCTGTCACTGTCCCGGTCGCCCCCTGATATCGTACAGGGAACCTTACATCGTCAGTGAAAAGTAGGTGTAAACATTACACTTCTGCCACCCTGGCTTGGTGAATATAGACATGATAGTGTTTATTTTATAATTCTTATAATTTTTAGAACTGCATCTCATTTAACGTAGGGCCACAAAACCACACAATTAAAATAAAAACGCTCCGCTCTACTCAGTGGGGCTTAACGCGAACATCAAAATGCATACCAAGCGCCGTGCAAAATTGTCAGACAAAAACCTCCGTTTTAAAAAACATGATCAAGTCAAAACCATGTAATTATATGTTAATATATTATGTTAATATAAAACTAATGTATTCATATAGACCGCTGGCAATTACGTCGACTCCACTGATCCACTTCGAAATTAAGCTAAAAGATATTTAAACTCCTCCCTATTGGGAGCGTGGAGTGCAACTGTGAGCGAATAAGGTTTGATTATTCATTCCGAATGGCTTTGAAACTCGGTGAAACTTTGTTTTCCATTAATTTGTCATATTTAGTGTGATGTGCGTTTTTAGTTAGTAGTCAGTAAGTATATGAAGCAC
The DNA here is from genome assembly GCA_905147815.2 of Phalera bucephala. Classification (NCBI taxonomy): domain Eukaryota; kingdom Metazoa; phylum Arthropoda; class Insecta; order Lepidoptera; family Notodontidae; genus Phalera; species Phalera bucephala. The sequence goes on from LR990620.1 coordinate 27,608,631, forward strand.
AATTAAGCTAACAAGCAGTTATCATAAAAGTGTTTCTATACATATTAAAAAATATATATGATAGGCTGTTTTAGAAGTCTGCGATCAGGAAACAATCTTTTAAATCTATCTGTTTGTACGTTAGTTTGGCTGTTTGTTTTGGCATTACCCAAAAACACCAAACTTTTGGAAAGCCTTTAATAGTAAGGAGCGATTGATCTCGGCAGGCAACTATATAAAAATGCTCCTGAAGGGTCTTATACGTATTAAATCCATATGTCTGTGTAATTTCTGATAGAGCCTATCAGGACTTCTTGCTAGCTATATATAGTCTGGCTTAAATAATATCGGTTAAAATAAAACAATATAACTTGACCTTTCTGTAGTATGCGGGTCGGTACTAGGTAGACGTTAGGCTATCTGGTTTTGTCCAGGTTTAAAGTAAAATAAAATATTTCTTCTTCTTCATCAAGGAAGAGCCTATCAAAAAATATTTTATTTAAGTCACTTGATGCTCTAAGTAAGGACCGATCTTTAGTGTCAGCTGGAGAAGACTGCAGCGATAGATTTATATTTGCTCGGGCATTTTCCATTACCTTAATCAATTTTATTTATTCGACACATTTGAGTTAGTTGGACTAATAAATGAACTCCTATTGCCAAACAGAACTTCAAATTCGTTTCGGAAAAGGCATAAAATATTTTTTTTTTATTTTTTTATTTGTTTTTTAAAAAAAACGTAGCCCCACACTAGGATTTATTCCTGTGTCGTGGGTGCGTTTACAAACATGAAAATTCACAAACAAATACCCAGACCGGAACAAATAATTGTGGATCACACAAAGATTTGTCCCGTGCGGGAATCGAACCCGCGACTATTCGACACAGTGGGCGGAGCAGCTCAATCTCTTAACCACTGCGCTAAATCGTCCGTCGAAATAGCAAGCTAATCGGTCGAATCCGAAACCCTAACACTAAAAAACTATTGAGAAAGAATGCTATCTCGTTCATCGACATCTTAATAACATTCTCTATACAAGCTGTAACATCGTCATCATCATCGTCATCTCAGCCTATACTTGTCCACTGCTAAACATAGGTCTCTACTCTAGAATTTTTCTGCCACAACGCCCGTCCGATCTTCACACTATGTGGCCCGCCCATTGCTACTTCAGCTTGCTAATCTTGAGGGCTATGTCGGTGACCTTGGTTCTTCAACGTATTTCCTCATTCCTGATTCGAACAGGTAAAGAAACACCGAGCATAGCTATTTCCATTGCTCGCTGAGGAACTCTTACGTTTTTTATGAGACCACGTCTCTGATCCGTATGTCATCACTGGCAACACACATTGACTAAAAACTTTAGTCTTGAGGCACTGAAGTATTTTGGATGAGAAGATGTTGCGCAGTTTCCCGAAGGCTGCCCAGCCGAGTTGAATTCGTCGATTGACCTCTCTCTCTCAAAGTTGGACCTACTTAACCGGACTGCCTGTCCCAGGAAAATGTATTCGTCGAAAGCTTCAAGAGTAGAGTTCGCAACGGTGAGTGCAGTGGGTACGACGTGGACGTTAAACATTATTTTCGTTTTGTCCATGTTCAATTTAAGACCCACTTGTTGAGATACTCTGTTAAGGTCACCGAGCATTCGTCCTAGACCTTACAGCGACTCCACCATGACAACAATGTCGTTGGCAAAGTCCTCGCCGTTCCAAAAGCTTGCAGGCGTCCTGTAAGGTGGTCGTAAACCTGGCCGTAAAGCTGTAACATAATTAACGCAAAACTTGGAAGTAGTTTGATCTGAATTGGTAACTGGATTGATTCCTACAATTTTTTATGTTTCTTATGTTTTTTTAATTAGCAAAATATGCTGTTACGACTTCAGTGCGCTACAACAAAATAAATTTATTCTTGATTCAAACCAATACAGGCTAAAACAACTTTAAATTTGGAAATTTGGTTTTCGTATCGAATTTGTGAAGCAATTATCTAATCGGGGTGTCTGAGGTCTTATGTTATCTACGATACACACTCTATATATAAGTACGTCGATTTATCCGTACCCTGTGTGCCACAGATCGGCCAATAAAATGGTACCAACTTTCTGAAAGTTTCTGTGTCATAAAATACTGCTATTTTTCTGATCGTAGATGTCTGACAAAATGAAAAGAAAACCAATCAAATGAAAAAAGTTAAGTAGGTAGATGTATAAATAAAGATAGAACAATATATTTTATTTAGACCTTATAGAAACCTATACCGTCGCAATTTTTCTTTATTTTCTAATGAAATGTTAAGGCCCGACTCAATATCATCTTCAAACATAACGCGTCAAACATATAATCCAACACGCCGTGCACGGTATTGCGAACATACCGTGCACGGCGTGTTGTATTATATGTTTGACTGTGTACTTGTATGCTAACATTGATTTTTCGTAGCAACATATTGCCCTGCAATGAGTATGGGGCACAAACAGAACACTCTGATGCAACCACGTATCGCAAAATGTGACCATGTCTTTACGGCTAATTTACACGTGTGACACACTATGAGAATAGAGTAGGCCAGCGGTATGTAAGGAAATAACCTGTTAAAATTCTGTACTCTTTGCCTATCCTGAAAGGGATCTGGCGTGGTGATATAGATATAGGGATACAGATATTAAGCAAATACTTAAATTTTTAACGCTTAACCATTGAATTTAGTAACAAGGTGAAACGTTTATATGCATTTAAACTCTTAAAACTAAGTTAAAATGTAAGAATGCATGCTTCATGTAATTGAGGCGCACCTTCACTTGTTCATTTTCATTAATAAAGGAATAAATTAAATGAGCTCTTTTACTTAATAATTCGATTTATAATGTAACATGCAATGCAATACTTGTTAAGCTTTAAAATGGCAAAATATAGCGCCCTTTAAGTACCGTCACGCCTATATTCTCCAAGCGGGGGTGGCAGAGGTGTACTGAGTACATCTAATTTTCGTCCCATATGAGCGAGCCTATTGCCATATATATAACTCGAGAGATACCAAAAAAAATATATAACTCGAGAGAAATAGATTTTATTATTAAACATCCCCGCTAACTCCGCGGTCATCAAGTTTCGCGCTATTTTTGTTTGACATAGCTTGTCTAGTATGTAGTACATAATATCTCAATGCAAGCCTCATGTTTCGTCGGTTCGTTGAAAACTAAATGGAAGGAAAATAAACAAGTCGACACAGGTCACCTCCGAGATCCAACGGCTTGTCAGCTTCAGTTAGCGGCGTGATCTATGTTTGCACTTATACACTGGCGGACTGAATGTACAGTCGGACAGGGCCTTACTCAGATATATTTTATGGAATTTGTATTCTAACATTTGTTTTTAAAGTTTAAATTTGTGTGATAATAGAAGCAGATAAAATAAACTTCATTGTAGACTAAATACTTGATTAGTGTGGTAAACTTAATGCAGTTTGCCCTCAGGCTAGGTACAGCATGATATTCGTAAGGCGATTAGTAGGAATTGAATCTCCTTTAATTTCTACCAATCGCCTATTCTCGTAGCTGAGATTCGTTCTCAGTGACGGGCAATTGGACAGACCTGTATCCAGAAGTGGATATATGTTATATGCTGTCCAATATGCCTGCAGTTGATGTCTCACCACCAAAATACACTCTTTCTCATACATAAATCATGATTCATGATCAGATCAGATTCATCATTTCGTCACGTATTATTAAAGCTATTTAATTGGAATTGGCTGTTTATTACTAAGAATGAACTTTATTGAATAATGAGCTTAATTTAAAATAAATAAGAACTTCATTTACTAAGTTTTTGTTCGATAAAGATTCTAATCATAATACGATATTAACTTTTAAGGCGGATTCCTCGCATTTCCAAATCAACGTTACGTTTGCTATTTCGTGCCAATTGTACTGCAATGACATTATTAAATTCCGTTCATATTTAAATAGTCAGCTCGTCTACGAATCCTGAAGTTTGTAAACGATTTTTAAGTCTAAGAGAGTTTTAATATATTTATCTTCTTATTTCTTAAAGGATGACTTTACCTAAGTGTGGAATTTTAATTTAAAAACGCCAACTTTTTGAGCTTTAACATAAATCCCTAACCAAGCTTAGGTTGATTAAGGCATTTTCACCAAAAATGTGACTAAACTTATCCGGTTTTTCAGATAGGCTTCAAAAAAGTCATGCCTTTATTCGCTATGTTCAAAGGCAGCGCGTCCCGATAATTTCGTGAAATGAATATGTAATGGTATTTTGTATACCGTTAGTAGTCCAATGGCATACAATACATAAAAATTTAAAGGTTAAAAATCTGATCGGTGAATCGAATCGGCGAAAAAGGTATACTTAATATATATACCATATACATACTACATTTTACGGCATACATATACTATATTTTACGGCATTTGTCTTTGGGCTCAAAGAATTGCTTATAAAGAAAAAATAAATACTTTATTGGTATTCTTATATTGGTGATATAAAATTTCACACTCGAATAAATGGGAAAATAAAATTGTTATAAAAAAAAAAATTTAATAAATGAGACGTTGTTAGTCTCAAATCCTTTATATATGTTTACTACCTCAGCTATTGGCACTGCAATAAACTTTCATTTCAGGAATTATCTTAACGGCGCGATAAGATAATTCCTGCATTACGTGTTTGTTTTGACATAAGCAACACGGGCCCTGGGATACAATTAAACGGTCATTTTACAAAGAGACGAATTAAGAGAGTGGAGAAACCAGATCGGTCTATAAGAATGTATTAGAACTCTGCACTTTCAGCCTGCCTCGCAAGGGATCTGGGGAAATGATATAGATAGATTCACTGAGTTATCGTAATGCGCCACTATACGTGTTTGATTTGTTATACCGAATAAACGTTCTAGTCTTGAGTCCATCCCTGTACATCCTTCCCACCCTCGTCATCTCTCCTAATGGCAGATTAAGTGGTGTTTTCCCTTGATAAACATGTTCACAGTAAAAAATACATTAAGTTTCTTACAAGTTTTTTTTTTTTTTTTTTTTTAAACGTAGCCCCACACTAGGATTTATTCCTGTGTCGTGGGTGCGTTTACAAACATGAAAATTCACACACAAATACCCAGACCGGAACAAATAATTGTGGATCACACAAAGATTTGTCCCGTGCGGGAATCGAACCCGCGACTATTAAACACAGTGGGTGGAGCGACCTAAGCTCTTAACCACTGCGCTAAATCGTCCGTCACAGTAATTGCTGATGGTAATACTAAATACCCCGAAAAGTAGTAGCTTAATACTAAACGTAAATATGTTTGGGTATTTTCGGGATCGTTCCGGCGAAAGGAGGTAAGTAATTTGGTATCTAAAGAAGTTGGGCGTTTGTGTAATGTAGATAATTACGAATTTGGCTTCACTGAGTTTAGAAAATTGTAAAATTTGTCTATATCATCACGCCAAATCTCTTGAGGGATAGGCAGAGGTTACAGAGTACCAAGTTCTAGACCAAACTCATGACGTATCCCAGTAGTATCAGTTACTGGGTCCTATCCATAAATTTGACGTGTAAAAACATGTTTCATCAGGTCCAATAAGTTATTGCAGAATTCAAATGTAGTTTTTAGGGTAAATAGAAACTGAAATATATAAATACTAGTTCCTGACCGCGACTTTGCCCGCGTTGACTTTAGAAATTTTTCCGCGGTAAATAGTATCCTATGTGTTAATCCAGTCAATAAGCTATCTGTGTGCTTAATTTCATCCAAACCCGATCAACCGTTTTTGCGTGATTGAGTAATAAATATCCAAACAACTAAACATCCTAACATACAAACTTTCACTTTTATCATATTCGTAGGATTGCACTTAAATGTTCCATCTAGTCTTGAGAACTATTATATTTGTAAAACTAAAAAGTATTAATATTAGGGTTGACTTCGGGTATGAAGGTATTTAGATATACCTACAACGTATAAAGTTGGTAACTAAGGCAAGATTTGAACGTAAAAATATAAATACCGTCACTCCTATATTCCCCAAGCAAGGATTGCAGTAGTGTACTGTGACCACTCATACATTGCCGATAATGTTAGGTCCCAATGTAAGCCATTTACCATTAACCAAGAACATTTTTTGACTCCATACTGCCATTGAGAAATTCTCAATATGAAAACCATACTTAGGTTTCGTATTGGCAAGCGCAGCGTGGGACGGCCACCTAACAGATGGAAGAATATATTTACCTGGGACAGGCAGTCCGGTTAGGTAGGTTCAACTTTGAGAGAGAGGTCAATCGACCAATCAAACTCGGATGGGCAGCGTTTGGGAAACTGTGTAACATCTTCTCAACCAAAATACCTCAGTGCCTAAAGACTAAAGATTTTAGTCAGTGTGTGTTGCCAGTTATGGCATACGGATCAGAGACGTAGTCTCTTACCAGCGAGCTATGGAAACAGCTATGCTCGGCGTTTCTCTACGTGATCGAATCAGAAATGAGGAGATTGGTAGAAGAACCTAGGTAATCGACATAGCCCTTAGAATTAGCAAGATGAAGTGGCAATGGCGGGGCCACATAACGCGAAGATCAGACGGACGTTGGGGTAGAAAGATTCTAGAGTGGAGACCACGTTTTGGCAAGCGCAGCGTTGGACGACCGCCTGCCAGATGGACCGCTGATCTTGTGAGGATCGCAGGTAGCATCGGACCGGTTGCGCTAGAGAGCGATTGGGGAGGCCTATGTTTAGCAGTGGATAAGTATAGGCAGAGATGATGATGATGATGATAATGATGACTTAAGTTTTAAGCCCAATACCTCGTGATCACCAGCTGCACTCCATTAGACCAACGAAGCAGTCTTTCAAAAGATTTTTTTCACCAACTGCATTCACAAATATTATTAATTATTCATTACTTTCCAAAATGTATCTAATAATATGAAATAGAAACCCCTCGTACAAAGGCACTGTTCACAATTTCTCACGTTTTTCAGCCACTTACCTTTTTAAACTAGAGTCTATTGTTATAACCATGCGCACGTATTTTTGCGAAAATGCTTAACGTATTTTTAAAGTCTAAATAAAATAGTTTCTGTCTCTAGACAGAAACTATGCTCTCTAGAGCATTCAGGTGAAGTTAAATACGTTTATATTTTTTTTCTCAATGTCGAACTAGTCCATTGAAATGTTACATTTGCCCTTACCTTGCGTTTTTTAGAGGACGCAATTTTATTTTTTTGATGTGTAGTGGGGGTCAGTGTAAAGCTAAAATCAAGTTTGTGGGGTCGCCACCCTTGTCCCATGGCCGCCATCTTGAAAATAGGGGTTGAAATGGTTTTTACGATATATCTCTTAAACTATTTATCTGATAAAAAAAATTTGGTAACATTTTTTGTTGCAAATTAAATTCTCTATAACTTTAGTGCAGTAACTTTTTGTCGTAGAACTATAAATAAAAAAGTTATAAGCGAAACTGTTCAGAAATTCGAGAAAAAAAAATATATTTTTCGATATAACTTTTTTTTTATCATTTTTGTAGATCGTTTTTTAAGGAACAATTTTTATACGCAACATTTTTTCATTAAGTCAATAGCTAAGGTTTTACAGCGCTCCGAAGTGAGTACTATTTTTCAGTACTCTTAACTATACATATATTATACTACTACTAATACGAGGCATGCCTTTTAAGTTTAGTCGTTTGCAGAAAAAAACACAACTAGAACCTTATAGTACTTTTTATTGTTTTTCAAAGTATTCACCACGTAGCTTAATACACTTTTTCATTCGCTCAAACCAGTTATTATAACATTAATTCCACTCTAAAGTGGGTGTGTTCAAAATGGCTGACTTGAAAGCGCCTACTGCTTCTTCACCGGACTGGAACCTTTGACCACGAAGACTTTGCTTAATTTTAGGAAATGAAAAGAAATCGTTAGGGCTTAGGTCAGGACTGTATGGAGGATGGTCAAGAACTTCTACTTTTTCCTGCTTCAAATACTCAATCGTTTGACGAGCGCTGTGTGAGTTTGCGTTGTCGTGGTGCAGGATGATGCGTCGCTTTGAGTTAGATTTTCGAATTCGGCGATGACTTGTGGTAAACAAACTATGGTATACCACTCTGCGTTAACCGTTCTACGATCTTCAAGTGCAATAATCGCAACATGACCGGTTTTTCCAACGAACGTGGCCACCATCTTCTTTGAAGTGCTTCGAGAACGAACAACTTTAGTCGGCTTTGGCTCGTCTTAAAAGACCCAGATTGTAGATTGTTGTTTGGAATCAGGATCGTAGGCATAGATCCAAGATTCGTCACCACTGATGATGTTGTAGACGTGATTTGACTCTCCTCGGTTGAACCTTTGCAGAGTTTTCTTACACCATCTGACGCGGGCCGCCTTGTGATCGTCGGAAAGCAGATGCGGTATCCAACGGCAAACTAGCTTTCTCACACCAAGCGCTTCATGCAAGGTCTTCTGAATGGTTGTCCCTGAGATGCCTAATAGAGCCTCTATCTCTCGATACGTCACATGACGATCTTCGAGAATTAGTTGTCTCACAGCAATGATGTTATCTTCAGTGAAGGCGGATTTTGGGCGTCCTTCGCGAGATTTGTCACTAAAACTAGTATGTCCATGGAATTCTAAATACCAGCGTTTGACAGTCCGCAGACATGGGGCTTCATCACTGAACACAGATGTTATGTTATCTCTTCAAAACACTGAAGCCGTGTCAGGCCTCTTCTAAAGTTGTAGAAAATTATTGCACGAACATTTTCCTTAGAAAGATTCATTTTCGTACGTAACCTGACCGATTCCAATCGACGCTGTGACTAAACAATAGCATTAATCCTAATACTGTGAACTGTTTTGAGATTCAAAATTTAAACACATTCAAATATAGAACAGTCCCAAATTCAAAATTGCCGGGAAATATGGAAACGACAGAACTTAAAAGGCATGCCTTGTATAATATATGTATAGTTAAGAGTACTGAAAAATAGTACTCACTTCGGAGCGCTGTAAAACCTTAGCTATTGACTTAATGAAAAAATTTTGTTAATGAAAGTTGTTCCTTCAAAAACGATCTACAAAAATGGTCTGATATCATTTTTTAGTAAAATGATAAAAAAAGTTATATCGAAAAATATAATTTTTTTCTCGAATTTCTGAACAGTTTCGCTTATAACTTTTTTATTTATAGTTCTACGACAAAAAGTTACAGGACCAAAGTTGTAGAGAATTTAATTTGCAACAAAAAATGTTACCAAACTTTTTTTATCAGATAAATAGTTTAAGAGATATATGGTAAAAACCATTTCAACCCCTATTTTCAAGATGGCGGCCGTGGGACAAGGGTGGCGACCCCACAAACTTGGTTTAAGCTTGACACTGACCCCCCCCTCTACACAACAAAAAAATAAAATTTCGTCCTCTAAAAAACGCAACCCCAAATGTAACTTTTCAATGGACTAAACGTAATATTTGAATCATAGAGGTACGACTTAGAAGCATAGAGGGATTATAAACCCAATCCAGCTGTACACTTTTTCTGGACACTTGGTACCATTTAGGTAACCAATTTAAAAATCTTTGTTTTTACATGGTGCGAACTTCGTTTTTATTGAAAATGTTACGGCTTGTCATTTTGACGGAAGCTCCACGCAAGTTTATCGGTTAATATTTGTTTGTCTAGTGACTGTGTTCTCGATGACTTTTTATTTGTTTTCAAATAATAACTAATGTCAAAATAAAGGGTACAATAGTGTAACTGATTACGATAGATTTGTCCCCCTTTTTATCACTCACATGACATAAGTGTAAGCAGTGCAAATATATAATCTTGTAAATTCTCCCTCAATGCTTCTAGTACCTATTATTTGATAATTTTTTTTACGGTTGACATATTTCGAAATGAGAAGACGAGGCATAGAATTATGTTTTAATGGGAAATTTCATTTTATGCGAAATCATATTAACTTTAATTTATGTTCTCATTAGCTATTGCCTGCGGCTGCTCACGCGTTTATTTTGTAATATCAAATTGTAGTCCATGTATTTTTTCTGATGTATAAGCTACTAGTTTCTGCCCGCGACTTCGTCCGCCTAGACTTTAGACAGGAACCTTACATTTACTCAGGAAAAAAATATCCTATGTGAAAATTAAAGAAATAAATCATGTGTGTGCCAAATTTCATCCAAATCCGTTCAGCCGTTTTTGCGTTGAGTAACTAACATCCAAACATGCAAACTTTCACTTTTATAATATTAATACAATATAGTTGGATGTTACTGTAAAGTTTAATCTAAATCCGATCAGTAGTTTTTGCGTGATAGAGTAACAAACATCCATTCACTCATCCGTCCTCACAAACTTTCGTTTTTAAAATGTCCGAGGCACTACGAGAAAATGGAATGAATGCTTTCTATACGTCCATTTCTTTCTTTTATGTTTAATGTAATTTATTGTTGTTTTAATAACTCCAGTGGTATTTTCCATCTTCGTAAATAAACAAAGAAAAAATCGCACAGACGGCTCGGCCCAGTACTTAAGAGCTTAAACCACTCCGCCCACTGAATCAGTAGTCGCTAGTTTGGTTCTCTCTCGTGACAAATCTTTGTGTGACTTACAATTATTTGTATCGGTCTGGGTATTTGTATACGTGAATTTTATATTTGTAAACTGTGTGTGGGGCTAAGTTTAACTTTACTATTAAATTTTAATCTATCTATCCGTATCGCCACGCCAGATCAAGGGATCTGGCGTGGCGGGGTAGTTTTACTAACATGTAACAAAATAGTAAATATACCTATACCAATTCACCAGTATGTAAAAACGGTTTAAACACAAACCCCGCGTACATTACGGTAATAACGGAGCATCAGCAGTAAAGTTTCAGCGAATTAACTGCGTGGATTTAATATTTCAGATTGTTGAACACGTTTTCACGAGGCCCGACTCCATACTTCATGAGGTAGAGTTAATCGAAGTGGTATGCGTGATTCATTATTTAACAGCTTCGATAAAATATTTCAGTAAAATAAAAAAATAAACGCCATCACGCCTATATTGACGCCCCCCCCCCAGCGGGGTTGGCAGAAGTATACTGAGTACACCCACTTTTCGCCGACGGTGTCCCATGTAATAGGGGGCGAGCCTACTGCCATATACTGGGTACATTTCCAAACTCCGGACTCACACTGAAAAGTTTTCGTTAGAAAAACTTCAATTACATCCTAGTGTGGGGCTACGTTTTAAAAAAAAGAAAAAAGAAGAAGAAGAAAAAGAATTGTCCGACCTAGGATTTGAACCAAGAACCTCGTGATCGCTAAGCGATGCGCATTGCCACTAGACTACTGAGGCAGTAATAAAATTATCTTTCTATCAATATCATAGTGCCAACTCTCTTGCGCAGAAAGTACAGAGTTCCCACACGTACATTTCCTAGAGACCTTATGCCTACCTGAAAGGGATATGACGTGATAATTTATCATGTATGTAGATAGATAGATAATAATATGAATAATGTCACGTCTAGATACCCTAAGCGGTGGGCAGGAGAGGTGTACTCCGTAAACCCACATTTTGCTGGCCATGTTAGAACCCAGTATAACAAGAATCGATCGTATCTCTCATTATACTGAGCATAATTCCAGACTCTTGACTATTTCTGCGAATGCTTCGATAAAACCGTAATGAAATGTATGCATTAAGCATCTATGGGCCAAGGAAATGCTAAGCACAAACATTGGCGAAATTGTAACGTTGTCGAGAAAGCGTGCTGTCCCTTTGTCTATATTTAGTAAACATGTAGTGTGGAAATGATGATATATCAACTTCGTAGCGTTACGTTAACGTCAATCTGTTCGTGCTTGGAGTCTGTAGTCAAATGAACTTCCTAAAGTCGTAAACGCTAATAGAAAACGGAAAAATGTATGAGAATGATATTTCACTATGAAGTCACGTGGGTTGAACACTGCACTGCAATCGCGGTAAATAATAGAAATGAAACGCTTGCTTCTTGGCTAGATCCTCTGTAATAAAACGCTCTCTCTTGAAAAAAAAAACCTTTGCTACTAAGCTAGGTCTTTGCCTAACTTATGGTATGGCCTGATATAAGCAAAATTGTGAGCATACTCTGAGATCGTCTGCACCCGTCCAAAGCAATAGAAAACATCCATTTTAGAAAATAAATATCATTTTAAATCCTTGTTTCGTCGACCGAACAGACCGTTGGAACAAAAGCGAAAATGTCCAATTTCACCGGAGGATTATTTTGGGTGGAAAAAAAATATTTTTATTTCAGTGTTTTGTAGGGTCCCGTAGACCGGTAAAACGAAAGTTTTATAGGATCGCTTTGTTGACCGTTTGTCTGTCCGACTCTTAAGATTCCTTTCTTGGAAACGGGTAGAAAGAAAATCATAGCGCGGTGTGCTGACGGCGTTGTTGATAGAACGGCATGTCAAGGTTCTCGATTCGCGGGATGGATGAATTATCTAATGTCACCTTGGAATGAAAATCTTGGATGTGTGAAAGAGTTACCAGTAGGTTTATTACTACAGCTTATTCAATTACATAGCTTTTAATGTGTAATTTAGATGCGTTTTTAAACGCATACGAATCAAATCTCTTTATGATGCAAAGTTAAGGTAACATCAATGAAATAGAATGAAAATGGCCTGATTTGAATTCTCAACGATCCCACAGTCAAGCGACGCTAATATAGATAGGTAATTAAATTTGTACGGAACTCTCAGAGCGCGAGTTCTACTCTTATTTTTTTGTCCTGGTTTTTATTTGTGGGTGTATTTAGTGGGTTATTTATTTGTCCTGTTTTTTTAGTGGGTGTGTTTTTTCATCCACATGCCCGCGTTTTTACGCCCCGCGAACATGCCCCCGGTGTGTCTTGTGAGGGAATATTTAGTTTGTTTTAATCGTTTTACGTGGGCACACTATTTTTAATTGAGTGTTGCATTCGTGAACAGCAAGCATTGATATATTATTCGTTCTAAATTTACAGGATAAATTTACGGATTAAACCTTATTAAAAGCATGCTTTACTCAGCCAGATAATGGTGCAATTAAAAACGGCCCATCAAAATTAAATGTGTATGTAAAATTTCGTATTTACGCTGATGAGGAGTTTCTTCGTCTGGACCCAATCCTGGATATGGAATTAGGTCATGCTTACCATATAAATCCATTGTCGTCAGAACTGAATCAACATGTTAAATTTCAACACCGTAGGATTAATAAAGTTTCTAATTTACTTTGCAAAATTTGACCTGACTAACAAACTGACAAACATTATAAGTTAGATAAAAGCTTGTGTAAAAATGGCTGCGTTTGGATATATTTAGGCAGCTTTACCTACTCGTAGCGGACAACTGTAAAAATTAGTTTTAAATTATTAGTGACCTCAATTATATACTATGGTAGTTTCAGCAAACTGTAACGAGTTCTCCCATTGTTAATGGTTGGATCGAACTAATTCGAAATAAGACCTACACACCGAATACACCTTTTTTCGGGTTGTGACTTTTAACCTAATACAAGTAATATAGTTAGAATATATAGTTCCTAAAACAGTTTCTTATGTACCAAATAGATTAAAAAAACCAATCTGTGATTAATAAATGTATTTCTTGGTATTCCGCGCTACAAGCTCAGCTTAGTGTGGAGGCCACTGTAGAACGTTTTATTTTTAAGATATTTTGGTATAGAAGTATTCTTATTCTTATATATCGATTGTAGGAAGGCTAGCACAGATGGCGCCATAAGACAAAAATGAATTTTGTCTCGTTCAGCATCATACTGGAGCTATAGCCAATTATTTTGAACGCACTCTTTACATATTTTATAGTAACCCTTTATTTTCTTACTATTATTATTATACTTTTTATTACAAAGCCTCTATTTTGTAAATGAGAGGACTATGTAGACACTGACGGATACCATGAATCTAAGTACACTTACGATTAATCTATACTTAACTATTTAGCTCGTTCTGCACTGTTCTCCCATACTCCATAAATGCAATGTATAAAAAAATAATTGTAAAACTCTCATTTTTAACCGAGTTCAAAAAAAAAGGGTTCTATGTTCGGTTGTATGTATGCTTTTTTTATGTATGTTCAGCGATATTTCCGTCAATTGTGGACCGATTTTGATGATTTTTTTTTGTATTGGGTTCAGTATAGCTCCAAGGTGGTCCCATTTTAATTTCATTGGTATTGGACCTTGGACTTAGAAGATACACCAAGGAACTCCTTAATGACAATCAATAGGCATGTGCAAATTGAGATAGTATGGGTATTACTTAAATTGTATTGTTGTTCTATAGGTACCGTACTATAGAACTAAGCAGTATACTCGTATTAGCTAACTTCAAAAAAGGAGGTTCATAATTCGTCCTTTTTTATAACTCCTTTGCTTATGAACCGATTTAGATTATTCTTTTTTTTGCATAGGGTTCAGTATAGTTTTAGGTGGTCCTATTTTAATGTTATTGGTATTGGACCTTGGACTTTGAAGATACAAGAGGGAACTCCTTAACGGCGAACAGCATGATTGAATAGATTCCGTTATTATAGTCATTATATTAATCCTGGTAGGGACCTTACTGTACAACTTAGCAAAATAATATAATATCGGTAAATAAATATTACTAAATAATTCACTCGTCACTGAAAATGGTAAAATAAAAATCTTTAAAAAAAAAGGTAAACCGACTTCAAAAAGCAAAAAATAAATATTTGAAGTCGGTGCCAAGTAACCGAATGCACCAACCAGCACCGACTTCAAATATTTATTTTTTGCTTTTTGAAGTCGGTTTTTAATCTAGCTCGTTCGGAATGGATGGTATAGTCTTAAGTATTCAATAATTTTCTCTTTTTGACTATAAATAAGTGCCTTTTGGTCTACATGAATAAAAACTTCTTAATTTTGTTTATTTTGATTTTCAAATGATACGGATTTCATCACCCCTTGCGTGAGATAACCGTTTGGTCTTGCGTGCTCGCATGGCGTGCCGTCACAAAACTTCGACATGGGAAAACTTGTTTCGAGTATTGTATTGTATACGTCAAGTATTTTGACTTGCATATAAGACCTGCGCGGGTAATCTCGCAGAAACAGGTCTATACACGGTGTAATTTTAGTCGTCCTCTAACGAAAGCCCAGGTAATATATCCAATACTACCTAATGCTCACTGGTAGTAAAAAAATGAAAAGAGAACACTTCAAAAAGTAACACCTCCATAGAGCAATACTAATTACGTGCCTTAAAACACCTATATAAAGCGCAAAATGAAATAGAGAGTGGCGTGGCTCGTCAGCTACCTTAACTTCAGCAGCCGGTAGATACCTTCGGTGTACCGGAATTTTATCGTAGCTATGATATTCGGATAGGTCAGTAGGTAGATGTCACTTATTGATGTGTTATTTTTATTAATTTATTTAGTACCAGTGAATAGTTGGCATGGAATATATCACCCGTGATAAAATTCTGCAATTTTTTACGTGTTTCGTAATTATGACATGCTACAAAAATTGTTCAATTACAATTGCGCCAAAAGTCGGCAATTGTTTGAACTGGTACCTACGACTATAGAAACCATAAGAAAAATTGATAGGTACCATAAGAATTGAGAAACATTGAAATAGTAGATTGAAAACAGTCAAAACTAACAATTATGATCTCAATGATCCATAATTCTATTAAAATTTCAATAACGAACTTGGGGCCCTGGGCTTTAGCTTCAGGACGAATAAAATACCGTGTATTATGAGCACTCACAAAGCTATATTTAAAGCTGAAACAATAATAACAAGAACGTTATGTTGTTGACGACATCATAAAACGTAAAAGAAAATATTTTATGTGGAATAAAAGTAAATTGAACAATAATGTTTTATTGCAGTAAATAAGTATAAAGAGATTTAGGTTGGAACGTAAACTTTGTGCATTGTCAATGATGTAAGGTTTAAAGAAAAGCGTTTTTTTAATGTTGTAAGGCGCGTTCCTATTGCCATTTCATATAACAAAATTTTGGATTGTTAATAAGTATCTTTCGATAGAAAATCACATCGTCCGACCTAGGACTCAAATTCAACACCATTTGGCGGCTGTTCTATGCTTCTAGACCAACGTGGCAGCCAACATTTGTTTTTTTAGGTCAAATCCGATGCGCTTATCAATGGAATTTCACCTTTACTTGTCTAGAACACATTTCAGTTAATGTTAACTAATATTTAATTTCAAATATCATACACACATTGTATTTATACATTTTTTTTTCATTTCATGTATAATGAGATTATTACAAAAAGCACTTTTTTCATAAATAAAATGTCTGTTTTTTCTATTGTTGCTTTTTAGACGAGTTTTATTTCATTCGACTGAGAACAAAACAACTCTAATCTATATAATCAAGCCAAGTATCTTACGGGGTAGGCATATAATGACTTATATTTATTAATACACAAATGGTCGATGATTTGGATGGAGCCATCAAACTAAAGGTAACTTTTAAGGAGGCCCTTTTTACACTTTCGCAAGACAGTTTTAGAAAATTTTAAGTTCTCTATGCAATAGACTCACATTGTCTCACATTTTCTCTGTGGGCAGGCTGTGGGTGTGGGCGGCTTCTTTCCGGCTCTATTATTAGACGTTGGACACCATCCGGGTCCAAAGTACTCGTCGAGACAAATAGAACAAGCCAAAACATAGCAGGGTTACATTGAGTAGGTGGGTAGTTCCATTGGCAACATTTCGGCGTAATCATCAGACCCTGAACATAATCTGGTTGTATAGCACTTGTCTGTCTTGTTGTACAAATCTAACAAGATAACAACAGATAAAAGAAAGAACATTAAAACCTGAATGTCATGCCTAAGTTACACAGAATTTCTAAAATTCTTGACAGTCTATATATCTGTATCATCTCGCCAGCTCCCTTGCAAGGTAAATACAGAGTACAGAGTTCTAGCAGGTTCTTTTCCCCGCCATAATTTTCTATTTGATTTGTGTTTAGCTATTTCTGTTTTTTTTTATAAACTTATCGAAGAATTCTTAACCGCAGTCTGGGATTATGGCCGGTACAATCGCAATAGGCTCGCCCCTTTTAGTATCACTACCTACTACCCTACCCTACTTTAAATGTGGGTAAAAACTGTCAACTTTTACCTAATTTTCAAAAAAGAACATCTCGTGACAAAGGCAACAGGCCGACCAACGGTAGGCGCCGTATTTTTTTTAAACCATTCCCCATGGATCGTAAACAATTTGTATTTATATATCAATCAATCCTCAGTAGTGGAGGCGTTCTCATTCGCAGCTAACTTACTGTTCCTGTAAACAAATGGCCCAATAAATTTGCTTTGCGCGTCACACGACCGAACCTGGTACAATGAAATACTTTGTGAATATTTTATTCCTGTTTTATATTTAAAAACATATTTTTTTAATATATCCCTATTTGGAGCTAGGGTGGTGTCCACAAATTAATTACTTTCTACATACTTGTTCAATTACGTTAATCGGTTTTAGGCTTGAAAAATTAACAGAATCTATGAGTATGATACTGGAACATTGGGACTCTGTACTCTTTGCTTACCCCGCAAGGGTCCGGGCTAGTTGATATAGATAGATATATGAGTAGGATAAAAGAGGAAAAAAATACAAGAAAAGATACCGATAGAAAGAGCAGAGATGTGCTGTGTACACCCAAATTGCACCGACATTGACCGATCTATATGCGATCTATATATAGGCGCAAGCCTATTTCTAGTATACCCAGCGTAGATTTCAAGACTACTATGTTTAACTTCCACCAATGTGCACTAATTCCGCGTGGTAGAATAGGACCAAAATCTGTAACCATGATTCTGAGAGAAGGAAGAAGCCTAAAAAGCCCTGGGGTTAAATAAAGGTTAATCTCTCTCACGCCAATTTTTGAGCGAAGGCTTTGCCCGTATATAAATATACATATATATACTCATTTGATAGGGCTTTTGCAAAGCAGTGGAATAGAATATGCTGATTTATATAATCTCTCACGTGTCAAGAAGTACCGTCATCTATTCCTAAAGCATACGGGCAACAGTGTACATAATTTGCATACAGCCATAAATCCAACAGCCATCCCCAAACAATTTACCCATCCCTAATAAATTAATTAAAAAACCCGACCCGAAAAAATGCTGCGTCATTAAACTTTAGACACGGAAACGACGGCTTGTTTATCCGAACATTTCATCGCAGTGTCATTTTAAAAGACCAGCAGGGCTAGCACAGATGGCGTGATAAAACATATGTCACGGAATTTGTCACCCTAGGTGTAAGACAAAACTTTGTATTCTGGGCACAAATGTCTCGCGAGATGTGTCGGTGGTGACATAAGACGTAATATGTAATAATCGACAAGTCTAGCAACACTGCGCGAGCTCGAAAAGATTGACCTTATCGTGAAGCTAGCGAACTGATATGCTACTCGTATCCTTGTCACACTACAAATTTACTAAATAAACATGACGCTTTGTTGAAGAACAAAAATCAGAGAGTGTAGACATGTGTTGCATAATAATATACGCGAACCATGTTTGAAACCTTTCCATCCAAAAAACTTTCCGAGACAAGTTTGACACGAGAAAATTCATTTCAAAAAATCTCTCTACGTATAGCCAAGACTATTTTGACATGCGTAAAAGACTCGAATGATAGGCCGACAAATCTTTGTCACGGACCAGATAAGTCTTGTTGCCCGTGTTAGCCGTAGGGTAGGCACAGTTTGTTAAATGAAGACATCTGTCAGCGGTAAAGCTTACGGGATCCGTTTGTGGTCGGTCCGGAAATTTGACTCTCGCGGTCGCCAAATAAATTATGAAAAAAATATGTTGTCCTTTCTTTCGGTCGAGTAAATATTTCACGGTATTTTCGTCATCAAGGTACGTGTAACTTTGAATATTGCGATTTCGTGAGTCGTATCTATAAATTTGAGATATATTCAATTTTTTTTGAGTTTGAGTTTGACAAATGAGTGATAGTAAAATTTTTATATCTATTTTTTTATATCTATACCATCACGCCAGATCCGGAGTAGACAGAGAGTACAGACTTTAACCTTCCTCGGTTCGTACACTTAAGGCTTTCGGGTCATGTTGACCCGATTTCAAAAATATGAAGCAATTGTTTTAAATTAAATACAAAATCTAATTATTTCTAATACACATTTATTAAATAAAAATAAGGAAACGACTATATATATATATATGTATATGTATATATATATATATATATATATATATATATATATGTATATATATATATATATATATATATATATATATATATATATATATATATATATATATATATATATATATATATATATATATGTCTCAGTAACACCTGACTGCACTCGTTGTAGTAATTCCCATGAAGCATTTACTAGTTCATTTAGACATAGATACATTTAGAAGTTATTTTGATTTATTTCTTATTTAGAACTTCTAAATGTATTTATGCGATTAAAAGCGTATCTGGTAACGCCCGGTGTAAGTTTTATTAGGTTTGCACTACTCAAACGACCACTGACTACCAATGGGGTTCTTGACCACACAAATTCACCATTTTTTGATAGCATTTGGTTTTCATTAGCACTGCTATTGGTAATGTATCTTGAAAGAGACTCTTCATAGCTATTTGTTTCGTCACTACTGCTTGCATTGTCTAAACTGGGTTGAATATTGTCGGTAGGATTTTCATCAAAACTATTCTCCGTTTTACTAATTATTTCATCTTCGGAATTTATATCGTAGTTTAGGATTTGCGAAATCATAGCTTTAGACAAATTGTAAGCCATTTCAAACACCAGCGGAACACGTCAAGTCTATACAACAAATGAATCAAATAAAAGCAACCGTGTCACGTAAGTAATGTAATCTAACCGCACCCAAATGTAAATACACAATTTTTCTCAAACTACCTTCAACAATAGCACGCTAAGTGATTGAGATATGACTAACATTTATAAATTGTAAGTATATTCTTAGAATGCACAAAGCATTATTGTTTGCAGAACACGGGCTTTTCTGACCCGAGGATCTTTTTCATACTCGGGTATTATTGACCCGAGGAACCTAAGACGGAAGAAACTTAATTTTCTTAAGATAAAAGACTTCACCATAATTTTACAATACTAATGTATGATGAATGCATAATTAAGAATAATTTTAATATTAATTTTTAATGTCAAAAATATACAACTCGTAACATAAATGAGTCGAGTTCTTAGATTTACGCGAATATTAAACATGAAATAAAACTATTTTACGGATTTTATCGCGGTTTATTTTTTTATTTTTATTTTTAGTTCTCCCTGCTGTACTACCTTACATGAGAGGAGTCACGGACAAGATTGGCTACATCTTGAAGCGTGCTTCGATTAAAACATTTTATAAGCCGCGAAGAAGATCAGTCAATTTTTACCATCTGTCAAGTGTCAGATCCCTCTACAAGATGCAGGAGTTTACAAGCTTCATTGTGAATGTGGTCTCTCTTATATAGGACAAACAAAAAGACCGGTAAAAACTCGGCTTAAAGAACACATAGCTGACCTAAAACACCGTCGTTCAAAGAAGTCTGCAGTCTGTGAACATGTCCTTGACCGCACCCGCCATAACATCAGATTTGATAGACCACAAATCCTCGTGAAAGAACACCGATTCCTACCAAGGATGGTTCGCGAGGCTATTGAAATTAAAAAACATCCTAATTTCAATAGAGATGATGGCTGGGTGCTTCCATCGTCTTGAGATCCGGTAATTAATATAATCAAATCCAAAACCAAGCATAACACTGCAAGACCTCAAGACACCGTGAGCTCATTCTGCGTAGATCGGACCAACAACAACAAAAATAATTAAGAAGTTTGAGGGTACCCCGTGAACAACTATGCCTATTGGACGTCTAACACCTCAGTCCCTCCCGTGACCATGGGTGCTGCAAAGCACTCGAAACGTCGGGAACTAAAAAAAAAAAAAAAAAAATAAACCGCGATAAAATCCGTAAACTAGTTTTATTTCATGAGTCGAGATCTCATACATCTCAATAGTTTTTTTTTTACTTTACAAAATCATTATGTCCAACACGTCCAACACAACATATTAATCCAACTTAACTCCAAAACTTGATTGATTAATAATGTTAAAAAGTGTTATTAAATCGCTGTATTTTTTTGTAATCTTTGATTAATATAATAAGAATTTGAAGAAACGATTAGAGTGAGCAATTTAGCTAATTTAAGTGTTCATAAAATTTAACTTATACAAAAAAGCTGGAGTCGTCTCAGTTTCTCATTTGGCATAATAATAATACTAATAATAATAATCATTTATTCTTGAATGTGAAGAAAACCAAGATTATGGTTTTTGAAAGGGAAGAAACCAGAACGAATGTAAGGATTGTGGTTGGTAACGATGTGCTGGAGCAAGTGAATGAGTATGTATATCTTGGGAGCGCCTTCAGTAAGGATGGGAAATACACCGCTGATATAGAGAGAAGAGTGAGTGCAGGGAACAGAGTGAATGGTGCGATGGGAAAGCCACTCGGGAGCCGGTACTTAAGCCATAAGGCGCAGCTGGCCATACATAACGGAGTTCTTGTCCCAACGCTGTTATATGGTAGCGAGAGCTGGGTATGTAAGAAGGAGAATGAAAGTAGGATAAATGCGGTAGAAACGCGAGCTCTGCGGAAGATGTGCGGAGTGAAGCTGACCGACCGCATTAGCAACAGCATAGTAAGACAGCGAGTAGGTATGAAAGATAGTATCGGTGTAAAGATGAGAAAGGGCATGCTCCGTTGGATCGGGCATATAGAAAGAATGCCAGAGGAAAGAATGACAAAACAGATATACAATGTGAAAGTGGAAGGATGCAGGTACCGGGGAAGACCTAGACTATCTTACCACGACCAAATAAACCGAGTCTTTTCTGATGGAAAAGTCAAGAGTCTCCGTAACCGGCGAGCGTGTATGAGACGAACTATGAGAGTCGAGGAAGCCAGAGAGGTATGCAAGGAAAGAACCTGTTGGAACTCTGTACTCTCTGCCTACCCCGCAAGGGATCTGGCGTGAGGTTATAGATAGATAGATAGATTTATTCTTTCCTTTACACACAATATTACAAAGAAAATAGTAACATTTACAGAAAATCCTTGCTTAGTTTATACGGTAAGACATCTGTACCTGAACTAGATAAATGAATATTTGTATTTCAGGCATCAGCGCTCTTCCCTAGTAGTGATTATAGTAAACATTAATTTGGGTGTACAATTTCAATTACCATGTAAATAGAAAAGATAAAATATCTAATTAAGGAGACTCATGGAGTCTCGAGATTGAAATAATAATAATAAAAGATTAAAAAAGAATATGTAAAGTGACCATCGAAACCTGGGCGGTTTTGGATGCTCTGCAGCGATGTGGCATCGATTGGCGCTATATCGAGGTGTTGAGATGTCTGTATGATACCGCCACAATGACCGTCCAGCTCCAGGACCAAAAGACCAACCCGATCGAGCTGCATCGAGGGGTAAGACAGGGGGATGTAATATCCCCCAAGCTCTTCACCAAAGCTCTCGAAGACGTCTTCAAGACGCTGGACTGGACTGGGCGGGGCATTAACATCAACGGCGAATACATCTCACACCTTCGGTTTGCCGATGATATCGTCATCGTGGCAGTCACTGGAACAGTTAAGCGAAATGCTGCATAGCGTAAATGAAGCCTCTCGAGGTGTCGGTCTCGGCATGAACTTGGATAAAACCAAGATCATGTTTAATGAGCATGTCACGCCGGGACCGATCTACATCGATGGTTCGATGCTCGAAGTTGTTCGGGAGTATGTCTACCTTGGACAAGTTGTCCAATTTGGTAGAAACAACTTCGAGAAAGAAATCAACCGCAGGATCCAATTGGGTTGGGCAGCATTTGGCAAACTACGTCACGTTTTCGCTTCGCCTATACCGCAATGCCTGAAGACTAAAGTCTTTAACCAATGCGTCCTACCTGTTATGACTTACGGGGCCGAGACGTGGACACTCACAGTGGGACTAGTCCACAAATTCGCACAGCGGGCTATGGAACGAGCTATGCTCGGCGTCTCTTTAAACGATAAAATTCGTAACGAGGTAATCCGACAAAGAACCGACATAGCTCGCAGACTCAGTAAGCTAAAGTGGCAATGGGCTGGTCACATCTGCAGAAGGACCGACGGCCGATGGAGCAAGCGTGTCCTAGAGTGGAGACCGCGACTTGGTAAGCGTAAGGTAGGACGGCCCCCAGCTAGATGGACCGACGACCTCAAAAAGGTCGCTGGGACAGACTGGATGCGGAAGGCGGAGGACCGTGTGCAATGGCGCGTGTTAGGAGAGGCCTATGTCCAGCAGTGGACTACGATAGGCTGATTGATTGATTGATTGATGTAAAGTGACGGTCCTCCCTATGTGTAAAATGTGGATGAATGAGTGTGTGTGGGAGGGTGAGTGGCAAATTTACTGCTGGAGACTTAATAAGTTTTCGGCTTCATCATATGTCAAATTCAGCATATAGTCTATTACCTTATCTTTACACATTTTCTTATTTAAAGCAAATATATTAACGGTTTTATTTATAAGCAAATATATTCTGTTATATAGATACGGTCCTAGGAAGCAAAAATATCTATTTGCATATGGATGTTTAAGCATTGGTCGGTTGGAGAAGGGTATTATAACTTTTCGTCTCGTAGTTGTAGTAGAATAAACTACTTTCGGGTCTTGCGGTTTATGTTACACCTTGTATACGTACAGTATATTATTATTGAGCCTATTTTATGGTCAATCTTACTTAGGGTAACTATTCATCTAGAAAATATACAAATATGCATTTTAACTAATCGAGAACCATGCGGTTTTCTATATTTTTTTAATCGTCAAATATATATTTTTCAGTAGTACCACTGTATATTTTAAAACCAACAAATGTGTCCCAAATGGATTTCACGTTGACCGCACAAACATAAAATAACCAACTCTTAAACTCTGGTGTGTTAAAAACAACTTTTATGGGAATATAAAGCTAAGATGCGAGAAGCGATAGAGGAATGGCGTCCATTGGTAAGTACGCCTTACACATCTGAATCCTTTATCCCATAATTTTGGTTACAGATACTATGAAAGGTAGGGGAATATTCTGAGATGGTCGATTTTTATTTCATCATCATTCGAAAGACGTGCACTTAAGGGCATAATTCTCAAAGATAGCCACGATGCGGAAAAGCCGGAGCTTTTTGCTATAAATATTCAGCTTTTACCTACGACCTTCATCAGTCCATTTTGTGAGCCTGCCCACTTCCCTGCTCTCTTCCCGCATGTGGTCAGCATTTGAGAAGTATTCTACTCCAACGGATGTCAATTTTATGATTCTCATTTGAAAAGACATTTCACAGTTGATATGTTTTGCGTTACCAAGCAAATGTGGATTAATCAAATTCATTAAAATTTAAATAAAATGGTTATTTAGTAGCGAAAGTTCTCAGTATGAGTCTGGAATCTGGAATTATTCTTTGGTCAAGTGCGTGGTCTAGTAATCTAGTAAGCGAACTAGTGGTCTGGGCGCAGAAAAAAAACTCGGTTTACTCAACTAGACTAGTACTCAGTAAGCTGAACATCTCCAGACAGTACAAAAAAAATACATTTTTGTGAACCACTAGTTAGGTGTTAGGGTCTCTACACATAACAAGCGCTATACCCTTTTCGTCTGATAATGCTGCAAAGACTATTCACGGCAATGCTCAAGAAAATATTTGAAAGTGAAAGTAGCGATAGTCTGGCCACGGCAATTTACAACTGTAGTACCAAGATGTCGTTACAAAATAAACAGGGCAATAAAAATATAGTATGAAGTTTATACTTTATGATGCTTTTATTATTTAGCGTTATGTTCTTATAAATAATGCTAGGACATGGATCTGAGAAAATCTACAAAGATCTTTTTTTTACTCTTGCCGGTGAAGCTGTAAAGGCCCCGCGGCCTACAGCGTAGATCATTCACACACACATTTATTTTTCCTGTTTACACATATCAACTATTCTTGTGTTTTTACTGGGTGTTAAGGGCCTATCGTGATCGGCGATTTATTGACCGAGAGGGTAACAGTGATGCAATTACTTTACAAAAGGATATATTGAGCGCGCACTCGGAAATAAGCGACGTATGTGCAAAAATATATTTATTTATTTTCTAAGAAAACTACACTATGGAAAAAAAACTGCTTTACAAAAACATTGCTACAATTATTTGCTATGTTTTTAAGTACATTTTTTTTTGAGTAATTCTTAAGTATTTTGCGTTGGAATCAGAAAAAAAAGACTTAATGATGACCAGTTTTTTTTTTCAATCGAGGAAATTCCGTTTAATCGTGTATTCATTTCACCAGGTTCTAATACATATAGTCAACAATCATTTTACAAAATATTAGGTACCTAGAAAGTAGACTGCCTCGTTGGTCTAACGGCAAAGCGCATTGCTTTGTAATCACGAGTTCCTGGGTTCAAATCCTAGGTTGGACAAATGTAGATTTTCTGACGAAAAATTTCCAGTATGAGTCCGATGTCTGAAATTGTGCCTGGTATATAGTAACAGGCTCGCCCACTATTACGTGAGACTAAACATCGTCGGCGAAAAGTGGGTGTAGACCTCTGCCACCCCCGCTTGGGAAATATAGGCGTGACGGTATTTATTGATTAGTTGATGATTAGTTCTTAAGTATTTTCCGTTGTAATAAGAGAATGTAAAGCAATAGACTTATGATGACTTTAGATTTATTTTCTATCGAGAAAATTTAGTTTAGTCGTGTATTCTTCTTACCAGATCCTAAAACATATAGTCATAAATCATATTTCGAAATATTAAGTATCCATCTATATACTTCTTAAAGTGCATGGAGTACAAAAACATGTTTATTTTGCAATTTTGCATTTCCTCTCTTCCTTCTATTAATTTAACACAATATGTACTTTTTTTTGTAAATGAGGGAACCATGTAGCCATTCTCATAAATAGTATTATTCGCTTTTTTAACTTAGACTCACCTGATGACCAACCTACATTGTTCTCCCATACCCCACAACAGAATATAGATGAAAAAGTTTGTAATTTCTTATTTTAAAAGAGTAACCGTGGAGTTTCTTGCCCTTCTTCTCCACAGGAATGACATTCCGAAGTAGCGGTAGAGTCTTTGTTACTTTTCTGACGATTCATAAATACTGTAATGGTTTACATGAATAAAAAATATTCTGATTCTGATTCTGATTCAATAGCAATTATACAAATTTCCGAGTTATTCCGATCCCAAAAACAAACTCTCTGCTGTTTATTTCTATTATTTAATTCCTATCTGATCCATTAAATATATTGCTTTCATAACGGGCAACACTAACGTGGTATAGTATTAAAGTAATAAAACTAATACCAACGGAATACATTCTTTGTTCCGTCGACACACCCATAACAAAGAGCAAGACAAGGTTTTGGAACAACAGCTGCTGTTTATATGCTCAACGAGACAGTACATTGACCCGAAAGCGAATTTTTACGGGTTGAATATATATAGACACACACACACACACAGACAGGTAGTAGGATTTACGTGAGTGATGCATTCAGGGCGACGCTATTAAATCAAAATCAATAGTTTTTTATTCATGTAGACCAAAAGGCACTTATGAAGTCAAAAAAAGAAAATGATTGATTACTTAAAAATACTCTACAACCAGTTCGGAAAGTCATTCCTGTGGAGAAGAAGGGCAAGAAACTCCGTGGTTAACTTTAAAGGTATGTAATAAAAAGTATAAAAATAATAGTAAGAGAAAAAAAGGATTACTATAAAATATCTACAAAGTGCGTACAAAATAATTGGTTATAGCTCCAGTGTCCATGCCGAACAAGATTTAATTCAACAGTACTACGCTACATGTTTAATCAGTCAAAGGATAGAGAACGGACAAGTCCCCCAGATGATTAGCTTACTATTACTTTACTTGTTTATATTGATTGTCCAATCACCTTGATCAAATTGACACTGAGATGAAAGGGTCGGGTAATTATTGCTCTTTTTTAATCTGGATATATGTACTAAATTGCCACCCTAGGCTAAACGTCAACCGTACAGCTAAATTGATTTCCATAAGAATAATTGCATAACATTTCGTTTTATTTCAGGATAGTACTGTTGTACGAATAAAGATATTATCTAGATCCAGTTTTTCGATATTATTTCCCAGAGTATATTTTCAGTATACAGTTCCATTAAGCCTGGATCCAATAAAAACGAGGCGCAACCTTTGGAGGGAAGCTTACCGCTTCCAAATCCTTTTGAGGGTCCTGGACATAATTTACCATGGTCAATCTGGAAGTCTTTAAATAGACTCCGGATCCAGGTCGGCTGAAACAAGTGAAAATGATCAGGTGAGGAATAACAGATAGTACCAGTCTGAGGTGTTTGTATGGTAAACCCCAAACGATGTCCCAACTTATATCATCCTCTGCGCGTCCTAACATCTGCACACACTGCTTCCAAGAATTCATTTAGTGTAGCCGCCTTCTGGGCCGTATTCATGTAATTATAATCATGTTTGCCGTCGAAACGTTAAGAAGAAGTGGATAGTTCCAATGCAGTGTTATTATAGATAGATTTTCCGATTTATATTTCACTTGGGCTGTATAAAGCATTATAAACCAGTAACCGCTGGAACTTGGCAGCGGTCTGGCACTTGTGACTTAGAGGCCGCATGACATCGTTCAAAGCGTTTAATTTACGACCGCCATTATGGTGACGTCACCGGAGGCATGCCTCGAACAAACGAGTTGTAGGATGCAGAACTAGAGTTACTATCCTATTTGGAGTTAGCTTGCTATTTGTGGGAAGTATTTGTGATGAAGTATTTAGTATTCATTTTCCAAGTGGTTACTAGCTAAGCAACTGAACAGGTAAAAATAGATTTTTGGTATGGTAACGATTACCAGAAAACAGCAGTAGATTCATACGTTTTGGTGGAATTGATATTAATATTTTAGATGAACTACTGAGGTCTTAGTGAAAAATCACATGTTTTACGAGCCTGTCCTTTACATTAGGTTATAATATGCGGTTTTGCTATACCAACGAGCGGGTATTGGACGAAATACTGGAGGATGCGAAAGAGGGATTGAAACTGTACTCTTAATACTTTAAGCACACGCTCAGCAACTGTAATTTTACATGTCTATTCATTAGCCTACACCGATACCCTAACCACATAATATACATTTGTTTATTGTTGTGCTTAACACCAGACTACATATACTATACTCCAATAGGGGATAACAGAGGTAGACTGTGTAGACCTACATATTACCGACAATAAGGTGTAATAATTCTACTGGGCATGATTCCAGGTACCGGAATGCTATAGAGATTTACATAGATAGATAGATAACACTTTATTGTTCCACCAAAGACACAATATAGGAATACCTATAACCTCACGCCAGATCCCTTGCGGGGTAGGCAGAGAGTACAGAGTTCCAACAGGTTCTTTCCTTACATACCTCTCTGGCATCCTCGACTCTCATAGTTCGTCTCATACACGCTCGCCGGTTACGGAGACTCTTGACTTTTCCATCAGATAAGACTCGGTTTATTTGGTCGTGGTAAGATAGTCTAGGTCTTCCCCGGTACCTGCATCCTTCCACTTTCACATTGTATATCTGTTTTGTCATTCTTTCCTCTGGCATTCTTTCTATATGCCCGAACCAACGGAGCATGCCCTTTCTCATCTTTACACCGATACTATCTTTCATACCTACTCGCTGTCTTACTATGCTGTTGCTAATGCGGTCGGTCAGCTTCACTCCGCACATCTTCCGCAGAGCTCGCATTTCTACCGCATTTATCCTACTTTCATTCTCCTTCTTACATACCCAGCTATTGCTACCATATAACAGCGTTGGGACAAGAACTCCGTTATGTATGGCCAGCTGCGCCTTATGGCTTAAGTGCCGGCTCCCGAGTAGCTTTCCCATCGCACCATTCACTCTGTTCCCTGCACTCACTCTTCTCTCTATGTCAGCGGTGTATTTCCCATCCTTACTGAAGGTGCATCCAAGATATACAAACTCATTCACTTGCTCCAGCACATCGTTACCAACCACAATCCTTACATTCGTTCTGGTTTCTTCCCTTTCAAAAACCATAATCTTGGTTTTCTTCACATTCAAGTGTAAGCCATTACGGAATACAATTTTATAAATTTACAAAGTACTGTAATAATAGGCGGCCTTATCACTAATAGTGATCTCTGTCAGGCCCCCTTTGATAGGTAAACCACAATTTGTTCGACTCCGAGACTTGGTGATTCAAGTCAAG
Source organism: Phalera bucephala (assembly GCA_905147815.2). Lineage (NCBI taxonomy): Eukaryota > Metazoa > Arthropoda > Insecta > Lepidoptera > Notodontidae > Phalera > Phalera bucephala. The sequence continues at coordinate 27,638,055 of LR990620.1, forward strand.
TCTAAAATCTTTTATCGCATGGGCCATCAGGAGCTCTTACAAACGTCAAAAATTATTACATTTTTTTATAACTACTACCGGATCGGAATGCGTCCTCCTACTGAGAAGATCCGGCGAGAAACTCAGAGGGCTAGTCTTTTAACTTAATTGTTTTGTTGGACTGGCCTTTCTGTTTGTTATTCTTTTTTTACAATATTGTATCGATTGCCAGCTCCACTATATGTATTATTAGATCATTGAGACAGACTTGACCTTAAATAGTAGCTGCTTAAATATTTGTACAATATTATTAATAATAAACACAGCACCAACAACAACAAACAACAGATGCCCTACCAATTATTTTAAAATATAAGACAATAAACGCGAGGACAACACACTGTTTAAACGTTTAATTAACATAAAAAATAATTGATAATTGAAAACAAACGCGTTTTATTAATTTGCCACAAAATTGTATTCACAGTTTTCGTCCAAACTTTTCCATCTGTTTTAGTAGGTACCTAAAAAAACTTCTGTTGTTCTATAACAAAGTTTTACATAACAGAATATACAGTCCAGATTATTGATTTTGCCAATTTCTGGGCAAACGTTGGAATAACGATAACACAAATAAATCTGGAAAGTACATACATAGCCGGTCCTCAAACGTTACGTATCCAGACTACCTCGTTGGTGTAATTGCGAATTACTGCGTTTTGCGATCACGAGGTCCTGGGTTAATATACTAGGTCAGACAAATTTAGTATTGCTATATAATCAAATCCAGATCCCTTGCGGGGTAGGAAGAGAGTACAGCGTTCCAACAGGTTATTTTCTTACATACCTCCTCTCTGGCTTCCTCCACTCTCATAGTTCGTCTCATACACTCTCCCCGGTTACAGAGACTCTTGACTTGCCCTAGTAGTATTTCTGTCTAAAAATGTCAGTTCAGTTTCAGTTCAGTTCGGAGCCTGGCATTGTGGTCGGCATATGGCAATAGGCGCTCCCTCTATGATATGGGACCTAACATCGTCGGCGAAAAATGAGTGTATACATTACACCTCTGTCTCCCCCGGTTGAGGAATATAGGCGTGACGGTGTTTATTTTTTTATTTATGAATAAATCCAGTAGGTAATCAATATCAGTGAAAAGACGTCCACTATAGCACAAAAGCCTCCCTCAGAGATCGCTACAACGACCAGCTTTGTGTTCTACGCATCCAATACAACACCGGTAGTTACTGCTATATATAGTATTCACGTATAGTAAATTAGCTTCTACAGTGCCACTGTTGGTTAGTACTTCTGGAAGGTGGCCAACGGAACTATCCAACTACTCAACAAAGCCCCCCCCCCCCCCCTTTTGAGCTCATTGGATTTGTTTTGACAAGTTCTGTAAATACAGACGACGTCCAGGGGCTGATGATCGAGCCGGCGGATGGCCAATGGAACTACCCAACTACTCAATATAACCCCGACGTGTTAGGACTTGTTACATATGTCTTGTCGATCTCCGTTGTGTTTTTACTACAAAACTTTGTTTTTAAATAGATATTTTTAAATTATAATTATCTATGTAACATCTATCAGTCAAATCCAGTTACATTTTTATTTAATATAATAATAATATTGGGCAGATTAGGAAGCTGTCCCACCGTTGGGCACGGGTTTAGGCCATAGTTCACCACGGTGGCCCTGTGTGGGGTTGGCAAACTTCACACACCTTCGAGAAGTTCTTAGGCATGCAGGTTTCCTCACGATGTTTTCGTTCACCGTTAAAGTAAGTGATAGTTAATTTTTAATACGCACATGCTTTCGAAAAGACAGACATAATTCCCTGGGCTTGAACCCGAGACCTCTGACTTTGCAGTCCAACGGTCTAACCACTAGGCTATCACTGCTTTTATTTAATATGACTATTAAATTAGTCAGTAGGTACTGTCACACTCCTCGGCAATGGTTTCTCACAAATCTGGTTAAGAAAGATTAGGTCATACTCCACCACGCGGATCCCCAGTATGGTATTGGTGGAGGCAGGATAGTGGCTTGCTGTTGTAATTTATTAAGCCGTTTGAAGCACAAGCGAAAGGAGAGCCTCGCCATCTACATCTACAAGGTGCTCACGCAGCTCCACCCCGACACCGGTATCTCGAGTAAAGCCATGTCGATCACGTAAAGATTCCAACTCGACTTTAAAACTTGGAAAGCTTGGAACAAATATGTTTAAGGTGGATATTGGATGGGAGCAGCATAAAGCCGCTCGCCGTTTTGATCGTTAGGGTAAGCTTTTGTAAGATATATAGATATGGGCTAAGTATTGGAAAAACGGAGCCACTTTCTAGATAAATCTGCGTTTTTATCCCCAGTTGAGCAAAAGGCTTATCTCACGAATTGAGGTGAGAGAGACTAAGTTATACCCCACCTCCATCACGCGAACCCAGGCAATATAATAATGGCAGCAAATAATATTGTGCTTTATCTATCTATATCATCACGCCAGATCCCTTGCAGGGTAGGCAGAGATCATTTTTCCTTACATACCTCTCTAGCTTCCTTTATTAAATTTAAATGTAGTAAACCTTAAAAAATAGTAGACAGAGAGTACAGAAAAAAAAAACATCTGTCATTAGAATAATACCTGTAGTATATTTACTTATGTTAAATAACAGTATTTTATTTATTACCTATATCAGGAATAATTATGAAATTGATTTTCGTATTTTAGTAGATATCTCCTCACTCCTCTCTCTCATGGCTTTCTGATTTTACAAATATTAATACAATTCCTACGTTATTAATTACAATATCGTAATAGCCAAGTTGTATCTTTAATAAAAAAATATAAATAACAGTTCAAAATATACTATAAAAGTTACGAATGAGTCTCCTATCCCTTATTTATTAAACTTCTATCTTTCTATCTATATCATCACGCCAGATCCCTTGCGGGGTAGGCAGAGAGAAATTCAACAGGTTTTTTCCTTATGTAACTTCCTTTAATTAACTTAAATGTAGTTAACCTTAAAAAATACCTGGCTGAATAAGGTGATTATCATTGTTATTAAAAAAATATCCGTCTACGCGGTAAAACTGCGAATGTTTGTTTAAATGCGAATATGTCGTAGTTATGAAAGAAATTCAAATTTCGTTTTTTTTTAAATATAAATTCATTGTCAGCACACACACACACACACAGTGTCACATTATCTATCTATCTAAATCAACTCGCCAGATCCCTTGCGGGGTTGGCAGAGAGTACAGAGTTCCAACAGGTTCTTTCCTTACATATCTCTCTGGCTTCCTCCACTCTCATAGTTTGTCTCATATACGCTCGCCAGTTACGGAGACTCTTCACTTGTCCTTCAGATAAGACACGGTCTATTTGGTCATGGTGAGAAAGTCTAGATGTTCCCCGGTATCTACATCCTTCCACTTTCGGATTGGATATCTGTTTTTCATTCTTTCTTCTGACATTCTTTCTATTTGCCTGAACCAACGGAGCATGCCCTTTCTCATCTTTACACCGATACTATCTTTCATACCTACTCGCTGTAGACATTATGTAAACTGAATACGAAATCTCACGGGTTAAGATGCAACAAACTCGATTTTACAGTTGCATTCACACGCGATCTAAGATATAATCGAATGAGTTTATGTCAAAAAAACAATAACAATGGCGCGTATATTTCGAAGTACATTTTATGTTCTATAGAGGCAGTAAAAGCTTTATGATCCGAGATTAAATTATTGGCTTAGTGCTTACTCTGATCTGTTTGAATTGTGGTGGCTTCTCTTTGTCTCAATCCCGTATGAGTCGATATGATAATATAAATTACGTGATAAATTTATAAAGGGTTAACTTATGTATAATTCTTATTACAAGCTTTTAGCTTGCAATGTTCGTATGTCTGTCTGTCTTTTCGGTTCAAATCTTGTGATCCATTTTTCCAGCACTTGCGGGTATGCGATTGAGCTGAAATTTGGCATACGTATTTAAAGTCGATGACTACGTAATAATATGGTGCTGGTCTGATGATGGAGTCGGAAGGTGGCCATAGCAACATGTGAACTATACAACGTAATCCCCTTGTGTTTAGGCTTGTTAGATTGAATTGACATGTACTTTACAACCAAGTAGTGTTCAGAGTCCAATGATCAGCCGAAAGGTGGCCATTGTAACCACCCAACTACTCAATATAACCTCACCGAGTTGGAGCTCGTTGAATTTGTCTTGACGAGTACTTTAGATTCGTATGGTATCCAAGGTCTGATGATGAAACCGGAAGGAAGCCACATATTTTCGTTATGTGTTTGCAACGAAAGCTTGTTTTTAAAAAGGCTTTTTAAAATAAAGTTATTATAAATTTACTTTTTATTTTTTATTAGAAAAAAATAAAAAATAGAGGATCTAAAAATACTTTTTTTACACAGAAGTGTAAAATATAGTTCATTTTTAACAGGACTCATACAACGTTGCTGTACGATAAATACTAACTAATAATTTATGGGTTAATTGCCTGAAATAAAGATAATTTGATTCGATAAACCTTCTAGAAATATTACAGCAATTATCACTTATTGCTTATATACGGTTATTTCAATAATGTATTTGTGGTCCATTTAAGACATAAGGTTTTGCCACATAGCTGACGCAGCGCGACAGGAGAGCGACGATGGTGCGACTGGGAGAGTTAGAATGTATGGGAGACGTCACACAGCGTGGACTAAGCTGTGTGACGTCTCCCGTACACGCTCGGCGCGACGGCAAACGTCACAACCGAACGCAGCCGAGCGCTTCCGACGTGCTTCCGTCGCGCTCCATTGGCTATTTGTGTGTGTGAATGATGTACGCTGTTGGCCGCGAGGCCTTTACAGCTTCACCGGACTTAAAGGCGAGCGTGCAACCACTACGCTCTAGCCAGCCAGAAGGGCAAGAGGCGACATACTCGAGGGCGCCTTGAAGAGGCGCCCTCGGTTGGGACAGTCGCTGTAGGGGGACGGGTGCACTACTAAGTGCACCGGTCAACCGCCGGCTATGGGAGGGGATCTACTACTACGTCGTCGTCGTCGCCCGTATTTTGAGCGGAAAGAAGGGATGAGAAAGCATCGGGGGGGTCGGTGAGAACATGTCGCGGCCGGCGGTGGCGGCAGGGGTCGGGGGGGAGATCGTAGTCGGCTGTGGCTACGATTAACGGATTCGCATGGGTAGATGCGTTCGCGAAGTGACGTGTTGACGCCTTTTTAATAAAGGCGCGAATAGGTTCGAGACCTAGATCGGAGTGGAGGTCGACGTTCCGTACGAACCAGGGGGCTCCTACGGCTTTACGGAGGAAGCGGTTTTGAACCACTTGGAGTTTATCGATGTGAAAGGGGGCCGAATGCCCGAACACAACACACGCATAAGTCATGATGGGTCGAACGCAAGTTTTGTAAAGTGTCACCTTATTTCTAAGGGACATTTTACTCCGCTTGCAGATTAACGAATGGAGACGACCGAGCACAAATGATGCTCGGTGACGGACCCGCTTGATGATTGGCTATTTGACCAAACCTTTGATGATTTAATAATATGTATACTAAAATTACTATCTAATTCAAAAGTCAACTTTATTTCATAAGTAATAAATACACTTTTAATTTCGAAATATTCATAGTTGTAGAATTTAAAAAAATGCAATTCTAGTTTGTTTTAAATTTGAAATGCCGCGCTTGTCAATTGTTGCCATCGTCAACATACCCGAAAAATAAAATTACACCGCAGTACCAATATCATACTCAAATTGGAACTTAAATTTTCATATTATAAAATTCTATATTCAAAATATTTATAGGGGCAGTTACCCACGCTTTTTACCCGAAATAATTCGAGTTTACTTTTGTAAACGTTTTGAAATTTCGAACGTCAACATTTCAAATTTGGGAGTCCGCGTTTGTCAATTGTTTCCATCACCAACCCACACGCCAAATAAAATTAGTACACGTTATTCCATTTTATCGTATATGTATACGTATCATGAGTCGACATTTTACGGTTTTTTATCAGATACTATTGCATTTTGGTGCGCGACGGTTTGTTTGCGGACTACGAATTATGGGTGGCGTGTTTGCATCGATGGCTCTTTCACTATCAGCGAAAATAATTAATGTTCTCCGGGGATAAAAATGTGCTGTGGTATAATAGGATTGTGAACTATAGAGTAGAAAAAGGTAATATTTTTTGCTCAAATAAATTCTATTTAATTGTACTTACCGAATACCCAAGAGAGGGGGGCAAAGACGATTGTCCTAACTTGATAGAGGGTACGCCTATTGCCATTATGCCGGTGCCTAATTCCCAATTTCAGACTCTAGACTGTGATACATGTGTATATAATACTGAATGGCTAATGGTGGGTATGCGACAATAGACAAACTTCACTTTGTCAAACGTAGAGGTCAAACTTAGGACTTTATGGTCGTTACTCGCATTATTCGCCATTACACTAACAAAGCAGAGCATAGCATTGACATAGCCTATAACCACTGAATCAATAATTGATATAAATTTCAACTTGTTACTATACGTTCCCGATAAATGGGTCTAAACAGTCAGATTGTCGGACGATTTTGCGCAGTGGTTAAGAGCTTAGGCCGCTCCGCCCACTGGGTCGCATAGTCGCGGATTTGATTCCCACCCGAGAAAAATCTTTGTGTTACTTCATGTGATATTTCATGTTTGTAAAGACACCAACGACACAGGAATGACTCCTAATGTGGCGGTCCCTTTTTTCAAAAAGAAAAAAAGAACAATAAACAGACGGATAAGATATCAAACTCAAACATTTATTTTATATAAACTGTGCGGGGGCTACAATTGTCATGTTTACATTCTTTTTTAACTTTCCAATTTACTAGTGAATCGAAACGCGGCCTGCACTGAGAAGATCCGGCGAGAAACTCACCGGGCTTTTCTTTTTTGTCTAAATTTCTATTATTTTTTTCCATCATTTTCTGTATATTTTTTTATCTGTGTAGGTTCTATGTTATGTTATACGAATTAAGTATGCAATCCAGCTCTAGTGTGATATCTTACGGCCAGAGATGAACAAGATGTTATCAGATTAATGATTTGATTACGATTACATTTCGTAAAACTTTTAATCATTATTATCATATTACAGTTTTAATCTGTAGTCATAATTAAAGATTACAAAATGTAATCGTAGTCATTAATCTGATTACATTTTGCCCATCTCTGCTTACGGCTGATATATAAAATAAATTATAATATTTTTAAAGAATCCCATTTTTACCAAATGAGGTGCCCTAAAAAGGTTCTGCTATACGTGGCCGTCATGCTTCTGTGATCATCTATGCCAAGCTTTAGTATTAAAATTAAATGTGTCGCTACAAAAGTATCTCTCACATCACTTCCGGCGGGTGCCAATTTGTTACCTGTATCGGCGACTAAACGTGCGTCACTGGCAACCGTCGCTTCCGACACGATCGGTCGACACGTACACCGTACTTATAGTGTTTTTATACAAAAAGCAGTGATATCCTAGTGGTTAGACCATTGGACTGCAAAGTCAGAGGTCTAGGGTTTAAATTCAGGCACGAACCTCTGTCTTTTCGAAAGCATGTGCGTATTAAAAATTAAAGATCACTTTAGCTTTAACGGTAAAGGAAAGCATAGCGAGGAAACCTGCATGTCTAAGAGTTTCTCGAAGGTGTGTGAAGTTCGCCAACCCGCACTGGGCCAACGTGGTAAACTATGGCCTCGCAGTTTGAGAGGAGGCCCGTGCCCAACGGTGGGACAGTTTCTTAACAGGGCTAACATTATTTATTATTATATATAATACTGACACTTATTGTATACTTTTTTTTATTAAGGTCTGGTCACAATACGAAAGTTACAATTGAGCTAAAGATGTGGTTGTCTCAGTGAAATAGATTATTCATTCTGAAATAGGCTGAACAGACGGAAGTTAAACTGAGTTCCTAGTCGGAATCATCGGGCTAGACCCGTCTCCTCGTAAAGACCTCGCTTGGACCACGCGTAGGGAAAGAGTAAATCTTGCGGGCGCGAGCAGCTACAGCCCTCAAAAACGTTTTTATAAAAGTGATTCGACGTGTAACTTAAAAAATGACGCAAGACCTCAGACACACTAATTATATTTTGGCTTAACAAATGCAATATTTGGACGATTTAGCGCAGTAGTTAAGAGCTTAAGCCGCTCCGCCCACTGTGTCTAATAGTCGCGGGTTCGATTCCCGCACGGGACTAATCTTCGTGTGATGTGGATCACAATTATTTGTTTCGGTCTGGGTATTTGTGTATGTGAAATTTCATATTTGTAAACGCACCCACGACACAGGAATAAATTCTGTGTGGGGCCAAGTTAAAAAAAAAAAATTAAAACACGTTACTACCATTACCACTTTGCGCATTAACTACCATTTTTTTTAGAAATTACATATTCAAATTAACTAAAAACACAGGCGTGTTGAGGCAAATGACTATATTGCTTTTAATAACGTATTTAAAACAGCGGATCGAGGAACATTTTAATTTAGTTATAGTAATTTAAGCAAATTTAAGAATATTAAAAAAAGCAAATTATAAAAAAAAAATTGAATTTTGAATCGATTTTGTCTCTGATTAAGCACAAACTATTTTCAGGTCTTGCGTTATTTATGTTACTTGTTGTATATCGCTGGCTGAAATAGCGAACCAATAAAGCAAAACAGGAGAAATTAAGCTTTATATTCACGAATTTAGACTTTTAACTCAAATAATCATATTTTTAAGTTTGCCCACTATTATGTTGAGCCAGCGACGTATTCTCTCACTAGATCATATTGAGCTAGTTGCTACATCGGCTGGAAAACAATTTTAGTGCTCGCCATCTTATTCGATGAAGCTGTAAAAGCTCCAACCGTATTCACACACACATTCTTTTAGAACTTATATGAAACTTTTACCCGACCCGTTTACCTGTTTTTATATTTAATAAAAATCCTATATGGAGGAATTATTCTTGGATCCTGGATGCGTTTGCTAGGTTCCGTGTTATGGATGCCTTTACAAGTACAAATTTCAAAATTACAAAAATCTAAACTGAAACAAATGCCGATGGGTCGTATAAAGGTTTTGTCAAGTGTAAGATTCGAACCGCAACTACTCGATACATTGACCCATGTGGCCTACATTAGACTGCTAAGCCAAGCCGTTGTTAAAATAACATGGGTAAATCTACTACCATAAGATCACCAGTGGTTAACAGCTTAAGCCGCTCCACCTTATAGTCGCGGGTTCGATTCCCGCACGGAACAAATCTTTGTGTGATCCACAATTATTTGTTTCGGTCTGGGTACTTGTATATGTAAATTTTCATGTTTGTAAACGCACCCATGACACAGGAATTAATCCTAGTGTAGGGCTACGTTTTAAAAAAATGTTTCCTCTTCCGTACACAGACTGTTTACCTAACAGACACACAAATATGAACTGTAAAATTAAAGTAAATGAATATCTGCAGGCCAATACTATACTTCAAAAAACCAATAATTTCTCCCACTAAATGGGTTACCATGACAAAACAATAACCAAACATAAATTACATGTACCGGGTATTACCATTACTTTTAACACAAAACGGTCCTATATTTTCACAAAACTCATATATATTAATGGTTGGACCCTCAAAGCTCCGAAGCCGTTATATCCGACGTATTTACCGCGTCACTTTAAACATGACATAGGTATCTCGACTATTAAGATGGTACAAATTTTTTACATTATTCAAAATTCGGCAAATTTGATACATGATGAAATATCTCAATTGAGAAAATTCTTCCGTGGTTGATAACATATTTTTAAAACTTGACCTGGCAACTAAAAAAGTTGGCATGATCGTACGCATGATTTGAACCAATTCAAGAATGTAATAATATTTGTCCTCTTCGATATTTTAATATCTATATAGATCAAATACCTATCGAAGATCTTGTTGACTGCGATATTTATAGCCTAATGTAGACATAAATAACATGTGATATTGCCAATAAATCCATTCGTTATAATGACACTCGGTGTGAAAATGTATGTGAATAACATTAATGAGGCCTATAAAGTTATTAATAGCGGAACTTTTATGGTTTATCTCTGGACATCAGCCCGAAAAATAGCTTTAAATCATTTGAGATGAGAACTGTCATAATAATATTTTATAGAAAATGTTACACCAAACGTTTAAGATATTCTAAGTAATGTTCCTATAAATGTGATTAATATTGCTTTGATCTGGTTTAATTTAACTTTTGTATACCTTTGATTTAATTTGACCTTTTTATTTATACACATTCGTATAAAAAGGTTAAATTAAATCAAAGGTATTCAAAAGTTAAATTAAACCAGTTCAAAGCAACATGAATTAAATCTTGGAAGCTATTGAAGATTGACCTAATAAAACATCAACCATTTAGATTATATCCATAAAACACCTTCTCTACAATGCATCATGAAATATGATAATACATTGATGATGATGTAAAAACACATTTGAGGAACTGCCGCAATGAACTGGCTTTGTAGTTTAAACAAACTGAGATTCTGTACATAGTACAAACGTTTCTTTATTCAGTGACTCTGAAAAATAAAGCTCAAGTCAGATCGAATAAATTAAAGCCACTTTGAGACTCTCCAGCAATTTAATCAGAAGAAAAATGTGAAGTGTAGGAAATACAGCTAACGATCTTCTTATAGAACTAGAAGACAACAAAGGACAAGAGGATAGCATAAAGCAAGTTTGAATAATTTTTATAAGGAGGCAAAATGAAGACGAAATATTTACAATGGTGGCAGCCACAGATTCTTTCAAAGTTTTAATAATACACTGCATAGTGCATCCTTTTGTGTGGCAGCTTTTTTTGTGCAAGAAAGCCTTAGATAAAGATAATTCTTAGAGCTTTTTAGTGTCTTGGAAATAAAATTAAGTTTTCCCTTCATTAAGTTTCTTCAAAATAGAACGTAAATAAAAAAGTTGGACAAGTACGAATGGAGCTTGTTTGATGCTATTTTGTCTAAAAAGGATCTCAAAGTTCTAAAACTGGTAAGAGTGTATAAAACAATATAATATAAAATAATAAAGCAAGAAAAGTAAGGAAACTTATTGGCGTGCTCATTTCTCTGCTTAATTTGCCAAAATCTAAAATCACGATACACCTATAGATGTGTTTTCTCGCATGAACAAACATTTGATGCCGAATCAACGAATCGCAATTCATTGCCTCAGGGTGATAGTCTAACATCCGACCAGCCAAACCAAACGCTTTGGAAAAAAAAGGAATTTTAAATTAAAATGTGTCAACGCCAGAATCGGTATGGGATTTCAACACTAGCGGTAGCTAGCGGTGTCGATTGCAATACACGTGTACAGTGTTTTAGATTCGTCGCTGTCCGCATAGGATAGGATCCGGAATATCTATGCAACGATTTGGGGATCGTATTGGAGATCTTTGTTTTTTATCGGTCATATTTTCCTTTGGTAGTTTCCATATTGGAGTTACAGTAAAATGTTTGTTATGATCTGTTTAAGAGATGAGATAAAGTGACTTGATTGGAAATGTGAAAATGAATTTGTAGTAACTTTATCTTAGGTATATTTAATAATAGTCCGGTAGTCTAGTGAGACTGACTTATTGGTCTAATGGCGCATGGTGCGGCTGGAAATTACGTAGTCCTGAGTTCTGCGTTCTCAATAGCAGTTTGGTGCCTGGAAATTTTCACGGTATCCCTATACCGTGAAAAAGCGCCTCCTTTACAACAATGAATATTATTGGCAAAATGTAGGTATACACAGTACTCTCGCTTGGGGACCCCAGGCTAGAAAAGTTATCCAATGAGACACCAGAATACTGCTTCACTTGAAATATCAGTATTTGCGCTATTTGTTGCTGAATTTGGTCGCTTTTCAAGACCCAATACTGGCCCAGTCTGTGGTAGCAAAACTTTGTTCTTGCTACATTCCTTACACATATGAATAACATCTTGTATAGTTTTATCCCCTATAATAACATGATGACTCATGATTTAACATCACGAAAGAGCTGCTTTATTATACATTTCTTATTCGTTTTCCAAATTTTGCATTCATGTAAAAATGTTTTCTCTAAAGTCATATAATTAGCTGTCGAAAATTCAGAACAATATCTAATTAAATTTCATAATGAAAAATATTTTTTAGTTTCTTTAAATCCTAACATCCACATTGATTTGAAGTAAATTACTTTTGCCTTTTCAGAAAATATTCACTAAACCTTTTTTTTTGTCTTTATTATTTACTTTTCTCATAACAATATCATCTTCAATAGTTTGCTACTAAACTTTTTCGCGTATAATAAAGGACTAAGCGGAAATGTTAAAACGTTATTTTTATCTATTTTCCACCAACAAAGAAAGAGCATTTCCTGAAAGTGTCACTTGAAGATGTTTATGTAACTGTTTCTTATATTCCCCCTTTTTATATCTACGTGATTATCTTCAAAACAATGTGGAGTTTGAAGTAGCGAAGTGTGAGTGGAGAAATAAATATGAAAATTGTTCGGTCGTTTAGGATCTGCGGTTTGTACATGCCACTTGTTTTGTGAATAAACTATACTCTTGGGCGAGTTACTAGGTAAACAGTCTTGTGTTACTATAACGCATTTGAGCTGAGTGTCTAAGGATAAATACTTTTGCAAGGTCGACGCAATGTCTGTTCGACGGCAATATTCATATGTTCGTTCTAAACGAGTGTACGTCTGCAAAATCTAACACATATTTGATGAGTAGTTTTAATTTACAAATAGGCAAACATTACATTCATACTTATGAAGGGCGTGAGTAAAAGCTGAATATTTAAAGTTGGTCGTCGTGACAATATTCAAGGGAAGCCAATGGCCAACAGTGGACGTCTTTCGTATATTGATGGAATAAGGAAGATTCTTACCAAGAGCATTTACGTGTAATGTAACACTTCACATAAGAATCATATTAGGGATATGTTCAGATGAAATTTACTTATCAGATCATTTCAAATATTGCAGTAGGAAGTATAGGACCCATTGCTACCTACTGCCTTTTCAATGCAATATAAAATATATCAATCACCGTTACAATCTCATCTTTAAAAAGATTTCCACGAAAGCGATTTTTACATAGATCTCCACGTAAACATAGCAATACAACAATAGGTAAAACAATTACGCAAAGCTAATGACACACAAAAAATCCAAGCCATCGTCAACACTTACCATTTCCGCAATCGTTCTCGATCTTAGCTCAACGTAGCCTCAGATTCGAGCCGCGAAGTGTAGCACTCGTCCTTGTTTATGACCTGCTATTTTCCTCAGCAATATCTTTTTTCTCTCTTAGCACGGTATAAATGCCTTCGTTTTCTAATATGAGTAGGACGTTAGGTGGGTAGAATTAGCAAGATTCCGGTTTGATGTTTTTTGTATGGATGCTGGGTTTTTCTTTAGTACAATATTGGTCTGAAAGTTTCTCAACGAAATGACAAAAAGGCATCATAATCATACAATTACAGGCTTTTATTTAACTTACAATGTTTGTTTGCGTCAAATCTTGCAAGCTGAATCAGAACTATTTCCTATCCTACAAAGTTGAAATTTGATATGTTCCATCAGTTCCAATAACGATGCATTTTTATGGCAAGCATGATCTGATTCTACACCCCAATTGGCTCTAGACGAAGGATCTCCTTAATGGCAAATAGTATAAACAAGGAAATTGGTATACACATTTAATTTTGATTGACCGTTTTAAAATGCGCTATTACCTAGCTGTGTAAAAGCTTATTTTTTAAAAGTTTTCTTACAATAACTTTAATAGGTTCATTAAAGCGTAGGTCGTGTCGTGGTCGGCACACAGTCATAATATCAACAATTATGAACAGCTTTCTGAATCTTCGAAACTTTATCTTGATGTAGTTTAACTCGTTTCACTTAATACAATACACTTTCAACAATGCTAAGGGATAGAGCTTATTGCTACTATACCGGACACAATTCAAAACTCTGGATCGATACTGCAAATCTTTTGAACCACACTTCGACACCACACGATATGCACCGAAAATCTCATGATTACTTACCAGTCGTACTATTTGCAGTAGTAAGAAGGCAGTAAGTGAAAAATATAGCTTTCCATGCCGAAAGTAAGTAACGAAGTATGTGATTTAATTATTTTTTTGGTCTAATGTACAAACATTATGTAATTCTATTCTCTTCATACACGTAACACCATGACATATATTATGCATGAAAGTACCCAGCTATTTAAAATAAGCCTGATTCATTGCTTCATATACGTCCAGCGAACAACAGCAGGGGAAGATTTGGATTAACTCCAAACGCGTTATGTCACAAGTCCACAAACGTGTTTCGGGCCCATTAGTGGAGCTACACAATACAATTAAAGAGATAGAATTACAGCACTTTGTTACAAAGACATTGTATGGGTCTGACCTTTGAATTAATCGCAAACCTCAGCAATCTAATCTTGAGCTTATGTCGGTGATGCTGCCATTAAGTTCAACCCTTCATCCCAATTAACATTAGTTAGTGACTTGGTTTCTTTTGTACGAATACAGTTTCTTTAGAGCGTTAATTGTATCTATTGCATTAATAGTGGCTGTGGTTACAGAGTTTAATTTAATATTTGTTTTCAAAATAGTTATTTAATTCATAAATAAGCTAACTTTGATCGCTTTCAAGTATTTCATTTAACGCTACTTGAAAAGGTCACACACTCAGTTTGACCACATTAGATACTTTTTATTTGTTTCTACATTGAAACTGTTAAGCTGTAGGTGGTGATTTGGATAAGGAAATAATGCCAAACATTTAACACAAAAAAGTGTTATTACATACTTGTCATAAAATTAGTGTAATATATATTAGGATGTAGGTATTTCTTTGGAAATCATCACAATAATGTAAGTAGCTGATCTGATAAAATAAATAAGCCAATACTGTGCCTCAGCTGAGCTGAGACCTTCCCCAAAAATTAATGTGAGGAAGAATAAATCATACTTCTCTACGTTGACCATGGATGGATTGATGGATCCAGGTTTATGATCATCTGCTGTTGGAGCTTACTTAACTTGTCGAACAACTTTGCTTAACGTCTACCACATTAAGTGGTTACCAGGATCGCAGAAGTACCTACAAACCAAGGCATGTAGAAACTTTGAAACGCCATAACGGTCATCTATCTCGGCCTGACTGGAACTCATCACTGCTGAAACTTCGTATATACTCACACCGCGGTCCCATAGCGCTACAAGCTCCCTTAATCCAACATATCAAACAAATCATCACATGTAACTTCTGAACAAGGCAAATTCAACAAATGAAAACTCGACTTTCTACATTGATTCAATTAAAAAAAGAACTCCGAACACGGCTTTTATTCACAAACATGACAAGCACAATAGGCATATACAAATTTCCAAGTGAAAACAGTCTCTCGCATCTGAAAAGGGGCGAATTTATTCAATGTCGCTGCCGAAAAGAGTCCTAACATCGACCCCTAAAAATCTAATTATATACTTTTGTGAACCCTCTACTGTATGACCGATTTCCGTCTCCAACGCCCGCCTTAAATGATTTTACTTCTTGAAATCTGTCTCAATTTTGCTTCGTTTCACCTCGTGGCGCAATTTCGTTCATATTATATTGGACGAGGTGCCAGTGGGAGCGTTAGGAGAGGAGGCGGAAAATTGAATACTGGATTTTTTTTTAGTTTTTGAATTAGTAATGTCTTGCATCCTAGAGTAGTATGTATATTTTATAAGGTCTTTATATTGTGAGTTGAAAAAATGAGAATCGGATTTTTAGGATTAATTATTATTCTGTGCGAGTAAAATGTTCTTTCAAAGTTAATTAAGCCGTTATATAATGTAGGAATTTTGGTTGACGCAACTGTCAACTTTGTAAAGGTTTAGCAGCAAACTATACCCAGTTTACATTATTAAATAAATTTCCGAAATCCTGTGACGCTGTGGGGGTGAGCATTACAATACAAAATTGGTAACTCGAAACAGACATGTAAAAACATGCGTCTAGTTCTGGCAATTAAAAATATATACACACGAGTTTCAACAGTCAAAAGCTGTAGCCGATCTCGGAAGTTCTGAAGTCTACGCAGTTTTCTTTTTAAATAATATGAAGAACGTCAACGTGATTGCTAAAATCAAAAGCACTTTCCCTGTTTAGCGCCTTAGCGCCTATAAGCTGTACATATTTTTCGAAGTTGGATCAGTTTTTCAAAGACTGAAAGCGATGAATGAAGGTGTACAAATGGGTGACTTAGTGGTAAACCATCTACTTTATGCAGATGACGCGGGTTTAATAGCGCCAACAGCCACTGATCTGCAAACACTAGTCACAGTTATGAAAGACGACTGCATGATCAATGGCTTACACTTGAATGTGAAGAAAACCAAGATTATGGTTTTTGAAAGGGAAGAAACCAGAACGAATGTAAGGATTGTGGTTGGTAACGATGTGCTGGAGCAAGTGAATGAGTATGTATATCTTGGGTGCGCCTTCAGTAAGGATGGGAAATACACTGCTGACATAGAGAGAAGACTGAGTGCAGGGAACAGAGTGAATGGTGCGATGGGAAAGCTACTCGGGAGCCGGCACTTAAGCCATAAGGCGCAGCTGGCCATACATAACGGAGTTCTTGTCCCAACGCTGTTATATGGTAGCGAGAGCTGGGTATGTAAGAAGGAGAATGAAAGTAGGATAAATGCGGTAGAAATGCGAGCTCTGCGGAAGATGTGCGGAGTAAAGCTGACCGACCGCATTAGCAACAGCATAGTAAGACAGCGAGTAGGTATGAAAGATAGTATCGGTGTAAAGATGAGAAAGGGCATGCTCCGTTGGTTCGGGCATATAGAAAGAATGCCAGAGGAAAGAATGACAAAACAGATATACAATGTGAAAGTGGAAGGATGCAGGTACCGGGGAAGACCTAGACTATCTTACCACGACCAAATAAACCGAGTCTTATCTGATGGAAAAGTCAAGAGTCTCCGTAACCGGCGAGCGTGTATGAGACGAACTATGAGAGTCGAGGAAGCCAGAGAGGTATGTAAGGAAAGAACCTGTTGTACTCTCTGCCTACCCCGCAAGGGATCTGGCGTGAGGTTATAGATAGATATCTATCTAATATAATTTTCACGGGAAAACTGATCCAATCTATCTAGATTGGATCAGTTTTCCCGTGAAAATTTAATGTTTTAATTTTAAACCGTAACCATAAATTCAAGGGCAAACCTAATTTAATAATGTGTCGCTCTTACTGCGACCTTAAATTTAAAAAGCTATAACCATATTTTACATGTGTACAAAATTTGTCTCGCATATAATAGGATTTGGGATGTCTTTTTTGGATTAAAAGGCTCTTTTTAGTGAAAACGACGCTTTAGCAACTGATGTCTCTAGCTTCGTTTACTCCATTGTCGGTTGCTAATTTGTTGTGAGATTGCGTTGATAAGTTATAAGTTAAAACTCCAGGAGATATTTTTCAGTTGGTTTAAGGTGGATATAAACATAAATAAAATATAAATAATTGTTTTAGTTTCACTGCCTCGTTGGTCTAGTGGTGACCAACGATGTGCGTAGTGATCACGAGGTCCTGAGTACGAATCGTAGGTCGGACCAAGTGTAATTTTCGATAGGGATTCCCAGTATCCGTACGTAGTCTAGCATAGGCTCCCCGTTTCATTTGGACCCAGCATCGTCGGCAAAAAGTGAGTGTACACAGTACACCTCTGCCAGCGTGACAGTATATCCTAAAATGATTATGTTTATAATAAGCAATGTGTATTATTCGTGTATGGTTTAGATTCATAATTAAAAAATAAATAAACACTCTCACGCCTATATTCCCCAAGTGGGGGCGGCAGAGGTGTACTGTCTATACCCACATCGCCAACGATGTTAGGTCCAATGTAATAGGAGGCGAGCCTATTGCCATATACCCGACACAACTTCAGACTCTGGACTGATACTTCCGACCTAGGATTTGAACCCAGGGCCTCGTGATTGCTAAGCTCATTTTTTGCCGTTAGACCAACGAGGTGGTCGGTTTCTGTATTATTTATTATAGGTTTTTACCAAAATAATGCTACGAGTATATTTCATTTAATAATATCTTCATATCCTTCATAATATTTTTCAAACTCTGTCTGTATATTTTAGAGCAAACTCATTTCTCATCCAATTGATTCACTTCTTCCGGCACTTCCACTCACATTTGCTCAATATATCCCTTTCGTTAGTCGTTTACCATTCGTCCTCTCTACATACCAATATACTTACTTCTTTTAATCCTAGCCACTACGTCATCCTTCAACTTACATCAGTTTCCAATATCGCATTAGGTCAGCAAGGGTGACTCCACATATGCTCCGTGAATACCCAGTACGTGTATCCTCAAAATACAATTTATCGAAGAACCATCATTTTATTAGGTATACTTTCTAAATTCCCTTTAAAGTGCTTCGTAATACATCCAAACATTATTAAAGGTCAATGCTATTTATGAAATTTTTGATGTCATAAAATGTTTAGGTATACTCAACTTGATTACTCGAAGTTTTCCTTGTACTCTGCTGCTTTTCCATTTTGTACTGTAGTAATGTAATGATAAATTATATATAAAGTTAGATGTGATACTGACACGTCATATTTTATAAATGATTACTATGAGAAGGAAGAAATGAAAAGCTGTCTTGTACATAAAGATCAACGTAGAATTTTAATAAATAAATGGGTGTATTTAATTAAAATTAATCCTAATTACAGATAATTTCTTTAGTCTTAGATTTGGAAATAGTCATTCAAATGTAAAAAGTGTTAAGTTGGAGATGACTCAGAAAATGTGTCTGTCTGAGATAATTAAGAACCGATAACTTTTTCGATCCTTAACGATATAATAGATACTAGTATATCTAAATTTATTTATATATCAACCATTCCTCATCCAGGCGACTTAGTATGAGCTAATTGACGTAAGCATAACTATCGATTTAACACGCCATCCTTTTTACATTACAAAACTAAATTAAGGTAAACATGACAGTACTGCCTTGTTGGTCTGGTAGCAAAGCGCATCGCTTTGTGATCACGAGGTCCTGGGTTCAAATCCTAGGTCGGACAAATGTAGTTTTTCTAACGAAAAATTCCCAGTATGAGTCCGGAGTCTGGAATTGTGCCCGGTATTTGGCAATAGGCTCGCCCCCTATTACATGGGACCTAACATCGTCGGCGAAACGTGGGTGTTTTTGTGACAGTACGATTTTTTGACATTACGCTAACGTCAATCTGTTTATTCTGAGCCCTCTGTTTTATTGTGTTGTTATATTCTTAAAAACCTCTTATATTTTATTGGATAGAAAGAATAAATATTAATGTTATGTAATTGATATTATTCTTACCGATCAAATGTGAAAGAAATACCTGCAAAGAAAGAATATCAAAATTAGTTTTTGTAAAAATACACTTCAAGAAAATGGTAATAATTTAGAAAAGAATATCATTACGACCAATGAGGTAGTCGAGTAAGCAAGATCCTTGAACCGGATTTATTTATGTTAAATGTTGCTATTTAAATTAGGCTGTTGTTGTTCTCATGAAATTTATGGAATACATAGCTGTTACCTGCGGCTGCGCATGCGTTTATTTTGTAATTTGACATAAGTAGGTAGGTCTTAAAAGCGCAATCTTACTCAATTCTCTAAATTCATTGCGATCTTATTTAACGTTAACGCCATCTCATAAAAAATGTATACAATACCTGGGTACTCGCTTTTTGAGAAGCATTACCAGTTTATCTGTTTATTATACAACTATTGGTAATAGTTGTTTTAAACCTTTTCTACCTACCCTGCCAAAGATCGTAATCTGGCGTTATAATATTTAAAAAAATGTACATTGCGAGCTAAGTATGCAACAAATTTTGTCAATACATGTCGTGTCTTCTTTCTAAAATATACAGTTCATTTTGATGATCAAAATCAAGTTTAGATATCTTAAATAAATGAATATACAAACACAAGTTTCGTGGCCAGGCCATTCATCGTTTAAAGAGTTCTCTCCAGAATAAACAATCCTGAATGCATCATCGGTTCATGCCCGATATCATGTTTGAGTGTTTAAATCAAACGTGTATGCACAAATTCAGGTGAGTGCTTTTAACCACCGAAGAGTTTCTCGTGAGGCGGTGAACCTGAGCCCAATATCAGCTCATCGAAGAATTCATGTGTAGGCAAAATCACACATTTTAACGACTCGAGACTAACAATAATAAAAATAATAACGTTTTGTGATTTATCCCGCGACAATCCCGAATTGATTCTTGTTTTCGGAATATAAACTATTTATTATTTGAATTTAGGGTATAAGTTATTACTATACCAAATTTAATTGAAATTCGTTTCTTGGTTTTTGCGTGATTGAAACACAAAGAAACAAACAGACAATACTCCGATAAAAATATTGTTTCGGCCTCTATATCGATAAAGAAATGTACCCTAATGAAAATTATCGATGAATATTCAATGTACAGATTTGGCTCGGTTACAGTTTAATGATATGTATATATTTATGTTCAGTTTTACCAGTACAGCTACTCCTGCAAATTCTGTGAGGATACCGAACAGTCTGTGTATATGTATGTATATTAATATAAGACTGATGATTATAGGTCTTTTGTGTGTGTTTCAACGTTCTCATCTTGTCAGTTTTTCTATTATCGTCTACACCAATATGTCTAGTAAAAGATAATGGTCCGAAATGAAAATTGGACAATAGGCTTGCCTTGTATTTCGTTAACATTTATCCAAGGTTATGGAAACACTGATGAGACCTTAATAAATAATGGTGTATGCGTCATTGTGATTAATATTGGAGCCTTTCAGTTGATTTATGATGACAAAGCTGAATTTTTTTTAGTGGGACAGAGCAGATTATAGATAGTAATAATTATAATAATAAATCAGCCTATACTGTCCCACAGCTGCGCAAAGGCCTCCTCTCACAAATCAAGGTGCGAAAGATTAGGTCATTATCTTCCATGCAGACCCAGTGCTGATCGGTGGAGGCATCTTTATGATGTTGAAACTTATCAAGCCACCTATAGGGCTTTTAACCTAGCTTAACTGCTGCCATAATAAGTGGTAACTTGTACCAATGGCTTAGCGTGTCTTCCAAAGCACAGAGACGGTCAAATATGAAAATACCACACTCGGTCATCCATTACAGACTGACCAAGCCGAATGTTGCTTAACCTTGGTGATCGCTACGAGTACAACAGTGCTACGGGTGCTTTTATATATGATTCTTGATCATAAATAACGAATAGTATAATACCCGCTTGCCAGAATCTGTGATTGAATAAATAACCAGTCCAATTTATTTATAGGAAGATTTGTATCTTGATCATTTGCTATAATTTTGTTCAGGTCATATATAGCAACACGATATTATGTGCTGTTACATCGTGTATATAAAAAGCAAACAATGGGCTTATGATAAACTTGACACCTTTGGACATATTATTTTTGTAATTTGAGGTCACAATGTTGTTTCATATTCAAGGACATTTAGTCCCCCTAAATGATGATTACTCATTTCTGTTGTACAAACTTTCACAACAGCTGTTTATCTAGCAATTGCTATTCACCTCGCGAAATGAAAAAGTTATTTTAATAAAAACAGAAAAGAACGTGCGTAATAGTAGGCTTACAGTCGTGACAACGAACCGCACCGGTCAGCAGTTAAAAGAATTACCGGCCATTATGCTGACTTAACTGCTTACTTTTATATTGGTGGAGCAGCAAAATAGGTGTTTGTTATTTTATGAAGATCGTATATCTTCTTTAGTGTTGAGTTCTGTAGTCTTTAGCGTCATCAATACGGCTATGAAACGCCGATAACGGTTTGCGAATTAATGCTCTCGGATTTTCAATTCATGTTTCCGAGACTATAAATTTGGAAATTGAAAACCTATTTTCGGCATTATTAGGTATTAAGATAATTCTACTACAACCAACTTGGTAAAGGTAAACAGTCCCTTTCCCATGAAAACCGTAATACACTACCATTCCGTTATTATAATCCCCTGCCCGGTTTTCCGGGCAGGGGATTATAATGACTTCTGATTCCTTGAAAGAATTAATATAACACATATTATCCCACGGCTTAGTACAATCTCGAAGTGACAGCGCTTGGATGTGTTAATGTAATTAACACATTTGTCCTTCACGAGGATACGTCCAGTTTCATTAATCACAGCCTAGAGCAGTACAGGACTTAATCAGCTGCTGTCAACGAATGTCTTCTCCTACTACTTAAAACTCGCTCGTTTGTCGCTGTGGGGATTTTTTATGTTCAGTTGAAAAGTCACCTAGATGTGTTGATTATGAATTATGTACTGTAGAGTGGGGTTGTTTGGCTTCTTTTGTTTGCTTAATCACAAATTTGTGGAAATGGCTTGCAAATTACGCACAGAGGTTTCTCTTGCATTTTCTAAGTAGCGGAATTTTCATGATTCTTTATTTTAATTTTTGCGTGCTAGTATTGTTTTCTGTGATAGTTTGCGTGTTAAGCTTGGTGCTTGTATGAAGTTTCCATGTTCTATTTCCCTCAGAATTATGGGCTATGAATGCGTTGGATAAGAATTGACTGTAGATGTGATGAGCTTTTTGAGCGACAGTAACATGCCAACTGCATGGCAATTATGATATAACAACGACACAGTAAACTAGCTAACTCAGTAAAGTAGTTAGCTTTCCGGAGCATAAAGGCCTGTAAGGTTAGAACTACAGACGAAGATTCTTGAAAAGTTAATATTATCGTTTCAGTTCATGTTACTGCCTCGTCGCTTTTGTGGCGTGTAGTGTGGTTGACAATCATAAGGTCCTGGGTTGGGATACCAGGTTGAACAAAGTGATTTTCGGAACTTTCCATCGTGTAATTCTCTGTAACTGTCCGGTGTCTGGAATTGTTTCCGGTATATCAATAGACTTGATCCCCCTTCCATTGGGACCGAACAACATACGCAACATTTGGAAGTAGAACACCACTGTCTTGTTTCACCACGGTTGGAGATGTTTTTTTTTACCTGCAGTATGATCGTAACGATATTAAAGATGGGCGAAATTAATTACTTCGTGATATAAGTCTGTACTTTTACCTACAAATTCCGCATTGTATATCTTCTGATTCATCATTTTTATCTCAAACATTTAGACGCACACAAAAATGTAGTTACCGGCTACTGTAAAACATAAAACTTGAATCCAACAGCAATATAACTACGATCCTGTCATGTACCATTCAGGAGTAATATTTATGCTTACAACTTTCTGTGCCAATATAAGAAAACCAAGAAAGTTAGGTGAAGTGGCTGTCTGATTCTAATCTTGGCTAGATTATAGTCATTTGTTTTCGATTACGTGCTTAAGTACTTACGTAGTATATTATGTATTACTTACATTATTGGTATTTGTTAACAGATTCAATATGCGAGTATTTTTAACATGATTTTATTAGCTTGTCCTGTATCTTTCAACGTTATTTTCAACAACTTTAAGTCGTCCCAGTAACTTTAAAATTGGTACACGTATCAAGGACAGAGAACAATACAATAATTCTATAACTTTGGCCTAATCTCCTGACAAGGAGGATAAAATAAATCATTAATTTTACAGGTTAAGTTTATACCATCTGTTGTTTTGTACTAAATACCTTTGATGTTGTTTTAAGACTACAAAATAACAAAATAAATTATAGTTTAAAACCACGCTTTAAGAGTAAACCGAACTAAAAATAATTAATTTAATTGTGAAAATGCACGGTTTTAGTATCAATACATATTTTAAAACAAATTCCCTTGCCGGGTCTATCTGTCTGTTTGAAGGTGATAAACTCAATAAATACCAAGCAGATTTTCATACGATTTTCACCAATAGACGGAGTGATTAAAGAGGAAGGTTTACGTGTATAATCCACCCGTTCAAAGCTGGAGCGGGTCGCTAGTATATTTATCATAACTCTCCTTTTATAAAGAGCTACCAATGAACTATCATAACATTAGATGTAAATCATCCCACGCTTTTATACAAAAATATTGAGTATTTCGTTATTATATGGGAGGGTAGACACCCAGTGTTGACGCAGTTATTATTTATTTTCAGTATCGTAAATAAAATAAAATACCATTTAAACTATTAAGACTTTATTATCTATAGAAGACAGTTATTGTGGCAAGTGTTTTAACAATATAGTGCATCAATTGTTTGCAATATTTTGGTGGAAAAACAGTAAAAATTTGTCACGGATTGTTTACATCTTGCAATCCTTCCCGATTTCCATATAAAGTGCAATTAAAACTTAACTATCGTACCTAAATAACTACGATTACTATTTCAACTAAACTACTACATAAACAAAAAGTGTGCACAGTGATGTTCTAGTTGTGTTTTGTAACTGTTAATCCTGAAAACATCCGGTTATATTTTATATACAACTAGCGCCATCTATCGTCGAGTAGCGAAACTGCATTATATAGCCAAGTGTAGTTCCTAATTGTAACAATGGCCAACAAATGTGGGGCTTGTGGCAAATTTTCGTCGGCGTCGGAATGCATTAAGTGTGGTAAATGCTCCGGCACTTTTCACCTTGCGTGCGTAGCGATAACGACCGCTACCAAGTTGAACGTCGGGTGGCTTTGTCCGGGGTGCAAAATTAAGCTACCCAGAGGGGACAACTCATCAACCCCGGTTAAAGGTAGTGAAACTACCGCCCGGGAGGTTCAGAAGTTACCGCCTGGGCCTCACTCACCCACCCCCGGTAGCTCCTATGCGCAGGTTCCTCCCACCCCACAAGAGTCAAATATACGCATAATGCAAGAAATATCGGCCTTCCGCGAAGAAATGCGAGCAATGCGAGCTGAGCTTAAGGAAGAGATACGCGGTCGGAAATATCCGAGTTCAGGTTGGGCCTAAAAACATGTACCGATAGGCTAGACAAACTTGAAGCTCGATTATCCGACTTCGAAGCTAAAACCAATATCTCTCTTGTCGAAGGCGTTGTTGATAATATTCGGACACAACTTAATGAGCGCGATCAAGAGCTGCTCCTTAACGACCTTGACATCTCGGGTATTCCTGAGTGTAAGGAGGAATCCCCTCTACACCTTGTCAAAGTGTTAGCTGTAAAGCTCGGGGTAAACCTGGAGGATCATGACGTGGTACACGCGGAACGGGTCGGGCCAAGTCGACGCAACCTGATCGACGGGGCGCCGCCCACCACCCGACCGCGCAGCATCGCCGTGCGGCTGGCGCGCCGAGCGACGCGCGACCAGCTGCTGCGTGCCGCGCGTGTTCGTCGCGTCATTACCGCCGCCGACCTTGAGGTGCAGGGCACGCCCCCAGGCCGCGTGTATGTCAATGAGCGGCTAACGCGTACCAACAGGCAACTTTTTTACCGGGCGCGGGAAGAGGGCCGCAACCACAATTGGAAGTATGTATGGACGACGAACGGTAAGGTACTCATTCGAAAGGACGAGGGCAAACCAGCGGAGCGCATAAGATCTGAAAAGGATGTTATTAGGTTTTTCGGTCTAAGCAATGTTTTGGACTAAAAAATATTTATGGACATGTTTCGTGTCATAATTAATATTTAATGTGCCTCTGACCATTCGGTGATCACTGCCGGTTTTTACCCTGTGAATAACGGAGACATCATTAAATATTTGTCGCTTGGTGCTCATGATGAAGTCTGTTCTCTAGATGTCTTTAGAGGAAGAGTTAAAGAGCATTTCCTTTGCAGAGATTTTGATTTGTGTTTTGATACTAATCTCTACTTTTTTCCTTTTGGAATTATCGAATAGTTGTACAATTGCCTTCACTTACAACAAATATTCTCAATGCACTCCAAGGTTAACTGGTAGACAACTCAAATTGAGTTAAGTTCGCCTATGTACATCAAATGTGTAAATGTACATACAATTTCTGTTTTTATGTCCAATAAAGAATAAAGAATAAGGTCGGAGCGTGGACTTCATCAGACGCGATCTCTCCATTTTGACCTTAATATTTAATGTGCCTCTGACCATTCGGTGATCACTGCCGGTTTTTACCCTATGAATCACGGAGACATCATTAAATATTTGTCGCTTGGTGCTCATGATGAAGTTTATCTCATTTTTTGTGAAACCATCAGGGCTCATCCAGGTCCATTTCCTATGAGACGGCTTCTGGAAGAAAGAGTTCATCATAAAGAGCCCCTCCTTCTCCAGAAATTCGGCCAGCCTCTGATACCTGGGGTTACGCTGCCCATATCCAAATTGCCCCACTCTCAACTCATCATCGCCCCGTTTGCCCAGTCGCGCATTGAAGTCACCCATGACTACTGTAAAGTGTGCTTTGGAAGTATGTATGGCTCTACTAATGTCCTCATACATTACTTCGACGTCATCATCTGAGTATGCCGAGTCGGTGCGACTTGTATGACCTTCAGCGAATATCTTTTGGATATTTTGAGTATCAGGTACGCCACCCTGCTCGACACACTAGTGATGGACACAACGTTGTTTATGAGTGACTTGTGGACGATAAATCCGACACCACCTTGGGACTGCTGTTCGCCCTCCCGGTAGTAAAACAAATTGCCGGATTTTAAGGTTATCGTGTCCTCGCCCTCTCTTCGGATCTCGGATAAACCAACAATACTCCACCGCAACTTGTTTACCGCTTCTTCCAGCTCAACTAGCTTCTCATCTGTCCTCAATGTGCGTGCGTTGTATGTCACCAGGGCCAATTTTCGGTTTTGGTGGTAGCCGAATCTCTGCCGGAGATTCTTAGCACCCCTTGTCTTGTCGTTACCATGGCTGCTACCGTGGCCAGGACGAATAGGACTGCCGGGGACTAGGGGCCTGGTTTTCTTGCTTTCTTCCATAGTATTGGTTGGGGGTGTTTGCCATACTCGCCACGCTTGGCAGGCGGGTTGGCGAGCGCAGTTTTTGGTCGTAGAAGTGTTAAGGGAACGCTGCTGCCCATTCCCTAGTTTTCCCTTAGTCGCCTTGTATGACACCTGATGGGATGAGATGGGTTGGTCCTATTCTAAGCCGGGAACCACGCGGCAAACGTCCTACTAATAGTTGTCGCTTATGTTAACGACTCAACATCAACTCAACCTAGAGTATTTTATTGAGACGAGAGCGTGTGAATTGTTCACTTCTATTTTCTTTAAACGAGTGTGACCGAGATGAACCGTGTTCACCCATATTTTGCCGGCGATGTTAGGTACCCATGCAATAGGAGGAACACAAATTGTTTTACTATACTTGGCGCAATTCCAGACTGCAACTGCGAATTTACCCACAAACTGCGGATTCAAACCCACGACATTGAGGTCGCCAGGTGCATCATGCGATTCTAAACCAATAAAATAGTCTGTCATTAATAGCAGAATGCTTTCGAAACACTACTGCCGGTATCTCTCTATCCAACTCTATAAGTACAACACGGTTAGGTAGGAGTTCATTATATTTTTAGGAACACAATTTGGCTCATTATGAAAAGTATTTACAGATAAATTCATCCATAGTAAATTTTCGAATGTACACTACGAAGATAGAACTATTTAACCAGACCGAAATTTCATTTGGACAGCACAAAGCAATATAGACCGGGTGCCGAGGGAACTTGCACATCATAAAGCTTACACAAAGGTAACAATAGACTTACTGTCACACCCATCACAAAGGGTTCAGATACAATGAAAGGAAATAAAACGATGACAACACTAAGTTTATCTTCAGTGAGAAAATTACTTAGGAAGGCACCTACTTAACTCGGGGTTGTATTGTGGCTTTGTTTCGTACACCATTGTCTGACGGCAGAATGTATAATTTTTGAATACACTGTCGAGTTTGTTTGGACGGGAAAAGTAATTATGTGACGAGAAAAAGTAATGTATCATTGGCTTAAGGCAGTTTTCCGGCACTTCGTAGATTGCTCTTTTAATTAAGTTCTTTTCTCTTCTTTTGTTAGAAACGGTTTGGTAGTTGTGAATGTTAGCGGTTTGGGGTATTTTATTAAGACAAACGTAGGTTGTTTTTTTTACTTATGTTCCTATAGTACGCCAAAATATGTTTGTAATTATCAAATCTATGTACCTAATTATACTTCGGTGACCTTCCTTTTTGGCTCTTGTTTTAAATTGAATATAACTCTCCTAGTAATAAGCTCTATCTTTCATCACAGACAAGACAATGACAAAATATCTATCTATCTATATCATTACGCCAGATGCCTTGCGAGATAGGCAGAGAGAATAAAGTTCCAACAGGTTCATTCCTTACAGACCTCTCTGACTTCCTCTTCTCTCATAGTTAGTCTCATACACGCTCGCCGGTCACGAAGACTCTTAACTTGCCCTTTAAATAAGACACGGTCCATTTGGTTATGGAAGTCTTGTTCTTTCCCAGTACTTATATCCTTCCACTTTCGTATAATATATCTATAACGTAATTTATGACTTAATTTTTTTTAAATGTTTAAAAAATTAACAAAAACGTTGCCCTCAAAAAAATCCCCTCAGTAAAGAGTGAACATAAAAGACCCGCAGACATAGGATTACATTGGGACCCAACACCGTTGATAAACTTTGAGTATACACAGGACTCCTCTGCCACCCACGTTCAGGGAATATAGGCATAACAATGTTCAATTTTGTATTTTAATAACTAAAACCAGAATTAATTCTTACTATCAATTAATAATAAATCTAAAAATACACCCTTGTTCATTCTTAGCTTATCCTCGAACCATGAATAATTAACATTGTAAAGTTTCATGAAAATTAATGTAACTAATTACATTTGGGTATAAAAACGGCAAAACCAACGTCTAAAGAAGATTAATCTGTTTCTGTTGCAAATTGATTTTTAATTAGATACTATCTTTTCACCATGGTTTTGCTTTAATTTTCGTATTCAGTTGAAAAGTTTTCTTAACATAAGCCAAGGAGGCCAGTAAGGACGGACTGTACTCTCTGCCTACCCTGCAAGGGATATAACATGATGCTATACTTATATAAATATATAGATTCCCAGCCTAATACGGGAAAGACTTACGTGCAAATTTTCAACATCAGCTGAAAGACGTCTACTACGGGACTTTAGAATAAATATAACCCAGAAGCCGCGGGCGCACATCAAACTGAAGCAACAATTACTACCTGCGATGCTAGTAGTCACACGTTCACGCGAGTAGTCACTCGGTGACCGTTGTGGGAAATAACGTGCTTTGCGCGTGTCAAATTAAATGAAATTATGCCGTCTTGTGTCGTTCCTGCCTGTGAATACTGTGGAGCTCAAAAAAAAACCCTAAGGGGATCACATTATTATCATAGTAAAAGGCGTGTCAATTTTATTAGTGTTGTATGTAAAACAGTTATATTTTACTCTACTTTTATTTGCTAAGGACTTTTTAGTATTAAATGGTCAACTACTTCATCATGGTTTTAATATTTAGTTAAGATGATGAAATTATATTTTCCCTACATCAAATTACTACAAACCTTAATAGTTCTAGTGTATCTATTTCTTAAGTTTAATATGCATTAAAATACACGTTACCGCAACAAAGACTTTATTATCTTCTAGTCTGTCATCAACATTTACCTCAAAGAGTGGTAGATTACCACTGGGCTTCCAACATTACGCGGGTGGGAAGTGCAGTGATTGCGGGACGTTTGTTAATTTTTGACTTCACCGCGCGGCGTGCAATTACGAGTGGATGTGGCTTCTGAATTATATTTATTCTAAGTATGGGATATAGGCCTGCTTCAAAAATTGCCACCACGACCGGCTTTGTGTTGTACGCACTCAGGTTTTACCTGCGACGTTCCCCTAGCAATCGGTTCACATTGCGTGCGACTTTTACCACACAAAAAACGCCTACTTTGGCATGGGAGACAGGCTCCGGTATCACCAAACGGAACGGATCGGTCCCCCTCTCTTACAAAAAAAATAAAACAAAAATATTTGAGGCTAGAAAGTCCATAATGTTAGTACGTTCAATAATAACTTAAGAAACTAATGTTAATAAAAAAGTGCAGGAGTAAATAGGAAGTGACTGTCACACTAGAGCACTGCACACTTAGTAACAGGCACAACACGTGCAGTTGTATCGAGTGCTCCAGCATTGGGCAGTCCAACCCATCGCATAATGCTTTCAGGATGCTGTTTGAGCTAGCACGCCGTCTATGTAGGAGGGATGCACAGCTTTTTCGGATGATGGCATGGAAGCCATCAAGTCTAGCTTGAATCCAGCCTCTTATGCCTCGCTCGATTTGGTTCGAACAGGTCATCGCTCCTCCATAACCTCTTACTTGGCCCTCAGGATCACTAGAACGTCAACTGGACAATAAGAGCCTGCAATGTGATTATGTGAGATGCGCTTTTTCATTTATTTAATATCTTTCTATACCTATACAACATGACAAGACAAGACATGAAAGTAGTTTGTTTTAAATCGGGAACTGAATCGATTCCAACTATTTTTAATACATGTTAATTTTTTACAAATAAATACTATACTGAGTTCTTAGATTTACGCGAATATTACACATGAAATAAAACTATTTTTTCGGATTTTATCGCGGTTTATTTTGATTTTAAAGTTCCCGACGTTTCGAGTGCTTTGCAGCACCCATGGTCACGGGAAGGACTGAGGTGGTAGACGTCACAAAAGGCATAGTTGTTCCAGGGTACCCTCAAACTTCTTAATTATTTTTGTTGGTCCGATCTACGCAGAATGAGCTCACGGTGTCTTGAGGTCTTCCAGTGTTATGCTTGGTTTTGGATTTGATTATATTAATTACTGGATCCCAAACCACCAATTTAATTTATTAATTTTTAAAAACCTCATAATAGGCCAATCACGACGCATTTTATAGTCTGGTGAGTTTCAGTTAATTGAATTGTTTTGTGTCCTAGAATATTCTGGATAGTTTAGATTTATTAAATCTTTCCAGTACAATAGTGATGTGGAATAATCGTCTTGGAGAACTATTAAGATGGAATTTTAGTAATTTAATCAAATTGTGCGATAGATAGGAAATTACTGCGAATAAGACACGATGTGGAATTTAATTTTCCTTAAATAAATATACGGGCACGTCTATATTCTCCATAATACATAATAGACGGAGTAATTCAAAATAATACACTACTTTAACCTATTGTTGTTGTTATAGTCCATATTTTTAGTAATACTCATTTATAATTGAGTCAGAGTAACCTTAGAAGGAAAAGAATATGTATGATTTCCTTGGCCTGACCACATGAACTGGTCACTACACTACACACGTGGGGCAACAGAACAAGATTTTTATTAAATTTATAAATATTTTTTGACGTCTCGTTTCTTTATGCATTTGGGTTCAGTATGACCAGTACACTACTACACTACAACTCTACACTACAGTACATTACTTCTCCTACAAGTTTTGGATTCAAAACAATAGTCCATAGACGCAAGTACCTAAAGCAAGTTGAGACACTTGCACAGGTTAATGGCATTGTGTGAACTACGGCGTAAATAGGTCCACGAGAGAGAGAGATATTGTCTGTGCGGGCTATGTACTTTGACGGGGTTTAAATATTATTTACATACATTCTAGTCGCTAATGCAGGCTAATCTTTTCATACAATAGAGATACATTCCTTTTATTTTAAAATGGTAGCGTGTGTTAGATCGCTAATCTGGCGCGCCCTCGCTGCACTAACCTTCTCCTTGTTTGGCATCCGTTTGCGAATGCATGGAGTGATATTTTGAGTCAATTTCTGAGGCATGCAAGAAGCTGGAGTAATTGAGATTTCTATATTTATATTTATTTTTATCATTGACTGCCTCGTTGTTCTAGTGGCGAATAATATGCGTTACGATCACAAGATTCTCGGTTTAAACCCTAGGCCGGACAAATATGGTATTTTCTTTTAAAACAATATGGTATTTTCTTTTAAAACATTCCTAGTAATTGTGCCCGGTGTATAGCAATTGCTTCGCCCCCTATTACATTAGATCTAACATTGACGGCAAAACGGGTTGTACACAGTATACCTTTGCCACACCCGCTTGGGGAATATAGGTGTGACGGTGTTTATTCTAATTTTTATATTTTAACTTGTTTTGTGAGGATCGCAGAAAGTCGTTGGCATCGGACCGGTTGCGCTGGAGAGCAATTGGGGAGGCCTATGTTCAGCAGTGGACGAGTATAGGCTGCGATGATGATGATGACCATGATGACGAAATTGTGCATTCAATTGTGTTGAACAAATAAAAACCTATGCATCTAGATTATCACCCAAATCCCTGGCGGGGTAGTCATTGAGTACAGTGTTTCAACAAGTTCTTTCCTTGTATCCTCTCATAGTTTATCTCATGAATATATAAACAAACAAATTCCTGCTGAAACGTAAAAAAATTGTTACATTGGGTTCCGTCATTATCTTCAACCCCGATCAATAGTACAAAGGGGATGAAAGGCAATCAATCAATCAGCCTATCGCAGTCCACTGCTGGACATAGGCCTCTCCTAACACGCGCCATTGCACACGGTCCTCCGCCTTCCGCATCCAGTCTGTCCCAGCGACCTTTTTGAGGTCGTCGGTCCATTTAGCTGGGGGCCGTCCTACCTTACGCTTACCAAGTCGCGGTCTCCACTCTAGGACACGCTTGCTCCATGCTCCGTCGGTCCTTCTGCAGATGTGACCAGCCCATTGCCACTTTAACTTACTGAGTCTGCGAGCTATGTCGGTAACTTTGGTTCTTTGTCGGATTACCTCGTTACGAATTTTATCCTTCAAAGAGACGCTGAGCATAGCTCGCTCCATAGCCCGCTGTGCGACTTTGAATTTGTGGACTAGTCCCACTGTGAGTGGCCACGTCTTAGCCCCGTAAGTCATAACAGGTAGGACGCATTGGTTATAGACTTTAGTCTTCAGGCATTGCGGTATAGGCGAAGAGAAAACGTGACGTAGTTTGCCAAATGCTGCCCAACCTAATTGGATCCTGCGGTTGATTTCTTTCTCGAAGATGTTTCTACCAAATTGGACAACTTGTCCAAGGTAGACATACTCCCGAACAACTTCGAGCATCGAACCATCGATGTAGATCGGTCCCGGCGTGACATGCTCATTAAACATGATCTTGGTTTTATCCAAGTTCATGCCGAGACCGACACCTCGAGAGGCTCCATTTAGGCTATGCAGCATTTCGCTTAACTGTTCCAGTGACTCTGCCACGATGACGATATCATCGGCAAACCGAAGGTGTGAGATGTATTCACCGTTGATGTTAATGCCCCGCCCAGTCCAGTCCAGCGTCTTGAAGACGTCTTCGAGTGCATTGGTGAAGAGCTTGGGGGATATTACATCCCCCTGTCTTACCCCACGACGCAGTTCGATCGGGTTGGTTTTTTGGTCCTGGAGCTGGACGGTTATTGTGGCGGTATCATACAGACATCTCAACACCTCGATATAGCGCCAATCGATGCCACATCGCTGCAGAGCATCCAAAACCGCCCAGGTTTCGATGGAGTCTAAGGCTTTCTCGTGGTCCACGAAAACCATACACAGCAGCTGATTGTATTCTTCGGTCTTCGGTACAATCTGCCGAACAGTATGGATGTGGTCTACGGTGCTGTAGCCTTTTCGAAACCCGGCTTGTTCCGGTGGCTGGAACTCGTCAAGTCTTCTAGCGAGGCGGTTTGTGAGTACTCTCGAGAACAACTTGTAGACGTGGCTCAGGAGTGAGATGGGTCTGTAGTTCTTCAGCAAGGTTTTTTCACCTTTTTTGAAGAACAGAACCACCGCACTCCCGCTCCACGCTTGAGGTGTTAAGCCCTGGTGGATGACGGAATTAAAGAGGCTCGCTAGCTTTTTTGGGATTGGAGTCCCGCCTGCTTTTAGGAGCTCAGTGGTGATTCCGTCATCGCCTGGCGACTTGTTGTTTTTGAGCTGCTCGAGAGCCACTCTGACCTCGTCCTGGTTGACATCAGGGATGTCTTCCGTGTGGTGGCGTGTGAGTGGGGCTCTGTGGTCGTCAGCGCTGGGTCTCGTAGGTTTAGTCATCCGTGATGCGTACAGGTCTTTGTAGAAACTCTCAATTTCCTTGAGTATCTCGAACTTGGAGGTTACGGTTTTGCCACCCGCAGTTTTAAGTTTCGTCAGATGGGATCTACCTAGCTGGCGAGCGAAGACTTTGGTGCCTCTGTTCTGTTCAATCGCAGCCGCGATGGCGCGGGTGTTGGAACATCGGAGGTCACGTCGCACCCGCTTCCGGATCTTCCGGTTGAGGTTCCTCCCATCCGGCGAAGACGCCTGCGTGGATGACATTTCCCGTCTCTGCCTCATAAGTTCAAGAGTCTCGAGCGAGAGTTTAGACTCTCTGTTACCGCTTTTGCCGGGAAACACCCTTCGAGACACATCCTGTAGCGTTTTGACCACTGTGTCGGTTTTCTCGTCAACATTGCCTTCGGTTTCTAGCAGGTCGAAACGATTTTGAAGAGTAGGTCTCAGAGTAGACCTCATCATACGACGCCTTTCGGCCCTGAAGTTTATATTTAGAGCGCCTCGGACAAGTCGGTGATCGCTGCCGATATTAAACCTGTTGATCACGGAGACGTCTCTAAACATAGACTTCCTGTCAGTCATGATGAAGTCTATCTCGTTCCTCGTCACAGTGTCGGGGCTTCGCCATGTCCACTTTCTATGAGGCTTGTTCTTAAAGAACGAATTCATCAAGAAGAGCCCCTGCGACTCCAGAAAGTTGACCAGCATCTGCCCCCTGTGGTTTCGGCGCCCCACGCCGTGGGGTCCCCGTGTCGACACACTGCTGACTTCCACAACGTTGTTAGTGAGAGCTTTGTTGACCAGGAAACCGACACCGCCCTGAGAGGGCCGATCACCTTCCCGAAAGTAGAACAGGTGGCCTGACTCAAGGGTTATCGTGTCCTCGCCCTGTCTTCGGACTTCGGATAACCCCAATATGTGCCAGTTTATGCGACCTAGTTCTACCTCGAGTTCAGTGAGGTGTTGGTCCAGCCGTAGAGAGCGTCCATTGTACGTAGCCAGGGTCAGGTGTTTTTGGTAGCCTTGTGTCGTAGCCCGGAGATTCTTCGCACCCCCTGCCCCGCTGTTACCGCGACCGCTACCGTGGCAGCGGACAGCGGGACTACCGGGAACTGGGGGCCTTTGGTTTAGGTGCCTTATCATGTTAGGAGGTTTTTTGGCCTACTATACCACGCTGGCCAGACGGGTTGGTATAGGGTTTATTTCGAATTTTCCTTTTCTGGTCCTTGATCGGACGACGTTACTGCCTTTGGTGGACTCTTACCACCAGCCTAGCAAAAGTAAGGCTACTGGGGCATTCTAAGTTTTTCTTTCGCTTCCAGCCCAGTAAGGAAGAAAAGGCAAGTGAAAAGATAATTTATTTATATGATTCATCAATCACCAGCTGATGAATCATTGTGTAGACGGGTCAGTCGACTCGGCGCAACCATTATATTTAATTTATAAAAAATGAGAATTAAGTTTAGTTTTTAAATAAATATGTATTGTTATTGGAAATGTTTGGTCTTGATGAAACAGGGTTGCGTTTGTAGAGCAGCCATGGGAGAGAGAGCGCTTGGGCGGCGACTGTCGCCTTTTGTGTGACCGTTTTGACGGTAAAAGAGAAAACTAAGCGGGAGCGGGAGGAGTGTTCATCTAATCCTGCTCGAAGAAGACGCGTCGTGCGAAGGCGTAGGGCATATGCCGCAAACGACCTCAGTCTCCCTCAACCATAGGCCTCCGGGCGTCAAGCAAGAGCAAGCGGTCGCCAGAACAGTGACAGGCCCGTGAATGTAGCGCCCTGCGTCCTGCGCGTCCTCACAAAGAAGAGCACAGAATGTACGAGACCTGTGACCAAGCCTGACCGCGCCGCTGATGTTATGCCACTGGCGTTTCTCGCGGACGACGCGGCAAGAGACGTAAGTCGGGAGGTTTTAGTGGATCCAAGCCCCACATAACTGCCACATTACCAAAGCTCGCGATGTGGCAGTATGCGCTAATCATTTCCCCTCGAAAAAAAATGGTTGCGTTTGCAGCACTATTCATTTTTATCCGACTTCAAATAGGTGGAAGGATCTATGTTCGTTATTTTTATGTATGTTCGCCGATATTTCCGTTAATTGTGGACCGATTTTGATGATAAATTTTTCATTGAGTTCAGTAGGTCTATACCTAGTCCAGTTTTAATTTAATCGGTATTGCACCTTGGACTTTGAAGGTACACCAGGGAACTAACTTAGCGAACTTCTTAGCGACAAATAATACGAACCTGTAGATTGTGTTATTTTAAATTATTGTGTTAATCCTATACGTACCGTACTATAGAATTAATCAGAATATTAACCGACTCCAAAAAAGAATGAGGTTTACAAGTCGTTTGTGCTTTTTATAACATATTTATTTAGGAACTAATTTTAATGATTTGTTTTTTTTTGCTTTGGGTTTAGTATAGCTTCGAGGTGGTCCCTCTTTAATGAAATCGGAATTGAACCTTGGACTTCGAAGATACAGCAGGGGATTCCTTAGCAGCAAACAGCACGAATGTATAGATTCCGTTATTATGGGTATGAATCCTGTCGGTACCTTACTGTAGAACTAAACAGAATAATATAATATTGGTATATAAATATTAATAGTTAATTTACTCATCACTTAAAATTGTAAAATAATTAACTTATTAAAAAAGTCACACCGACTTCAAGGAACAAAATATAAATATTTGAAGTCAGTGCCACGTAACCGACTGCACTAACCGGCACTAGTCTCAAAAATATTTGTAGTCAATACTACTCAAGCGGGGGTGGCAGAGGCCATGAGTGTTTTGTGCATACGCTACATACCGCCGTCGACACCAGGTCTCAATGTGGTGTAGGTGGCGAGACTTTAGTCATTATAACAGGCGAAAGTCTAGAACTCCGGACTATAGCTGGGAATATTTTCTATACAAAAAGCAAAGTTTGTCCGACCTATGCGAACCCAAAACCTCGTGATCGCTATCCGCATAATACGTCACTTGACCAAAAAGTCAGTCAAGCAAATGTTTGTTTCGTTCCGGGTGTTCTTTATGTTTTTTTTTGTTAATGCATCCACGACATAGGAATACTTCCTATTTAAGGCTATATTACTGCTAGAAAAACATTTGTCTTTAAAAAAAACGTCTTCCTTAACCAAAAAAAAACTTTCAGCATTTTAGACCATTCATTATCTCTCCTTTGTTTTCCAAACGAAAGTGAAAATAAACTTTTTCGAGAAAAAAGTCTCATTAAATCAAAGCCCTTTAATGCCAATCATTACCATCTACGACAGACAACTGAGATAATGGAAACTCTAGAAACTGTTTCTTATCAGATCTTCGCAGTACTTAAAGACACTTCACGAAGAAATTAAGTGCGTCATTCAAACCTACCCACTGAACGAACACATTTCAGAGAAGTTAGCACCAACAGGTTGACGTTGGCGTAACGTTATCGAGTTGACAGGTCATCCTTTTCACACTGCAAGTTTGCTAAGTATGGATATAAGAGTATCCTTTTTCGACCGCATGAGACTATCATCAATATATTTATGCTAAGCCTTCAGAGGCATAATCATCAAAAAAATGATGTTATTGTAAGGCTGCCGAGTGATCGCGCTGCCACGTTCATCTTTATTTATTAAATTTGTAGTGTGAAAATGATATCATATCGACTCGATAGCTTTTGAGAACTTAGCACCAATCATCTGACATAATAGAAACGTTGTCGAACGATCGTGCTGTCATGTTCCTTTATTATATATTTTGTGTAAAAAGGATGTCACATCAACTTATTGGAAGCATTACGCTAACGCCAGTCGTCAGTCGTATCGTCAGGCTTAGCTGGGGCTTTTTTCCGTAATGGCGACAATAAGACAATTTTTATAATTTACTGTTACATTCCATTATAAGTTGAAATTGGCGAAATACATTGTTACAGTGTGGAGCTATTTATTAAAATAAGAAGACGAAGAGCTAAGCTAGCTTTTCACACATCATATTTACTTAAGGCAGACGAACGTGACAGGACACATACTCGATAGCGTTACGCTAACGCCAAACTATTCGTACTAAGCCCTCAGATTTTATTATATCGTCGCCTCTTATCAGCCCAAACGACATGACCCACGATGACGTCATTACAGAATTATTTACATAATCACCATCTCTTTTCAACCCCTTACCATTAAATCCAGAAACGAACCTTAGTTGTATATAGACTAAGTTGATCTTCCATCATTGGGATATTTCAGAAGATATATCTCAAACTCTAACGGTCTTCGCACTGAACGTTCTACATTACGATACTTTACATATAATATTATTTGCAATGACAGTATTTTGAGAATTACTGTGAAATCGTCTAGATTTAATGAAATTTAGTTGGGAGTACTGCAAAATTGTTGTGATAAGTGAGATATTGTAATTAAGGTTTGTTTAAGAAATGGAATTTATTATTATAAGGCTATTATCGTGTTGAAGTTTAGTTTTTATTTTAAGGGGGTCTGTCCAAGAGCGTGCTCGTCGCGACCCCTGCCAGTCATTATGGCTGCAATCTTGGACCGAAGACGTACCGCAGTGCGGGCTAGGGCGTCCCCCCGAGGCGACGCGTACCGGCCCGCCCCCGTCGGTACGAATATAGGTGGAAGCGGCGATGGGGGCCGCCACCCATCACGCCGGGCCCGAACTGGCGAGTCGTGGGGTGCAGAGTGCCGAATAGGCACTTGGAATGTAAGAGGTGGTATGGAAGATAAGATGCATGAGGTGATTGATGTAATGAAAGAGAGACGCCTGGATGCTCTGTGTGTAACAGAGACTAAGCGGAGGGGCAGTGAAACCTGTGATCTTCCTGATGGAACGATGGCTCTGTGGTCTGGGGTACCGCAGAGCAGTCGTGCCAGCATGGGGGTGGGTATCTTGCTGTCCCGTCGCCTGGCCTCTGGAGTGAGAGATTATGGCCTGTGCGATGCGAGACTTCTCTGGGTCCGTTTAAAACTGGGTGTCACTAGAGTATTTTTGGTCGCAGCGTATGCTCCCGTAGGCTCGTCGACACCCCAGGACCTTGAGAAGTTTTGGGATAATGTCAGGGAAGTTCTGGATTTGGCTGAGGCTAATGAAAAGGTGATTCTGTGTGGCGATCTGAATGGATGGGTAGGAACCAGGCGGCAAACTTGCGATGCTGCTCTGGGTTCTTATGGTGATAAGAGAGTGAACGATGCAGGTAAGCTCATTGTAGATGTTTGTTTGGAAAGGGGTCTCCTTGTGTCTAATACGATATTCCAGCACAAGGACATACATTTGTATACGTGGAGAAGGAATGAACAAAAAAGCATGATAGATCTGATCCTGGTTGATAACCGTCTCCGAAGCAAACTACAAGATACGCGTGCGTATAGAGGCCCCACTCTGGAATCAGACCACTATCTCGTAGTTGCGCGGTTTAGTGGTCTGTTCAGGAAGTGGAGACACTGGCGAGAGCGTATCCCCTTCGGAGACCTTGAAAGATTAAAGGTTGAAAAGTTGCAAGATGAGAGCGTGAGGAGAATGTATGAAGACAGAGTCCGAGACAAGCTTTTGACAGCAGGCTCTTCGGACTCAAATGTAGATAAATGCTGGAATAGCCTGAAAGAGAGTTTGGTGGAATCCGCGAAAGAAGTATGTGGTTGCTCAAAGAAGCATATTACAGCAAAAGGTGATGCATGGTGGGATGCGGAGTTGCAAAGCTCCGTAGAAAGTAAGAAGAAAGCGTGGCAGGACTATGTATCTTCTTTGAACCTGAATGCCAGTATGACAGAGATGAGGAAAGAAATATACCGGCAATGCAAGAATGCCACTAAAACTTTAGTAAAAGAAAAGCGTGAAAGAGCCAGTATGATTGAGGAAGAGAGGCTGGCGAAGAACTTCGAGAACAACACCAAACTCTTTTGGAGCAAGGTGAGAAAGGCTCGAGGTGATTCGTCAGGCTCCAGAATGGAAAGGATAAAATCTAAAGATGGTGACATTCTTGCAGACACACAAGCTGTGCTAAACCGGTGGAGTGAATATTTTGGAGAAATGTATGGAGATGACCCGGATGCTGATGCCGCAGACGTGCCTAAAGGCGAGATTGCGGCACCAGAATCAACGGAGGACATCACTATGGAAGAAGTTGAATGGGCGATAGGAAGTATGAAAAACGGTAAAGCTGCGGGAGTAGACATGATATCTGCCGAGATGATCAAATATGGTGGAACTTGCGTCCGGGACGCTTTCCGGGCCCTTGCAAACCTTTGCTGGAGGACCGGTAGAGTCCCTACAGATTGGCGCCGCGCAGTCATAGTACCCTTGTATAAAGGCAAGGGTTCACAATATGACTGCGCCAATTACAGAGCCATCAGTTTGATCAGCTTGGCAGCCAAGGTGTACGGTAAAATTATTGAACGGAGAATGCGCGTAAAGTCCGATGGAATGTTGTGCGAGGCACAAGGGGGTTTCAGGTCTGGAAGAGGATGTTCGGATCAAGTCTTCTCACTCCGCAACATCGTAGAGAAGCATCTGGTAGTGGGCCCACCAAAAATTTAAATACCTGTATTGTAGGTGCGTTTACAAACTTAATTCCTATATTAGACATTCAGACCGAAACAAAAATTACATAGATATGTTTCATGTGAGGATCAAAACTACTCGGTCTACTCGGTCCAGTGAGTCTAGCGAGTTACGCTAGAACTACTAGATAAAACCATCGATATTAAGTGGTATAAAAATCTTTTATAAAAATAGGTAAACCGACTTCAAAAAGCAAAAGAATAAATATTTGAAGTCGGT
The DNA here is from genome assembly GCA_905147815.2 of Phalera bucephala. Lineage (NCBI taxonomy): Eukaryota > Metazoa > Arthropoda > Insecta > Lepidoptera > Notodontidae > Phalera > Phalera bucephala. Next base: position 27,679,040 of record LR990620.1, read on the forward strand.
GCTGGTTGGTGCAGTCGGTTACTTGGCACCGACTTCAAATATTTATTTTTTTGCTTTTTGAAGTCGGTTTACCTTTTTTTATAAAAGATTTTTATTTTACAATTTTAAGTGACCAGTGAATTATTCTTTAGTGGGGTACCTATAGGATTGACGTAATAACCATAATATCTCAATTTACACATTCCTATTGTTTGTCGTTAAGGAGTTCCCTGGTGTATCTTCTAAGTCCAAGGTCCAATGTCAATAAAATTAATATGGGACCACCTTGAAGATATACTGAACCCAATGCAAAAAAAAATATCAAAATCGGTCCACAATTGACGGAAATATCGCTGAACATACATAAAAAAAAAAATCATACATACAACCGAACATAGAACCTCCTCCTTTTTTAAAGTCGGTTAAAAAGGGAACAATATAACGGCTTTATAACTACAATACAGAAAAATATCATCCTACATCAAACGCAAACAGCACAAACACAGACTTTTTTGGTAAACTGATTACGGCCAATAACTCGATTAACACTAACACTCGGGATCGGAGTAAACAAAACCATTTCGAATCATACACAACGCACATTTCATACGATACAAAAATACAATAAATCTGGCAGCTAGGATTTTGTTACCGCGTTGTTTTTATTATAGCTATAATTTTGATGCGCAAAATATTTGTTCTATTCATATGGAATGTTTTGTTTGTGTAGTGTACTTTTTTATTGTGGTTGGAGTAAATAATATTTTATTTGTGTAGTAAGATCTAAATAATCTGTGTTCTCACGATAATGTCATGCATATCAATGCATAGGACAAAATTAAAGAAACAATCACGCACTCACATTTGGCTGACAATGTTAGGTCCTAAAGTAATGAGCGAGTCCATTGCGATTCTACCGGACACAATTCCAGAGGCCAAATTGTACTGTTTAATTTTTCAAAATGAAGAGCTTTATAACACTTTGTTTGACCTTAAATTCGAATTCACAAACTCGTAAATGCCAGCCTTGCCATGCACCCTGCATATTGGTATTAAATTACTATTTTACATTCTTTAGTCTATTTTAAAAATATGATGTACCTATGTTTAAAAAAGATTCATAATTAGTAGTTTCTTTTGCCGATTAGGTCAGTAACATCATCATTTCTGACGTTAACAGTATTCAACTGGAAACGAAAATACCTGTTTTGAGATGATGCCTGTATAACACCAGTCATGAAAATAATATTTTCGAGAACAACTGTGGTTTTTTGGCTTAGAATAACATTCTAAATCAAACAGTTGTTTTTTAAGCTCCTTATTTTCCTCTACTTACAAAATCAGTCCCTATTTTATATATCAGTAATTGTAAGACCCGAAGTTCTTATCCGTTCTTGTAGTATTCCCAAGAGGACACTGACTTTGACAAGACATTCACTAAAACTCAGCTCAAACCGTGGGCTACTTTTTATTCCAGTCGCGCATCCCATAGGGGTTGGAACTAATTTCGATGCAAAATTAAAGTATCCTGAAAAAAGGCATGATAAATAAAACAGAAGTTTAAGACGGAGAAATGGTCTTGTATTGGAATTTATTTGCGATTTATCACGGTTTTATCACACTGGACATGCGTAAAAGAAGTGTTTGTGGACTTTTTAGAAATGTTTTTGAACAAGCTATTAGTTGTGGATTCAGCACAATGTATTTATTCTGTCTACTCTTAGCTAAAATAAATCTCAATAATAGCATAGGTTTTGGTATCATGATATATCTATATCATCACGCCCGATCTCTTGCGGGGTAGGTAGAAAATACAAAGTTCTGACAGGTTCTTTACTTACAGACCTCTCTGGTTTCTTACACTCTTATAGTTTGTCTCATACGAGCCCCCGGCTACGGAGACTCTAGACTTGAAATAAGACACGGTATATATTCTATGTAGGTATACTTTGGCTAGGCTTACGTTTACTTTACTTTGGTAGGCTATGGTAACGACAGGACAAGGGGTGCTAAGAATCTCCGGCAGAGATTCGGCTACCACCAACAACGAAAATTGGCCCTGGTGACATACAACGCACGCACGTTAAGGACAGATGAGAAGCTTGTTGAGCTGGAAGAAGAGATAAACAAGTTGCGGTGGAATATTGTTGGTTTATCGGAGGTCCGAAGAAAGGGCGAGGACACGATAACCTTAAAATCCGGCAACTTGTTTTACTACCGGGAGGGCGAACAGCAGTCCCAAGGTGGTGTCGGATTTATCGTCCACAAGTCACTTATAGACAACGTTGTGTCCATCACTAGTGTGTCGAGTAGGGTAGCGTACCTGATACTCAGAATATCCAAAAGATATTCGCTGAAGGTCATACAGGTCTACGCACCGACCTCGGCATACTCAGATGATGACGTTGAAGTAATGTATGAGGACATTAGTAGAGCCATACATACTTCCAAAGCACACTTTACAGTGGTTATGGGTGACTTCAATGCGCGGCTGGGCAAACGGGGCGATGATGAGTTGACAGTGGGGCAATTTGGATATGGGCAGCGCAACCCCAGGGGTCAGAGGCTGGACGAATATCTGAAGAAGGAGGGACTCTTTATGATGAACTATTTCTTTCGGAAGCCGCCTCATAGGAAATGGACCTGGATGAGCCCTGATGGTTCCAGAAAAAATGAGATAGACTTCATCATGAGCACCAAGCGACAAATATTTAATGATGTCTCCGTGATTCACAGGGTAAAAACCGGCAGTGCTCACCGAATGGTCAGAGGCACATTAAATATTAATGCCAAAATGGAAACATCGCGTCTGATGAAGTCTACGCTCTGACCTTCTTATGCACATATCCAAAACCCCGAGAACTTTCAACTCGAATTGGCAAACCGCTTCGAATTGCTAGACAGCAGCGCATCAGTAGACGAAATCAACAACAGTCTGGTAGAGACTGTCCATACGATCGGGTCCAAGTATTTTAAGCCCCACCGTAAAAATAGACCTCAAAAACTATTCAACTACACCCGAAACCTCATGGCTGAGCGACGTTCCATGACGCTCCAAACCTCCGATGATGCTAAGTCCTATAGGCCGCTCAATGGACAGATACTGAAGTCCTTGTGACACGATTTACGGTCCTTCAATACAAGGCGTATTGAGGAGACCATAGCACAGAACAAGGGCTCTAAAGTGTTCGCAAGAGACGCGTCTATTGGGTAAAGCCAGTTGACGAAGCTGAAGACGGAGGACGGAAACGTAACGTCGAATAGGTCGGAGGTGCTCAGGGAGATAGAGAGGTTCTATGGGCACTTGTACACCTCAGTAGCTGAACCTGTTGTTGACTTGGTAAAAGACCCAAGAGCCAAGCTAACCCGACACTACACTGAAGATATCCCGGACATCAACCTGTACGAGATTAGGATGGCTCTCAAATAACTCAAAAATAACAAAGCGCCAGGCGAAGACGGAATTACCGCAGAGCTTCTGAAAGCGGGCGGAACGCCGGTACTTAAAGTCCTTCAGAGGCTATTTAATTCCGTCTTGCTCGAAGAGAAAACGCCGGAAGCATGGAACAGGGGTGTGGTGGTACTGTTTTTCAAGAAAGGTGATTACACTTTACTGAAGAATTATAGGCCCATCACACTGCTGAGCCAAGTTTATAAGTTGTTTTCGAGAGTCATCACGAATCGTCTCGAACGCAGGCTTGATGACTTCCAGCCTCCCGAACAAGCCGGTTTCGGAAAGGCTTTAGTACCATAGACCACATACATACGCTGCGGCAGATTATACAGAAGACCGAGGAGTATAATCGGCCACTATGCTTGGCGTTTGTGGACTATGAGAAAGCCTTCGATTCGATCGAGACTTGGGCGGTTCTTAGATCTCTCCAGCGATGCCGCATTGACTATCGGTACATTGAAGTGTTGAAGTGCTTGAATAATAACGCCACCATGTCAATCCGAGTACAGGGGCAGTGCACGAAGGCGATCCCCATAAAAAGAGGAGTAAGGCAGGGAGACGTCATTTGTCCGAAACTGTTTACGGCCACCTTAGAGGACGCCTTCAAGCTCTTGGAATGGCAAGGACTTGGCATCAACATCAATGGCGAATACATCACACATCTTCGATTTGCCGACGACATTGTGATCATGGCGGAGTCGCTGGAAGATCTAGGACGAATGCTCGGTGACCTCAACTGAGTATCTCAACAAGTGGGTCTTAAAATGAACATGGACAAAACGAAAATAATGTCTAGACTAGTACACACACATTGACTGAAAACTTTAGTCTAGATGTCTAGACTAAAGTTTTCAGTCAATGTGTGTTACCAGTGATGATATATGGATCAGTGACGTGGTCTCTTACAATAGGTCTCAAAAAAAAGCTCAGAGTTGCTCAGCGAGCTATGGAGAGAGCTATGCTCGGCGTTTCTCTACGCGATCAAATCAGGAATGAGGAGATTCGTAGAAGAACCAAGTCACGTGTTATATTATGCTCTAAGACAACTACATATGATCTATTTTTAAATGAGTGTCCAGTAATGAAAGTAATATATTATTAGGTTATTTATTATGTTCCGCGCCAATATATTTGTTCGTATTATACGTTATTAATAACGTGTTGGTTACTACGTTAGATTATTTTTTTAATAAAATCATTGCGGATCACTGGCGTGATTTTGGATGACGTACTTATGCAATTATGGTGGGTTTGTGAGCGATTGCGGCGTCGCGTGTCAAATTGTTTGCAAAAAAATCGTTGGTTTTTTTATTGTAATAACTGTAAATAAAAGTAAGTTTTAGTTACGTGTAAATAATTAATTTATTAAATATATATTTAATTTTTAACGTTTAACAGCTCACGGCGGCAGCGCGGCTTGTTTTGCGACAATAATCAAAAGGCGTCGTTCAACGAAGCGAAGTAATAACTATTATTAATAGCGTAAAAAATAATAGGCGTTTTAAAAGTAGCGTATCGTTATAACGCGTTTTTAATATATAGCCGTTGCGAACACTCCTAATAAACCTAATAAATGGTACCTGCACTGAATACATTTATATTTGGGTGTTGCGTGAAGTTGCAAGGACTGTGTGCTTGGGTATTGAAATTGGAAAATTCTTGAAACGTAGTTTAATTATGATCAGAATTTTGGAGTTAACATAGATATAATGTATTGTATTGTAGAAATATAAAACCATGTTTTAGTTTTTGGCTGTATTTTTTTCCCATAACCTGCTTTTATATTGTCCCTCTGATTAAGCAAAGGTATCCCTCGTAACTACTTCATTTTTTTCATTTTTTTTTTCACGTCATTACGAATTTTTCTTTTGTATATTCTTCATTTTTATTTTCAAAGTTTAAAAGATTCAATGCGATCGAAATACGAGTTCTGTGGAAGATGTGTGGAGACAAGCTGACCGACCGTATTTGCCACAACGTGTAGGTGTGAAGAATAGTATCGGTGTAAAGAAGAGAAATGCTTTGTTGGTCCGGGCATATAGAAAGAATGTCGGAAGAAATAATGACAAAACAGATATACAATACGAAAGTGGAAGGCAGCAGGTACCTAGAGTATCTTACCATGACCAAATAGACCTTGTCTTATCTGAAGGGCAAGCCAGAGAGTCCTGTAAGGAAAGAACCTGTTGGAACTCTGTACTCTCTGCTTACCCCGCAAGGGACCAGGCGTGACGATATAGATAAATAGATAAAAGATTTAGTATAATAATTCCTCATTCTTGTAGCTATGAGTACCTATCTATATAATCACGCCAGTTCCGTAGTATTTTACAGTAACATAAGTATTCTCGGATAACCATTATACATAAATGACATACACCTGAAACAAACAATAATGAAACATTAAAATCATCATCTTGTTTATACGATTGTATATATGTATTTCCGTGTTTCGAAATTAACCTGCAGCCCCCTACACACATCAACAAAGCACATCTTAAAATTACGTGCGGCAGGTTCCATTCCAGCGACACTTAACATTAATTTCGCTTAGTTCTGCGACAGCCAGGTGTAAACTGTTGTCGAATTATACGGAAACAAGCAGGTATTCAAGTCTCGTTAGCGCGTTAACTACATTTACGAATAACCTGCTAAGAATGTTTAACTCTTAGTTTGAATGCAGATGCTTTGTTGATTTCATAACGAAAGCGCAGAGTTTGTAGATTACTAAGAAGGAGAAGTTAGCAAGGGATTCTTGGAAAAAGTTTGATGTCACTGTATTGTCTTAATGTCTTTTTCTATTTCTAACATTTTGATGCTGCTAATGTCACTGAATCCATTAACTCATTAATTTCCTCTTAGCCTCGAACCCGGAAAGCGAATCCAAAATAAAATAAAAATAACATCGTTTTGTTAGCCCAACAATAAATTTATATATGTACCTTATCAACACACATCATTGCAACTCAAAACTTTCTTACCAACATTTCTGTATTACTTTGTTCGTAAACATTTACACCCATCAACAACTTCTATGAAGCTAGCACCGAAATGGAAGCAATTCAAATTTAACGGCACACATTTCGAGTTTCATCCTTTAATTACTGCTGAGAACTCGGCTGGTGCAACTTTGTACCCTCTCCTTAGCATAAACAGGCAGTTGTCTTAATCTTAACTCTTGCATTTCGTCAGCTGAAAGGGGTTAAGGGCAAGCTCAAAACAGCTGCACAGACCTCACTATTGGACGGAACAATTTTGATTATTTTAGGTTATCTGCTAATCAAAAGATTTTGTGGTAGATAGAATAGCAGTTAGATTATGAAATGTGTGGGTTATAGAGTATAGGGGGTAATGAATTACAGTATCTTACTTGAATGAAAAGTTTTATAGTGCTTATCGACACCGATCATCAAGAAATAGATTGTGCTCATACAGATATTTTTGCAGCTATATACTTTAAAACCATTGCATATACAGTCACTTTTGTAGTCTCCAAATTGATACGACACAAGTGTATTGGGAACATCTAGACTTTGTCGACTGGTTTCAGTATAATAAACGACAAATGTAGACACAGCTGCCACTGAGAGTTTTTTTGATAAAAAAGCCAACAACACTTTGATCTAGTATTTCAGACCAAAGAAGCAGTCATTTCCTAAAAAATGGCTATGGCCAAGTAGTCATATGAAATATGATTATTGAATTTACATTATAAATAAGATACAAAATACAAAGACAAATAATTATATAAGTACCGTGCACTAACCAGGTGTGCAGTAATCTGCCGTCCACGACATGTTTTCACCGACCCTCCCGATGTCCTTACATCCCTTCTTTCGGATACAGATACCACACACAGGATCAGACACCGACCTCACCAGTGAAGTTGAAAAACCCCTTGCCCATCGGCACCATGGCGAGACACCGAGTATATTCCCTCCCCCATAGCGACTGCCCAAGCCGAGGCCGTTCCTCCTTGAGACGCCCTTGAGCTTCGTCCTTCTGGCTCAAGCGTAGTGATTCCACGGTCGCCCTGTTGCCTGGTTAAAGGCCCCACGGCAAACAGCGTAGATCATTTACATACACACATACATACACACACACACAAATAATTATATTATATTGTATAACAAACCTAGTTGCTTACCGTAACCCAACGTACAGCACTACTAATGGAAAGCAAAAGTACGTCACGTACGTTCCCGCGTTTTGTCGTTAATTTCCAGTTTATTACGCAAAACTTTTGCCAAGACGAAGCCCCCTTTTAGTGAGGTGAATAAGTAAGGCATCAGGCTGTAGTGTAGTACACCAAACTAAAACTTTTGTTAGCGCCGAAATACAGGGGCAATTTCAAACAATTGTCGGCAAAACAATGGCTCTGTCTCGACAATAGCTCTCGGTTGCACATGATTGTGGGAATAACAAATTGATCGCTTCGAGTAGTTTCTGCAGTAAGGTTCTGAACTGTGTGTTCTGAACTGTGTGTTGGGTAATGTTTTGGTTCAAAATTAGCTCTGAAAATGTTTCTTTGTGTGTTAAGGTATCTAGTTTTGTTTCGCGTGAATTAAGTATTATTAAAATGAAATAAAACTAGTTCAGTGAATTATGGAAATCTTTGGAAGAGGCCTTTGTCTTGCAATGAACTACTTTCAGCTGATGATAATGATTATGAATCTATTAAAATAGTCAGTCAAAAGTATGTATGTAGAGGACGCATTATAAGAATACAGATAACAAATGTCATGGTACTATAAAGGACTAAGACTCTCTAAAATTTTATTAGTGTTTGACGCGCCAAAAAGACAAAATGATAAATTACAACTTAAATATCTTAACATTTCTTCCCAAAGCAAAAACAAGTCGAAACTACAAAATCAACCAAATTTCCTTAATAATACTACTCCTTAAAAGTAACAATCTGTCAAGCGGACCGCTTCAACGTCCTCCCTGAATCAGCTAATCGGCCGAAATCGCCAGGATTTCGGTAGGGTTGACGACAGCGTCCGCGTTTTGTCGCTGTGACTGATTGATCTTGAAAGGGATCCTGGTTAAAAATTAGTTTTGAGGCTCCACTGATGAAAGTTAGCGATTTATGTGTTTACTTTTTGTAAATTATTTTGTCTTTTGTATGTTTTCTTGTATGGAATTTTGGAAGCCTAGGAAAATTATAGTTTCGTTTAGGCAAATTATCTAGATAATTGTTGATAATAGTCAGAGTGAGTCTTCGTTATTAGCTGAATGTATTATCTATGATCATGCACGTATGCACGTGGCTCAAAAGTCCAAACTCAAGGTTTGGCAACGAGCAATGAAGTGTAGCATCTTAGGCATAAAACGTATCGATCGAGTACGGAACACGGTGCTACGCTCCATGACCCGTATTCTAGACGTCGGAGTTAAAACCGCGACATTGAAATGAAATTGGGCGGGTCACCTGAACCGAATGGACAAATAGGTGTGCCAACCCACAGTTTGTGTGTACCGAGTGGGTCCCACAACAAGGTCATCGTCGCCGAGGCAGGCCCAGGAAGCGGTAACGCGATGACCTCGATGCGTATCGAAAAGATAGTCCATTATTGATAGGTATAGGTAGTATCATTAAATGATAATTTTACGAAGTTATTGTAATGCGTCGCGTTACGGCTTCAATTGAACATAGCGAGAGCCCTCTTCATTCTAGGGATGTTACAAATTCGGAAATTAACCATCAATTTAATAAACAGTCTGTTATGATCATAACTATATATACTGTCAGTGATTTATAGATACCATGTGGTCGTTGAAACAAAGAGGGGGAGACCTTAGCCCAGCAGTAGGACACATTAGGTTAATATAAAATGTACGTATGTCTTCAATCATCAGCCAAAAGACATCAGCTGCAGAATACAGGCCTCCCTCAAAAATCGCCACGATGACCGGCTTTGTGCTGTACGCATTCGGTTTAAGTAGTACATTTCATTCAGCATTAATTCTTAATTTATTTATATTTTGTAAGACTTAAATATTTACTACTATGTGGATATTTAATCATCAACCTTCAGTCAAAGCCATCAAACACATCGTCATTTTTCTTGATTTATCTCCAATATTCCCTTATTTAAATATAAAATTTACTCTTATACATATAGTTCCATTGTTTGCTATAAATTATTTCGAATACGCTCGCACTGAGACATTACGACGAATAAACCCATTTCAATATCGGTAGGAGTAAATAAGTTGTTGAAGAAAATGAAAGTTGGTTAAAAGGTCGTTATAACATTTCGTCGGTTCCCTTTTTCGTTTGATTTATTAGCGTTGATATTTGCAACCTTTTTTTGTCACAGATTAGATTATAACAGATTCTTTGCAATACGGATGTAACCCCGACAAAAAGGTAGTACGTATATACCGCAGGCGTCGAACACGCTCAAGCTTAGAATTTTTTGAAGGATATATTATGGATGTTCTTATATGAATATACACCGTATAACATCTAGAAAAGGGGACCACTAAAATTAGAAGAAAGAAAAATGTTTTATATATAATTATGTTGCCTTTTCTTGGTTTTATCGTTTCTACATGGTTTCGGAGATCCCCATACTGATCTTTTTTGATGTTACAGCGGGAATAAATATTTATATCATCACCATCAGCCGGTATCAGTCCACTGCTGGACACAAGCCTCTTCTAAGGCATGCCACTGATTTCGGTCTTCGGTTCTTCTCCTTAAACCGTTGCCAGCCACGTTGCATCTTGCTGTAGGGTATCTGCTAAGAAATCTGCTAGGATTTATATCAGTGAATGAAAATTTTGGTTTTTGATTGCTTGTTTGCCGCGTTTTGGTCTTATATGAATTACGCGTCTTGCACCAATGAATACATCAAAATTGTTCTGTATAATAACTGATATTTTTAATTTCACTAAAAATTTACATACAAACCAGGACCCTTACAAGGTCATTTATACTGTAAAAGCGCGCTTCAGTTTTGTGAAACAGCTGTTTAAGGCTGCGCTTGTACGTTCGATATTATAAACAATGGTTATAAAATAATAATGGCTGCGATGGTTTTACGAAGGGCTCGCTTCCAGGGTTATTGATAAGTTCGGGTACCGAAGGTATTTGATTAGATAACGAGGGATAATAAATGTTAATATTTTGATGTGAAGCTTTAACCAATATTTTTGGAGATTTAGGGGCCAATCGATTCTTAAAATTAAATAATATTACAATATAGTGTCGCTTTGCTGCCATTTTAAAACTGTAATGAAAAAGGCCTTATTTTTCATATGAATTATAATGTTTCTTTGATAGTACGTTAGCACACGAGACTCATATGATTCAGTAATCTATTATTTATTTTTTATGACTAAGTACCTATGGCTTAGGATATTTAAGATACAGACGTAAACTGAAACGTTCCCTTAAGAGAAGTTAGGATCCGAACCGAACCTGCAACTACTCGAACTAATAAACGGTGCGGCTTACGGTCTAACTATTCAACTAAGTAGTATAAAGTGTACTTATTTACATTTATGCCATTCTTGACCGCAGTTTGAGATCACAAGAAACAAATATCAAACCCTCGATACAAAAGTTAACAAATAACATGAAAGGGCAAAACGCTATCGCTACCTAAAATTGTAAACCCTCCACTGTTTGACTTTTGGAATATTATATTAAGAAAGTCCCGCAGCTTTGCTGACTTCGTTTCATTATATTAGCATAAAAGGAAAGTTAACGGTCAGATGGTTAGACTTGAATCATAGTTTGTTCGAGACAGTTTTCCGAATAAATACTCGCGGAGGTTCAGACTCCTGTATGAATATATCGTGAAGATAGATTAGCAGATGATTATGTGAATGGAACATATTTTGTTATAACTATAAATTAAAGCGTCTTTATTTTCCTAATGTGATCGCTAGAACCCGTGTAATAATCGACAAATAAAAAAGTGTCACTCTTGTTTTCTTATAATTCATTATAAATATATCTATCTATCTATCTATCTATCTATCTATATCATCACGCCATCTCCCTCGCGGGGTAGGCAGAGAGTATAGAGTTCCAACAGGTTCCATTATAAATATATAATAATAATATCAGCCCTGTTAAGAAACTGTCCCACCCCTGTTGGCCACGGGACTCCTCTCAAACTGAGAGGGTTTAGGCCATAGTCCACCACGTTGACCCAGTGCGGGTTGGCGAACTTTACACACCTTCGAGAAGCTCTTAGGCATGCAGGTTTCCTTACAACGTTTTCCTTCACCGTAAGGTAAGTGATAGTTAATTTAAAATTACGCACATACATTCGAAAAGACATAGGTGCGTCCCTGAGTTTGCATCCGAGACCTCTGACTTTGCAGTCCAACGGTCTAACCACTAGGCTATCACTGCGATATTTTACATTATATAATAAACAAACAAAACAAAAGACATACAATAATTGTATGTCTTTATTATTCAGTTAGTTTACCACTTATTTTCTTTTTCTAAATATATCCTCACACTCTCCCTAGAGGGGTAGGCGAGGTAAGAGAGTACCCCCTATTTTGTTAGTTAGTATTTATATATTTGGAATATGTATGATATTCCAATAAGCTGGATGTAGAGAGCATTGACCAGACCACTATAACAATCTTTGAGAGAGCTTTATGTCCTCAGGGCGACGTCTTTTGCCTGATTATAGCAGTAGTGCGGAGTTTGGAACTTCGTTATCACTTTGAGAGATATATAACTCAACATAAAAGTCCACTGGAATGTTGTGCGAGGCACAAGGGGGTTTCAGGTCTGGAAGAGGATGTTCAGATCAAGTCTTCTCACTCCGCAACATCGTAGAGAAGCATCTGGCAGTGGGGCGGAAGGTTTTCTGCGGTTTTGTAGATCTGGAGAAGGCATTTGACAGAGTTGTGTGAAAGAGACTTTGGGACATTTTGCCAGAGTATGGTATAGATGGCACTCTGTTGCGAGCCGTCCAGTCCACTTATGTGGACTGCAAGGTATGCGTACGGGTGGGTGGTAACATGTCACCCTGGTTTGACGTTGAAATCGGCGTCAAGCAGGGTTGCGTGTTGTCCGCTAGACTGTTTATAATATATCTGGACAAAAGTCTTCAAAGACTGAAAGCGATGAATGAAGGTGTACGAATGGGTGACTTAGTGGTAAACCATCTACTTTATGCAGATGACGCGGTTTTAATAGCGCCAACAGCCACTGATCTCCAAACACTAGTCACAGTTATGAAAGACGACTGCATGATCAATGGCTTACACTTGAATGTGAAGAAAACCAAGATTATGGTTTTTGAAAGGGAAGAAACCAGAACGAATGTAAGGATTGTGGTTGGTAACGATGTGCTGGAGCATGTGAATGAGTTTGTATATCTTGGATGCGCCTTCAGCAAGGATGGGAAATACACCGCTGACATAGAGAGAAGAGTTAGTGCAGGGAACAGAGTGAATGGTGCGATGGGAAAGCTATTCGGGAGCCGGCACTTAAGCCATAAGGCGCAGCTGGCCATACATAACGGAGTTCTTGTCCCAACGCTGTTATATGGTAGCGAGAGCTGGGTATGTAAGAAGGAGAATGAAAGTAGGATAAATGCAGTAGAAATGCGAGCTCTGCGGAAGATGTGCGGAGTGAAGCTGACCGACCGCATTAGTAACAGCATAGTAAGACAGCGAGTAGGTATGAAAGATAGTATCGGTGTAAAGATGAGAAAGGGCATGCTCCGTTGGTTCGGGCATATAGAAAGAATGCCAGAGGAAAGAATGACAAAACAGATATACAATGTGAAAGTGGAAGGATGCAGGTACCGGGGAAGACCTAGACTATCTTACCACGACCAAATAAACCGAGTCTTATCTGATGGAAAAGTCAAGAGTCTCCGTAACCGGCGAGCGTGTATGAGACAAACTATGAGAGTCGAGGAAGCCAGAGAGGTATGTAAGGAAAGAACCTGTTGGAACTCTGTACTCTCTGCCTACCCCGCAAGGGATCTGGCGTGAGGTTATAGATAGATAGATAGATAGAACATAAAGGAATACTTAACCTTTTGGCTGTTTGGAAACTGATAATAGCCTTCTTGATAGTTGTGTACAGTATCAAGATCTACTGTATCGGATAATTGGCAGTTTTCCAAAAATACAAGTTGATAATATTAATTAATAGATAAATAAAATGTTCGAGGAAAGCAAGCGGATATGCTATTTTGTTGTTGTGAAAATATTAGCGATTGTAATAGTGGAAAATATTTCTAAGAAATATTCTTGTGAAACATTAATACCTAAACAATTTCTAATTATAAATGATGTCAGTTAGTAGTCACAACGGAATGTGTAGCCGCAAGTTCAATCCCAGCACGGGACAAATTATCCTGTGACAATCTAAAACCATATCAAAAATAACTAACGATAACCAAAAAGTATCATTTTTTAATGTTAGCCCCGCGTTAATGTCTATGATACATTTATAAACATGTAATCACTCCTGTGTCGTAGATGTGTTTAAAAACATGACATTCATATGCGCAAACACCAAAGCAAACATTTGTGGGTCACCTGAAGATTTTTTCAGTGTGGACATGGAACCTGCGACTATTCGTTCCGGTGAGTGGTTCAACCTACGTTTTAACTAATGGACTAAGTTGTCGTCAAAAAAATAAAATTACTTGACTTTCAGAAGTCCAAGAATATGGTAACTTATTAAGACATTTATCTTTCGACCGAATCTTATTCAGATAAGAATTACATAAAAAGGACAACGATGATCAATTTAACTTTTGTCAACAACAGTTAAACTGTGATTTACAGAATAGCGTAAATGGAGTATCATTAAGACAATCCAAAACTTCTTAATGGATATTTAAAATTACTGTTAAGTGCGTTTTGAGTACATCAGTCGTTCACAATTTGGTAAGTAGGTATTTAACATTTCATCCTTTTTTGTTGATATAGAAAGTTCTTTTTTTAGGTACTATTCTATATTCATTGATTTTAAGTTAGTCATTAAAATAGAAGCATTTACAGGTATAGATACGGTCAAGGCTATATTCCTTCAACGGGTGTGGCAAAGGCGTGCTTTGTACACTCACATATCGCAGACGACGTTAGATCCCAATTCAATAGGGACCAAGGCTATTGAATCATATCGGGCTCAATTTCAGACTCCAGACTTATAAGTATCAAGAATATTTCTTATGATAATGATACACACTTTGTGCAACTGAAGATTTACACCCAAACAGGACTTAAAAATCGCGACTACTACATTATGCACACAAACCAACACCGTCACGCCTGGATTCCTTAAGTGGGAGTGAAAAGGTGTACCGTATACAAGTAATTTTCGCCGATGATGTCGCCCATGTATATGTAGGCAGTTAGCCTAATGCATTATATCGGGCTTAATTCCAGACTCCGAACTATTATTGCGCATTTTTTAATGATAATAATACCTTTTGTGTTGTTTTTCCTTAAAAAAACGTAGCACCACACGGAATTATTCCTGTGTCATAGTGTGCGTTTACAAACATGAAATTTACAAGCTCAAACACCCAGACCGTAACAAACATTTGTGGGACAGACAAAGATTTGTCTCGTACGGGAATCTAACCCGCAACTACTCAATTCCAGTGAGCGGAGAGATTCCAGCTCTTAACCACTGGACCAAGCCGTCCGTCAAATATAAATTTTGTCCGATCTAGAATTCGCAACCAAGCAGGACTTAGTATTCGCCAATCACAGAATGCTACACTAGACCAATGAAGAAAAATTAGTAAAAAAGTTTATACATCAATAACCCTTTCAAATATAGCCCCAGTCACTAGTGATATAAATAGAAACGGTACAATTAATCCTTCTAGTGATACACAAAGCTGAACTAGTAACATTATGAAAAGCTCATAGTGTGCGGATCATCCATCACTGTGCCGTGATACTGACACGGGAATGAACTCCGACCGGAGCTCAAAACCGCACCGCATTATCATCCATTAGATGTATAATATTTCTTTTTTTTATGAATATCATCGGAGGCGCTTGTAGCGCATGCGACCGCGGTGTTCTTACCGATTACTAAGGTTAAGCAGCGTTCGATTCGGTCGCCCCAAGATGGGTGACTGGTTGCGGCATTTTCATATTCAAGCGTCTCTGTGCTTTGAAAGGCACGCTAAGCCGTTGGTCCCGGCTACTACACTTAATGTGATAGTCAGCCGATTTGGAAGCCTCAAGGACGGCCTGATAAGTTCTAACAGCAGGTGTGCACAAACCTGCCTCCACCAATCCGCACTGGGTCCGCGTGGTGGAGTATGACCTTATCTCCCTCACCTCGATTTGTGAGAGAAGGCCATTGCCCAGCAGTGGGGAGTATAGGCTGGTATTAGTTTCTATATTAACACACCAGATCACTTGCGGGAAATGCAAATACCATAATGTTTCAACAAGACTTTTCCTTACAGATCTTCCTGTTTCTTCACTGTCATAGTTCGCCTTATATATGCTCGCCGGGGAAACTGTTGACTTGCCTTTCAGATAAGATACGGGCTATTTGGTCATGGTAAGATACTCTAGGTTATTTACCAAAACATGTAATGGTGATATCATTTGATTAGCAGCAATGCTTCAATTTCCCTTTAGTTTAATAAAAATAATATGAACTAACCATCAAACTAAAAAAGCAAACACCGTTACGCATATATTAACTCGGGCATGTGGCTGAGGTTTACTGTATTCACTCACATATAAGCCTTAGATGTTAGGTAAAATAGGGGTGAGCATATTGCCATTATACCGGTTATATCTTGCAGACTCCCAACTACTATCGATATTTTTTTTTATAGAAATCCCATACCTTAGCTGAACCAGGCTTCAAAGTCCTTCTGATCTAGCTGTGATATACATATTTAAATTAACATGCTAATTACGGGAAACTAAAATTACTTCATAAATTTGTTGTTCTTTAATGAAATAAAGTGTATCTATGTATATCGAGTTCTTAGATTTACGCGAATAATATACATGAAATACAACTATTTTTCGGATTTTATTGCGTCGCTCAAAGAAGTCTGTGAACACGTCCTTGACCGCACCTGATTTGATAGATAACATCAGATATGATAGATCGCAAATCCTCGTGGAAGAAAACCGATTCCTACCAAGGATGGTTCCCGAGGCTATTGAAATCGACTGCCTTGTTGGTCTAGTGGCAAAGCGCAACGCTTTGTGATCACAAGGTCCTGGGTTAAAATCCTAGGTCGGAAAAGTGTAGTTTTTCTAACGAAAAACTTCCCAGTACGAGTCCGGAGTCTGGAATTGTGTCCGGTATATGGCAATAGGCTCGCCCCCTATTACATGGGACCTAACATCGTCGACGAAACGTGGGTGTACTTAGTACACCTCTGCCACCCCCACTTTTGGAATATAGGCGTGACGGTGTAAATCCAAAACCAAGTATAACACTGCAAGATCTCCAGATACCGTGAGCTCATTCTGCGTAGATCGGACCAACAAAAATAATTAAGAAGTTTGAAGGTACCCCGGAAGAACTATGCCTTTTAGTGTCTAACACCTCAGTCCCTCCCATGACCATGGGTGTTATAAAGCACTCGAAACGCCGAAAACTAAAAAATCAAAAAAAAGGCGCAATGTAATCTGGAAAATGACGGACGATTTAGCGCAGTGGTTAAGGGCTTAGCCCGCCCCGCCCACTGTGTCTAATAGTCGCGGGTTCGATTCCCGCACGGGACAAATCTTTGTGTGATCCACAATTATTTGTTCCGGTCTGGGTAATTGTGTATGTGAATTTTCATGTTTGTAAACGCACCCACGACACAGGAATTAATCGTAGTGTGGGGCAACGTTTAAAAAAAAAAAATATATATATATTGTTTTTTCTCATGTATCTATATCAATGAATTTCTTATAGTAGCTTATTAGCTAAAATAAGTATGTAGAAATGTATTCATTGCATGGACGGAATAAATAATATAATTGTCTACCCACATACTCAAATCCCTTTCAGATAGCCAATTTCTAAATAGCGATGACAAAATAAAAGCTTATCAAAACCGGATTCCTATAATTGCTCCATAAGATCGTAAATCATTACTTACATCCCAAAAGTGCGTTTACCCTCATTCCCATATCAGATATTTACCCGTTGATCTGAACACGCACAAAATGATAAAGCAATAAAAATTCAAGACCCATTTTCACGTGATAGGACTAAAAGTGGGTTGCTTAAACAAAACTTAGCGATAAAAACGCTTGCTACAAACAATACAGGTACTGAATACAAAGGGAGACGATCACCGCTGAATATCCAATACCTTTACAAATTAAGGTATAAAAGGGTCTGGAAGCAATTATTTCTGAACAAAATTCATTAATAGCCTATAAACAAAATCCCTTTGGGTCGAAATCTACCTTTGAATGGTAGTTATTAAAATGAAACGCCCGTTTGTGTGACTTGGGAACGAAAATTTCGATATCAAATGAAATACATTGCATTTACAATATGCATGATAATAATTCAGTGCAAAGGAAACGCAGTAATGTAGCACGTTAGAATACAAATACAGGTACAGTACTTTCATTGAGGGAGAATCGATTCTGAATGAGAAAAGTTTTGTGCTTTTTGGCCGAAAAATTAATATTCATATTTGCCAAAAGCACTAATTGGGGTATTGTGTTTGATTTTGTATACCTGTTAGAATGAGTTGTTTTATATAGGTGGTATATGTGTGTATATGATAGGTGATTCTGCTTTAGATGAATATTGATATCTATCATATCGAGCTTGACGTGTGATTTCTATTGAAAAATTACCAATTTCCCAGTATAATAGTAGCAGACTACTCCCGTATTTATTATTTTATCAAGCTCTAATTAGATATTTAGCAAAATTGATATTAATTTTGTGATAAACATGTACACTACAATTGACTTAAAATGCATTTTTTTCCGAATTTTCTCGGATTTAGACTTCAAATTAGATTATTAATAAATTTGAAATTAATTCTGAAAGACTACATCAAAAAAATAATTTAAAGGAGTTAAAGTGTGTATTGTAATTTAAGTTTAATTTTGGCACGAATACTTTGTATTATGATGTTTATCTTTGAACTAGTTCAACTTCAAAAGAGCTTCATAATTTTTTGAAAATTTTATGAGATATTATAGTTTTTATCATAGTTAGAGGATTATGATTGTTACCTTAAGTTGCAGAGGCAAGTATCAAAGTATATTTTAATTCTATGGCAGACTAGTTCAAGTGTATAGATTGTCAATAGTGTAGTAAATATTTAATCCGAAAAAAAAGAAATTTGTATTATGTATAGATGATGCTGACTGCAAACTTTCTTTCGACATAATTAATTAACAAAATAAATACAAATCTAAGACAATTGTTTCCACATTCATTTATCCTTCTCATTAAACCTCTGACATTGGCTGACAAGAAATTTGAATTACAATACAGAATTGCATAGTAATTATATATGAATTAGAATTGCAGAAGAATTTATTTACAATAACTTAATTGATTCAATCCAATTAAAATATATCTATTTTGTTTTAGAATTCATAAATATTAATATATAAAATAGATAGAATTTCGAATTCATATTTTGCCACTTTTACGTTCGTGTTAAAATATTATATAGGGTATTGCAAGCCTATCAATTTATACTGGTCTGTGTTACAACGTAAGTAATTTACCTAAAAGTAAAATTTGTTTTATGAAGTACCGTAGAACTACTTTTGAACGACTTACATAGTTCAACAACATTGAAAGTCACAGAAATCATTAACTTCAAAGACATAATGTTTTTAAAAGAGTAAACAAAAATAATGATTTTTAAGTTATCAAAACTGTACCAATTGTATTCATAACAAAAGAAAATACCACTGCAGTCATATAGATATGCATTATAAACACACAAAAAAATATAGTTATGGTGATAGTAAGTAGGCAGTCCAGAGAAGCGATTGCTTCTAGGTAGCCTTTAGATAAAGATCAACCTGATTTCTATGATACAGGTTAGGAAGGGTTAGAAATTATCGATTTGGTGTGTATAAAATACATAACAATAGATAAAATTAGATTATTTCTATCATAAAAAGATTTATTCTAAAATGTAGCCTAAACCAAATCTACTTACTTCAGATTCAGTGCAAAGCGCCCTAAGTAATACTAGGGAGGACAAAGTGAGAGAGAACTGTGAAGAAAGAGTCTATTAAACTCTGTACTCTCTTTCTAGTCAGTAAGGGATCCGGCGTGATGATATAAAAAGACAATGTTGACAAAACTCAGACCCCGAATGATAAATTGATAACTTCGTAAAACAATTACAAGCTGTAACATAATTAACGCAAGATCTAAAAGTAGTTTGTTCTAAATCGGTTACTGAATTGATTCCAACAATTTTTAATGTAACTTACATTGCTTTTGAGTATTCAAAAAATGGTGTTACTTCTTCAGTGCGCTATATCGAACTAATTTTATTCTTAATTCAAATGCATTTCTAAAGGGTATTTCTTAATTCTCAATACGCACACATTCACATACAAGTTTCCTTATTAATTGAGGTATAAAAATACTTAAAAAAGGGTAAAAATCATTAAATTTTGAAATTTGGTTTGCTTATTGAATTTGTGACAAAATTATTTAATCGGGGTGTCTGAGGTCTTGCGTTATTAACGATACAACTTGTATTTGTACGTCTTTTTATTTTTATGGATTTTGCCCTACATTACATGAATAACATTGAAAAATTCCATTCCCCGTACCTTTACTTGTTGCAAGTTTACATTCTGTTGCATTTCGAAACCGTAACACAACTATAAGAAACTTGTCTAAGCCTAAATAATCCAGGTTATTAAAACTGTTACAACACTTCATATTGGTAATCAATACTGCCCAAGTGTTAGAAGCGAATTTGCGACTGACATTGACAAACTATTTACCGTGTACTATAATTTTCATTGATTCATTCTAATTTTTTAAATCATTTAACTCCTTGTCAATGTGATCAATTAGTGTATGAATAAGATTATTAAAATTAGAACAACAGCAAAAGCATGTTTGAAACTTTGCTATTAAAAACATTTTTTTATGGATACCTTGTGCTGTTTCACTTACAGGTAAATAATTATTGCCAGTTTCAGAATTTCAACTTTAACTTATTCTTCCAAAATTTGTACTAGCCGGGCCCATAGTAAAACTGATAGTGCGACAAATACATTTAGAAAATGACAAAATTGTGACATACTGCTACTGTTTAACACTTTTAAACAGTCGTACAAGGATATATTGGCCAGCGAAAAAAACCGGAACTAACACTGTCATGTAATATTATAACAGTCTCTAATTTCTCGCCAACACCCTGTCGATGTCATCCACGGGCCAAAAGATCATTGTCGCAGTATGCACCTGTCACCGGTGCCCTGGCATTGTCAATTTTAGTAAACAGGGTCGTTATTAAAACTTAAACTGTAAAATTTAGAAATTTAATGTTAGTCTCCGATACATCTAGTAGTCATTAACGTCGTGAAAGTAACAGTACAGTCTATTTCAATCAAACATTAAAATTTATGAACAAACCATCACCATTTTTGATGTTATAGTTGTGATTGTAATTTATAACAAGTGTAATATGAAGGCGACAGCATTTCCGAAGTCATCGAAATGAAAAGTTGTTAGCAGGATATCAACAGTTTTAAGTTGAGTGAAAATGATTTAAAAAGGTGTAGTTTTATTGAAGTGGACATAGAATATAAGTATTCTGCAAAAGATATGGCGTAATGATATATGAGTTCATAGATAAATTTCAGTAGAAAACACCGTCACGTCTATAGTCCCCAAGTGGGAGTGGCAAAAATGGTCTGTCTACACCTATTTCAGTAAATATTCTAATTATTACAGTCGTTTACACGAGTAATCAAGAAGATCTAAATGTTAGAAGTTAGAACTTGCAACTGACATTGACAAACTACTTAGGCATTTAGTTGCCGCGTACAATGGTATTAATTGTTTCAATTTCTCAATGAGTTCAATTTGTGTATAAATTAGATTATTTAAGTTATTGCTTTGCGATCACAACGTCCTGGGTTCAAATCATAAGTCGCACAAATGTAGTTTTTCTATTGAAAAATTCCCAATATCAGTTCGGAGTCTGGAATTTTACCCGGTATGTGGCAATGGACTCGCCCACTATTACATGGGACTAAGCATCGTCGTCGGGTGGTGTGTCGAAGTGGGTCTACACAGTACATCTCTGCCACTCCTGCTTGGGGAATATAGGCTTGACGGTATATTTAGAACTAAAGCAAAGGTATTATTTATTTATGTTATTGAGATAAATCCACTTTTAGACTCTTACTAGATACTATTAACCGTGTACATGAAGTTTTAGTAATAATTTTATTGCTAACGAAAGTGCACAATATTATTGAAATGATAATTGTTCTTTGTTGTTCAAGAATATATTTGTTTTCTATTTTTTAATTAATTCTTTCAAAACTAGTACTTTATAAAATGATTTCGAGTTACCATATCGAGTAAGTAACATAAGATATTAGTATCCAGCAAGGGATGTGTGTGTGTGATCAATACCAATACATTGGCCCTGGGTTCAAATCCTAGGTCGGACAAATTGCAATTTTTCGACAAAATAATCTTAAATTTGTCATTGTGCCCAGTATAATGGGAATAGGCTTGCCCCTATTACATTGGGACTTAAAGTCGTTGGCGAAAAGTAGGCGTACAGAAACCACCTTTGCGACCCCCTCGAGGAATAAGGGCGTGACGATGTTATCAGTAGATATTTTTATTATTACAGCCGTTTACACTCGCAATCAACAAGTTCCAAATGTTAGGAGTTAGAACTTGCAGCTGACATTGACAAACTGATGGGGAACCAACCCCAACGGATTGCCCGCGTAGCTACCCAGCGGATAATTAATTGAACATATTGATTGCCGCTACAAAATGATCTATGTTCATAGCTTTCAACTGCAATCTGAGTATTTAGATTCAAATTAATAATTAATGTTGGATATATCTTACGTAGCACTTGCATGAACGATCTTTCACTGATTGTCTAAATTATATGCTTAAAATTCACACAAGACCGCCTTGTTGGTATAGTGGTTTTGGGGCTAGTCACGAGATCCTTATCTGGAATCAATCAAATAAATTTGACAGTCTGCGATTGTGCCTGGTATGCGAGCCTTGCCTCTTTTGGCAGCTTGCAACGTCGGCGGAATGTTGGTGTTCATAGTCCACCTCTGCAGAGGAGTGATGACTATTCCATCAGCATTAGTCTCATATCTCGTCGGAAGGCTTCACACTGGAGTTGCATGTAAACTTCTAAATTGTAACCTAAACATTACTATACCCACACAATATTATTAAAAAAAATGAAAGGAAAAAATACCTATCTATATCTATATCATCACGCCAGATCCCTCACGGCGTAGGCAGAGCGTGCAGAGTTCCAACAGAAAAAAGTTAAAGATTTAAATAAAAAAGATGAGCTCGGTCAGTTTCTTAGCTGGATTTTTTTCAGTGGAGGCCGCGTTCCAATCCGGTGGTAGATCTAAATATTTTACTAAAAACTGCGATCAACAAATTCCTGAAACCTAACCACTTCCAGCCTAAAAATCCCCAACTATTGCCCAAATTTATTATTGTCTAACCTTAACCCTGTTTATCGAGCACGAACACAACTTTTGCAAATAAGGGCTGAGCACAAACAGAACGACGTTATTAAAGTGTCAGCGTTGTCGTTCGTTGTCGAGAAAGTATCAACTCAATTTCTCGACAGCGTTTCTATAACGTCTAATAGTTCTTGCTTAGACCTCCCAGTTTTTAAACGTAACGGTATTAAAAAGAGTGCTGCCACTTTTATCCCCATTTAGTAAATTTGTAACAAGAAAAGAATGTAATATCAACTCGATGGCATTACGCTAACGTTAATCTGTTCGTGCTTCTCCCTCAAACGCCTCCATTGTTTGTTTTTTGTCTGCGTCTGATGTTAGTTGACACTTTGTTTTTCGTGCTCCGATCATCATAAAGTTTCAAACTCAGTACCTTTACTTTATTGAAGAGATTTCGGTGTCCTTCGATCTTATTTTTCGGCTGTCTGAGTGTTAAAAGGTTGAAAATTGGTTTTATGTTTTTTGGATTATTGCGTGATTTAGCTTGAGTTGAATAGTTTTGTCACTTTTTTAATATTATTGTTACCCTGTCTGCCTAACTGTCTAGTTTGGTCGACACAAACACAGTATCAAGCTATGTGTACTGTAATACATGTTTCGATCTTCTCTGCTAAGTTTATAGGTTAGGTAATGAACTAATAGTCGTGTTTATTTAGAACATTTAGTTTAAGCTTGGAATCTAATATGCGCCAATAATAATAGACTTTGGAACTATGCATAACTATACTGTTTGGCTAATATACTTTGGAAAAGGGTGGGTTCATTTGTGCAACTAGTCTAGAGGTTAAATTTTCAAGCAATATAAATATAAGCAAGAATAGAGTTTAGCCTCTGTTTATATTGTTTTAAAACTGAACACAGTATAGCATAATTTTGCTATAAGTTTATTAAGCCCCCATTTACTAAGGAGTAATAGTAATTTGAAATTTAGAACGCAAGATTAGATAAAGTTAAATTTAGGATCTTTTTGTGATTGTACTAAGGTCCTTGGAAATTGTACACGTTATCACTTTTACAAGTAAATTTATCTATCTATATATCACGTCAGTTTTCTTGCAGGGTGGGTACAGAGTATGCAGTTTTAATACTCAATTTCGGTACTTGTATATGAAGTACTATGGGGTCTATCCACTGTACCCGTTGATGTATCCAACTTTATTTGTCTTAGGCATGGTAGGCTATACTGAATTGAGGGTTCGGAGGGCACTCGCACTCGCATTGTACCTATTCAAAATACTCAGAGGGAAAGTGCACAATCCAAATATGCTAGCACGGATAGGTCTATGCGTCCCAGACAGGTACGTATACCGGCGCCGGCGGCCGCAGCTGCTGCAGGTGCCGAGCGCGCGCACCAACCTACTGAAAGAGGCGCCCCTGACGCGCGCACTCCGCACCCTGAACCTTGTGGCGAACGAAGGAGACATATTTTGTTTGGTTCTGAGTGAATTCACAAGATTAGCGCTGTTTGTTATATGTTATAAGCTGAAGTGAAAATGTACTCTATTGCATTAGGGATTACCCTGTAATGATAGCAGTATTTTGGAAATAAATAAATAAATAGGTTCTTCCTTTAACGACCTCTCTCGTCCTCCACTATCATAATTCGTCTAATGCACTCTATAAAAAACTTTTACATCAACTGCTAAAGTTTGTCCATGATATGATTAGTGAAATATTCTCTTCACAACACAACTAGCTATTTGAAAAGATGGCATTAATAAATTACATCAAGTTACACATCAATGGAAGACAGACTCAATTTGGAAACTCAAGACAAAGTATGATCACGAAACGATAATAAGAGGTCAAGGTTAAAAAAAAATTAAACGACCAAAGACAAATTTGAGTAAAATGGACCTTTTTTATTTTTCATCATCATCATCATCATCTCAGCCTATACTTGTCCACTGCTGAACATAGGCCTCCCCAATCGCTTTCCAGCGTAACCGGTCCGATGCCACCTGCATCCAACGACTTCCTGCGATTTTCACAAGATCGTCGGTCCATCTGGCAGGTGGTCGTCCCACGCTGCGCTTGCCAATACGTGGTCTCCACTCTAGAATCTTTCTGCCCCAACGCCCGTCCGATCTTCGCGCTATTTGGCCCGCCCATTGCCACTTCAGCTTGCTAATCTTAAGGGCTATGTCGGTTACCTTGGTTCTTCTACGAATCTCCTCATTCCTGATTCGATCACGTAGAAAAACGCCGAGCATAGCTCTCTCCATAGCTCGCTGAGCAACTCTGAGCTTTTTTATGAGATCTATAGTAAGAGACCACGTCTTTGATCCATATATCATCACTGGTAACACACATTGACTAAAAACTTTAGTCTTTAGGCACTGAGGTATTTTGGATGAGAAGATGTTGCGCAGTTTCCCGAACGCTGCCCAGCCGAGTTGGATTCGTCGATTGACCTCTCTCTCAAAGTTGGAACTACCTAACCGGACTACCTGTCCCAGGTAAATGTATTCGTCGACAACTTCAAGAGTAGAGTTCCCAACGGTGAGTGCGGTGGGTACGACATGGACGTTACACATTATTTTCGTTTTGTCCATGTTCATTTTAAGACCCACTTGTTGAGATACTCTGTTGAGGTCGCCGAGCATTCGTCCTAGATCTTCCAGCGACTCCGCCACGACCACAATGCCGTCGGCAAATCGAAGGTGAGTGATGTATTCGCCATTGATGTTGATGCCAAGTCCTCGCCATTCCAAGAGCTTGAAGGCGTCCTCTATGGTGGTCGTAAACAGTTTCGGAGAAATGACGTCTCCCTGTCTTACTCCTCTTTTTATGTTTGGAGCGTCATGGAACGTCGCTCAGCCATGAGGTTTCGGGTGTAGTCAGATAGTTTTTGAGGCCTATTTTTACGGTGGGTCTTAAAATACTTGGACCCGACCGTATGAACAGTCTCTACCAGCCTGTTGTTGATTTCGTCCACTGATGCGCTGCTGTCTCGCAATTCGAAGCGGTTTGACAATTCGAGTTGAAAGTTCTCGGGGTTTTGGATATATGCATCAGTAGGTCGGAGCGTAGACTTCATCAGACGCGATCTTTCCATTTTGACATTAATATTTAATGTGCCTCTGACCATTCGGTGATCACTGCCGGTTTTTACCCTATGAATCACGGAGACATCATTAAATACTTGTCGCTTGGTGCTCATGATGAAGTCTATCTCATGTTTTGTGGAACCATCAGGGCTCATCCAGGTCCATTTCCTATGAGGCGGCTTCTGGAAGAAAGAGTTCATCATAAAGAGTCCCTCTTTCTCCAGAAATTCGGCCAGCCTCTGACCCCTGGGGTTGCGCTGCCCATATCCAAATTGCCCCACTCTCAACTCATCATCGCCCCGTTTGCCCAGCCGCGCATTGTAGTCACCCATAACCACTGTAAAGTGTGTTTTGGAAGTATGTATGGCTCTACTAATGTCCTCATACATAACTTCGACGTCATCATCTGAGTATGCCGAGGTCGGTGCGTAGACCTGTATGACCTTCAGCGAATATCTTTTGGATATTCTGAGTATCAGGTACGCTACCCTGCTCGACACACTAGTGATGGACACAACGTTGTTTATGACTGACTTGTGGACGATAAATCCGACACCACCTTGGGACTGCTGTTCGCCCTCCCGGTAGTAAAACAAGTTGCCGGATTTTAAGGTTATCGTGTCCTCGCCCTCTCTTCGGACCTCCGATAAACCAACAATACTCCACCGCAACTTGTTTAACTCTTCTTCCAGCTCAACTAGCTTCTCATCTGTCCTCAATGTGCGTGCGTTGTATGTCACCAGGGCCAATTTTCGGTTTTGGTGGTAGCCGAATCTCTGCCGGAGATTCTTAGCACCCCTTGTCCTGTCGTTACCATGGCTGCTACCGTGGCCAGGACGAACAGGACCGCCGGGGACTAGGGGCCTGGTTTTTCTACTTTCTTCCATAATTGGGGGTGTTTGCCATACTCGCCACGCTTGGCAGGCGGGTTGGCGAGCGCAGTTATTGGTCGTCGCAGTGTTAAAGGAACGCTGCTGCCCATTCCCTAGTTTTCCCTTAGTCGCCTTGTACGACACCCGATGGGATGAGATGCGTTGGTCCTATTCTAAGCCGGGAACCACGCGGCCAGTGAGTAGTATAGGCTGATAATATTATGTGCCAAGAAATAGCAAAAGGCAATTCTTTAATATACACTATCTACTCTTTCAGGCAGAACGAGTGTCAAAGATGTTTACGTATCTTTAGGAAGAGTACGAATCAGTCTATCCTCTCCCACTGCAAAGCAAAGGCCCAAAGCAAAAGCCCCTCCCAGAAATACAGGTAAAAAAAATGGATTAATATGAGTACCTCATCGATATATTCCGACGATATATACAATGGAATCCTTCTAGTCTACAAAACACCAACATTTTGGCATCTCTAAGCTTTTTGTTACAAAAAACATACTCCTTGAGTAAGGCTTAAAATCGTATCCTTTTTAAATTTATAAAATATTGTCGCACATTTTGGCGGAAAGGCTAAAGGCAATTTACGCTGGCAAACTGTTACTCTGCTGAATTTTTCTTCTAAAATAACTTAATAGCATCCATATATTAACTCAAGAGCTTAGCGACCTATTACGAGCTCCCGTTTGACGCGTTGTGTTAGTTGCCAGAAAAATGTATGTTCATATTTTTATGGGTAAATTTCTAAGGTGTTGGAGTTTTAAAATTCTCGTTGAATATTTCACTTTGTTGTTTGAGAGCTAAATGTATGCTTAAGTCTCAAAAAACTGTTAAGTGTTAGAGTTTGTGGTAAATTTCATTCATTTTGTTAGTTTTTTGCATTGCGCATTTATCTGGGACCTTTTCTATATTATACGCAACACACTCCGTACTGGACTCTGCATGGTGGAGTATAATATAATCTCTCACTTCGATATGTATGTAATGGCGTTTACCCAGCAGTTGAACAGTATATGCTGATTTATTATTATTATACGCCACACACACACATACATGATTATGTATCTACCAAGATCTCTCGGTGTATTGCATAGAGAAAAATCACATTGTTTTAGGTAATGTATTAATTGTGGCATAGACTACTACAGGACCGGAACGAATGGCGTGATAGAAGAGAGACCTAAGTTCAGCAGTAGAGGCAGGGTAGATGCGGGCTGATTGATGGTGATGATGATGAAAGTATTAATGATAAAATATACAGAGGAGAAGCCTATATCCAGCCTTAATGCCAGAAGGTCTAATCAGACTAATTTATTTTCTTTACAAGTTTATAAAAATAACATTTCCTACTTCACCTCATTTACAGGAAAGGCTCGTCAATATAATAGCTTGGCTACATATAACAAAGTTATTGAAATTTTTCATCCTAGTGCATACTTACACTAAATCTATTGAAAAATACCCTCCAAGTCAGCCCAGATTCGGTTAATACAAACTAACATAAATATTAGAATTATCTCATTTTTATGTAACATTTTAAGAGTTAACTTATGTTCTCAAAGGTACTTAACACTACCCACTATTTTTCCTTATTTATATATTTATTTATATTTATTCTTTATTGTACACATATGTTATGTTAACAAAAAACAATTTTACGGAAAGTTTATGTACAAAGGCGAGCTTAACTCAATATTGAGTTTTCTTCCAGCAAACCTTAGAGCGATAGAGAGATGAAAATAGAGTAGAGGATAGCAAGTGTACCTACAGTAGAAATTAATAGAATATCCTAAACTAACAATATATATTATACAAAATATTACACTAACATAGAAATCTAACTAAATAGTACTAAATATACATACATACATAAATATAATAAAATATAACTAAATATATGCATATATAAATAAATATATACAAATACATATATGTTAATATTATATACTGATAAATATAATTCATGACGACAGGAAATGTTCTTTAGTTCTCTTCTTGAACGCGTCCAGTGAGATGCTATTGCGGATGGAATGCGGGAGTGAGTTCCACAAGTGCACCGCGTAGACAGTAAAAGAACCACTATAACGGCTAGAAGTGTGATTAGGAGTACGGAGAAGAAGGGAAGTAGATGTGCGACAGGGCTTTCCCCTACGAACTAGAAATTTAAAACGTTCCTTGAGATATGCTGGTGAATTGGGATTGTGGAGAACAGAAAAGAGAAGTAAAAGGACGTGATCATCTCGACGACGCCGAATAGGCAACCACCTCAATTGCGCTCGAAATTCCGACACATGGTCATATTTTCGGAGTCCAAAAATAAAACGGATGCACAAATTTTGAAGTCGTTCGAGTTTATTGAGGAGCTCCTCCGTCGCGTCCAGAAAACACACATCAGCATAGTCCAGAGGGGGAAGCAGAAGAGATTGAGCAAGAGTTATTCTAGTCTGAAAGGGCAGGAACTTTTGGAGTCGTTTGAGAGACTGGAAGGAGCAATATATTCTTCTGTTTACTTCCGCAATATGAACATTCCACGAAATATGGCAATCAATATAGATTCCTAGATTTTTGACCCTTTTGGAATAAGCTATAGGAACGGAATCGTACAATACTGGTGGAAGCAAATCGTGATTCAAAAGTTTATAGTAGTATCTGCCACCAATAATGAGCACTTGAGATTTTGTAGGATTGACTAACAGGCCAAAAGTTTTAGCCCACTCGTTGTTATTTTTTAGATCATTATTGATGGTTTCAATTGCCTCAGGGAGCTCGTCGATTTTAAAATGACGATAGAGTTGCAAATCGTCTGCATAGAGATGATACTGTGAAGATAAAATTGTAGTGATGGCGTTAATGAAAACCGAGAAGAGAAGAGGAGAAAGAACTCCAGCAGTCAGATTACACCACTCTGAGGAAGCCTCTTTGTAGCGGACCGACTGTGAACGACCCCGAAGATAAGAGTTAAACCATTCAGTTACAGAAGACGACACATTCAAGGATGATAAGATCCCTAGGAGGATGTCAAAATCAACTGAGTTGAAAGCACTGCTAAAGTCCAATAATACCAAAATGGTAAGGAGTTTATTCTCCATAGCCAAGCGGATGTCATCAGTGATTTTTAAAAGCGCCGTTACAGTACTATGGCCAGGACGGAACCCAGACTGGTATGGACTTAGCAGGCAGTTAGAGGAGAGATAACAAGCCAGTTGATCATGAACAACACTCTCAAGTACCTTGGATAGGATAGGTAAGATGGAAATTGGACAAAATTGGGATACAGCGGTGGGATTAGCAATTTTGGGCAATGGTAGGACATGAGCCTTCTTCCAACCTGAAGGAAAGGAGTTTGTTGCAAGGGAATGGTTTATAATGTGGGTTATGACAGGAACAAGTATATTTAAAATGGGGAGAAGCATCTGAATATATAAGCCATCATGACCCACCGCTTTAGTGGATATGGATAGGATAATTTTTATCCCCTTCTGTAACTTGGTGAAAAGTAAACGAAGTACAATTTGGCAAAGAAATATTAGACAGACTATTCAATGTAGAAGATTTCGTATTGACGTCAAGGGTAATTGGCGATTTGGAGAAATGCTGGTTTATTGCATAAAGATCAATATCAGCTATATCCTCACTGCGGGTTTTACCGATACCAAGAGACTTGAGAAAGTGCCATACTTGTGCTGTGTTGACATTTTGTAGAGACTGGTGAATGTGGCGTCTTTTTGCATCTAAAATAAAATCTCTACACATACGATTGCAACGATTACGCAGAGCTTTATAACAAGACCAGTTCTCTTCCGTTGGGGACTTTCAGTACCGTCTTTTAGCTTTGTTTCTTATTGCCATCGCTTTTTTGATGGTGTCAGATATCCAGGGCACGGGAAAATGCTTTACTCTCCCCTTTTTTGCGGGAGCATGCCTATTGTAGAGACCTAAAAGTAAGCTATTAAAAGCAGCCACTTTCGTGTCCAATTCATTGCAGCTGTAGACAGAAGACCAGTCAATATCACCCGCATCTGCGTTCAAACGATCCATATTAATGTTCTTAAAACTGCGAAGGAAAAGAAATTTGGGTTTGCGTTTAGGAGTGCGAATTTTATTAGACAGAAAAAGAAGGTCGTGGTAGGAAAAACAAGCGGGTAGTTGACCATGCCTAGCCACCTTATCAGGATCAGAAACTAGAATCAAGTCTAGGAGAGAAGGGGTGCTATGGGGAGCATGATGTGTAGCATTAAGCTCAAGGATATGCATATTGACAGAAGAGACAAGAGAATGTAGTTTATGGCTGCGTATATCGTCCTTAAGCAGGCAAGTGTTGAAGTCTCCGAGAATAATAGTGTTATCATAAAGAGAAGAGAAATATTCTAGTTTAGATTCGAAAGAAGAAAAATAGTCAATGTGGCAGGAGGGACTGTAATAAACACCTAAAAGGAGTTTGCTGTGATTGAAATCTATCTATCTATCTATAACCTCACGCCAGATCCCTTGCGGGGTAGGCAGAGAGTACAGAGTTCCAACAGGTTCTTTCCTTACATACCTCTCTGGCTTCCTCGACTCTCATAGTTTGTCTCATACACGCTCGCCGGTTACGGAGACTCTTGACTTTTCCATCAGATAAGACTCGGTTTATTTGGTCGTGGTAAGATAGTCTAGGTCTTCCCCCGTACCTGCATCCTTCCACTTTCACATTGTATATCTGTTTTGTCATTCTTTCCTCTGGCATTCTTTCTATATGCCCGAACCAACGGAGCATGCCCTTTCTCATCTTTACACCGATACTATCTTTCATACCTACTCGCTGTCTTACTATGCTGTTGCTAATGCGGTCGGTCAGCTTCACTCCGCACATCTTCCGCAGAGCTCGCATTTCTACCGCATTTATACTACTTTCATTCTCCTTCTTACATACCCAGCTCTCACTACCATATAACATCGTGATTGAAATCAACTTCTATAAATAGGTGCTCTGCTGATTTTGTATAATCACTCGGAGACTGATCAAGAACCTTGTAGACGATATCTCCTCGCAGATATATGGCGACACCACCACCCCCCTTGCCCGTTCTGTCACTACGCACCAGCTTGTAGCCCGGCAACGCATACTGCGTAGAAGGAAGGGCAGGTTTGAGAAATGTCTCAGACACAAGGATTGCATGAATAAGGTCAGAGTCGAAAGATGATAGTAGATCGGAATAGTGAGCGGGAACGCTTTGAGCATTTATATGGACGGAATTAAAAAAATTGCCTAAGCCAGAAAATTTGGAAGAGAGTTGCTCGTGCAGGAGAAGGGAATCCTCACTAAACGCGCTAGCATAGCTTTTATCAGACTCACCAGACGAAGAACAAGATACAAAACTATCTTCAGAATCAATATTAAACATAATATACATAAAATTAATAACAGCAGATAAATAAGAAAATAAATAAAATTAATATATAACGTTTTCAATAAATACAATAATTTTCTGACATCCTCGATGCACTCGCCAGTTGTTACAACTTTAAGGCTAAAACACTCGTACTCCAAGCACAGGAGATATCAAACTGTAATTTCTAAACGAGTGTTTTAACGTCAAAGAAAAGAAAAATAAAAGGTAGGCGGGTATTAATTTACCTACAAAATAAAATAGATAAAACATAAATAAAAATAGTGCCTTGAACCAGGTACTCTTATTTTGCACACTTTCGTGACTTTTTATCTGTCGCTGTAGTAGCTGATTTGCCAACTTGCTGCATGGATCCTTCGGTGACTTCTTTAGGTGTTGGTTTTACCAACGGGAACTGTGTAAGAAGTGGCCGTAGCTCCGCTAAGGACTCAATCTTACGGCGTGATTTGTTTGGAAGCAATATATTTATTTTGCCCTCCGAAGTCCAACACTGACTTACACCAAAGTGTCTGCGAGCTTCCAGAATCGCGTCGTGCCTGGGCCTTGTAAGAAACTCTGAGATAATTAACCCAGTGCCCTTCAACTCAGTTTTACTGCGCCAGACATCTCCCCGCAGACTGTAGTTCTGGAAACGTATGAGAAGCGGCCGGGGCTTGCCTGAACGAACTCCTAGGCGATGGCAGGCCACGATGTCTGAGGAAGAGACATTGGTGATCGTCATCTTCTCCTTCATTATTTTCATCGCTTGATCGATGTGCTCTTCATTCTGCTGCTCGGGAAGGCCATGGAGAAGCAGGACCTTTTTGCGAAAAGCCATTTCATGCCGATCAAGGCCCACAGTCAGTAACTCCATCTGAGTCTTCAGAACACCCATCGTTTTCCACACAAGCCACTTAAATTCAGTGAAGTCCCGGGACAGGCTAGCTATTGACTTGTGTGGAGCTTCATTACCGCTGACATTCCGGAGATCTTTTTCATATCTCTCCATCCGTGTGGTGAAAGTTGCGGTGAGCTCTTCCACACTATGAGACAGCTTGGTGTAAAGGTCCATGATTGTGCAGATGTAGTGACTAAATGAATGAAACTTAAAGTGAAATGAGTGCACTTAAGGATGTTGCTAATGTTATAGCATATGTAAGCGGTAAATATCCACTTGAATAGATTATTTAAATAAATTATCAGGAGCTCAAAAAAAACTGTTGTTACTACTTGAACTACCCTCACTACTTCTTTTTCTTATTACACACCTTAAATCCGCTAGATTATTGTTTTGATTTTGCTATTTGCGCATACATTTACGTTATAATCTAGATTTAATCAATAAAATCATAAGTTGTATATTTTTGATTATAATGTGCAGTGTACAATTGAATAAATAAACAGAAATTAATAGACACAAGCTACCTAATTGATAAAAACGTTAATTTTTGGTCATCGGTAAATTAAAACGTGCTTTTGAAAATTAAAATACACAGATGGAGAGGAACTCGTAGCGCTTAATGACTGTGATCTTAGTCATTACTAAGGTTAAGAAGCGGGTGGCTTGTTCTGTCTGTAATGGTTAACTGTTTGTAGCATTTTGATATTCGAATGACTCTGTGTAACCGTAAAGACACGCAGTTGGTCCCAGTAAGCACTTGATGTGGTAGTCAACAGTAACTGGCCATAAAATCTGCCTCCACCAATCTGCACTGGGTCCGCGCGGAGGAGGATGACCTAAGCTCGATTTGTCAGAGAAGGCCGTTGCCCAGTAGAGGTGCAGCATAGGCTATATAATACCAAGACACCTGTTAGTAGCACTTAAAACAACCAGCAATTTCTTTTCACCCCAATATTTCCTCAAAAAGTAACAGCTCAAGGGTCATTTTCGCGGTTAATACTTCAATTTTCGCAAACGCAGCTGAAAATACTTTATAAATTGGGCTGAAAGTGCCTAAGCTCAGTCTCCTCATTTGCCATGACTAAACACGTAACGCGGCGCGTTACGATAACTTTGTGTAATTGTTTTATTTTGTTTTTTATTATTATACACCTTCACACCTATATTCCCCTTACGGAGGAGGCAGAGAGTAGAGTTCCAACAGGTTCTTTCCTTACAGACCTCTCTGGCTTCTTCCACTCTTACAGTCTTTTTGGTCTATCTATATTAGACCTTAAGTGTTGTTGTTATAACAACTTAAGTGTAAACTTATCAAAGACAAAAATTGTAGAATTTGAGAATTATAAAGCAAATAAATTAAATGTTGGTTGACATTTAAACATATCATATGAAGGCATAAAAATTGAAAACGCCACTGACTTTAAATTTTTGGGCATTATTCTAGATAGGCACTGCAGTTGGAAATCACATACACAAATTGTTAGAAAAAGAAAAATAGATTCGTATATGCACTGAGAAGGATACGAAGAACAGTAAGCGAAAGGGCTGCAATAACAGCTTATTACGGGTATGTACAGTCAGTGTTAAGGTACGGGTTATTGTTGTGGGGAAACGCGACGAATGTTCATAAGGTGTTCGTGTCACAAAAAAAGTGTATTAGATCGATTGCCAACATAGGACCATTAGATTCATGCAGACAAATATTTAGAAAACTAAAAATTTTAACGTTAACTTCACTTTATATTTTGGAAGTTGGAATATTTGTACGAAAGCATCCGCGTTTATTTCAAAAAGCCAGTGAATATAAGATTCATCTATCTAGAGATAAAACAAAACTATTATTACCAAGTTCTAGAACTTCACTTCACCAAAAGAACTCCTATTATATGTGTGTAAAAATATTTAATAATGTACCAAAATCCATAAGAGAAATGACAATGAATCAATTTAAAAAAAAAATGGACTAAGTGGCTTATCGAAAAGTGTTTTTATAATATGAAAGAATTTTTAGAAAATAAGTAACCGCTCACACCGGTGTTGCCCTCAGTTGTCCTAGGACGACCGTTTGAGGGCCCATCTAGTAAGCGGCGAGTCACCGCCGGCCACGGGTAATTAGGTATAACTAATTATGGCCGGTGTCCGTCCTCTTTGAAATAGTCCAGTTTTTGTCCATCAAGCCTCATTTGCATAGCCCTTGTTTTCTTTCCATAATTTACAATAGTCCTTGCACCTGCCGGGGTCAGTTCGCTGGTTATGTTTCTTCATTTTCAGCAAGTGATCTCAGCAGGTGGCTTACATAACATTAACTTCTCGCAAAGGGCCTCTACGTGTTGGACCCATGTCCCCATGCAAGCCTTTCAAAGGTCCGGGTAAAGCCCGTGAATCTCAGCGAGATACATATATAATAATGATAATGTAATAATAATAATGATATTATAATTGTTATGATTAATGTTAGAGATTTTATGAATATGACAAATTTGCATGCCAAGCTCTCGGCGAAACATGTATCACTGAAATAATAATATTATTATAACAAACACCTTGTATAAAACCATGTTTCAAGCAATAAATGATTTATCTATCTATCTATCTATCTATCATCACGCCAGAACCCTTGCGTATTCCACCACCCAGAGCTTCAGTTCCGTACAGATTTCAAGGTCGTAGATTGTACGAAATCCTAACGTGCCGTGTTTGGTCGTAGTGAATACGCCGAAAGTATCTTGAGCCGTGTCATTTCAAGGTGATTTATGTTAATGAGAGTAAAGCCACCTAGCAGAACAGATTGGGTATTAATAATGTATCACGCGGCGAATTAGCCTACAGGGTGTGTTGCCTTGGAAGTGGTTATCTGAAAAATTGATATGGGGATTACTGCATCGTTGGTCTAACATCGGGTAATGCGCGTAGCGATCACGAGGTTCCGAGTTCGAATCCTAAATTGGACCTAAGGGATCTACCATCCTTGGCAAAAACAGGTACCTCTAAAAATTCTCCTCTGTATATTTTATCATTAATACTTTCATCATCATCACCATCAATCAGCCCGCATCTACCCTGCCTCTACTGCTGAACTTAGGTCTCTCTTCTATCACGCCATTCGTTCCGGTCCTGTAGTAGTCTATGCCACAATTAATACATTACCTAAAACAATGTGATTTTTCTCTATGCAATACACCGAGAGATCTTGGTAGATACATAATCATGTATGTGTGTGTGTGGCGTATAATAATAATAAATCAGCATATACTGTTCAACTGCTGGGTAAACGCCATTACATACATATCGAAGTGAGAGATTATATTATACTCCACCATGCAGAGTCCAGTACGGAGTGTGTTGCGTATAATATAGAAAAGGTCCCAGATAAATGCGCAATGCAAAAAACTAACAAAATGAATGAAATTTACCACAAACTCTAACACTTAACAGTTTTTTGAGACTTAAGCATACATTTAGCTCTCAAACAACAAAGTGAAATATTCAACGAGAATTTTAAAACTCCAACACCTTAGAAATTTACCCATAAAAATATGAACATACATTTTTCTGGCAACTAACACAACGCGTCAAACGGGAGCTTGTTATAGGTTGCTCGGCTCTTGAGTTAATATATGGATGCTTTCAAGTTATTTTAGAAGAAAAATCCAGCAGAGTAACAGTTTGCCAGCGTAAATTGCCTTTAGCCTTTCCGCCAAAATGTGCGACAATATTTTATAAATTTAAAAAGGATACGATTTTAAGCCTTACTCAAGGAGTATGTTTTTTGTAACAAAAAGCTTAGAGATGCCAAAATATTGGTGTTTTGTAGACTAGAAGGATTCCATTGTATAT
Organism: Phalera bucephala; assembly: GCA_905147815.2. Taxonomy (NCBI): domain Eukaryota; kingdom Metazoa; phylum Arthropoda; class Insecta; order Lepidoptera; family Notodontidae; genus Phalera; species Phalera bucephala. Next base: position 27,716,212 of record LR990620.1, read on the forward strand.
ATCGTCGGAATATATCGATGAGGTACTCATATTAATCCATTTTTTTTACCTTTATTTCTGAGAGGGGCTTTTGCTTTGGGCATTTGCTTTGCAGTGGGAGAGGATAGACTGATTCGTACTCTTCCTAAAGATACGTTTAAACATCTTTGACACTCGTTCTGCCTGAAAGAGTAGATAGTGTATATTAAAGAATTGCCTTTTGCTAGTTCTTGGCACATAATATTATTAGCCTATACTACTCACTGCTGAGCAAAAGCCATCTCTCACAAATCGAGGTGAGAGAGATTAGGTCATACTCCACCCCGCGGACCCAGTGCGGATTGGATTTGGAGGCAGGTTTGTAGCCACCTGCTGTTGGAACTTATCAAGCCGCCGTTAAGGCTTCCAACTCGGCTTAACGACTACCACATTAAGTGGTAACCGTGACCAACGGCTTAACGTGCCTTCCGAAGCACGGAGGCGCTCGAATATGAAAATGCCACAAACGGTCACCCATCTCAGGCCGACCGAGTCGAACGCTGCTTAACCTTGGTGATCGGTAAGAACACCGCGGTCGCACAGCGCTACTAGCGCCTCAGCGGTATAAGATGGAGCTATCAAATGAGAAACTGCTATAACTAGTAGAGGTTGCAGGTACGATTGAAATCAAAAGCACTTCAATGCTTAAACATTTAGAGAATAGGAATTATTATATACATTATGACGATAAAAATATTAATATATGATGTTTGACTAATGTCTTTTTTTATAATTGTCTTATTTTATTAATATTGGTCTTATTTTTTGATTTTGTTTTTAATATTATAATTTTGTATGGACTTTGATTTTATATCCATGTAACTACTTCTGACATCACTGACTTATATATACCTAGGGGTAAAATATGGTGAGAGAAACATAAATAGAAAATGTAACATTAAATAATGTACCCATATTTGTTAGTTAATTTGAATTTGTACAAACTGGATGCATACAGCACAAAGTCGGTCGCTGTGGCTATATTTGGAGGAAGACTTTGCTCTGCAGTGGCCGTTTTGGCTGGTGATGATTCCAAACTGCGTATACCTATATCTTTCACAGCAAAAATAGATTACAATAAAACTGCTATAGAGATTGTAGTAACCCTCCAGAACTAGAGAATTAATAAATTGTAGTTTTTAAAAACTTAAAAAAACACGCTATGATAGCATGATAGCAAGCTGAACTAAAAAGGAGAAAATAATAACTAAATAATTCTATTGTGAAGAAGCTTGGGGTGCTTGGAATCAAATAAGTGCTTGAAATAGGTAGCTATTTATAATAGTAGAGTTCTTATAAATATAAACTAAACTTCAACAAAGTAACATTATTTTGTTATTATTTTCTCCTTTTTAGTTCTGCGTGCTATTAAAATGTAATTTTTATTACTATAATTTGTTTTATTATTTTATAGTGTCAAAACGACGTCAAAAGTACTTAGTATAACTTTAATTTAAAAAAGAGCTTTTATAGTTAAAGTACGACGATAATATCTTGCTTAGTTGAGAGGTTTCTATGGCCTCCTTCAGGTTCTATCAACAGACCCTGGACACCGTTCGGGTCTACAGTACTGGTCATGCCAATCCAATGAGTCTAAACACGGCGGGGCTATGTTGGGTAGTTGGGTGGTTCCACTGGTCATGTTCCCGCTGCATCATCAGACTCTCAACACGATCTGGTTGTATAGTACTTGTCAATACCAATCTAACAAGTCTAAACACGGGGTGGTAATGTCGTGTAGTAACATGTTCCCATAGCCACCTTCTGACCCCATCATCAGACCAGCTTCATGGTACTTTATTATTGCAATGTTACCAAACTTATATACGTGTGTCACTTTCCAGCACTATTTGATATGCAAGTGCTTGAAAAATGGATCATAAGATTTAACCGGTTAAACAGACAGATAGACAGATAATGGTCAGAATATTAGATCAAAGCTATACAATTCATGTACAGTCATCGGTCTTTGATACGTATACCAAGTTTTAAATTATTCGGACTCCTAGAAGTCGGTGAAAATCACGTTAAAAGATTCCGATACATAGATTCGTAGTTACAGGTCAAGCTTATTAAATCGTGTTAAAAAAGTTGTTACAATTTAAATGTACCAATTATCAGTCAACCTTATCCTGTCTGAAAGCCATAGCTCTGCTTGACATTGTGCTTACACACGCAATTTTATATTTCTCATGTTATTTTTCGAGATACTTTATTCTTAAGTGTATAGTAAAGCAGGGTGTGGCATTGTTTAATATGTTACCACCGAGTCCTGAACTCTCAGAGATCGATTTATACATATTCACTCATTAATCATTGCATAGGAATGCACTTGGTATAGTTAGACGGGTGAAAAGCTTCACTTTGAACCTACCTGCCTACCTATGTATCTATATCATGACGCCAGATCCCTTGCGGGATAGGTAGAGAGTACAGAGTTCCAAAAGGTTCTTCCCTTAAGATCTCTCTGGCTTCCTCTACTCTCATAACTCTTTTATTATTGCTTCGTCGGTCTAGTGGCTTATATTGCGTGTGTAGATCACGAAGTTTTGGATTCCAATTTGAGGTTTTCTATAAAAACAGTCTGAAGTCTGGCATTGTGCCCATTATTTTGGCAAAAGGTTTACCCCCTATTACATTGGTGTATTCAGTATACGTACCTTTATCAACCCCGCTTGGGATATACAGACGTGAAGGTGGAATCATAGCTTACGATTGACAAATAACAGTCGGTATTAGACATGTGTTGATCTTTACTGATATAATATAGTGATATGAAACATGAAGAAGAACTACAAATTTTGAAACAGTTGTACAGAAAAATGCCTGATTTGTATCTCTACTCAGTCTTACATATACTGACTGGTAAATGTAGGATCGAGATTCTGATCAAAGGCACTAATGTTACAGAACGTACAAAATGCTTTATAGTTCTATCCAATCTGAAACTGAATGTCGATATAAGATTCATTAAACTTGCCATCTCACAGAATGAACGAAAACGTGAAGCGATGCCGGTCGGTGAGCCGACTGTGCTTGAAATGGCAGTTGGAAGTAAATTGCGCAACCTTCTTAATGAACCTACAGAAGCAAAAACCTTTCGGCTGAGCTCCTGCAGCTGTGGACCCCAAGTGAGATTGGTATCTATGTAGATCCCCAAATCTTTTACGTTTTTACTTACTGGTATAGTGACACCATTAAAAATAATTTGGGGAAGTTGCGACCAATTGATACGTGAAGTAAGTCTGGAACTACCAATAACTATCACTTGTGTCTTAGTTGGATTAACATTGAGGCCGTAGCACCCACTCCATTCACATATCTTAGATAAGTCATGATTCATAGTATTCACAGCTTCCGACAGCCTGGCTAATGGTGCCTGTGTGTATATTTGGAGATCATCTGCGTAAAGGTGGTATGACGAACGTAATTGATTGGGAATGGAGTTAATAAAAACAGCGAAAAGTAAAGGAGATAGAACGCCACCCTGTGGTACACGGGCACTAGTGTTACACCAAGAAGAGTAAGTTTCATCGATGCGAATGCGTTGCCGGCGACCAGACAGGTAGTTACGAAACCAGTCAATTGCCGTTGGAGATATGTTAATAGAGCATAGGACTCCAAGCAAAATATCAAAATCCACAGTGTTAAAAGCATTGCTGAAGTCGAGTAGTGTTAGTATAGTCAAATTGCTATTTTCCATATCTAATCTTATGTCGTCTGTGATGTTCACCAAAGCAGTAACGGTGCTGTGATCAGGACGAAATCCTGACTGGAATGGATTAAGAAGGGAGTTCGTATTGAGGAATCTGCTGAATTGGTCGTGAACAAGACGCTCAAGAACTTTGTATAGGAAAGGTAATATGGATATTGGACGATATTCGGAGACAGATTTAGGATTGGATTTTTTAGGCAAGGGCGTTATTTGGGCTTCTTTCCAAGAGGATGGGAAATCTCCGCTAGATAGAGAGAAGTTAAAGATATGGCAAATGATGGGAAGGATTTCGTCAAGGATAGGGAAGATCATTTTGCGGCTGATACAATCATTACCGACTGCATTTGATGTGATCGATTCTATGCTCCTTTTAACACCACAGTTGTAGTGCAAATAAATTGTCTATATTGATTAATATATTTATATTCATATGGCCCATGTTTTCTTTTTAAACACTTTTTGGTTTGTTGTAAAGATATCATTAAAGTCAAATAAAGTCTATAATAAAAGTGTTCTTTGTGTTTTTTTACTGTCACCCAGTGCTTAACTATCTTAAAAGATTCATCGAGTAGGCGGTAGGAGATGCATTTTTTAACAGAGATGCATCCAAACGGACAGACAAAAAAGCGATTAAATAAAAACCTAATAAAAATGAATTAACAGAGATAGCATAAAATCGATTTTGACCAAATCGATTTTTATTCGATTAATGCCAATCATATTTCATTTAAAAAAGAAGGCATCATTAAATACGGTACTTCAAATATCTATTACTCGGTATATACGCGTTTACCACATTCCGAACACGTTACCATAATCTTATCCGAAAGTGTTCTAACCCATGCATCGGTAACTTTATAGCTCTTTAGATTTATTTCGGGAAGTCTTGAGGCAAAAATACGGAATACGGGTAATGTTGAGTTCAGACGGAGCGGGAATGGGTGATAAGTGGAGAAATTATTGTGCAGGGAAAGCTTTGAAAGCAAAATTTTTTTTTATTTTTTTTATTGATACAAAATCCACACTTCTTAAATATATTACAATCACAACTTATGCTCTAAGCTTACAGCCAAGCAAGGGTTTACTTTTTTTAAGTTTTATTTTTTTTTCATAATCGAACAGCAGAAGAAAATATCTTTGTGAACGAATATTAAATATCTATAAGAAAAAATTACATATGTTCTGTGTGTTTGTATATGTGTGTGTGCGCGCGTGTGTGTGCGCGTGTGTGTGTGCGCGTGTGTGTGTGCGCGTATGTGTGTGCGTGTACGTGTGCGCGCGTGTGTGTGCGTGTGTGTGTGTGTGTGTGTGTGTGTGTGTTGGTCGCGTATATATGTATCGTTATTATTTGCCCTCCCGCTTTAAAAACTGCCTAATATCTCTTTTAAATGCATTCTTATTACTGTGGAATATATCAGTGAAGTGAAATTTCTTATTATAGACTTTTTGGAAGCGGTTAATTACAGAATTTTGTGCATAATGTGTTGATGATCTAGCAACAGAAAACAAACTTGTGTGCCTAATTCGAGTTTTAGGAGCACAGAAACAGAGGACTCTATCAATCAACTCTGCACAATCAATGTGCCCATTACACAATCTATGTAAGAAAACCATATCCAGTAATGTACGGCGGTTCTCCAGCGTTGTGAGATTGTGATACCTACATGATGCTTCGTAGTCTTTGGCATTTCTAAACTTTTCAAAGTTTAAGTATTTCATAAACTTATGAAAAATGAGTAGTGGGATCTTTATTATTAGTAACTTATTTTTTATTTAGTGATAGAGAAAAAGAAAGAGAGAGAAAGAGAAAGAGAGAGAGAGAGAGAGTTTACGCTCTTTACTGGTTGGAAGTTATTACGCTAGAAAATAAAAACAGAAAAAAAAATGATCAGACATGTCATCCTTATATTCGCTAAGGGGGATGGTGAGGTGTACTTCTCATTCAAATATCAGGCCCAAGAAGCAAATGTAAAGAGGCCTAAGCAAGTGTGCACTGTATCATCCACCTAAGCCGCGACATCATCGTAGTGAGCGTAGTTTACGTCAATCTGTCACTCTCAGCTTGATGGCAAATACAGAAGTACCCCGCCCCACGACGCGAAATGACACGCTTGATTGAAAAGGAAAATCTAATAATTCCATCTCGTTTTTACATTTGCTTAGGGGTTAAGACCTAATGAGCGAACCTAGCCATTATAAAGGATACAACTGCAGACGTACTTGAGTTCTAAGATTCGGATTTGGTAAATTTTTTTTTTTGTTTGAGTGATCTACGCTGTTGGCCGCGGGGCCTTTACGTCGTGATATGGTCGAGTGAGTTTTCAGAGACCTACAGGAGTGCGGAGTAAGGCAGGGAGGGGTGACATCGCCCAAGCTCTTCAAGCTGTATGTGAATGCTCTGATTGAGGATCTCAGCAGTGCTCGTGTCGGCTGCCATATAGATCGCATATCCCTTAATAATATTAGTTATGCGGACGTCATGGTGTTGCTGAGTGCGTCAGTCTATAGCTTGTCAAAACTGCTTGACATATGTGAAAAATATGCGCTCGGCTAAGGCGTAATACACTTAGAAAAGTGAATGCATGGTATTTCGGGCCGGAGGTAAATTTCCTAATTATATACCAGTCATCAGACTTAACGGTACCCCACTTAATAGGGTTGAACAATTTAAATATCTTGGGCATATCATGACCACAGGCCCGAAGGACCATGCAGATATAGAAAGAGAACGCAGGGCGTTGTCTATAAGAGCTAACATGATCTCCTGAAGGTTTGCTCGCTGTTCGAGGGGTGTTAATATTACTTTTTTTTTGTGCATGAAAATTACATGTTTGTGACCCACGACATAGAAATAATTCTTAGTTTAGGTCACGCTATGTTTCGGTAATTTAAAATAAAGGTAGATTATTATTAGAATTTTCATATAGATGTGAGTAAATAATATGTCAAAATTATGCTTTTGGGGTTGAGGAAAATAAACTCTTTACCTCCAATGTTGGAGATTACTTATTGGATATGTTTATTTTTTGTGTTAAAGCAAACTTTTCCAAGTACTGCTCTTTTTATTATTTTTTTGATTATAAAGCAGCCTGTATGGCTTCCAACTTGACATAACGACTACAACATTAAGTAATAACCAAGACCAATGGCTTAGGCTACCTTTCGAAGCAGGGATGCTCGAAAATGGAAATAACATGAACGGCCACCCATCTCGGACTGACCGAGTCAAGCGTTGCCTAACCTTAATGAACCACAAAAGCTGTACTTTTTTGCATGTATTGGGGTATATGTATTCGAAATACATTTAAAATAGCAGTATTGCTTTGAATAATAATTAAATTTTGTTTAATACAGTGAATTAAAAGGGTAACACCAACTTTTGACACTTAAAAACATTAAAAATAGTTGGAATCGATTCAGTTGCTGATTTAGAACAAACTACTTTCAGGTCTTGCATTAATTATGTTACACCTCGTATACTTGCATCATAAAATAACAAAACTCAAAGGCCAAACAAAACACATTTAAATTTTTACTAAGGAAATAAAGTTCCTTCAGAAGTTTGTCTACAATAATGTAGATTTTCACAAAGTTTTGCGAATCACGAACGCATTCATCATTTTCAAGAAGTTCTCTGCAGAGTAAACTGATATATTTGTATTTGTTTTTATTTGACCTATGCACGTAGTGTGTCTACTGGAACTATCTAACCTTTTTTTGCTAATGGCCAATGAAACGAGTAACGCGGCACGTTACGATAACTTTGTGAAATGATCGTTTGATCGTACTACAGTTGTCGCTTTCGAAGAGAAGTGTCCGTCGCCTCGTTTAGAGTTCCTTTTATACTCGTATGGAAGTTTTAGAATGCACCCGAACTAGGAAATCCCAGGTATAGCCGACGTATTTCAGAAAACGGTATTGTTATTATGTACGTACAAGTAGGTACTTGTTTACCGCAACCGCGTGCCGGCGATATTATAAGAGGAACCTTCTAAAGGCTCTTATTCCAGACGTCGTTTGACATCGCGGATGCTAGATTTTCTTGATGGCATATGTGCCCTGTTGTTACGTCGTAACAAAGGCTTCAAAATATAAAAAAAAAATAAAAAAAACATTACACACAAACAAACAAAATAACTAGTTGTTACATCGAATGGAAATCGGGCGCCTTAACTAGTGATAGCATCATAATGACCATATAAGGTATTAGTTGGTACCGGAAATCAAATTCTTTCTAGAACATCTAATAAGAAACGCCCACAACATAGAAAGATCTAGAAATAATACAAAAGCGAACAACGGTACAATGATCCTATCTCGCTCGGTTCGATTATTGCTATCTTAGTCCCACAAGAATTTTATAAAAAACAGACAATAGTTTAGGGCGTGCCTTCAGTTGAGCCGTTCTTTCCATATCTCTGTCCTCGTCTCAGACGAAGGATCTAGAGATCTGGGGAGTGCGCACTGTTGCCTCAGGCAGGAAGTAAGCCGTCCTGATACAGTATATAAAAACGCATTCGCGCAGGAAAAGGGAATTTTATTTTTCGACGCCAGAGTTTGCACGACAAGTACTCTTAATTAATTGATCTATTTTAAAAAGTGATAGTACCAGTGCTATATTAAAATAAAAAAAGAAAATTTTAGATTAGCAACATTTTTCAACCCCCTTGGAAACCGGGGGTCCACCGTACGGGTTGCAAAAGTACGGTTTGGGAGACAGCAGGCCACACTTCTGCCCGTCGACTCCAGCTGACCTCGGCGGCTGAGGGCCTTCCATAGGGCACATCCAAGTTCCCCACCTAGCCGGTGGGAGCTTATCACCGAAGACCCCGAAGCGTCACGGGATCGAACAGCAGAAGTTAAGTCCCTCGCGCCCATAGGGTTTTTTTTGTTTGACCAAAAGGCTTCCCTGTGCCGCGAATTCCCACCCCGGGTGTACTAAAATTATCTTATTCTAATTTAATTCTTTTTCCTTTTTTTTCTGATTCTTAATTTTTTTATTTATTTAATTATTTTTTGAATAAACAATTGTATTTTTATAATTGTGTTTTTATTTGTACCCGCCGTCAGGCGGTCGTAACACTGTACCTTCTGAATTATTCAAACAAACTCAAAGTATTTGTACTTATTTTTTTTTTCTATACTATCTACGGTATTTCTATTTATTGTTTATCTTTTTACATGAACCTATATATAGTAATATTTAAGTAGTACTTATTAAATATAATGATATTTGCCATTTATTCCCATTTATTGATAAAAATGTAAAAAAATATTGTTTTTTTTTCTTATAATGCGGAGGTGTGATGTACTTAGGTACTATGTACCGATACTATATATTAATCAAGTACGTTATATAATATACGCAGTCTTATATTAGCAGTTGGTTGTTTCACTCGTTCCCCAATAGGCCCCACACTACAGAAGTCGCCAAAGCTGAAGTGGGATTGGGCGGAACATATCGTGCGCATAGACCCGCAAAGGTGACCCCACATCGTCACGGCATGGACCCCTAAAAACGGTAACAGGTGTCGTGGTCGACCGAGACGAAGATGGCGTGACGACGACACTTTTACAGGAAAGACATGGATACTGCTGGCCCAGGATCGATTTATGTGGAGACGTCAACGGGAGGCCTTTGCCCAGCAGTAGAACACAAGATGGGCTATTAAAAAAATATTAAAAGGAATAGTTGCGTGTCGGAGATTATGTATTGGTCTTTTTTTTATAAAATCTCTCACCATTTCTTTAGAGAGACATAGCCTTAATGTTAGTAAAAATGCAAGTAACAAAGCAGAAATGTATTGTGCTAGGCTATAACAAGTACAAACACCTAAACAAACGATCACGTATAAAAATAACGCGAGTAATATTATTAACATAATCACATAATACTCTACAATTGTAACACGAAGCACAGGTAAACCACGAGATTAAGGTACCTCGACACTTCGTTTTATTGACCGCAGTGATGTTCGGTGTTGTATCTGGCATACTCGTCAGCTGACCGCTTAATAAACGATATTACATCAAAAATAATACAATATGTATAGTGGTGAAGGATTAAACTTTGAACCTATAGGTATGATATTGTAAGTAATATTGAAAAAAAATCTGCTAATGTTGCCCTAGTCATGGAGATAGAATTGTACAATGTACACTAACATATTTTCGACGATGTAAGATCCCATGATAATAGAGGAAACTATTGTAGCGCCCGAACTTCTGCTGAGATTCGATAGAAAAACCCAGGCTCATTATAGGCCTCGGACCCAATACCTTGTAACCGCCAGTCGCATAATGTGCACCTTAACCTTAACCAACGAGACAAAAAGCAGAAGTAAAAGACTGTATTAAAAAAGACTTAACTTTTTCAAAAGTCTGACTTCGGGAATTATTTTTTCCCAAAGTGGGTAAGTTCTTTATTTTTGTAGTTTTCCCATATCTCGCGAGATCTTCGTAGAAAATACTCAGATATGATATATCGTGAAAGTTTAGAAAACACATCATGTTGTGCTGTTTGGGGTGGAATATCCTTTTCTGTATTTGCATTCCGAGCTAGTTTGATAATATTTTCTTTTATGGAATATACTTGTTTAAGAAGTTTCTTTGATTTTGGTATAGTTTGTCGTTCAGTAGTTCTTAGTTGAGTTAAAAAGTATATTTTCTTTTTGTGTGTAGTGGAATGATGAGATATCTTTTTTATTTATTGTCTGTCGGTAAACCAACAAATACATAAATTAGAAAAATACATCATAGTCATAAAAGTCACATGAAATGAAAAAAATACACCATCACATTGTCACGCATCAGCATTAGCCCGTGTCAGTCCACTGCTGGACGTAGGCCTCTCCCATGGCACGCCACTGAGCTCGATCTTCAGCTCTCCTTCTCCAATCCCTGCCCGCTGCCTTACGAAAATCGTCGCCCCACCTAGCTACAGGGCGCCCTATACTACGTTTACCGACACGCGGTCTCCACTCAAGAACCAGTCTACCCCAACGGCCATCGGTTCTGCGGCATATGTGACCTGCCCACTGCCACTTCAGCTTGCTAATTCGCTGAGCTATGTCGGTAACCTTGGTTCTCTGACGAATAACTTCATTCCGGATCCGATCCCTAAGAGAAACTCCGAGCATAGCTCTTTCCATAGCTCGCTGAGCGACCTTGAACTGGTGGACAAGCCGCAAAGTGAGTGGCCACGTTTCGGCTCCGTATGTCATTACAGGTAGGACGCACTGATTAAAAACTTTCGTTTTTAGGCATTGGGGTATGGGCGATTAGAAGACTCGACGGAGTTTTCCAAATGCTGCCCAGCCCAGCTGTATCCGTCTCTTAACTTCCTTGTCGAAGTTGTTTTTACCTAGTTGGAGCACCTGCCCTAGGTATACGTACTCAGAAACAACTTCGAGGGGGGCTCCGTTTACGGCGATCGGTCCCGGGTCAACATGCTTGTTGATCATAACTTTAGTTTTATCTAAGTTCATCCGGAGACCGATTCGCTGAGACGAATTAGCAAGGCTGTCCAGCATCTGTTGTAGGTCTTGCAACGTTTCAGCCATGATGACGATGTCGTCTGCAAATCGCAGGTGAGTGATGTATGCGCCATTTATATTGATGCCGTTACCTTTCCAGTCCAGCGTCTTGTATATGTACATATCCTCCAGTACATTGGTGAACAGTTTTGGTGATATGACATCACCTTGGCGCACTCCGCGGCGCAGGTGGATATGTTCAGTCCGCTGGTTCTGTACTTGGACGGTCATCGTTGCAGCTTCAAAAAGGCATCTCATCACCTCGATGTATCGCAAATCAACTTGGCATCGTTGCAAGGAGTCCAGAACTGACCAGGTTTCGACAGTGTCAAAGGCCTTCTCATAGTCCACGAAGGCTAGACATAGGGGCTGATTATACTCTGCAGTCTTCTGTATAATCTGCCGCACTGTGTGGATGTGGTCTATGGTGCCGTAACCACTTCGAAACCCGGCCTGCTCCGGGGGTTGAAACTCGTCGAGCCTTCGCGCAAGACGGTTCGTGATGACCCTTGAAAACAGCTTGTATACATGGCTCAGAAGCGATATGGGTCGATAGTTTTTCAAAAGGGTGTTGTCACCCTTCTTGAAAAACAGGACGACTACGCTTCTGTTCCATGCCTGCGGAGTTCTTCCAGTGTAGAGGACAGTGTTAAATAACTTCTGAAGCTCCTTAAGTACTGAGGTACCCCCTGCCCTCAGAAGCTCAGTCGTGACGCCGTCCTCACCCGGGGCTTTTCCATTTTTAAGCTGTTTAAGGGCCAACTCGATCTCATCCAGGTTGATCTCGGGCAAGTCTTCTGTGAAGTGACGTGTAAGTGTGGCTCTGGGATCTCCTCTAAGAGATTCGGGTCGAGGTGCGTGTGAGGCGTAGAGCTGGCTTTAGAAATTCCTGACTTCCGAGAGGATTTCCGGCCTAGACGCGACGACAGTACCCGCTTGTGTAGTCAACCTTGTCAAGTGGTTTCTCCCAAGTGACTGGACGAACACTTTCGACCCCCGGTTCTGCTCGATGGCTTTCCCAATCTCAAGCTTGTTTAAAGCTCGGAGGTCGTGTCGGACCAGCTTTGTGATCTTTTTATTTAAGGCCCGGTGTTCTGACAAGGTTGAGGCAGCATTTCGGCGTCGTTCGCTCATAAGCTCCAGAGTCTCCCCCGAAAGCTGAGATTTCTTGCCTGTACGCCTCGTTTCGCAGAATGTAGTGCCCTCGTCTCTAAGAGTCTGTACCACCTGCTCAAATTTCTGATCAACGCTGTCAGTGGTTTCCAAGGCAGCAAAACGGTTTTCCAATTTTAGCTGAAAAGCTTGGGAATCCATAGCGGCTAGGAGCAAATTCGGTCGGAGACTGGACTTCATCAAGCGGGCTCTTTCGCGCTTCCATTGTATATTCCGAGTGCCCCGTACGAGCCGGTGGTCGCTTCCGGTTTTAAACCTTGCGATCACTGAGACATCTCTGAATATGCGCATCTTGTCCGCCATTATGAAGTCGATCTCATTTTTTATTTTACCATCGGGGCTTTGCCACGTCCACTTTCTTTGGGGCTGTTTTTTAAAGAAAGAGTTCATCATAAACAGCCCTTCTCTTTCGAGAAAGTTGACAAGCGTTTGCCCCCTATCATTTCTGCTGCCATAGCCGTATTGTCCTACTGAGGATTCGCTGTCAGTTTTTACTCCCACTTTGGCGTTAAAATCTCCCATGACAACGTTGTAATGTGCCGTAGGGGTATTATGAAGGGCCTTAGAGATGTCCTCGTAGAGTACCTCTATGTCCTCGTCCGAGTGTACCGAAGTCGGTGCATAAACCTGCACGATCTTGAGGGCGTACCTCTCGGTCAGCTTAATTATGAGGTATACTACCCTTGTCGACACACTGGACATTTCTAAAACGATGTCAGCGAAGACTCTATGGACCAGAAACCCGACGCCACCCTGGGAAAGTTGGTCTCCCTCTCTAAAGTACAAAAGATGGCCAGATTCTAGGGTAATGGTGTCTTTTCCCTCTCTTCGAACTTCACATAAACCCAGAACATGCCATCTTATTCACTTCATTTCTTCTTCCAACTGCAGAAGATGCTCATCCAGTCGCAGCGTGCGTCCGTTATACGTAGCCAGGGTCAGTTCATGTTGGCGGCCTATCGTAGCCCGGAGATTCTTCGCACCCCCTGCCCCGCCGGAACCGTGACCGCCGCCGTGGTCAGGAATAGCGGAGCGACCGGGAACTGGGGGCCGCCACTTTTCGCCAATGATGTTAGATCTTAATGTAACTGGGGGCAGGCCTATTACCAAACACTGAAATGATACTGGGCACTTTACTATCAATAAATTTTGCGTTTTGAAGTGGGTTTCCCTTTTTTTTAAGTTATATATTTTACAGGTTATATATTTATATATATTTATGAGTTATATATTTTACAGGGACCGGGTTTCAGGTCCGGAAGAGGATATTCGGATCAAGTTTTCTCCCTTCGCAACATCGTAGAGAAGCATCTGGCAGTGGGCCGGAAGGTTTTCTGCGGTTTTGTGGATCTGGAGAAGGCGTTTGATAGAGTTGTGCGAAAGGGACTTTGGGACATTTTGTTTGAGTATGGTATAAATGGCACTCTGCTGCGGGCCGTCCAGTCCACCTATGTGGAGTGCAAGGCATGCGTACAGGTGGGTGGTAACATGTCACCCAGGTTTGACGTTGAAATCGGCGTCAGGCAGGGTTGCGTGTTGTCCGCTAGGCTGTTTATAATATATTTGGATAAAAGACTGAAAGCGATGAATGAAGGTGTACAAATGAGTGATCTAGTGGTAAATCATCTACTATATGCAGATGACGCGGTTTTGATAGCGCCAACAACCACTGGTCTGCAATCACTAGTCACAGCTATGAAAGACGACTGTATGAAAAATGGCTTACATTTGAATATGAAGAAAACCAAAATTATGGTTTTTGAACGGCAAGAAACCAGAACGAATACAAGGATTGTAGTTGGGAACGATGTGCTGGAGTAAGTGTATGAGTTTGTATATCTTGGATGCGCATTCAGTAAGGATGGAAAATACACCGCTGACATAGAGAGAAGAGTGAGTGCAGGGAACAGAGTGAATGGCGCGATGGGAAAGCTACTTGGGAGCCGGCACTTAAGCCGAAAGGCGCAGCTGGCCATACATAATGGAGTGCTTGTCCCAACGCTGTTATATGGCAGCGAGAGCTGGGTATGTAAGAAGGAGAATGAAAGTAGGATAAATGTGGTGGAAATGCGAGCTCTGCGGAAGATGTGCGGAGTGAAGCTGACCGACCGTATTCGCAACAGCGTAATAAGAGAGCAAATAGGTATGAAAGAGAATATCGGTGTGAACATGAGAAAGGGTATGCTCCGTTGGTTCGGGCATATAGAAAGAATGTCCGAAGAAAGTATGACAAAACTGATATACAATGCGAAAGTGGAAGGATGTAGGTACCCGGGAAGACCTAGACTATCTTACCATGACCAAATAGACCGGGTCTTATCTGAAGGACAAGTCAGGAGTCTTCATAACCGGCGAGCGTGTATGAGACGAACTATGAGAGTAGAGGAAGCCAGAGAGGTATGTAAGGAAAGAGCCTGTTGGAACTCTTTACTCTCTACCTACCCCGTAAGGGATCTAGCGTGATGATATAGATAGATAGTTCTACAGTAAGGTTTGATATAATACCCATAATACCGGATGCTATACATTCGTGCTGTTTGAGGTTATGGAGGCCTGGTGTATCTTCAAAGTTGAAGGTACATAAAAAAAAAAAAAAAAAAAAAAAACATCGTCACGCCTATATTCCCCAGAGGGGGTGGCAGAGGTGTACTGAGTACACCCACGTTTCGCCGACAATGTTAGGTCCCATGTAATAGGGGGCGAGCCTATTGCCATATACCGGGCACAATTTCAGACTCCGGACTCATACTGGGAATTTTTCGTTAGAAAAACTACATTTGTCCGACCTAGGATTTGAACCCAGGACCTCGTGATCACAAAGCGATGCGCTTTGCCACCAGACCAACGAGGCAGGCAGGTACAATACGGATTTAAAGAGGACTACCTTTTAGCTATACAGAACCCAATGCAAAAATAATCATCAAAATCGGTTCAGAATTGACGGAAATATCGATGAACTTACATAATAAAAGCATACAAACGGACTAACATAGATCCTCCTCCATTTTGAAGTCGGTTAAAAAATTAAATTTTATCCGTCCTAGAATTCGAATCCTAAACCTCGGGATCGCGACACGCAATATTTGCCACTCGACCCTTTTTCACCGTACTACCACAATTTGTGGTAAAAAGCCTTTGCTCAGCTGTGGGATAGTATACAGTGATTTATTATTTATCGCTATGCACCCTAAATTGGATTTGCAAATATTTGATCACGAAACTCAACAACAATAAACGAATATTTTTTTAAGTCTTAGTCAAGTATTTATAGAACCTTGATAATGATTTTGATCTTGATTCCGCGTGGTTCCCGGCTTAGAATAGGACCAACCCATCTCATCTCATCGGGTGTCGTACAAGGCGACTAAGGGAAAACTA
Organism: Phalera bucephala; assembly: GCA_905147815.2. Classification (NCBI taxonomy): domain Eukaryota; kingdom Metazoa; phylum Arthropoda; class Insecta; order Lepidoptera; family Notodontidae; genus Phalera; species Phalera bucephala. The sequence continues at coordinate 27,732,031 of LR990620.1, forward strand.
GGGAATGAGCAGCAGCGTTTCCTTAACACTTCTACCATCAAAAACTGCGCTCGCCAACCCGCCTGCCAAGCGTGGCGAGTATGGCAAACCCCCCCAATTTATTCAAATGGAAGAAAAGAATAAAACCAGGCCCCTAGTCCTCGGCGGTCCTGTTCGTCCTGGCCACGGTAGCAGCTATGGTAACGACAGGACAAGGGGTGCTAAGAATCTCCGGCAGAGATTCGGCTACCACCAACACCGAAAATTGGCCCTGGTGACATACAACGCACGCACGTTAAGGACAGATGAGAAGCTTGTTGAGCTGGAGGAAGAGATAAACAAGTTGCGGTGGAATATTGTTGGTTTATCGGAGGTCCGAAGAAAGGGCGAGGACACGATAACCTTAAAATCCGGCAACTTGTTTTACTACCGGGAGGGCGAACAGCAGTCCCAAGGTGGTGTCGGATTTATCGTCCACAAGTCACTCATAGACAACGTTGTGTCCATCACTAGTGTGTCGAGCAGGGTAGCGTACCTGATACTCAGAATATCCAAAAGATATTCGCTGAAGGTCATACAGGTCTACGCACCGACCTCGGCATACTCAGATGATGACGTCGAAGTAATGTATGAGGACATTAGTAGAGTCATACATACTTCCAAAGCACACTTTACAGTGGTTATGGGTGACTTCAATGCGCGGCTGGGCAAACGGGGCGATGATGAGTTGAGAGTGGGGCAATTTGGATATGGGCAGCGCAACCCCAGGGGTAAGAGGCTGGCCGAATATCTGGAGAAGGTGGGACTCTTTATGATGAACTCTTTCTTCCGGAAGCCGCCTCATAGGAAATGGACCTGGATGAGCCGTGATGGTTCCACAAAAAATGAGATAGACTTTATCATGAGCACCAAGCGACAAATATTTAATGATGTCTCCGTGATTCACAGGGTAAAAACCAGCAGTGATCACCGAATGGTCAGAGGCACATTAAATATTAATGTCAAAATGGAAAGATCGCGACTGATGAAGTCTACGCTCCGACCTTCTTATGCACATATCCAAAACCCCAAGAACTTTCAACTCGATTGGCAAACCGCTTCGAATTGCTAGACATCATCGCATCAGTGGACGAAATCAACAACAGGCTGGTAGAGACTGTACATACGGTCGGGTCCAAGAATTTTAAGCCCCACCGTAAAAATAGACCTCAAAAACTATCTGACTACACCCGAAACCTCATGGCTGAGCGACGTTCCATGACGCTCCAAACCTCCGATGATGCTAAGTCCTATAGGCAGCTCAATGGACAAATACTGAAGTCCTTGCGACACGATTTACGGTCCTTCAATACAAGGCGTATTGAGGAGATCATAGCACAGAACAAGGGCTGCAAGAGACGCGTCTATTGGGCAAAGCCAGTTGACGAAGCTGAAGACGGAGGACGGAAACGTAACGTCGAATAGGTCAGAGGTGCTCAGGGAGATAAAGAGGTTCTATGGGCAGTTGTACACCTCAGTAGCTGAACCTGTTGTTGTCTTGGTAAAAGACCCAAGAGCCAAGCTAACCCGACACTACGCTGAAGATATCCCGGACATCAGCCTGTATGAGATTAGGATGGCTCTCAAACAACTTAAAAACAACAAAGCGCCGGGTGAAGACGGAATTACCGCAGAGTTTCTGAAAGCGGGCGGATCGCCGGTACTTAAAGTCCTTCAGAGGCTGTTTAATTCCGTCTTGCTCGAAGGAAAAACGCCGAAAGCATGGAACAGGGGTGTGGTGGTACTGTTTTTCAAGAAAGGTGATAACACTTTATTAAAGAACTATAGGCCCATCACACTGCGGGGCCATGTGTACAAGTTGTTTTCGAGAGTCATCACGAATCGTCTCGAACGCAGGCTTGATGATTTCCAGCCTCCCGAACAAGCCGGTTTCCGGAAAGGCTTTTGTACCATAGACCACATACATACGCTGCGGCAGATTATACAAAAGACCGAGCAGTATAATCAGCCACTATGCTTGGCGTTTGTGGACTATGAGAAAGCCTTCGATTCGATCGAGACTTGGGCGGTTCTTAGATCTCTCCGGCGATGCCGCATTGACTATCGGTACATCGAAGTTTTGAAGTGCTTGTATAATAACGCCACCATTATCTATCTGGGAGTTCAGATAGACAATGGACTAAGATGGGACAAACACTTTGATGCCCTTACAACAAGAACAATACGCCTTATACACATATTTAAATCTCTCAGAGAGTCCGCCAATTTTGACACACTAAAGATGGTTTATCTTGCATTGTGCCAATCGATTATTGGATATTGTATTTCCGTATGGGGATATTGTATTTCCGTACAACAAAATCTAACTTTCTTAGAGTGGAGAGAGCACAAAGAGCCATCCTTAAAGTAATGACACGTAAACCCTATAGATATCCAACATCAAAACTGTACTCCGATTGTAAGGTGCTTACTGTCAGACAGCTCTTCTTGCTCCAATTAGTCCTAAGAAAACACGCGAGCTTGCCGCCGTCAGACCCCAACAAACGAATAAAAATCCCACAAGCCTACAAGCACAAAACTACTTTCGCCAAACATCACTTCTACATTCTTAGTACTCACATCTATAGGAAAATTCATAAACAACTAAACCTAATAAACCTAAACACTCACGCTGTTAAATCAAAAGTAACAGAATGGCTACTACAGAAAGACTATATGTCTACGGAGTTCCTACTAACTTACATCGCATAATAGGACGCACTATGAATGTATAAGCGCACAAACACTCTGTCTCTGACACATGCACACACACACGCACACACCCACACACACACGCACGCGCGCGTGCGCTCTCGCACTCACACACACACACACACACATCATAAATTGTAATGGTAGACCTTCACCGTTCACCAGTTGCATTAAATCAAGCTACTTAAATACCTTTTAGCCGAACACTGTCTCTTAAAATACAGGTTAATCCTAGTTTAAGAGGCAGAGTTTATACATTAATTGAATACAGATTTTCTGCAACCTATTTCAGCATAGAAATCTAACATACTCGTATTTTAACCTCTTAGTTTTAACGTTAGTTATCACAACCTGACTTGGTAAAAACATCAAGCTTCTGTGCCATGTATCTGTATTTTTGGTAAATAAACTATTATTATTATTATGTATGTATTTATTCAGTATAATTTCTTATAAAATATATATAAAAATATAAAATACAAATATTCTTATATATATTGTATAAAAAAAATGTGCTCCACCGACAGCAAGGTCTACGACCCATGCTACCGGCGGTCAGGGCTCCAAAGAGAGGAACCTCCTCACAATGCGTGCCGTGTCCAACATTACTGCCTTCTGTATCAGGCCCTTCACCCAACTGCCTAGCGAGAGCTTCTCAAGGTGTTTATCGAAGCTCTTCGCTATAAGGCCGTTGACTGAAACGACCATCGGAATAATGATAGTTGAATCAACATTCCACATGGTGGTAACCTCATGGGCCAGGTCCAAATATTTTGATAATTTTTCTTTTTCGGCCTTTACAAGGTTCTCATCATGCGGAATGGTGACATCAACTAGCATTACACGACGCATCGATCGATCTATTATCACGATATCAGGTTTATTGGCTACAATAGTCCTATCCGTGATAAAAGATCGATCCCAGTAGAGCGTGATATGACCACTTTCGAGAACTGGAAGAGGCTGGTACTGGTAGTACGGTACTTCAGAGTCCACAAGGCCATATTTAAGAGCAAGTTGCTGATGGATAATCCTAGCCACTTGGTTGTGTCTGTGCAAGTACTCTCCGTTAGCAAGACGAGAACAACCGGAAACTACATGTCTAATAGACTCACCGGGACGGTGGCATGCCCGACAAATGTCAACCGTGCCGTCCTTTAGGATGTGCTTCCGGTAGTTGTTCGTCATGATAACTTCGTCCATAATTGCAAAGACAAAGCCTTCAGTTTCCCCAAAAAGGTTGCTGAAGCGTAGCCAGGTCACGGAAGCGAGCTGGTCCACATCAGGCTCTGTAAGAGCCCGATAGAACCGTCCGTGTAGCTCCTTGCCCTTCCATACGGCTGTGCGGTCCGAAGTACTTAATACCTGGGGCCTTCGCCAGTTCCCGTTTGCCAAGGAAAGCGGAGTTAGGCCTCTATCGATTGCGGCAACATCTCGATACATCACCACGGATACACTCAAAAAGTACTGTCTGAGATTGCACACCTCGCGGTTGTGTAGTGTCTTAGCGTTTAAAAACCCACGACCACCGCACTTCCGCGGGATGTACAACCTCATAACAGACGACCGCGGGTGATGCATACGATACGCTGTCAGCAATCGACGGACCTTTCTATCCAGGGCATCCAGTTCAGACTGAGTCCACCTTAGTATGCCAAAAGAGTATGTAAGAACAGGCATGACCCAACCATTGAAAGCTCGGACCCTATTTCCACCTGATAGAAGGCTTTTTAACACTTTTATCAGGCGGGCAAAGAACCGATCCCTCAATGATTGTTTCATATCCTGTTCCGCTATACTTAAGGCTTGTGACATACCAAGATACTTGTAGGAATCCATTTCAGAGAGAGACCTGAGGGATATATCTTCAGAGAGCTGTAGATTAAAAGAATCTTCAACTCTCCCTCTTTGTACATGGATGACCGCACACTTGTCTACTCCAAACTCCATTCCGATGTCGTTGCTAAAATTGCCGGTTATTTTGAGCAACTCCATCAGGTCTGTTTTCTTCGAAGCGTACAACTTAAGGTCATCCATGTACAGTAGATGAGATATAGGCTCACTCTCCCTCCGCAAATGGTAACCTAGCTTTGAATCCTTAAGTATAGCACTTAATGGATTCAAAGCTAAGCAGAACCACAACGGACTCAAACTGTCGCCCTGAAAGATACCCCTGCTTATCTTTATCAAGTCCGAAGAACCAGAAAGGCCTCCACAGCCTGGGTGACGAAGAACTGTGGTCCACTGCCTCATACACGAACCGAGGAAAGAGCACAGCGCCGGGTGTACTCTGTACAGCTCTAGCACCCTCCCCAGCCATGTATGAAGCACCGAATTATAGGCCTTCTTATAGTCAATCCAGGCCATGGAGACATTCTTTCTGGATCGTCGCACCTGTTGGCAAATGGCCATATCAATGAGGAACAAATCCTTTGTACCCCGGGACCTCCCCTTACAACCATTCTGAGTAGGCGATAGAATATGCTGTGCCTTAAGGTGATTATTGATTTTTATTCTCAGAATGGATGTAAGGAGTTTATAGACCGTAGGTAGACATGTAATCGGTCTATAATTTTTAGGTTCCGAAGTGCTGCCAGATTTGTAAATCAAGTGAGTGACACCGGATGTCATAAAGCTAGGGAGCGATCCCAATTGAAGAGCTTCTTGGAATTGAGTCGCTAGACGAGAATGTGAGCCCTGGAGCCTCTTTAGCCAGAATGCGTGCAGTCCATCCGGCCCCGGACTTTTCCAGTTCGGCGCCGCACGAACCGCACAGGCCAGATCTTCACGGCTTATGACTACGGGCTCCATTTCCTGAATGGGCCCACAGGATCGTCCAACAACATCAAACCATTCGCCCTCGGAGTGACTGACGGGCACTGACCAAATTTTACGCCAAAACTCGGCCATCACGGCCGCATTTGGCAAGTGCACGTCAGTCACTCTCTCTTGGGGGCGCTCCCAAGCCTGGTATACACTCCTTTGATTCGTCTGGAAGGTGCGATTCACGTGGTATCTATCTGCTCTCGCCTTATACCTGCGAATCCTCTTCGCCCATGCATAAACTTTTTGCTTCCAGTAGTCTATGCGTTCCGCGACCCCTGCCACATAGTCCACAGGAGCCACTCCTGTGCCTGCAAAGGCTTGGGCCACGAAACGCATAACTCTCGGGCGGTTGTTTCCAGCCTGGAAGCACAACAATTTCGCTATGAGTGTCCTAGCCATATTTATACGCCGCTCTATTCTGCACTGCCAGAATGGTTTAGTATTTGTGGGTTGGGTGGCTCGATGTAGATTAGGAAATCTTACACCTGCCACCCGACACACCGCCACCGCTCCACAGTACAAAATAGAATGGGTATCACATAAGTCCACACTGGTCTCCCAGTGTGGCTTTAAAACATTGTCTAGGGCACTCACAAGCGAAATGTTACGTCTATGCATGGGCAAACGGGGTAGGCATGGTCTTAGGGAAATCGGTGCAGACCGATACTCCGCAAAGGCATCCTCCAGAGCTCTCCTCACCTGCTCCTGTAGCTGGTCGCTAACACTTACCTGCTCGCTATTTACCTCCTCCGATCGTGCGAAGTTATTCAAAGAGATAGGATCTTCAACACTTCGCACGTTGGATTCAGTACGAGCAGGAAGTGCTTCGCGGTGCAGTCGCTCAAGCACTGTGTCATCCAACAACTTGCACCGCTGGATGGCACGTACTTGATCCGATATTCGTTGCGCAGTAACGGCGACAGTCGGGTGAAGCCCCTGAAACAGAGACAACAATTTCGGACGGTAAGCGGTGAGGATGGTTCCTCCCTCTGTAGCACCATAGTAGGCCCGCATGACACTCAGATTTAATTCTGGAGTCCATCTCATGCGGCGCACTACACCACCGGTAGCAGGGGCCGTGGGCGGAGCACAATGTCCCGCTGGTCCCAGGCGTGCCGGCAGCGGTGGGCGTCCTCTCCTCGCAGATGTTGATGTAGGTGGAGACGCCGATATCCCGGCATCGTCGCTAGAGGCCCCAGATGTCGGCGGTGTGAAAAAATCTTCATCCTCCGAAGGCTGGGGCGAGGTGAGCGAGCCGGGCAAAGGTGTTGGGCGTGCGCTAGGTGACCGGGCATCCCGCTGCCGACACAGCCGCACGGGGTTTCTTCGGCTGGGCTCGGCCATTCACAGATGTGTTATGTTTTTCTTCCAAATCCACATTTTGCGAACCCACGTTCGCATTGTAAATTTTGCTCTTAAAGTGTGTTGTTTTTTGTTGTTTGTTGATGTCTAAACGGATACTTTTCAATATTTCTTCGCAAAAATAATTTTTATTTACACAAAACGACGTGTCGTTGACAGCTGTTGCCATGGTTATTATTATTATTATTACCATGTCAGTCCGAGTACAAGGGCAGTGCACGAAGGCGATCTCCATAAAAAGAGAAGTAAGACAGGGAGACGTCATTTCTCCGAAACTGTTTACGACCACCATAGAGGACGCCTTCAAGCTCTTGGAATGGCGAGGACTTGGCATCAACATCAATGGCGAATACATCACTCAACTTCGATTTGCCGACGGCATTGTGGTCGTGGCGGAGTCGCTGGAAGATCTAGGACAAATGCTCGGTGACCTCAACAGAGTATCTCAACAAGTAGGTCTTAAAATGAACATGGACGAAACGAAAATAATGTCTAACGTCTATGTCGTACCCACCGCACTCACCGTTGGGAACTCTACTCTTGAAGTTGTCGACGAATACATTTACCTGGGACAGGTAGTCCGGTTAGGTAGGTCCAACTTTGAGAGAGAGGTCAACGAATCCAACTCGGCTGGGCAGCGTTAGGGAAATTGCGCAACATCTTCTCATCCAAAATACCTCAGTGCCTTAAGACTAAAGTTTTTAGTCAATGTGTGTTACCAGTGATGATATATGGATCAGAGACGTGGTCTCTTACAATAGGTCTCATAAAAAAGCTCAGAGTTGCGCAGCGACCTATGGAGAGAGCTATGCTCGGCGTTTCTCTACGCGATCGAATCAGGAATGAGGAGATTCGTAGAAGAACCAAGGTCACCGACATAGCCCTTAAGATTAGCAAGCTGAAGTGGCAATGGGCGGGCCACATAGCGCGAAGATCGGACGGGCGTTGGGGCAGAAAGATTCTAGAGTGGAGACCACGTATTGGCAAGCGCAGCGTGGGACGACCGCCTGCCAGATGGACCGACGATCTTGTGAAAATCGCAGGAAGTCGTTGGATGCAGGTGGCATCGCACCGGTTACGCTGGAAAGCGATTGGGGAGGCCTATGTTCAGCAGTGGACAAGTATAGGCTGAGATGATGATAATGATTTGTGCGTGCGTGCGAGCGTGCGTGCGTGCGCGCGTGCGTTCGTGTGTATGTGAATGGTCTACGCTGTTCGCTGCGGGGCCTTTACAGCTTCACCGGACAAGTGTACCAGGGGGTACAGAGCGCTTAGCACGAAAACTTTGCAAGTGAATAAGCGTGCTGTCACGTGTGTTTATTTAGTAAACTTGCAGTTTGACAAGGACGACATATTGACTCGCTAGCGTCACGGTAACCTCAATCTTTTTATGCTAAGTCTTCAGTAATTCCAATGTTGGTCGCCAATGCTTCCTATACAGTTGTAGATAAGTAACAATTTCTGATCCATAAAATAAGTCAAGCAGCAGTGATAGCCTAGTGGTTAGACCGTTGGACTGCAAAGTCAAAGGTCTCGGGTTCAAACCCAGGCACGCACCTCTGTCTTTTCGAAAGCATGTGCGTATTAAAAATTAATTATCACTTGCTTTAACGGTGAAGGAAAACATCGTGAGGAAACCTGCATGCCTAAGAGTTTCTCGAAGGTGTGTGAAGTTCGCCAACCCGCACTAGGCCAGCGTGGTGGACTATGGCCTAAACCCTCTCAGTCTGAGAGGAGGCCCGTGCCCAACAGTGGGACAGTTTCTTAAAAGGGCTAATATAGAAAAAATATATAAAAAAATAAGTCAAAACTTAGTATACAATACTGGCGAACTATTGCCGAAACCGGGGGTCGTACTAACAATATCTGTTGGTTTAATGCCGGCGTTTTAATTTCCTAGCGTGCAAGTTCCGAAGTGAATGAAAACATAACTGTATTTGGAACTCTATTTATACCGGTAACTAACTTTTGACTGCGAGTAGGATCGCATTATATTGATAAAAAATAGAATGCTCAAAACTGAATTTCCTAACAGATGTAATATTTTTTCGGAAATTCCTGATGGCAGGTTGCGCTGGTTCAAAGTCCTCCTCCATCTATAGCTTGAGTCTTAGCGCCTGTACGCCGACAATTGATCAGCACTTCACTTATTATATTGTGATTCATTTATTTATTATTGAATAGCGTTGTAATTTATTTTTTTATTATATTTTTTTTATATTTATATTATTATTTTTTTAATATCACAATGTGTTTTATGCCGTTTGTTGAGAGACTCTACTGAGGTCGTCGAGCATGGTCCAGTACCATGCTCGACGACCTCTTGTCTTGACGGTCTTCCAGGGTATCAGCCATGAGCACGATATCATCGGCAAATCGAAGGTGAGAGATGTACTCGCCGTTGATGTTAATACCTAGTCCTGTCCAGTCCAGAAGCTTGAAGACATCTTCCAGCGCGTTGGACAACAGTTTCAGAGATATAACGTCTCCCTGACCAACACCACGCTGCAGTTGAATAGGTTTCGAGCTCCGGTCCTGAAGGCGGACTGACATGGTAGCGTGTTCGTACAAACTCTTCAGCACGTCGATATACCGGTAGATCTACTTGGCACCGCTGAAGAGACTGTAGTACAGCCCAAGTCTCGATCGAATCGAAGGCCTTCTCATAATCCACAAACGCTAAGCATAGTGGCAGGTTATTCTCTACAGTCTTCTGTATGACCTATCGCAGCGTATGTATGTGGTCTATGGTGCTGAAGCCTTTTCGGAAACCGGCTTGTTCGGGAGGCTGGAAGTCATCGAGTCTGCGAGAGACGATTCGTGATGAGTCTCGAAAACAGTTTATAGATGTGGCTTAGAAGTGTGATGGGTCTATAATTCTTCAAGAGGGTTTTATCACCCTTTTTTAAGAAAAAAACCACCACACTTCCGCGCCATGACTGTGGCGTTTTGCCTTCGAGAATGACCTGTTAATTAATAATTAACAGGTCATTCTCGAAGGTAGAAGGATTCCCGAAGATAATTTACCTGTGCTTCGTGTTACAATTGTAGAGTATTATGTTAATAATATTACTCGCGTTATTTTTATACGTGATCGTTTGTTTAGGTGTTTGTACGTGTTATAGCCTAGCACAATACATTTCTGCTTTGTTACTTGCATTTTTACTAACATAAAGGCTATATCTCTCTAAAGAAATGGTGAGAGATTTTATAAAAAAAGACCAATACATAATCTCCGACACGCAACTATTCCTTTTAATATTTTTTTAATAGCCCATCTTGTTTTCTACTGCTGGGCAAAGGCCTCCCGTTGACGTCTCCACATAAATCGATCCTGGGCCAGCAGTATCCATGTCTTTCCCGTAAAAGTGTCGTCGTGACGCCATCTTCGTCTCGGTCGACCACGACACCTGTTACCGCTTTTAGGGGTCCATGCCGTGACGATGTGGGGTCACCTTTACGCGTCTATGCGCACGATATGTTCCGCCCAATCCCACTTCAGCTTTGGCGACTTCTGTAGTGTAGGGCCTATTGGGGAACGAGTGAAATAACCAACTGCTAATATAAGACTGCGTATATTATATAACGTACTTGATTAATATATAGTATCGGTACATAGTACCTAAGTACATCACACCTCCGCATTATAAGAAAAAAAAACAATATTTTTTTACATTTTTATCAATAAATGGGAATAAATGGCAAATATCATTATATTTAATAAGTACTACTTAAATATTACTATATATAGGTTCATGTAAAAAGATAAACAATAAATAGAAATACCGTAGATAGTATAGAAAAAAAAAATAAGTACAAATACTTTGAGTTTGTTTGAATAATTCAGAAGGTACAGTGTTACGACCGCCTGACGGCGGGTACAAATAAAAACACAATTATAAAAATACAATTGTTTATTCAAAAAATAATTAAATAAATAAAAAAAATAAAAATCAGAAAAAAAAAGAAAAAAAATTAAATTAGAATAAGATAATTTTAGTACACCCGGGGTGGGAATTCGCGGCACAGGGAAGCCTTCTGGTCAAACAAAAAACCCTATGGGCGCTGGGGACTTAACTTCGGCTGTTCGATCCCGTGACGCGTGGGGGTCTTCGGTGATAAGCTTCCACCGGCTAGGTGGGGAACTTGGAGGTGCCCTATGGAAGGCCCTCAGCCGCCGAGGTCAGCTGGAGTCGACGGGCAGAAGTGTGGCCTGCTGTCTCCCAAACCGTACTTTTGCAACCCGTACGGTGGACCCCCAGTTTCCAAGGGGGTTGAAAAAAGTTGCTAATCTAAAATTTTCTTATTTTATTTTAATATAGCACTGGTACTGTCACTTTTTAAAATAGAATAAAACGAATACTAATATATAACAATATTGATGAACAACCCAAAAAATAAATAAATTATGAGTCGAACCCACGAAACAGAACGAAAATGATAAGGTAAATCCAACGTGTATAACCCACGTGAATATAACAACATAATAAGTAACTTGATCTCCGGTTTAGTTAAATGTAAATATTTAATGGTACGGTCCATTTTAAAAGCAGAATTATTTTTAAAGAAATTGTCTAAGTTCAAGCTAATTTAAATAAATATTTTTAATAAACACCTATATTGAAGTTAAAATGGCTTAATATATTAATTAATACTTTGTAAGACAATTAATTGAAATTGAAATAGTGAACTGAAATATTTTAAAACAATACGCGACGGAATGTGACATGATTGTGGGCAATGTTAAAAAAAATTATTAAGAACAATGTAAAATAATGTACGTAACCGCTATTATCTTTTCAGAGCATAAAAAAATAAAAAAATACAAAACAATAAATGATTTGCAACAATAAAAAAAAATTAATGCAATAAATGCACCAATAAAAAATAAAATCTCTGAAGGAAATGTCAATTACGTACAAACAAAAATGCTAAAAAAAAACCATAAAATGTAAATGAAATGAAATGACACAAAAATGTTGTAGAAAAATTTTTTTGCTGTTTGCCCACTGTGCAGTTCACGCGTATGTGGGTAATCGGAGATGGTATTTGATTACCCGGCATAGCCAGATGACAATAATCGGCTACTCGTTCCTCTTTAATAAGAAACGGGTCGGTGGTACCACCCCGTTCAGCCTCGTCCGAAAAGGCTTATACCACCTGAAACTGAAAAATACCGACACCACAAAAGTACAAAAACTTCTCTGTGCTTTGCCCTTAAAACGTAGGCGCTACTTTGTTACGACCGCCTGACGGCGGGTACAAATAAAAACACAATTATAAACATACAATTGTTTATTAAAAAAAAATTAAATTAATAAAAAAAATAAAAAAGAATTAAATTAGAATAAAATAAGTAAGTAAGTCACCTTGTATAGGAGGTCCTATGTGCTGTATATCGTTAAGGGATACTCCAGTGCTCGAGGCAGCACTCGCATCGAATACCACCCTTATTTGGTGCTCTCGCTGTGCTCACGCAGAACACCGTGGTAACTCATAAAAAAATGAGGAACTCCGAATGAGTCAATTCGCGTCATGTGCCCCAAAGCTACATACTCATGCATGAAGTCCGTGTACAATTTTCTATACTCTGGATCACGTTGCAATCTTTTCTCTAATCATATTAATCGCTTGAGGGCCTGAGGAAAAGTCTCACCTAAACTTTGAGGCGAAGAATTGATGGAAATCGTGACGCAAAACCTCCCGTCCTTGTTACGAGTTGTGGTTTTGACGAAATGGTTTTCACATTCCCGTTCCTCGTCGGTGCGCGTGTCACAAAGCTTACGCTCCTCAAGCTCCCAACATAGCCGCAGTTGGTTCTCTATTAATTGAGAAAAATTGCATCATACGTGGTTCGGTTTTCGCATACCGTTTACCGGACCCGATATAATCCAACGTAATCGCGTATTTTGTAGGTATGGACCTTGGGGTAATCGCATTTTACCTTCGCATAATAAGTCCCAAAATATATCTGCGCCTATTAAGATATCTATCGTTCGGGATTCATGAAATTCGGGGTCGGCTAGTTGTACGTTGCCAGGGATCTCGAACTTCGCAAGTTGTTGCGGTAACGCTGGCAACACGGACGTAATATTAGGTAAAACAAAACATTGAATTCGCATAACGTATGTATCCATGTGTGATTTAACCTCGATATTGCAAATGATCTTGTTCCCGAGTTACCCACGCCACGGATTTCTTGAGTGGACTGTACTCGTACTAACGGTAAATTTAAATTGTCGCATAGCGATTGCGTAATCATACATCTTTCGCTGCCAGAATCTAAAATCGCGCGAGCTAAATGATAATTACCACGACTATCCCGCACTTCGACTAGTGCCGTTGACAACAACACAGGTCCCATACATGGGTAACGACCGCATAAAACATCTACTCGAGCATTATTGTATTTTGTTGTTGTCATGCGAGTCGGCAGCGTTGACGGCCGAGTGCATAATCATACCTGGTATAGTTTTATTATTATCAGCTGAGATTTGCGGCTCCGCCTTGCGACTAACTTCATGATGAATTAACGAGTTATGTTTTAATCTGAAAAACCGGCAAGAACCGAATCTACATTCATTCACGTTATGACCGATACGTAAACAATTTTCGCAAAGCTTGTTATCTTTTATTAGTTTTAATTTAGATTCTAAACTGGAAGTTAAGAAATATTGACATTTATACAATGGATGATATTGTTTACAAAGAAAACACGACTTTTTACTTTGGCTTTGCGACTTATTTGTGGAAACATTGCAGTGTAGTTTCGAGTGATTTTGTGTAATTGTGCTGTGCCCTTTGTGACTCGTGCTACCGTGCGACCCGTGCGACAACTGTAATGTTTCCAACATGTCAGCTCGGTCCTTTAGAAAGTTCAACAAATCATTAAATATCAAAACTGATTTGGAATCACCAGCTTGATTGGAGTGCATAGTTTTGTGTTGTTCTCATTCGCGTTCTGAGATTTTATCTAATTTTGTTACTATAATGTAAATAATTAAGGTATCCCAGGTATCTACCGGTTCACCTAGAAGTTTTAATGCGCGTAGATTTTTGAGTATAATGTCTATTAACTTTCTCAGCAATGCTGTTGATTCTTTCGTCAGCGTTTGAATGTTAAATAAAGCCCTTACGTGGTTATGTATTAGTAATCTGGTATTGTTAAATCTTGTGAGGAGTAACTCCCATGCCACCTCGTAATTTGCCGCGGAGAATTCAACCGAATCAATAACCAAAGCCGCACTGCCCTTAAGAGATGATCTCAAGTAATGGAACTTTTCTATGCATTGAATATTGTTTGAATTGTGGATTAACGATTGAAATTTGTCTCTAAACTGGAGCCACTGCTCTGTAGAACCATCAAAAACTGGTATTGATATGGTAGGAAGCTTAACTGAACTACTAGGAGTCGGTTTAGAATTAGTATCAACCTCACCACCGCGTAGCATACATTCAGCCATAGCTAATGTGTCTTAATAACAATCTTCAAATAATTCTCGCTCTCTTAACTGTTCATCAAGATCTACCTCCAAAACAGATTCTTCTAATTTAGCCTGAAGATCGTTAAATTCAACAAATAGACCCTCAGCCCCTTTGATGCGGAACTTTAAGTCTATCTGAGCTTGAACAGGCAGAGATTCGCTAGTGTCATAGCGACTAATGTGATTCGAAAGTCTTGTTAAGCGACCTTTGACAATACCTCGCTTCTTAATTAAATCACTTATTGCTCTAATCATATTCTCGTCATCCGCGACTGTGATTTTGCATGGAGACTTAGACCTAGTGCCTGATTCTGTGCTCATTCTGGAGATCAGTGAAAGGTGGAGTACTCACGTTTTGCGAACTGCAGTTAGCGCTAGCGACGGCACACACTGCTTTTGATTTGCAAACAGCTACTCACTGCATCTCAATCACTGTAATTGGATTACCACAGAGTTAACACAAGGGTGGATAGATATTTGGATAGGATAGATGGCTGGCCGTACCGTTTCTTCGTTTGAAAGCGATGTAACCGGCTGGCAATCGTCCCCGCTCCTTTCGTATCTTGCTTGAACGCCTAAACGTCTGAAGGGATGTGAAGGTCGCAGTCCTCTTGAAATCGGCGCTGAAGGATCATATGTTGCCGCCGCAACGTGTTTACTATGCAATAAAACTATTTTGTTGAGTCTATTGCGTTTATTTCAACGTTTAACCTATCGACGTTTTCGGGTGAGAAAAGAATGGTAGTTACAAAATTTTATTTTGAATCTTAAGTTAAAAATGATGACACTAGATGCCTCGTTCGGAAACGCGACACATCGCTTCAGTCGGGAATTCTATCTATATATACCATTACCAGATCTCTCGCGGGGTAGGCAGAGAATACAGAGTTCCAACAGGTTCTTTCCTTACATACCATCGAGACTCTTGACTTGTTCTTCAGATAAGACCGGGTCTATTTACTATCGCTTTAGGCGGTAATTGAACCCACATTATTCGTCATGCCATATTTTTAATAAACTGAGAGCCTAGAACTTGTCGCACTAAAAATTTACTAAATAACCATGAACGTGACAGCACGATTTCTCGCTAGTGTCACGCTAACGTCAAAGTTTTTCTGCTAACCCCTCAGGTGTCATGCGTTTCTTAACTAAATTAGAAATGGTGTATCTTATTAGATACATAATGAAGCAAAATACAAAGAGTAGTTTACAACAAAAGGCATTATGTAACCGCTTTACTGCCGATCACCACATGAGATGTTCTCTGGAGGTCTCACAACGACCATTGAAGTAATAATAATATTTGCCCTGTTAAAAACTGTCCCACTGTTGGGCACGGGCCTCCTCTCAATTTGAAGTAAAAATAACCCAAAAATCTACTACAATTTCTGTTCACCGTCAACAGGGAATTTAGTCCGAAATTTCGCACCGAAGCAAAATAGCACAGGGTATTCATAACTACCAATTTAAAGAGGACAAATAAACAAGAATTGCCTTTATGCATATTTACAAAAAGACCTTATTTCCATGCTCGAGCTGCAATCTCAAGCTCTCATATAGTACGGATTACTGCAGTCTCTGGTCGTGTACTTTCAGTGAAAAAAGTCTTTATATTCAATAATCTGAATTGTTATAAAAATTAGTGAATTCAGTCCATTCGCATTTTCAGCTTTAGGTGCCCCGTTGGTAATCAATCATGAGGTATTGAATACGAATTTAGGTCCAAACAAATGTTATTGGGGTTTTTCTATAGATTTTTTTTAGTTACAGCCCGGTATTATACTCGGTATAATGGAAATAGGCTTTCCTGCCTGTTATACAAGGATTTATCATTGGCAACATGTAAGTCTATACAGTACACTTCTGCCGTCCAGGCTTAGATAATGCAGATGTGACTATGTATTAATATAAAGAGATTTGAACTAAATTCCGACAGCAAAATTCAAATCTGGGTGATTTACAAAAAATGTTCCAACATCCCGAATGTCACTTCGTTACAGATATTAGGTTTTATTGATATTTAGCTTAGTTCGATTCTCAATTAAAAAGCAAACAAGCATGTCATTGTCTTAATATTTCAAGGCTTTTGACTTTTGATTCTATCCGTGCAAAATCATCTGACATTTCGGAATATTAGCAGCTGCACCATGTTGCGTTATTGTAATAAGCCTGCCTGTATCACCCACTTCTCGGCAATCATAAACTAGCCCATAAATGAACCTATTCTTGGCCATGATCCTCTTAAGATTTTTCAAGAAGGGCCTTTACCCAAAGGCGTATTTTACGAAGCAATATAATATATTGACCTTATGGAGAAAAAAGAAATACTGTCACCCCTGTTTACCCTTAGCGGAGTGCTAGAAGTGTACAAAGAACACTTCAACAAGTAACATCTACCTTCCGACTCAACCGAATATCTTAGCTAGGATGAAAATCCGGAACACCGAAGGTATTTGGCTGGATGACAATCCGCGCCACCCCTTAATGTCATCTCGCTCTTGGTACATGTGTATTTCTATGTATCTATATCATCACACTAGATCCCTTGCGGGAGAGGCAGAGAGTACAAATTTACAACAGGTTCTTTCCTTACATACTTCTCTGGATTTCTCCACTCCCATAGTTCGTCTCATACACGCTCGCCGGTTACGTAGACTCTTGACTTTTCCTTCAGATTGAGACAGGTGTATTTAATGCACTAAATTGGTATTTTATAGAGATGTTACTTATTGAAGTGTTTGCATTTCCTTTGCACATTTTTACCAGTCAACAGTCGGCATAGAATACATAACTTGGACTTTCGCTCTAGGACGACTAAAATTACACTGTGTATTTACTGTTCTTGAACAAACTAAGCTAATTATGTCGGACACTATCTGTGGACTCAAAGAAAAACCGAAAATTGATTTATAATTAACTTCACTTACAGAATAGAGATTTTACATTATTACTAAGTGACTAGAACGATGCTGAACGATGAGAGTGGAGGAAGCCAGAGAGGTATGTAAGGAAAGAACCTGTTGCAACTCTGTACTCTCTGCCTACCCCGCAAGGGATCTGGCGTGATGTTATAGATAGAACGATGCTAGAATCCAAGTGAATGACGCACGCTGTCGCGTCCTGAAGGAAGTTGCTGCGCCGTCAGTGATCCTTACATATGCTGCGCCGTCAACGATTTTCCGTGTGAAAATATATTGTGGCCGACTTTCAGGATGTTGGTGTCGGTTGGTTTCATATGGGCTCCACACATAACAAGCTATCACTACCTACAAGATTAGGCGGTATTGTCTATTTATTATTTAGCCTTATAGGTACCCAAAAATTTCCAAAAGACATAAAGGATCTAGGTCACCAGACAGAGGACGTCAATTTGACGTGAGGTCAAGATAATGCTAAACAAAAGAAAAGTGGTAGGTAATTGCGAGGTCTTTTCTTTTCAAGTGACGTGATTTGCGTCTGTTATTTTCTTATGTTGTATTCTGATTTAGTATTTACACATATCTAAGCCCGCACGATATTAACCAAATTTATGTAGCCTATTCCCAGTGTCAATCCGGAGTCTGGAACTACGCCCGGTATATGGCAATAGGCTCGCCCCTTATTACAGGAAAAAATATATTTTGAATAATATTTATTGCAGATACAATTAATGTTCAAACTTAATAGTGGGATCACAATATGATAATTTTATTTGTACATTGTAGGAATTACAAGTGAAAATCTATTAATGGCCTCTAAACTAGGCAAGTCTGTATCGTGTACATGGAACCTAACATCGTCGCCGTACATGGAACCTTACATCGTCGGTGAAAATTGGGTGTACACAGTACATCTCTGCTACCGCTTTGGGAATGTTGGCGTGACGGTGTGTTTTATGTACCCTATTTATTTTAGTTTATAATTATTAAATCCGTTTAGCTCTTTAGGCCTGATTGAGTAACAAGAATTCATATATTTCATCAACAACCAATAGATTTCGATTGCAGCATGAAAGCCTCCATAAAGACGATCATGTCGATCGGCTTTGTACTGTACATCCAGCGTCCAAATAATTTACAAAATGTTGGTATAAATGTGTTATATTTTTCTATATACCAATAATACCCAAATAATCCATATCTGTGATATTTGTACTTTAAAAACATGAGTTGATACGAAAGTTGAGTAAGAAAGCAAACAATCCTGCTATACAACAAAAAGTGATACACGACAATCCCAAAATTCCGCCTCTAATTCACCTTGTAGTCAAAAAAAATTAACTTTTTAAAATTCGAACTCCGGGACATCCGCTTAAAGTTAAAGGAAACAAATGGCGTCTGAAAATTTTATGAACTCTTTCCATTTTTGTTTTTGGCAGTTTTTTTAATCATTTTTCTTGAATCGAGAGCCTAACTAAATATTACAAAGGCGCAACAGGAGTAAAAAAAGGTTAGCGCAAAATCGAAAAAGTACTTCTTGAGTGAGCTCTCTTATCAATGATAATTCAATCATATCCCAATTTAATTAAAGTCAAATTAATAAGCAGTTGTGGAAAGCGGCATGCTTTAAACACAATATCGCTGAGTTTCCTGGTGGATCTTATCAGTGAACGCCTCATATCCATCCAGTAGTAGATTAGGTTTAAAAAATCTGTAAAAATTTCAGTTTGTAATTGCAACAATGAACTCAATCACTAGCCAAAATAAATCCACCTTATATTATGCTCTGCGTGCCCTTACACCCACGCAGCAAGATTCGATGTCTGCTACTAACAATGCAATCAGTGTGGCCACCTTCTGGGCCGCATCTATATAATTATAATCATATTTGCCGTTGAAACGCTAAGTGGAAGGATGTAGGTACCGGAGAAGACCTAGAGTATCTTACCATGATCAAATAGACCGGGTCTTTTCTGAAGGACAAGTCAGGCGTCTCCGTAACCAGCGAGCGTGTATGAGACGAACTATGAGAATGGAGGAAGCCAGAGAGGTATGTAAGGAAAGTACCTATTGGAACTCTGTACTCTCTGCCTACCCCGCAAGGGATCTGGCGTGATGATATAGATAGATAGAAAGGTAAAAAGTACATTCTAAAGCAAAATCTATCTCGAAAAATGGCCACGACGTCTGGATTTGTCGCGTCGACGTCGCGCTCCCGACGCGCGTCGTCAGCTATTTGGCCAATTTAAAGTTGTGATCTGTTTAAATTATTTATGAAATAGAATGTGGTAATGGAGGAAGCCAGAGAGATCTGTAAGTAGAGAACTTATTAGAACTTTGTGTTTTCTGCGGACTCCGCAATAAATCTGGTATGATGTTATAGTGAATTTGTTAGTTTTTATATCTGTGCTATATCTTATTAAATAGGTGCCAAAATAATAATAAAAAGCAACAAAATGGAGCTGTCCGCGTGAGACTATTTAACTTAATTGTGTGTTTAGGGCTCTCAAGAGATTTTTATTTATATAGTATTCATATTAACTAAAGCGACCTTCTGACTTTGTTTTGGGTCAAAAGTTGACTATCTCATTATATTTTGTAGAGAATCTCTAAAATTCCTACTTTGTAATCTTTAGATTTATCAAGATTATGGTTTTTGAAAGGGAAGAAACCAGAACGAATGTAAGGATTGTGGTTGGTAACGATGTGCTGGAGCAAGTGAATGAGTTTGTATATCTTGGATGCGCCTTCAGTAAGGATGGGAAATACACCGCTGACATAGAGAGAAGAGTGAGTGCAGGGAACAGAGTGAATGGTGCTATGGGAAAGCTACTCGGGAGCCGGCACTTAAGCCCTAAGGCGCAGCTGGCCATACATAACGGAGTTCTTGTCCCAACACTGTTATATGGTAGCGAGAGCTGGGTATGTAAGAAGGAGAATGAAAGTAGTATAAATGCGGTAGAAATGCGAGCTCTGCGGAAGATGTGCGGAGTGAAGCTGACCGACCGCATTAGCAACAGCATAGTAAGACAGCGAGTAGGTATGAAAGATAGTATCGGTGTAAAGATAAGAAAGGGCATGCTCCGTTGGTTCGGGCATATAGAAAGAATGCCAGAGGAAAGAATGACAAAACAGATATACAATGTGAAAGTGGAAGGATGCAGGTACCGGGGAAGACCTAGACTATCTTACCACGACCAAATAAACCGAGTCTTATCTGATGGAAAAGTCAAGAGTCTCCGTAACTCGCGAGCGTGTATGAGACGAACTATGAGAGTCGAGGAAGCCAGAGAGGTTTGTAAGGAAAGAACCTGTTGGAACTCTGTACTCTCTGCCTACCCCGCAAGGGATCTGGCGTGAGGTTATAGATAGAGAGATAGATAGATTTATCAAGTAAGTGTTCAAAATTTTATTTTTTTTGCTAATTGGACATTTTTGTTTATCTGTCTATCCATACCATCACACCGGGTGTCTTCGTAGACGTCTCTAGCTTCCTCCACTCTTATAGTTCGTCTCACATATGCTCGCCGGTAAAGTATAACACTTAGTTGTTAACAGTAAAATCCTTTTGAACTTCCAAAAATTGTATCTAAAAAAAAATCGCCGGAACACTAACGCTTCCTTGCGAAACAAACGACATAAATTATTTTCTATCCTTCTTTTTTACTTGGGATAGTAAAAGTCAGAACATAGCTCACGGACGCAGGTGCAAGAATTGGGAATTTTCTCATTTTTTCCTGACATACATCACTGATGCTGAAACATAGCGTCCGACTTTAATAAGAGGATGGTACATAATACAACAGAGTAATTTGTACCCAGGGGCAGTATCTTTTGAGAATTTTCGTCAGTAAAAATGTAAGAAATTTTGAGTATTATATTTTATTTATGTACATCATCACGCCAGATCCCTCGCGGGGTAGGCAGAGAGTACAGAGTTCCAACATATTTATATTAATTGGCATTCTTTTACTATTATGAATTCAATAGACCGTGTGTTATTTGAAGGACAAGTCAAGAGTATCTCCGTAATTGGCGATCATGTATAAGATGAACTATGAGAGTGGAGGAAGCCAGAGAGGTATGTAAGGAAAGAACCTGTTGGAACCTAGAAATATTTTTCTGGAAGTAGGAAAATTTTAGTAAATGATACATATATATATATATACAAGGTGTAACATAATAAACGCAAGACCTGAAAGTAGTTTGTTCTAAATCGGTAACTGAATTGATTCCACCAATTTGTAACGTATGATACATTTTTTTTTAAATTTGCTAAAAATGCTTTTACTCCTTCAGTGTGGTATAAAAAAACATATTGATTCTTGATTGTTAATTGGGGTATAAAAGTGCTTAAAAAAAGGAGAAAAATAAAGAATCGTTTTGAATTAACGAAGCAATTCTTTAATTGAGGTGTCTGAGGTCTTGCGTTTATTATGTTACACCTTGCGAAGAGAAGAAATGCGAGCTCTGCGGAAGATGTGCGGAGTGAAGCTGACCGACCGCATTAGCAACAGCATAGTAAGACAGCGAGTAGGTATGAAAGATAGTATCGGTGTAAAGATGAGAAAGGGCATGCTCCGCTGGTTCGGGCATATAGAAAGAATGCCAGAGGAAAGAATGACAAAACAGATATACAATGTGAAAGTGGAAGGATGCAGGTACCGGGGAAGACCTAGACTATCTTACCACGACCAAATAAACCGAGTCTTATCTGATGGAAAAGTCAA
This sequence comes from Phalera bucephala, assembly GCA_905147815.2. Lineage (NCBI taxonomy): Eukaryota > Metazoa > Arthropoda > Insecta > Lepidoptera > Notodontidae > Phalera > Phalera bucephala. The sequence goes on from LR990620.1 coordinate 27,754,081, forward strand.
GAGTCTCCGTAACCGGCGAGCGTGTACGAGACGAACTATGAGAGTCGAGGAAGCCAGAGAGGTATGTAAGGAAAGAACCTGTTGGAACTCTGTACTCTCTGCCTACCCCGCAAGGGATCTGGCGTGAGGTTATAGATAGATAGATAGATAGATGTTACACCTTGTATATACCATAACACCAAAAAATTTCCTGCGAGAAATAAATAATTAATAACATTCATTGTTTTTCCGCTTAGAATATAACTTAAGCGTCATATAATCTATTTTGTTATACAAACAGATATTGGCACCCCTGTCAGTATCATTGTAGTACAGAGATCATTTTTTTCTTTTTATTCCGTTCTATTATCAAACCGCATGAACCAGCCACGTCAATCGGATTGCCTATTGTTATTCAATGTTGTCAGCATATATTCCAAAGAAATATAATTTTACAGGCCTGTTTTAGCTTTATTTAAAGAGCACGTCGTATATACAACACAGCGGTATAGTTAAGTTGTAATTTAAGTGACAAAGTAGGTCAGATGTGTTTTTGTGGTTCCGTATAATGTTCAGTTCTATAGCTTGTCGTAAAGCAATTTCTTAGTTCTGTTTGTATAACAAAATAGGTTATATAAACCTTAAGTTATGTTCTATGAGGAAAAACAATGGGTGATAATAATTATTTATTTCTCGCGGAAAAAAATATTAATGTATTCCTGCGATTTGTTTTTAAACAAAACATATTTGGCGGAAGGTATCCATAACTGTTACTCGAGAAATATTAATATTTTGTCCGAAGATAAAATAAAGAGATAAATATGTTACATTCTTGCCTTGCATTAACCAAATATGGACTTTGAAAAAATTCAGATTTCAATTTAATATTAAAAAGATTTTCTTGACAGTTGATAAGAAATCAGTTCCTTTAGACTCATTGAAGTAGGACCAGTAGCAAAATGCACATATAGACAAGTATAGGCTGAGATGATGATGAAATTACTGTATCTTTTAGTACTGTTAGATTTATTTTCTTGACTAGTTTCGATCTTTGCGCCGCATTAAATAAATGTCTACATTATATCTCTAACACTAAGCAAATAACTTTCTACATAAGAAACACGGATATCAAAACTAATACAAATCCATTTCAACCACACACACAAACATACAAACTGAGAAAAATTCTATGCAGTCCGCAGACTAGTTTTCGACTTTTTGTCAACACAAATTTAAATGTGATTCAGTTTGCTTGGCTGCAGGACACCAACATATTGGCTGGTCACAATACCAAAATCAAAAATTACCTGTCATTATTAACCGCCTTCAAAAAAGGAGAGGTTGACAATTCGTTTGTATTTTTTTATAACGTCTTTATCTATTAACTGATGTTGATGATTCTTTTTGCGTTTGGCTTAGTATAGTTTCAAGGTGGTCCCATTTTAATGTAATCGGTGTTGAACTTTGGACTTGGAAGATACACCAGGGGACTCCTTAACGGCAGCACGCATGTTTAGATTCCGTTATTATGGTTATTATATCAATTCTACACACAACTCAGCAAAATAATATAATATATGTATAAATATTAGTAAATAACTCACTGGTCACTTAAAATTATATAATAATAATCTTTTTTAAAAAAAAGTAAACCGATTTCTAAAAGCAAATAAGAAAAAATTTGAAGTCGGTGCCAAGTAACTGACTGCACCAACCGGTACCGACTTAAAATATTTATTCTTTGCTTTTTGAAGTCGGTTTACTTTTTTTTTAAATCTAATTTTATGTAATACCCATCCTAGAAATTTAGCTGCTCCACCCTTTTGATCGAGTAGTAGCGGGTTCTAGCCCTGCACAGGACAAATCTTCATGTGGCACACAAACATTTGTTTCGATCTTAGTGTTTATGTATGTGAACTTCTCATGACACAGGTATAATTTCTTTCTTTGATCTGGTTGAATACTGTCCCAAATTTGAAAGTTTTGATTTAAGGGTACGCAGACTGTTTACTTTTTGTCAGTAATGAGACAAGGGATGAATGTAATATATGATTTTTCTTTGGTGTATTCAGTGGCAATTAGTTAGCCGTAGATCTATTTTCCAACAAAAAATATTAATGTCTATTTGAAAAACGTAGTCTTATAATTTTCTATATGGGATCGTCTCCCTGTTTTAGAAAGTACGCTAGGCCAAATTGGTAGCCTTATGTGCGGGCTAGATATGTTTCAAAGTAGGTGGCCACAAAGCTGCCCTTACCTGTCTGGACTGGGTTCTAGTAGAAAGAAAAAAAAGCCTTGATATGTAATTGCTATCGTGTTCTCTTCATATCGTTTAATAAGCACATATTTCTAAGAAATATTGTCTTCTTCTCAATTTAACATAATCCATGTAAATAAATACTCCCAGAATAATTTTTAGATCCTCAAAAATATTATGCAACAAATTTGAATATCTATCTCGATCTAGCTCCATTTGATTTAGCACAGGATATTTTTTGCTCACTATATCAGGTCATACTTTCCTTTTCGGGTATCTAATACATATGATTGAAATACACGCATACATCTACAAACATCACACCATAGTTCAATACTTCAGTTTGACACACTTGATATTTTTCTTTGCCAAAATTTCTAAAATATGTTTGTATATATTTTAATTATCTAAGCACTATTCTCTGAAGGCTCTATTATTTAACAAAATTACCGGTTTATGATTCATCAAAGAAGGCTTCAGCACTAACAAAATTATATCCAAAAGACACGAATACCTAAAACACTAGGCGAAAACTTGGTTTACCTAACACTAACAAATTTGTAAGACGGAATCCACTCATGGTCTGTTAGAGCATGGCTTTATACGGATTACAGGGACCCGTGGGGCTCACAGCCGAATCTAATTTAACTATAACGTAATTTGTTGGGACAGCGTAATTTTCCGGGTGCAAGTGGGAAGCGATAGGCGCAATTGGTACCCCTTGGGTGAGGTGGTACGCTGTGATAGTAATTTGTATGTATAGATTGTATCTTGTGTGTTGACTACTAACTGGCATAATTGGTGGAGGAAAGTTAGAATATGATACTATCTGTGTTCAGAAGAATATTTTGATTCAGAATTTTGGTGAACACTTCTTCATTCGCCGTGAAAAGAGAAATAAGACTCGCATTTGGTTCCTGTGTGGTATATTTCTTGTGTACTTCTGTATCTTCATGTGTATGTGTTGTATGTAGCCCTTTTGTAATTTCAACCTTGTGGCAACGTGTTTTTCGACCACTGACTTTGCAACTGTCTATTGTTTCAGAATCCTTTTTCTTGCCTACTTTTATATAAATTACATGAGCAGGATAAGCTTTATTAAAAGCTTATCCTAGCTTTAGGCTTATCCGTTTATAAATATTCTCAATGAAACATTGAATAAGTATATAGAATAAATTAGTAAAGTGAATATAAAAACACCGTCACGCCTATATTCCCCAACCGGGGGTGGCAGAGGTGTACTGAGTACACCCACGTTTCGCTAACGAGGTTAGATCCCATGTAATAGGGGGTGAGCCTATTGCCATATACTAGAAAAACTACACTTGTCCGACCTAGGATTTAAACCCAGGACCTTGTGATCACAAAGCGATGCGCTTTGCCATTAAACCAACGAGGCAGTCAAAGAAATATAAGAGAATATAAAAGATTTTCAAAATCTGCTCTTTCTAGTGGACTGCTCTATAGAGTGAAGCCCAACTTTTAAGTCATTAGACTACATCTAGTTCTTAAAGAAATAATAAATAGATTAGCCTACACTCTCTCACTGCTGGGCAAAGGCCTTCTCTCAGAAATCGAGAGTATGAAAGAAATATGCTCCTCCACATGTACCACCTCCACCGCCAATTCGTACTGTGGCACGCGAATACAGACTTATGACCACAGATGGAACTTAACAAACCGCCCATAAGGCTTCCTACTTGGCTCAATGACTACCACTTCAAATAGTAACCGGGTCCGGAATAAATTTTCCGAAGCACGTAAATACACAAATATTGAAATTCTATCAACGATTAAAATCTCAGACTGACTGAGCAAACCCTACCTAACCTTCTTAATCGTTAAGAACATTGCAGTCTCACAACGCCACAAGTATTTCAAAGCAATAATAAAATATTAATCAAGATCTCAGATCGAATAAAGCTCTTATCCAACTCAATGCACCTCAATTGGCGTTAATAATCTCAATTTGTATCCGTAGCATCCCCAATAGCGTCTTTATGCTACTTATCTCTTTATATAGCTTCTCAAGAACCCTTTACTTTATTAGTCCTAGCCAATTGCCGTGGATTGCACAACTTTGCTTATTCTTTTGCTATGGATATTGATTTTTCTTTCTTGATTTTTACGTCTGGTCCTTTCGCTTTTGGTTTCTGCAATGAGCTATAAGACCATAAATAGTTTTTATGCTTGGTATTTAACTCTAAAGGTTTATGAATAGTGAGTTGAAATTTAACAAATTAACACCTTACTGTTCGTCTTCTCAGATGACAAATGGAGCGGCTCATTTTGCGAACCCCGCTTACGCGTTTTACACGTGTATGCAAGACGAATGCACTCATAGCGCCATCTTACTATATTTGTCAAAATCATGCCCACTCTGCCGAACCTTGATAATCGCTAAGTACGCTGAGATCTCACAATGCTACGAGTGCTTTAAAGCAATAATAAGATATTGTTATTTAAGATCTCAGATCCAATCCAACTCAATCAGTTTGCGTTAACAATCATCATCATCCCCAATAGCGTCTTTATGCTATTTAGGTTTTTACATAGCCTCTCAACAAAGTCCTTCTATTTTATTAGTCTCAGCCAATCATCGTGGATTGCACAAATTTGATTATTCTTATTCTGCTATGGATATTAATTTTTTCTTCTCGACTTTTCTGGCTGGTTAAGTCCTTTTACTGTTGGTTTGTGTAATGAGCTATGAGAGCCTAAATAGTTTTTAGGCTTAGTGTTTTAATTCTGCACATTTCTAATGTATAGTAAGTCTGCATATAAACACCTTCAGTTCTTTAGACATATCACTGTCCTTGTCACGAAGGAATAACGTTTCAAAATCACATTATTCCTACAGTCCCATACCTAAAACAACGTTTACAGCAAAATAACGTTTTCCGCAACTCGGTTTGTTTGAGTGAATTTAATCATCACAGCCATCGTGTAGCTAGTCAGTTTGTAATTTCAAGCATGCTGCAAGAATACTGTTTTAATTACGTGTTATTATTATACAAGATATATTTCTATGCTTACCGCTTACGAGACTGAGCTTTTCACGTATTTTAAATTTTGCTTTGGCGTTTTAGACTTGCATGTAAGACAAATGCTTAATCACTCTAGTGTCATCTAGTTACATTTCAAAGAACCTTACAAGAATACATTCATGAGTATTTGAAACTTAATATTTTGTAAAACCAACGTGTTACACATGACTCAAATTTTAATATTCATTATCGTTAAGCAATCCCAGTGTTTGAAACCTGTAATATATCGTGAAACTAAAACTTAGTAAAAAGTATAAAAGCTGTCTCCAATTTAAATTCTACGTAAAGATCCGAAGGACAATAAAGATCATTAGGTATCTATTTATATCTGAAAATTCGCAATTTGTTCGGAGGGTACACCTAATTGTCCAAAGGGACACCGTCTCAGCGGATTTGTGTAAGTCCCGGACGACCCCGGGTATTAGGGACCGATGTTGTACATTTGAAGGCAATTTCATGTACTTTCAGAGTATTCAAGAGAATACAGCTGGAAATATAAAGGGATCGATTGTGGAGGTGTAATTTATCAACACCTTCGCGTTGACCTGTTTTAAGCTTTACGATGTCGATGTTAGGCTTGGTATAATAATTGTTTCATATTTGGTACTTGCGTGAGGATATTAACTAGACAGAAGTTATATTTTATAGAAAAGAAAATATACGTGACATGCGTGGTAAAACAAGTAATAGTATAGTATAATATAATAGTTGTATAATATCATCATCATCATCATCATCAGCCCGTGTCAGTCCACTGCTGGACGTAGGCCTCTCCCATGGCACGCCACTGAGCTCGATCTTCAGCTCTCCTTCTCCAATCCCTGCCCGCTGCCTTACGAATATCGTCGCCCCACCTAGCTACAGGGCGCCCTACACTACGTTATCTATCTATCTATCTATCTATAACCTCACGCCAGATCCCTTGCGGGGTAGGCAGAGAGTACAGAGTTCGAACAGGTTCTTTCTTTCTTTCACTACGTTATAATATAGTAAACATGTAATGTAGCAAGTGCAGTAGACCCCATAACGAAAGCATTGGAGGAAAGAATCCTTGTGAAGGGCCTTACAACGGCCATGTTAAATGGTTCTTTGTAAACAAACATGAAATATATCGTACATTAGAAGAAAAGAGCTTGTGAATTAATTTTAAATATCTTATAACGATTATTTCATTGTTATTTCTATAGACTGCTATCACATTTTCCACTTATTTTCCACACTTATTTAAGTACTTAGCATTTATTTACCAACAAGTTTATTTATTTACCTTTCTCGGGGTGCAATCTCTGTTTTGCCAAATTTTACCATTTTTTTTAGCTATTTAGGCGTGAAACAAACCGTCACGAAAAGTTACTCCCATATTTGGATGAAGGATGTTTTAAATAATTTACCTAATATTTATTAAATAAATTTAATTACCTAATTAGACCTTTTCATTATAATAGGGGTTTCTTAACTTAAACTAACTTAAACGTCTAACCCAGACTAAGAAAACATCAAATATTTTCATTTACTTACTCGGTGCGCTGAAATCTGTCCATCTTGATTTTATGAAGTAACTTTTCGTCGTTTATTAAAACAATTTGTTGTCTTACCTGAAATTGAAGAGAATCAAAGCATTATTTTGTGATGATAACTAATTCTTTATTGTACTTTACTCGCTTATAGCACTGTGTTTGTAAAGATTACCACGGTTAAGCGCCTTTTGGATAGGTCAGTCTGAAATGGGTTGTCGTTTGTGGCATTTCCGTGTGTCGGTATAATGCGGCAATCGTAAGTCGTCGTCCTAGATTCAAATACGAAGACGGTCGTGTGGTTTTATAATAGGTACCATCGAAAGTTTGTTAGTAGCAGTTTGAAGTGCCGGGTAGAATAGAAAGTATCATTACATTAAGATGTTACATCATAGTTGAAATGTTGTTGCACAAGTGACACCTCTGCCACTCCAGCTCCACCAGGCGGATGCCCTTCTGCTTTGGATCTTTGAAAGGATTTATAAATCGTGTTTTTCCGTATTAAAATAGCACTCTATGTTAAAATAGCAATAATCATATTATAAAGACACCATATTGTTTTATATTTATATATATATATATTATTTTTTTTTTTTTTAAACGTTGCCCCACACTAAGATTAATTCCTGTGTCGTGGGTGCGTTTACAAACATAAAAATTCACATACACAAATACCCAGACCAGAACAAATAATTGTGGATCACACAAAGATTTGTCCCGTGCGGGAATCGAACCCGCGACTATAAGACACAATGGGCGGGGCGGGCTAAGCCCTTAACCACTGCGCTAAATCGTCTGTCATATAATTCCAGTTTGAACGCATTTATTGCTTTAAGATAACAAAATCTTGATTAAACCATTCGTGTTTATATTTAAACAGCCAAAGAATTAAAATTCATACTCACGAAAGTAAAAAGTTACCTCTTTAGTTTTTGTATAATTGAGGTTAAAATCACGAAAGAAGTGCTGTCAAAATGCCGAAACTTCGTTTGTTCGAATCACTTCATGGTAGCATTTTACGACGGACGAAACGTCACAAGCCGTCTTCGGGACCGATTTCGGGACGAAAGTATTTCGTCGTAGGAATCGCCCGAAATTTCGATCCGAAACTTCGGAATTACGTTTCATGGTAGACCTACTGTGAATTTATTTTATTTTTATTTTATTTTATTGAGGAACAGCAAACAGTTATAAACTAGATTTTACAATATTCCATAATACTATATTACAAAATAATATATAATTAATAAGTGTGTAACCCACTACGATATCCACAGATTAAATTAATAATTTATTTCTGAGTAGGATCTGCCAGACAGATTTAGTATTATTCTGTTCCTTAGTCACATGATAATAATTGAATTAAGCCTGATTTTCTAATCTGATAAAAGTTATATATAGTATAAAATACAATATAAACAAATTAAAAATTACATGCATACAGTTTTATATTCAGTCATGTAATCTTTTCTTTGAGTCAAAACTTAACTGAGGATTAAAAATTGGGTCCTTATAATATGTTTAGCTACAGAAATAATTAATTCTTACGAGTATAAGCACCGACAATAAGTTACATATGAATGTTTTTTAGTAAGCGTAATTGTAGGAAAAGCCTAGTTAATATCAATTCGAAGATCAGAGTTCAATATTTTTCCATTTCAGTAATTTTAATCATTGTGACTATTGTCAAGTAGTGAGTACCTAAAGTCACTTGGATTATATTATCTATCTATCTATATCATCACGCCAAATCCCTTGCGGAATAGGCAGACAGTACAGAGCTCCGACAGGTTCTTTCCTTTCGCACCTCTCTGGCTTCCTCCACTCTCAGATATATTTTTTCAAGGAAATAATGTCAACAAAGCAAAACTTCTATGTTGATCTATCTATCTCTATCATCAGGCCAGATCCCTTGTCGTGTAGCCAGATAGTACAGGGTTCCCACTAGCTTCATTACTTACAAACCTCTCTGACTTTCCCCACTTTCATAGTTATTTTTATTTTTAATAAATTAGTTATAAGTTCAAATGACCCCACTATATTGTCTTTTTGACCAGAAAATAGTATTGTTTTACTATATGTCTCAGTACTGACTGAGATATATAGTAAAAAACAATACTAGTATACTGATACCTCTATGTCTCCGTTTACTCTAATTATAAGACTCAACTAAAAGCAAAGATTGTCTATTTTCCTTGAAAATAGTAGAAAGAGATACTCTTCAGTTTCAGTATATTTTATTGAGAAGTACAACAGAATCGTTACCAATACCCAATAGAACAGCAACCGAATAACTTAAGTGTGACAAAGAGTACAATAGTTCCTGAACAAGTAGGACATACACAAACTCGAATAGTCCCATTCATTAGCTTATTGTGTCCGGAACGAAAGGCGCTTGATAAAAAACTTTTAAAAGAACTCCGACTGCAGTAATAGGTGGAATAAATTTGATAAAACTTCCAGCGTCGATGCTGGTGCTGTTTGGAACTGGGAAATTGGATAGAAATATTCTTTTTTCCTGTTATATTCGTATGTTAGCTGTATGACCATGTTTTAGGGTTAATGGATTTGTAGTTTAGATGATAATTGAGAGTATATACCGTTCAGAAAAGTTTGGTAACCTGATTGAACTTTTTGCAATTCAGTTTTAGAAAGTTCCAATTTTGGTATGGAGTAGTTACTCAATTGTTCTGTACCTACATAAATAACGTTTTCTATATAAAAGGGAAATCGACTTCAGAAAGCAAAAAATAATTATTTGAAGTTGGTGCCAGTTAGTCGGTGACGGCGTTTACTTGGCATCGACTTCAAATAGTTATTTTTTGCTTTCTGAAGTCGGCTTCCGTTTATTTATATTAAAATTTTAAGTTATGAGTATTGAAAATATTTATAGTTATTTACATATATATTATTCTGCTAAATTCTACAATAAGGTACCTACAATATTGACATCATACACATAATAACTCAAAGTACCCATTCGTACTGTTTGTCGATAAGGAGTCCCTTGGTGCATCTTCAAAGTCTGAGGTCCAATACAAATGAAATTAAAATGGGACTATCTCAAATCTACTAAATCAAACGTAAAAAGAATCATCAAAATCGGATCATAAGCAAAGAAGTTATAAAAAATATAGACGAATTGTGAACTTCCTCCTTTTTTGATGTCGGATAATATTCTGCTTAGTTCTATGATAGGATACTTATAGGACTAACGTAATATCTATAATAACTAAATCTACACATCCGTATTGTTTTTCGTTAAGGAGTTCCCTGGTGTATCTTCAAAGTCCAAGGTCTAATACCAATAAAACTAAAATGGAACCACTTCGGAGCTATACCCCCAATCTTTTGAAGCTATAACCAACCGCAAAAAGAATCATTAAAATTTGTTCAAAATTTACGAAAAAATCGGTGAACATACATACAGACGAACATTGAACCTCCTCCTTTTTAAAGTCGGTTAAAAATGGCATTAAATAATACGGATTAATGAATATTAATGACTATTATTTCTGTTCCACATTTTATTTCAACTCCAAAATCTTATTTGCTTTGTATTTGCAAATTAAAATATATAATCTTCTACGTTCCCATGTGATGCATGATCGCATGCTTAAAACGCTAATAGTAATTCAAATAAATTCTTACTTAATCGCGTCCTATCCACATGACAATATAAACTTTCTGATACATCAACAATGTTAGGCGGATACAGGTCTGGCCTGCTGAGCTCCAAGTTTAGCAAAACGTGCTTACATTTTTGATTATTAAAGCCTAAGGTTTAGGTTTAGAAACTTGTGTTTTGTCCCAACTTTTGCGTCGTCATCGATTTTCAGGGTTACAACCTACGTGCTAGTAATGTCTGTATATTTAGAACAAGAACGAAAAAATTAGTTTTTTGACAGAAACTGGAAGCTTACTTCCTTTCTCTGCTTTATCTTCTTGGATAGGAGGTAAGCTAATATATTGGTATGAATTTACTGGCTTTGTTTGAATATCCTATATAACCTAATTATTCGCTTGGATTCCTTTATTATTTTTTGTATAAGTTCAACAAATACCGTGGTTGATCTACATGTCAACTGCATTCTTTGCTATGTATTTTTTCGTTTTAATTAGGCTCTATAATTGTATTCTTATTAAATTACCATTAGAACTCGTCAAATGAATTTATAAAGTATTTTCGTGATTTTTAATGAATGTTAACAAAAACGAAAATACAAATTCATTACAGTTTTATTGTTTAAGATTTTAAATTTAAAAAACATTGTGAGTGCCTAAAGAGCTACGATCATGTTCAAAACACAAGTGATACCTCTAATAAGGACACCAGGTTAATCCATTATATTCTGAACAAATTGCAACATTCCACTTTACAAGCAACGTCGTGTGTCTCCTCAAAATGCCTTCCTTTGTGACAGCAAACACCGCACGGACGCGTTATTCCGGTATTTAACGTGGCGGACACCGATAGTTATTGTAACCTGATGATCCGCAAAGCCGTCGGAGCCCCGTGGTTCATAAGGAATGTCGATCTCCATTCCGATCTCGGTCTCGAACCTATTCGCGCCTTTATTAAAAAGGCGACAACCCGATATTTCGCGAACGCGCCCAATCCTCCTATCAGCCGCTACTGCCGTCCACGGCATGTGCTCACCGACCCTCCCGATGCCCTTCCATCCCTTCTTTCGAATACAGATACAGCACACAAGATCAGACACCGACCTCGCCGGCGAGGTCAAAGAATCCCTTGCCCGCCGGCCGGTGCAGAGCACCACGGCGAGACATCTAGTATACGCCCTCCCCCACAGCGACTGCACAAGCCGAGGCCGTTCCTCCTTGAGGCACCCTTGAGCTAGACCCCTTGCCCTACTGGCTCGAGCGTAGTGGTTGCACGCTCGCCCTATTGTCCGGTGAAGCTGTAAAGGCCCCGCGGCCAACAGCGTAGATCATTCACACACATACACACACACACACACACACACACACACACACACACAAAGTTATTGTAACCTACCTGCGTCTTTGTTCCAGCTGCTTCTGAGCACTCCACCATAGAGCAATGCGCTTTGACTAAGCTCTTGCGGTTATGGACGCAGTGTTTTTATTCTTAGGAAGTACTGTTTTACAGAGTAGGGGTAGTTTGATAGCCACATAAACAATACGATTTTTTTTAAATGAGATGCATAAAAATATGTTTAGTGTTTGTTAAGGTAAAGTGCAATGCACTTTAAGTCCAAATTAATTTGCCGATGTACGTGCCAAACATTTTCTCCTTTTCTTTTTTATGTAAGTCAAAATTACAGGACGTTTATGGAACAACTTAAAACTCCAAAACCAGCAAATAAGTATTGGGCTAATCATAAAAGTCAAGGAAACTTATTCTGTAGATTGCAGAATCATCGAAATCGAACCTCGCAACGCCGTGATAAAGAGGCCGAGGTTAAAGACAATCCTAAACCGAGCCAAAGGAACTATATATATATACAAGAACTGAATATCCTTTTTTTGGGCAAATCGTTACTGCTAACAAACACATGATTTTAACACAAATATCTTGCCTTTGAAACAGGCTCTTTGCAATCTGAGCACGGAACAATAATGGATATTTGCACAACTTACACGTTTTGCTACTGTATTTCATTTAGCAGTTTTCTGTTCTATGACACAACCCAGCAATGTAACACTACAAAGGTGGATGACAACAAAGGACGTCAATCAGTGCAGTACAATGCGGTGATGTAGTTTCTAGCTTTATATCAAGCTCTTGTTTGCCCATCACAGAATGAATAAGTATATAAACAAAAAAAAATCAGCTATATTATATATATGTCTATACCTCGTTGACCTAGAGAATTTCGTTTAGAACCAGAGAAAGCTTTTTTTGGTACATTTCTATCAAAAATTCTCAGTAGCAGTCTTGAATTTCAACTGGTATGATACTCGTAGCAATATGACTAGAAATAAATACTCTAACTGCACTGTAGTAAAATTCAATTAGAATGGTGATAATTGAATTATTGAAACAAAAACGCTTTGGTCCAATTATGCCTCCTAAAATGTTACGCGTTTGTGTGTGGCAAGACGAAATTGGCACAAGCTCCCTACTTTGATATCGCATCGCTCGTCTCGAGCAATTCAGTTTCAAGAAGTCCAGTCAAGTAGCCAACTATGATATAACCCTTATAGACTTAATTTTGTACCTACACAGAAAAAAAATCCTTGTACGTCCTTGTAATCCCTGTTGTAGTACTGGATAAATTCGCGCAAGACTGAGTAATAGAGAACGAAACAAGCCCACTCCAATATTCTACCTTTTTTATATACTGGCAACTCAAGTCAATACTGTGATGTCAAGGTTTTCTATATACTAGACCACCCGACAGCCAAGGTTTTCGTTGGCATTGAAACTTCAACTATAGGTATCAGAGATGAAGAATCAAATTCTATTGATAGTTTTCGATACCTGTACAAAGACAATGGTATCGGAACAATAGCAGTTGGGTATCGAATTGTAAAGGAACAAACACCTTTGGGTACAGTTGTTGTAAAAACTAACGATATGAATAGTATTCGGATACCAATTCGATTTCTGAATGGTTTCTGTTCATATGGAAGGTATGCTGTGGAATTGAAAAGTATAATTCGAAGATTTTGACGTTTTTTTGCTGTTCTTCCTCTCAGTGCTATAAGACATATATTTCCATATGTCTCTTCCCATTTGTCAAAACCTTGTTGCGTAATTCTTTCGAAAAATCTAAGCAAATTTTAACTTATACAAAGGTCTTGTCACGGTAGTAAGTACCACAAGTGATCTTGGGTCATTTGTGTCAATGGGTTATATTTATCCCGCCCAGTGAGTATCAATGGGGCACTATGGTGAACGCTTAAAGTCGGTCTAGAGTTTTAAATGTTTCTAACTACTCCTTTGAGAGTAAAGGAGTAAAGGACGTAGTTGTATATGTGTGTCAAGTCATCAGAACCTAATAAGCATCTACTGCAAAGCAAAGGGTTCCCCAAAGGTCGCCACGACGACCGGCTTCGTGCTGTATGCATCCCGCTTTTACCCGAAACCTTCACCAGGTCATTGCTCCATCTTGTAAGGAGCCTGCCCAGTCTACGTCTTTAGATACCCTTCTTCCCTAATGGTCGTCATCTCTACAAGTGACTTGTATGTGCTGTATCTAACCTCAAAAAAAATTATAAGAAAACAAAATTTCTCACAGAAATTCGGCTATAAAATACCCTAGAACCAACAGCCAAATAACGTTATAGGGTTAAAGCAGTTAAGGCTTACCTACTTGACAAATGGTATAACTCGCTATTCGATTCTAAACCTTATCTTAAATGTTTTAAGATCGATATTCTGGTGCACTGAAATTGGAAATTAAATACGGGTTATATAAAATTATGTATAAACGCCATCTGTTGCAGTTACGATAAATTATAATGAGTTAAGAGCAAAATACTTTGTACGCAACATTCTGTGACTGTTCCTAAGGGTCGTCGTGCGACTTTCCTTAAAGGTTTCGCCACATAACCGACGCAACGCGACGGAAGCGCGACTGTGGCGCAGCTTGGGGAGTTGTAATATACTGAAATGTACGGGAGACGCCACACAGCGCAGCCCCGCTCGGCGCGACGGCAAACGTCACGACCGAACGTAGCCTAGCGCTTCTGTCGCGCTCCCCTCGCGTTACGTCGGCTATTTGACTAAACCTTATGAGTTGGGCTATCAAATGCAAAAAGAATGTTTCAAATTCGGTTGGTACTACCAAAAATTAGCGCGTTCAAAGAAACAAACTCTTTAGCTTTATTATATTAGTATAGACGTTAAATTGTACTACGGCATTACTGAAACCAATACGTAAAGATATATATTTGTTCAGTCACATCGTCACGCCTTTATTCCCCAGAGGGGGTGGCAGAGGTGTACTGAGTACACCCACGTTTCGCCGACGATGTTAGGTCCCATGTAATAGGGGGCGAGCCTATTGCCATATGCCGGGCACAATTCCAGACTCCGGACTCATACTGGGAATTTTTCGTTCGAAAAGCTACATTTGTGCCGACCTAGGATTTGAACCCAGGACCTCGTGATCACAAAGCGATGCGCTTTGCCACCAGACCAACGAGGCAGTATTTGTTCAGTGTTATGAAAAAATCACAATTCAGCTTGTAAGCTCTCTAAGACGTATTCAAACAACATTTTTGGCAAACTTCATGTTTCCGAATCTACTTTCTAATCCAATGAAACGCTTGTACCATTAAAGATAATTTTAAACAGCTTTTATATCAATCTGTTAGCAATCAGCTAAGCTTAGTTCTACACTCAGCATCCTCCTAACTATTAAAACGTCGACATGAGTTGCCTCCAGTAAATGCGTTCATATTCATTCATATGTTACCGGAATCGCACTTTCCATTTACGTTCGTTAAAACTGGATGAAAGTTAAAAGATAAACTTGAGTTCTATTTTGTCTGACAGTAGCGCTGAATTGTTAAGTTGTAATCGACTTAAGTAATGGTATGGTCTTTAGTGTTTATATTAAACTAGCACTTTTCTGGGGTTCGAAACGCTTTTATTTTATATATACATGGCTGAACTGGACTACAAAAGCGCCACTTACCAGGTCCAACTACATCTAAAACGAACTAGGTGCCCCAATAAGTACAAAAAAAAATCGTCAAAATGGTGTAGAACAAATTTTATTTCAAGATAAAAATAGTGTACTGTTAGTTTTGGTCTGTGTACCTATTTTTGTAATAAACTTTACTGTATCTTTGGTCTAATGCAGCAGAGCAGGTAGCGATCATGAGGGTTTGCGATCAAAAGAAATATTCGGAAAGTCTAATTTTTCTATCGTTTACGATAGATAAGTTCTCAGTCACAGTCCGGTCTAGAATTATGCCCGGTATAATGGCAATAGGATTCCCCACTCTTACATTGGACCTAATATAATTTTCTGTCAGTAGCTTTCTCCGTAATTTACATTCCTTTACCACTACAGAAGCAAACTAAAATGCATCCATTTTACTAAATCTTAACAACAGCAACTCGGCTATCGCAGCTTAGAATTAAACTCTAACCACATCATTTAGAAAACACGTAAACAATACTAACCATCAGCAAAATAGCTCTCCAGTTAAAAAGATACATCACTAAATGTAGATTTTAACTCAAGTAAATAGAGTGCAATCTGGGTTTCACAGATTAAAACGCGCGCCGAGTGGAGTCACGCTGGGGCCTTAATTGCTATAGCTGATTAAATACGTAACGGTGCGCGTTACGATAACTTCGTGAAATGATCGTTTTATGGTACTCTAGTGGCATTAAAAGATTATTTTAGAAGGCACTCGTAAAGTTTTTTTTTTTCTTTTTTTTATTTATAATTAGACACTGCGGGCCCGGTTTGTCCCGCACCTTTTTTTGTTTAATTTATATTTTGTTAATTTTGCTTTTATTATAACTCGTATGTCGTTTATTTTTGGTTTTTTGTTACAGTTATTGGTATTTGATTGTTGCGGTACTTCAGTAGAGGTTTGTTTTTTTTTCTATTAATTTTATTTTTATTATTTTTTTATTTTATTTTTTTTACTTTTTTTATGTTATTGTTTTAAAAGTTTATGTAAGTGTATGAGGTATTTTTTTTTTGTCACAGTTTATCTTGCCTTTGATCGAGAATGCCTCAGTTGTGTAGGTGTTTTGCTGCTTGTGAGGGTTTCCTTTGGGCCTCCGCCTCCAGCAGCTTTTTAACAACTACCATGTCTCGACTGCGAATAGCCATCTTAATGTTGTATTCTTTTATTTTTTTAGTCGCAGCTGCCCCCGCCCTGCTTATTAGTGTAGCCGTTGCGTCCCCTTCACAGCTGTCTGTGTAGTAGACGCAACTTCCAGTGTGGCGAGATATAGCTACGACCGCGTGTGGATAGCTTCCGTGCAGCTTCAGTCTCTTAGGGACCGCTCGCACTATCACCACGTTTTCACTCGTTAGTCCCTGAGACTCATGCACGATGAGGATACGCGACCCGTTTCCCGACGCATAGCCCGGGCCGAGGAGGATTTCCTTCTCGGCCTGGGTGTGTACCAGGAACAGGGTGTTCTCCTGGTGTTTTGGAATTTGCGCTCCCGTGTACTTACTGAGGCTCAAGGACCTCACGAGGGATTTGGAAGAGTATATGTCCCCGTATGTCTCGTTGAGGGCATACGCTACGTCCACATAGTGCGCTTCCCCAACATTTCTCCTCTCAGTATGGTGGAGATGTCGTTGTCATACACCGCGGCCTCAGCCTCCTCGAGCTTCACCTCTAGCAATCCTTCATTACCCAGGTGATAGGTTTGCAGGATGGATCTGCAGGTCTCAATGTTGACCGTTCCTGTTGCTTTGGTGATTGCTTTGAACTCGAGGAACGCATTTTTCGTGTGTTGCAGCGGCTCCGTCGCCTCGCTGAGCTCCGGCGGATCGACAAGTCCCATTTGGGCTCTTGTTCGAGCCTCTTCCGGCTGCTTATGACTCTTGGGAGGGGGCTCCCTCAAGAACGTTTCGGCGGCGACTGCCACCTCCTCCGCTCGTTGGTTTCTCCTGATTTTTCTCCCCAGCACACTTGGTATGCCAAGGATCGCCTTTCCGAGCGCCGTTGTTAAAGACGCGAGTTTTTTGGCACCTATGGTGTCTTTTGGCTTCGGCTTCGCTGTGCTCTCCTCGAGAGCTGCCCTCATTTGTAAGCGTTCAGACCCGCTGAGCCCGTCTTGAGTCGCTATGGGGTGTCCCCAGATGTCAGTTGGGGTTTTTGTGGTGAGGTTTTCGGGCAGTCGTGGCTGTAAGAAGTCGAGGTTTTGTCCTCTATCCTCATAGGCCACTACCTCATGGTGTTTTGAAGCTTCTATTATCCCGATATGGTCGGCAGCCTCACCTTCCTCATACTCCACCACCATAGCGTCTACGCTTACTTTTGTTGGTTTGTCTCCCTCTCCCGCTAGGCTGATCAGAAAACTGCATGCTTGGGCGAATTAAGAGGAGTTCTCGCCCGCTTGGAATAGTGCCACGGTCTTGTTCTTGGTTTGTACTATTCTGCACGCTGTGTTTCCGATCCCCGCGGTCTGCAGCTCGTTGAACTTCTTGCGCTTCATTGTGTTCTTAAACGAGCTGCCGTGAAGGAGGGAGGCAAGCCCGGGCGAGATGGTTACCCGTTTGGGGCCGTTTGCGTTGCAGTAGCCGATGCCAATGCGCTCGGAGATGTCGTCCATGAACAGGGCGACTGATTTTATATGGATACCCGGCTTTCCACGTTCGCCTCTCCCAAGAAAGTTTATGCTCCTGGGAATGGCGACTGCCAGAGGGGGCATGGGGTTTTGTGTTAATGTGTTTATGTTATTTGAATTGCTGATATTTATGTTTGTGTTTGTATATGTTGGGGAATCTTTCGATGCCAGAGTGCTGTTCCTTCTGAGGCAAATGCGGATTACCTTATCTGCAAACTTCAGGAAGTGCGGTCTCGCATCGTCGTCTGCCATGATGGCCGCAAGTTCGGTCCTGCTGAGGTTTTCGTTTAACCTCTGTTGCATGTCCAATCTGTCGGCCGTAAAGCGCGGGCAATCCAGGATTACGTGCCACACAGACTCACTGGTGTTGGGGTCGCACTCGTACCCTGGGCTGTCTTTCAGCCTGAATCGGTGCAAGTACTCCGCTATTCCTCCGTGTCCCGTCAAGACTTGCACTTGGTTGGCCGTCAACCTTGCCTTCCTTACAATGGGGTAAGCTCGCTCGACTTTGGGGAGGAAGGTCTTTATGACCGACCCTGTGCTCGAAGAGTCATACGTGGCCTGCCATTTGCGGACCGACTCTTCCCTGATGGTTTTCTTGACGTATGACAGGGGTATATTGTTGTAATCTGTGTGGGTGGTGGATGCCTGGGCCGCCGATTTCGCCAGATGGTCGGCGCGTTCATTGCCGGCGGTCCCCACGTGCGCTTTGAGCCAAAAGAGGCGGGCCTCCCCCCCGGCTGCTCTGACCTTGTTTGTGGTCCCTTTTATGGTTTTGGCTATAGGGTGCGTTGTTTTTGGATTAGCCAGCAGGTCGAGCGAAGATCTCGAGTCGCTCATTACGTTTGTTATTTTTACCCCGCTGGCTTTTATCATTTGTACCGCTCTATGGAGAGCATAAAGTTCCGACTGGAATACATTGCAGTGGGGGTCCAGACTGAAGGTTGGCCTTCCCACCACGTTACTGCAGCTCCCACTCTGCCGAGTATTTTGCTGCCGTCGGTATAGATGTGTGGCCTGACGATGTTGTGGCTTTCCAGCGTTTGGGAGTCCGGCTCGTAAAGTGACGTGACCGCGATGTTGTTAGCGATCACCAAGGTAAAGCAGCATTTCATTCAACCGGCCTGAAACTGGTGACCACTGACTGGTTTTCATATTCGAGCGTCTCCATGCTTCAGAAGGCACGTTAATCTATCGGTTCCGCCACAAATCTGCCTCCACTAATCCGCACTGGGTCCGCTTGGTGGAGTATAGCCTAATCTTTCTCACTTCGATTTGTGAGAGAAGACCCTTGCCCAGCAGTGGGACAGTATAGGCTGATATTATTATTATCATATCGAAACGCACCGCGTTTGGTTATAGCGAATAAAAGCCCTCGTGAATTTAATGGTTTTAATGTGAACTTTTCTGCCATGCATATACAAATATGAGATAGCAGTTTTTGTTAAAACCAATATTGCAATGTATGGCAAACTAAGAAGCAGAAGACATGTGCATAAGTTACAAGTTACACCCAGCAGAACTTTATTAAAAAGTAGAAGTGTGTATTGCATGTGCCCTAGAATATATAATAAACTACCAAACTGTATCGTCGAAATAGATATGCTGGAAATATTTAAGCGAAGATTAAAGGATTTTTTGATTGAAAATGCATTCTATAGTGTAAAAGAATATTTAGAAAGAAATAATCCAAATAATTATGCACCTATAATATGAATCATTAATGAATGTTGACATTATATTTTAACATTGACATTTTAATTTAATTGAGACATTTTCAATAATTCAATTCGACCAGTTCATTTGACAATCTGATTATTATTGACATTTTATTATTTTGACTATGATTATTACCAATTTTATTTATCTACTTATTTCATATACATTATTGTTTGTTATTTTAATATAATGTGCAAATATTTTATAATTATTATAATTCAATGAGAAATGTAAGTGTTAATGCCTAAAATCTTATTATATTGTAAAGTTACATTTTAATATTTAGTAAGTCTGCCAAATTTTGCATGCTTTGTGGCAAAGTGTGGAGTTCTATTTTATAATATAAGACCTAATTGTACCTACCTACACTTGCAGAATAAATGATTATGATTATGATTATGATTTTATATTTAAGCGCACTTGTGCAAGGCTACGTGAAAGAACGCGGAGAAATGGAATACGTCATGCGAGATCCGCGAACCATTATGCTGGAATGTTGCAATTTGGCTGTGGAATTATTTTGAAGTTTCAACAATTTGTGGGTTAATTTTTTAAGGTATTTTGTAATCAATTTTATGTGATGACAGAGACTTTTAAAAGCTAACTGATTCAATTAAGCTGCAATTCGGGTATGATCGCACAGCTTGCCGAACAAGATGGCCACAAACCTGCCTCCACTAATCCGTACTGAATTCGCATGTTGGAGTATGACCTAATCTCTCTCATCTCGATTTGTGGGAGAAGGACTTTGTTCAGCACCGTGATTTATTATTATTATTGTTATTTAGGGAGCCAGAGAGGTCTGAAAGGAAAGAACCTGTTGGAACTCTGTACTTACTGACTCACGCGAAAAAAATTCGGCATGATGTTATAGATAGATATATAATTTATATAATAATCGCAATTAACTTAAAAAAGGTTACGTATAAAATAACTTGTAAGCTAAGCTATTCTTGATTAAAACTGCACCAGCTATTCGCGACGATAGTGTTCTACTGGGACACTATGCTTCATTGCCTCCGGAAATGGCGCAAAAAAAGATTGTTGTACGGTACGGACCCGATTATATTTACTACTAATTAAGCTTATAAGAGTTAATTGGAAACCTTAAAATGGTAACTAGACCTAGACTATCTTATCGTGACCAAATAGACCGTGTATTGTCTGAAGGGCAAGTCAAGAGTCTCCGTAACCGACGAGCGTGTATGAGACGAACTATGAGAGTGAAGGAAGCTAATGAGGCATGTAAGGAAAGAACCTGTTGGAACTCTGTACTCTCTGCCTACCCCGCAAGGGATCTGGCGTGATGATATAGATAGATTAAAATGGTAACTCTGATTTTCGTTTGCAAATGTGTAGTTGCCAAGATTTTCGTAGAATGGCAAATAGTTTTAAGTAACAAGTAAACAAATTCGGGATTGTTAAGAAAGATTCTTATAGAACATGCCTCGTTAGTTTCGGATCAAGAGTTTCTCATAACGAATCCTGGACAAAGTGGTTTATTTATCAATTTAAAAAATTATAAGTAACAGGCCCGAATCGTGCCAGGCTCGTCAACCATTATAAAGGGACCTAAACTCGTCTGCAATATTTAGGCATACAAAGTACACCTCTGCCCTTTCTACTTGGGGAATATAGGCATGACTGTGTCCAATTCTTGTATTTTACCAGTACCTACTCTGTACTACATTGGGTGAATGAGGCAACACAAACATCGTTGGGATAGGTAAGTATTTGGGGTTAGCACGCGTGTACCAGGTACATCCTTACTGCATTGTACAGTATTTTTGTGGATTTATGTAGTGCTTAATTTTTTTCTGTATTAGTATCATACAGGTCATTTGGAAGTTGTTTAAAACTGATTGAAAAATTCATAGGGGACAGAAAGACAGGCGCTCGTAGCGCACATACACAAGACGCTTGTAACGCTGTGCGATTGCAATGTTCTAGCGATAACTAATATCGTTGGCGCAATGATGGAGTACACAGTACACCTCTGATCTTCGTCGTGTTTTCGCTATAGAAGCTTGTTTTTAAAATTATTTAATCAATATTTTTCAAACGTTTTTAATAATTGTGTACGAATGGGTAATTTAAAACTCCCCATGCAATGCTGCAGACATGAGCAATTTTAAAAATAACATGTTTTTACCGCACAAAGGAATTGTTGAAGCGGATTGCAAATATTTACACGTGAACCCATATTTATTGGAAAAACAAAATTAACTTGATAATGGCCTGCACTGGTCATATCAAAAGGAGAAGCCATTTTAAAATTGTGAATCGTTGTTTTATATTACTAGCGCATTTTGATCAAATAATTTCTTGAGTTCTATTTTTTATCCCTTATTAATTAATTTATGTAATTTAGAGTACCTCGTTGGTGTAGTGGCAAAAAATGCGCGTAGCGGTCCTGAGTTTAAACCCTAAGTTGGACAAAAATGTGAATTTCAATAGAAAAATTTCCATTCCGGAGTCCGGCATTGTGCCCGGTAAAATGGCAATAGGCTCGCCCTCTACTACATGGGTCCTAACATTATTGGCGAATATGGGTGTATATACGAGTAGTACACCTCTGCAACCCTCGCTTGGGGAATACAGGCGTGACGATGCATTATTAATTTATTTATTTTTTGTTAGCAAAATAGAAAACCAGTCTCGTCTATATTTTCCTAGCGTTTGCGCCAGAGGGATACTGTGTATAGCATGAGTAAAAATCGTAACAGAGACAAAACTTCATACAACCGCGCTTCGATAGTACACAACTACAAATACCGATCAGACACCGACCTCGCCGGCGATGTCGAAGAATTGCCCTTGCCCACCGGCCGGTGCAGAGCACCACGGTGAGACACCTAGTATATTCCCTCCCCCATACCAAATGCCCAATCCGAGGCCGTTTCTCTTTGAGGTGCCCTTGAGCTAGTTGCCCCCTTGCCCTTCTGGCTCGAGCGTAGTGGTTGCACGCTCGCACTTCTGTCCGGTGAAGCTGTAAAGGTCCCGCGGCCAACAGCGTAGATCATTCACACACACACACACACACACACACACACACACACACACACACACACACATAACTACAAGGCGGTATGTGCGTGCCCTCTCACCGACTAGTTCACGTGAACGCCTCCCGAGGACGAAACTAGTTAACGCTGGCCATATACCGGCTAGACATGTGTCGATCTTTACTGATACAATACAGTGATATTAAACATGAATTAGGACTACAAGAGTGGAAACTGTTATACAAAAAATATGCCACATTTGTATCTGAATCTCGATCTTACCTTCGACTCACACACTAAACTCACACACTCATCTTACAGAACGAACAAATACGCGACTCAATTTCGGTGGGCAGTGAAAACTGAAGTTAGTAGATAATATATTTATACTGTTAAGGTTGTTCGTGACAATCTTACACTAGGTACCTATATAATTTTACGAAATAAAAAGTTATCTATATTTTGGCCCGTGTATGACATTGGCAAGGGAGCGTTGGTTTGAAATTAGGGTTACCATTTAGTAGAATTTTCCTACTTCCAGGGAAATATTTCAACAGGTGGGTCCACCCGGTTACTAATCAAAAAAAGAACTTGGGAAAATTTCACAGCAAACGGCAACTAGCGTTGCCAACTGTCATCAGCTGACATAGCACTGGTGACAGCGTTAGTCCCAGTTTTGGCCGCGGCGCCACAAGTTTTTTGTATGACTGTATATATTATAAAGAATTAGTGATATAACTGTTCCAAATGAAGCATATTAGGATTCGAATCTTTGTACTGTTTCAGATACAAATGATGGAAACTTAACAGTGAGGTACTTTTGCCATAACTAATCCCGGCCACTGATTGTTCGGGGTGTTTTTGTAGTAGTATACTATTGTAGCGCCATCGTATGAACCCTTATCTCTGTTGGGAAATTTACTCATATGACATTGTATTGCAAGTATTTAATTTTCCCATATATCGTCTACTGCATCACTGCTTTATTAAACCTGCAATCTCCTGTATTTGTGATAACAAAGCATATGGAACAGCAGAAGCATAATTTTGTGTCTGTTTGTGCATATAAATGAATATTACACTGGCCGTGTCCCGTGGGAAGTGATTTAAATGGTAATAGTGCAGTATTTGTGTTGGTGCATTGAAGTAGTTTCATATTATGGTATGCGCAATTTACCTACTAATAAACACATATCATAGCAACCATATTACATAACCATGAACGTACTAGTTAGTAACCCTTAAGTACACCGATGTACCTAAATTATCAACCGTCGTGTTTGAGGTGTACTTTGTAAACCCAATTCCGCCCAAGATTATAGGTCTAGTAGCCTTACTTTTGCTAGGCTGGTAGTAAGAGTCCATCAGTAGTCCAGTAACGTCGTCCGAAGGAAAATTCGGAAAAAACCCTATACCAACCCGTCTGGCCAGAGTGGTATAGTAGGCCAAAAACGTCCTAACATGATAAGGCACCTAAACCAAAGGCCCCCAGTTCCCGGTAGTCCCGCTGTCCGCTGCCACGGTAGCGGTCGCGGTAACACCGGGCAGGGGGTGCGAAGAATCTCCAGGCTACGACAAAAGGCTACCAAAAACACCTGACCCTGGCTACGTACAATGGACGCTCTCTACGGCAGGACCAACACCTCACTGAACTCGAGGTTGAACTAGGTCGCATAAACTGGCACATATTGGGGTTATCCGAAGTCCGAAGACAGGGTGAGGACACGATAACCCTTGAGTCAGGCCACCTGTTCTACTTTCGGGAAGGTGATCGGCCCTTTCAGGGCGGTGTTGGTTTCCTGGTCAACAAAGCTCTCACTAACAACGTTGTGGAAGTCAGCAGTGTATCGACACGTGTAGCGTACCTCATAAATCACCGACAGATACACCCTGAAGGTGGTACAGGTATATACGCCGACTTCGACATACTGCGACGACATAGCCGAAGCCATGTATGAAGACATAGCCAAGGTATTACATGGCACCACCAAGGCTCACTACAACGTTGTTATGGGGGACTTCAATGCCAAACTGGGAGTACAAGAACGCGGCGAAACGATAATCGGACCCCACGGCGTGGGGCGCCGAAACCACAGGGGGCGGATGCTGGTCAACTTTCTGGAGTCGCAGGGGCTCTTTTTGATGAATTCATTCGTTAAGAAGAAGCCTCAAAGTGGACATGGCGGAGCCTCGACACTGTGACGAGGAACGAGATAGACTTCATTATGACTGACAGGAAGTCTATGTTTAGAGACGTCGCCGTGATCAACAGGTTTAATACCGGCAGCGATCACCGACTTGTCCGAGGCGCTCTAAATATGAACTTCAGGGCCAAAAGGCGTCGCATGATGAGGTCTACTCTCAGACCTACTGCGCCTCAAATAGCTTTAGGGTCCGAAAAGTTTCAACTGGAGCTTCAAAATCGTTTTGACCTGCTGGAAACCGAAGGCAATGTTGACGAGAAAAACCGACACCGGCAAAAGCGGTAACAGAGAGTCTAAACTCTCGCTCGAGACTCTTGAACTTATGAGGCAGAGACGGGAAATGTCATCCACGCAGGTGTCTTCGCCGGATAGGAGGAACCTCAACCGGAAGATCCGGAAGCTGGTGCGACGTGACCTCCGATGTTCCAACACCCGAGCCATCGTGGCTGCGATTGAACAGAACAGAGGCACCAAAGTCTTCGCTCGCCAACTAGGTAGATCCCATCTGACGAAACTTAATACTGCGGGTGGCAAAACCGTAACCTACAAGTTCAAGATACTCGAGGAAATTGAGAGTTTCTACAAAGATGCATCACGGATGACTAAACCCACGAGACCCAGCGCTGACGACCACAGATCCCCACTCAGACGCCACCACACGGAAGACTTCCCTGATGTCAACCAGGACGAGGTCAGAGTGGCTCTCGAGCAGCTCAAAAATAACAAGTCGCCAGGCGATGACGGAATCACCACTGAGCTCCTAAAAGCAGGCGGGACTCAAATCCTGAAAAAGCTAGCGAGCCTCTTTAATTCCGTCATCCACCAGGGCTTAACACCTAAAGCGTGAAGCGGGAGTGCGGTGGTTCTGTTCTTCAAAAAAGGTGACAAAACCTTGCTGAAGAACTACATACCCATCTCACTCCTGAGCCACGTCTACAAGTTGTTCTCGAGAGTACTCACAAACCGCCTCGCCAGAAGACTTGACGAGTTCAGGCCACCGGAACAAGCCGGGTTTCGAAAAGGCTACAGCACCGTAGACCACATCCATACTATTCGGCAGATTGTACAGAAGTCCGAAAAGTACAATCAGCCGCTGTGTATGGCTTTCGTGGACTACGAGAAAGCCTTCGACTCCATCGAGACCTGGGCGGTTTTGGATGCTCTGCAGCGATGTCGCATCGATTGGCGCTATATCGAGGTGTTGAGATGTCTGTATGATACCGCCACAATGACCGTCCCGCTCCAGGACCAAAAGACTAACCCGATCGAGCTGCGTCGAGGGGTAAGACAGGGGGATGTAATATCCCCCAAACTTTTCACCAATGCACTCGAAGACATCTTCAAGACGCTGGACTGGACTGGGCGGGGCAGGCGGTTAACATTAACAGCGAATACATCCCACACCTTCGGTTTGCCGATGATATCGTCATCTTGGCAGAGTCACTGGAACAGTTAAGCGAAATGCTGC
This sequence comes from Phalera bucephala, assembly GCA_905147815.2. Lineage (NCBI taxonomy): Eukaryota > Metazoa > Arthropoda > Insecta > Lepidoptera > Notodontidae > Phalera > Phalera bucephala. Next base: position 27,780,540 of record LR990620.1, read on the forward strand.
ATAGCCTAAATGGAGCCTCTCGAGGTGTCGGTCTCGGCATGAACTTGGATAAAACCAAGATCATGTTTAATGAACATGTCACGCCGGGATCGATCTACGTCGATGGTTCGATGCTCGAAGTTGTTCGGGAATATGTCTACCTTGGACAAGTTGTCCAATTTGGTAGAAACAACTTCGAGACAGAAATCAACCGCAGGATCCAATTAGGTTGGGCAGCATTTGGCAAACTACGTCACGTTTTCTCTTCGCCTATACCGCAATGCCTGAAGGCTAAAGTCTATAACCAATGCGTCCTACCTGTTATGACTTAAGGGGCCGAGACGTGGCCACTCACAGTGGGACTAGTCCACAAATTCAAAGTCGCACAGCGGGCTATGGAGCGAGCTATGCTCGGCGTCTCTTTGAAGGATAAAATTCGTAACGAGGTAATCCGACAAAGAACCAAAGTTACCGACATAGCTCGCAGATTCAGTAAGCTAAAGTGGCAATGGGCTGGTCACGTCTGCAGAAAGATCGACGGCCGATGGAGCAAGCGTGTCCTAGAGTGGAGACCGCGACTTGGTAAGCATAAGGTAGGACGGCCCCCAGCTAGATGGACCGACGACCTCAAAAAGGTCGCTGGGACAGACTGGATGCGGAAGGCGGAGGACCATGTGCAATGGCGCGTGTTAGGAGAGGCCTATGACCAGCAGTGGACTGCGATAGGCTGATTAAATTGATTAATTGACTTTAAAAAACGAACCTATTTTTTATTGTACCAGGCCTTATTGCAGAATTTAGACCCGTGTTGAGAATTTCTCGATAGGAAAATCACATTTCCGATCTACGATTCAAACTCAGGAGATGGTAATCGCCAGCCACACTTTACGTCATCACGTCAACCAGGTACCCACCACTCAGCAAGTTCGTTCAAATAAATTCATTTTAATCAGCTAGTACCTAGCAAAAAGTTTACTAAATGTTTTGTATATTCGTAAGCGGTTAAGGTTTTTGACACTACGAAATTATGTATTAAATAATCTCAAATGATAAAAATATCATTGTGACCTTATTTGTTGGAACTTGAGGTATTCTAGTCGACGTAATATGGAATAAAAATTTGCCATAAATAACTTTCAACTGAAATAAAACAATAATTCTCAAAAACACACCGCACCCTCTTAAAACTAATTGGACCAACCAAACCAATTAGGAACACTGTCAAACAAAAAAAACGACAACAAATTTTCCACAATTAACAAACCAAAAAAAAATTCGAAAACAGGAGCAGTTGTTGTAAAAACCTAAATTGTTTAAATAAAAACCAATAAAGAAGAAACTTTCTTAATCCTTGACCCACACCTTGCGTTTTTATTATGTTACAGCTGTGTTATATATATATAATATTAGCCCTGTTAAGAAACTGTCTGAGACTCAGACTGAGAGGGTTTAGGCCATAGTCCACCACGCTGGCTCAGTGCGGGTTGGCGAACTTCACACACCTTCAAAAAACTCCTAGGCATGCAGGTTTCCTTACGATGTTTTCCTTCACCGTTAAAGCAAGTGATAATTAATTTTTAATACGCACATGCTTTCGAAAATACAGAGGTGCGTGCCTGGGTTTAAACTCGAGACCTCTGACTTTGCAGTCCAACGGTCTAACTACCAGGCTATCACTACTTTGGGTTTGAATATTATGTAAGACAAAATGTTATTGGGACTTTTTCACCAAAAAAGTTTTATGGTAAAGACTCGCTCCCTTATAACATTATACATTGTAAATTAAATATCTATGAAAGTTTGACATTCAGAATAATCTTATATTTTCCATCTCGAGCATTCGGAATATGTTTGTGTTTTCCATCTCTCTATACTCAAGTTTTCGGAATAACTATGTATAACGTGTATAGTATTTGTACATTAAGGTTCTAAGGTTTGAGAGGAGGCCCGTGCTCAACGGTGGGACAGTTTCTTAACAAGGCTAATATTAAATTAAAAACATATTTAAATCCAGGACTGCCTGATCGCCAGCCATGCCATTCCCCACTATACCACGTTCATCATCATATTCTCGTCCACTCGCAATATAGGTCTCCGCAATCGAGCTCCAGCGCAACCGGTCCGATACTACGTGCATGCAACGACTTTGTGCAATCATCACACGATCGTTGGTCCATCTAGCAGATAGCTACGTTTGCCAATATGCGGTCTCCACTCTAGAATTCACGTTAATTTTCGTAATAATGAGACACATCGCTTGACAACCTTTGACAGTGACGATACTAATAAGTGATCAAACGAACTTACCTGAAGTGAAGTTCGATCATTATTATACGAAGTCCTTCGTTCGAAGATATAAACTATATTAGCAGCTCTCTCGAGTCGCTTGGCAACCGCGCGTCATTCAGAGATTTAAAAAGTCAACGCCGCCTCTATGGTATCTGTGGACATAACCTCTGCAAGCATTCCTTTTAGAAGTAGTACATTTCAACTTTACCAACGGGCAGGGCGGGTTGGGTACTTATATCTTCGAACGAAGGACTTCGTATAATAATGATCGAACTTCACTTCAGGTAAGTTCGTTCGATCACTTATTATACTGTGTCCTTCGTTCTCGATATAAACTATATTAGCAGCTGTTTAGAGCTATAAGGGTAAAGTTGAAGTATACCACATAAAGGTTTTTTTTTTTTTTTTTTTTTATTGTGACCTCTAAAAATAACATATCATTAGTATATTTGTACTTTAACACATTCCCGTTCTTTGTTTTGCCATACAACACAAACACAACAAATATATACACATATATTGTTTCTTACAACCAGTCTGTCTAACTTATTTAAAATAAATTTATATAATCAAATTTTATAACATATTATGTTATGTAGTGTAGATCCATCCCAACAAAACCTTTAAAGCACCTGTTATATACCTTTATACCACACCTGTTGTCCAAAATTCATTAATACCGGGTAATATTAATCAATCATTACTTATCAGATATCAGTGCAGTCTCTATCTGTTGTCTTCTATAGAGATCTTTCTTCTATAGATATATTCTATATAACAAGAGTTGAGGAATTGCCCATCTAGAGTTTTGTTTATATAAAATTAAATCCTTTATAATAATTCTTGTATCATTGACAACCATTATGAGACGAACTATGAGAGCGAAGAAAGCCAGGCAGGCATGCAAGGAAAGAACCCGTCGGAACCTTGCACTCTCTGCCCACCCCGCAAGAGATCTGGCGTCATAATATGGATAGAGATAGATAGATAGCTAGAAACCCTTACTGTGTACTAGACCTGAAAACTAAGTCTGTTAGTACCCAATCTATAACAATATGATACAAATATAACAGGGAAACCTATTTCCCCACTAATGTGTCTTCCAACTGCCATGTGGTTCTTTTTTTTTTTTTTTTTTTTTCAAATGATCTCCTTTTGAGTACGGTACCAAACGAAGGCTACGAATTAACTTGGTGATTATAAGAATGTTTTTGCTATCATTACATATTTAATTTATGTTTTTTTTTTTTTTTTAATATCAACATTCGGCTATATTTAATGTTAGTTATATTTTCAATCTTTAAAGATGTACATATATCAAAATTTAACATTTTTTGTACTAGAGGCCTTTGTACTAATGAACTTATATGGAATTAAGTCCGGTGAAGCTGTAAAGGCCTCGCGGCCATCAGCGTACATCACTCACACACACACCTTATCTGGAGAGATTCCTCACATAAGGCTATGTGCTTTACCTATATAATCTCGCCCCCCCCCCCCCCAATTTTAGAGTCTGGAACGAAGGGCAGTACTAATGCGTGGTAAACAAACATAACCTACCCCAGTGTTATTACTATACCACTATTATTAATTCAATTTAAATTTCGAAACTATCCCGGAATCATTTTCATGTTCTGAGTGTGCGCCGACAAATAAATCCTTGGCTACCTAAATATTTATGTATTACTTAACGATTCGTTCTTGCGCAATAACGCCCGCGAACGTTCGTTTTGGCAATACGATTGGAGCACTCCTGAACCAATTACATTACTGATACTAAAAATACTAAAAAATACACTCCTAATTTAGTAATAACTTAAGAAGCGAATAAGTTACAGTCGACTAAACCGAACCATGGGTTACAACTGTATCATATTGGGAATCCTATTCATAACTGAATTATTTCATACCATGAAATTTTCATTTCATACCACACTTTCTTTGCTTCTTTGTATGTGACTGTATTTATAAGTAAAAACAAAAATTGCAATGGGTAACTTTCTAGTTAGTTCTAGATGTCCAACCGTGAGAATTGAGTGTTACTCAACTTATTATTATGTATCCCCCATTAATAATAAATAAATAAGATCAAGTTCCTTAGGACTTAGATTATTGCTGATACTACATAATATTTATCATACCTGTGATAAGAATATACTTTTGATTATTCTTGTTTAAGATAATCCATACTTTCAAATACTGTAACTCAATATTTCATCCACCGTAGCTTGTCAACATAATATCATTAAATTTTCAAATGGATATTATTATCAAGTCATTTGCATGACTTTATTTTCTTTTTATATATAGATACCTATTTATAAGATACATGTAACATGTGGATGTAATAATTTAAATATAACAATATCAAAATTGCAAATTTTTGTATATCTCAATCCAATATTTTTTACTGAAACACCTTTAAATAAATTACAACATATATAGTGCTCTAAAACCAACTTGTTACTTTAATGGTAGCAGTTTGTGCTTGTGTTATCATAACTATACCAGAAAACATCACTGGTGTTCAAAATAACTGTACACATTCCAAACTAATTACAAAACTATTTTTTATAGTTATTAATTTCTTGAATAATCTTATTTAATTACATATTATTTATTGATTATCATATGATCAAACAAAAATACAGTAAAAACATCTAATTCTCCAAATGATGAATTGATGTATAGCTTTCCATTGTGTGCCTCAAATTTCTAATATTATTAAGTACACTATAATTGATGCAGGAAATAATCAAGAACCCAAAACCATTGAACTCATTACATGATAGAAAACTGAATAGGTACTAATAAATTTTCTATTAGTATATTTATTATGACTGTAAGGTCTAGCGTAATAGCGTTAAGTTTTTTTTTTTTTTTTTAATAAAAATGGCTATAAATTATATTTCAAATTATTAAACAATAGTGTTTCTAATAATAATGTTTCTATACATAATGTTAAACATATGTAGGACAAGATTCACTTGTCTGAAGTAATTGCACAAAACCAATAAAATTATGTTTGTCGTTGAAGGCATTATTAGTGTCATAGATACATACCACAGTCAGTGAATACCTTTAGCCTCCAATATTATGGTTTCTTTGTAAAACCCATGTTGTATTCCTGATTGTTTTTTTTTTTTTTGAATTTTTCAGCAACTTAAAACCAAGTCCTTGTGTAAAATGCCTATCATGCTTTTTGTACCTCACTTTCTTTGGTAGGAGATTTCCAATGTCCAACGTGATGTTGTTTTTGGTGAACTGATAGGTACAGTGTGGCTTAATATTTTCACACCCAGGATGAGGATTGTTGGTCTATATTGGTTACAACGGTGGTTGTTTTATGAAATTTTAACTACTGGCTATGACTAGCTAGTTAATAATTCCATATTGATAATCCACTATATTAACACTCCTTTTATGCAAAATATATACTGCTGACCTTAAAGGTTCTTATCTCAATAAAGGTTTCATGACTGTGTTGTTAGGATTAATCTTTTCTGGCTACCCTGCAAGGAGTCTAGGTTGATAATATTGATAGATAATTATTAGTTCTATGTTAACTGGATAGACCAGGTATTTTATATTATCTTTTAAGTATCTTTATGCATAACACAAATTATCCCACAACCTGCCTGCCGCAGCATCGGTAGGATAAGATATTATATTTGGAATATATCCACAGTCCTGTTGCTTGTCAGTTACAACAGGCATTGCCATTAGTATATTACTTTGGCTTATTTGGTTATAAACCCTGTTCAGGAATAAGTATTGCTGGATTTAACTTTTGTAATACAAGTACTCATAATTTTGCACAATTCTTTGTGTAATAAGCTCCAGTTTGGGCTATTTCAGTATTATTATACAAGTATGTCTAATAATGAAATCAATAAAAACACTATGTTTCTGCAAAGGAGTGACTTTTGTTATTAATAATGTATTGTTATACATAAACAATGTCACTTTAATTACCCTTTCAGTAAGTCTCCTTTTGGAGTTATAATATGACAAATTGCTTATAGTTTATAGCAATAGTCTTTGTATTTACTGTTTTAGGCATGTTTAAGGTATGTATTTTAGGTAACATTTTTGATTCTTACCATTGTAGAAATGTGAACTGCACAGGAACACCTCATGGATGAAACCTATGAGTAGTATGACCTTCAGCACATATCTCGTATGGGCCCCAAGTCTTGCGGATCACGCCGATGTATCTCGTACACCACTCGTGTCCTTGAATTATCGTCAAGCCTTGCGGACCACGTCGATGTATCTCGTACATCACCCGTGTCCTTAAAATGCCATCGATCCTGAACAATCATCATAATTGATGAACGTCCCCCTAATTTCTCTTATTGGAGGTATAACATTGCCAATTTATAGACGGTTAATAATCGTTTTCAGGTATATTTCGTGTTAAACTGTTTGTACACGAATAGGAACATAGACTTCATAAGTTTACTTTTCGGACGACGAAGCTTTCCCAAATTTTAATATGACGAAACTCACGTCTCCAAATATTAGATATTATATAAATAAACAAGTTAAGCTGAAAAACACCACAAATAAACAACTATCGGTTGATCTTTTTAGAATGTCCTTCTTTGCCAGGACGTAAACTTTTCTAAATTTGCCTATACGATGTTTTAAATTTATTTCACAAGGTCACTTGAGTATATTACAACCTTTTTGTTATATAATATCAGTGCCATAACAACATTATTAAATTAATTGTCGACCAAAAACTTTATTACAAAGCGTCGGCTGCCGCGCTTTCAAAAGAATGCTTGCAGAGGTTATGTCCACAGATACCATAGAGGCGGCGTTGACTTTTTAAATCTCTGAATGACGCGCGGTTGCCAAGCGACTCGAGAGAGCTGCTAATATAGTTTATATCGAGAACGAAGGACACAGTATAATGACTTGAAAACGCCATCTGAATGTCAGTCAATAATGAAATTTAATTGCAACAATTAAATTGCAGAATGCTTAATTTTCATCAATAAATAAAGACTGTTTCGCCTAGAGTTTTGTCCGCATGATTTTTTTTACTAAATAATAATATCAAGCCAGCCTTTTATATCCAATTGCTGGCCAATACCATTCTCATATAAATTAAAATGAGAGAGAATAGGTCGTACACCACCACGCGGGTCCAGTGCAGATTGTAGAGGCAGTTTTGTGATTACCGGCTGTTGGAAGATCTGTATCAATTAGTAAACGTAATTAATAACTGACTGCTAAGAACGCCGCAGTCACGCAGCGTTAGAAATACCTAAAATATATTGCTAAAATATAGTGCCGCGCGGCACAACTCTAGCGTTGACCGGATAACGACGAATTCCCAAAAAAAGAGGAAGAAGTCGTATATAGATCGATATATAAATCGTCAATTACTTGGTTCAGTAGTTATCATCGCGATCCCAGCACAGTACTAATCTTTATGAATAAACGCACTGGGAAAATGTCTGTAAACGTATCCACAACACAGAAATGAGGCTGCGTTTTTTTTTAAAGGGAGAGGTCGAAGTAAATAAATATCTAATTTAACTGAGAAGACAATTTAGAATTCCATATTCAAATAGCAAACCTAACAAACACATCGAAGAATAAAAAATAAACTGTTTCAAATTCCAAATATTTTTTTCGACGAACGGTATTTCAGAAGCCCCGAAAACATTCCACGTCTTCTGTGCATCCAGGTGAATTTCAGCGTTCATATTTCACTCCTATCTAACGCGCAGGCCACATCCAGTGTGCCTTATCTCCCCGACCGGCTGTGTAAGGTACTTAAACTGTTAAACTTTGTACCATCCCTTAGCTCAGTTTCTTTGGTGGAGTTAAGAAAATACTTTTTACTACTTGAGAATAAATTGAATAGTTCCTTGATGAAGGATCGACAATAGATCTGGTATCAGAATAGATAAAAAAAAAGATTTAAGAATCTACACATCTTTTCTTTAAAAGAGTAGTCAAAGACCTATTTTATATAAATTATTTCCAAATTTAATAGAGCCCGTTTTATAGACTTATTTTTTCGTCTTAACGTGCTCCTCCTATTTTAGATTATATTACGAAGTGTGGATTGGTGGAAGCCGGTTTCTCGTGACCCTTTTCATTTAAAAAACGTAGCTACAACCTATGATTTATTAATGTCGTGGGTGCGTTTACAAACATGACAATTCACATACACAAATACCTAGACAGAAACAAATAATTGTGGGTTACACAAAGATTTGTCCCGTGCGGGAATGGAACCCGTGACTATTCGACCCAGTGGGCGGAGCGGCTTAAGCTCTTAACCACTACGTCACATCGTCACTCATAAAACTATACTAACTAATCAAAGTCTATAAGGATTGTTGAGCCATCCGAAGCACAAAGAGGCTTGAATATGGAAATGCCTCCAAACGGTCACCAAACTCAGTTTGCCGAGCTGAACATTGCTCGACCTTGATGATCTACAAGGTGTACCGTAAATAAAGCAAGACCTCAGACACCCTAATTAGATAACTGCTTCATGAATTCAAAACGAAGACCAAATTTCCATATTTAAAGTTTTTTACCCTTTTTTAAGCACTTTTATACCCCAAATAACAATGAAACTTGTACGTGTATGAGAAAATACGTTTACTTATACGTATACTTATTGAGAAATACGTTTTAGAAATGCATTTATAATCTCTTTATTGCTATGAATCGAAGATACATTTTGTTTTTATAGCGCATTAAGGAGTAAAACCATATTTTGTAAATTAAAAAAAAAACGTAACATGAATATGTACATTAAAAATTATTGGAATCAATTCAGTTACTAATTCAGAACAAACTACTTCCAGGTCTTGCGTTAATGATGTTACACCTTGTATAATAATGCCGCAGTATTATAGCTATAAGCGCATTTGCTGGTACTGACAACTTCGGTTATCTTTATCATCACGCCAGATTTCTTTCGAGGTAGGCAGATATCATTTCGTTTCATACACGCTCAGAAGTTACGGCCGAAAAATCGTGGGCCATCCATCCTTACAACAATAAAATTCGCAATAGCTGCGGACGAGTTGAAGTTAATGAGACAAAATGTCGAGAATACCCACGTTTGCCGGATTCCTAGGCTCCAAGGTTAGGCTTCAGGTATTATGTGATCGGCATTCATTTCTGCCGAGACCACCTCAGTTTTAGAACTAGAATTGCGAATAAATTGTTGGTATTAGATGGGTTAGATTTAGGATTCTCAATTTTAGTATGATCAATCTCTTGGCTTGTTGGTTTAGTGGCGAATGACGCACGTAGCGATCACTGTCCTGCGATGTCTGGCCTGTCTTTGCGATCGAATATTTCCTAGTACCATTTCGGAGTCTGGTATTATAGCCGGTATAACGAAAATAGACTTGGCCTCTATTATATAGGACCTAACTTCGTCAGCAAAATGTAACTGTATACAGCACACCTCTGCTACCCTTGCCTATATGCCCCAATATAAGCGTGACGATGTTTATTTTTTTATCACTCTCTTGCTTGATAAATATGCCCGATTAGTATGCAAAAAACTGGACTCCCGAGCATCAATACTGATTATAAAGAGTGATATTTCGAATGTGTTTAATACTGAAAAATGGTATACAACGATTAAAAAACTACATGTTCGTCTGCATCACACAAAATGTATCCATTAATTTTAAAACAAAAATCCCTTAGATGGTTTTAAACTTATCATTATTAAAATATCCAAATAAGCCCACTGCAAGACATATACCATTATATCAACTGACTTAAAATATATGATTGCATTCGGGTTCATGAACTGCAACTAGTTAATACGAGACAGTTATATATCAGTATATATAGTACCAAAGGCCTGCAATTCCCTTAATAGCTGTATTCTATTAGTTACCTATTAGTTGGTCGACACTTTACTACGCCTGCTTAATAGGCAGTCTTTTCATGTCACGGGAAATTGGATGCATTTGCAATATCGCCATTTTATTTCTGAATTAAGCTGGCATTGATAAAACGTCGATATATTTTGGGCAATGTATTTACAAGATTTTTAATGTACACGACGCAAGATTTCAGACAGTTCAATTAGGGTTGGTTTTAGAAATGAACATGAAAATTAAATTTAATATTATATTCATCATTCAATTTTATTTAGGGCTTCATCACGAATGGTAATCATGAAGGATTGGATCACTAACTTATTGACCTAAGTTACCATTTCATGTTTTAGTCAAGTTGGGAGTTATAGAGGCGGTATGTATAAGTTCCAACAGCAGGAGGCCATAAACCTGCCTCCTCCAATCAGCACTAGGTTTACGAGTAAGTGTAACCTATACTCTCTTAATAATACTTCTGAGAGAATTATGCATAGTCTTCTTTAGGGATCGAAGGTCAGATCTCTTTATGCAGTGTCTATATGACCACGTAGTAGTCAGGCTAATAATGATATTGTTTGCAGAAAACTAAAAACATTTAAAAATTCTCTCTTCGAATTCTCAAAAAGCATTTCCATCCTCCATTTCCAGAGTAAAATCCTTCCAGTTGGCTTTGGTATTGACGGATAAAAATCTATTTTATTGGCGTTCTCTTCATTAAATATACTTGTAGTAAATGAGATTTAAATACAATTCCTAAATAACATCATAAAATAACCAGAATCAAATTTGAAAAACGTCATAAAAAATATTTATAGTCAAATATCAACTTAAAAGGGTTAAATCGGTTTGGGAATTCAAGATCCATCGATGTGGGGTTAAGATGCGATCATGGGTCGTCTAAAAGTGTCGTGTTTTCGTTTTACGCGCCATTGCGTATTTTATTATCGATTTATGGCCAGATTGCAATATGTAAACGGTTTTAGATGGTTATTGTTGGTTAATTGAGCTTTGTCTGTTTAAAAATTCTCAACAATGTCCGAAGTCTGGAATTATGCCCGGTATAATGGCAATAACATTGCCCTTTCTTACAATTAGACCTAAATATTATCGACGAAATGTGGATGCACACAGTATATCTGCCATCCTTTTTACAGGCCTTTATTTAACTTGCAATGCTCGTATGTCTGCCTGTCTGTCTGTCTTTTCGGTTCAAATCTTGTGATCTATTTTTCAAGCACGTGCGGGTATCCGATTGAGCTGAAATTTGGCATACGTATGGAAGTTTGGTGACAATGCAATAAAATGGTACCATCGAGCTGGTCTGATGATGGAGTCGGAAGGTGGCCATAGGAACATGTAAACTATATTATAATGTAACCCCCTCGTGTTTAGGCTTGTTAAATTGGTATTGACAAGTACTATACCGAAAAGTAACCAATGGGTAAAAGTGGCCAATGGAACTCCATTGGCCACTTTTAGGCTTCAAGGCAGTTGGGTAGTCACCCTACTACTCAATACAACCCCGCCATGTTTGGGCTTATTGAATATGACTTGACAAGTACTTTAGACCCAGATAGTGTCCAAGGTCTGAAGAGGGAGCCGGAAGGAAGGCATAGAGACTCCTCAGCTAAGCAAGATATCTTCGTAAAAAGATGTTTTTAAATTAAAATTATTCCAATATAATATGTTCCAATGTAATAGAGGGCGATTCTATTACCAGTGTACCGGTTGTTGTAAACTCCAGACTACTAGTGTGAAGTTTTCGATAGAAAAATCTCAAAAACTCTTTTTCGACCTAGAATTAGATCAAGAATCTCGTGATCACCAAGCACGTGGTATATCAGCGAGGCCGACAAAAGTAAAATTGGCAACATAATCCGCATTTATGTACTGCGGTGTTCGTTGCAAATCAAGGTTAAGTAGCGTTCGGCTCGGTCAGTCTGAGATGGGTAACCGTTGTGGCATTCCCATTTTTAAACATCTACTTACCTTGGAAGACATGTTAAACTATTGGGTCTGGTTATCACTTCATGTGGATGTTAAAACAAGTAGGAAGCCTGGGCATCGTGTTAACCGTTTAATTTCTTGTGTGCAAGATATGGCATATCAACTTGATAACGTCACGCTTACTTCAATGTCTTCATTCGCTCTACTTTCACTAAAAAGAAACGAATTATGTATGTGAATTTTCATGTTTGTAAACGCATCCATGACATAGGAATTAATCCTAGTGTGGGGCAACGTTTTTAAAAAAATAAATAAATAAATAATTATAATAAAAACGGTTTTCTGCGGTTTTGTAGATCTGGAGAAGGCATTTGACAGAGTTGTGCGAAAGAGACTTTGGGACATTTTGCCAGAGTATGGTATAGATGGCACTCTGTTGCGAGCCGTCCAGTCCACTTATGTGGACTGCAAGGCATGCGTACGGGTGGGTGGTAACAGGTCACCCTGGTTTGACGTTAAAATCGGCGTCAAGCAGGGTTGCGTGTTGTCCGCTAGACTGTCTATAATATATATCTGGACAAAAGTCTTCAAAGACTGAAAGCGGTGAATGAAGGTGTACAAATGGGTGACTTAGTGGTAAACCATCTACTTTATGCAGATGACGCGGTTTTAATAGCGCCAAAAGCCACTGATCTGCACACACTAGTCACAGTTATGAAAGACGACTGCATGATCAATGGCTTACACTTGAATGTAAAGAAAACCAAGATTATGGTTTATGAAAATGAAGAAACCAGAACGAATGTAAGGATTGTGGTTGGTAACGATGTGCTGGAGCAAGTGAATGAGTTTGTATATCTTGGATGCGCCTTCAGTAAGGATGGAAAATACACCGCTGACATAGAGAGAAGAGTGAGTGCAGGAAACAGAGTGAATGGTGCGATGGGAAAGCTACTCGGGAGCCGGCACTTAAGCCATAAGGCGCAGCTGGCCATACATAACGGAGTTCTTGTCCCAACGCTGTTATATGGTAGCGAGAGCTGGGTATGTAAGAAGGAGAATGAAAGTAGGATAAATGCGGTAGAAATGCGAGCTCTGCGGAAGATGTGCGGAGTGAAGCTGACCGACCGCATTAGCAACAGCATAGTAAGACAGCGAGTAGGTATGAAAGATAGTATCGGTGTAAAGATGAGAAAGGGCATGCTCCGTTGGTTCGGGCATATAGAAAGAATGCCAGAGGAAAGAATGACAAAACAGATATACAATGTGAAAGTGGAAGGATGCAGGTACCGGGGAAGACCTAGACTATCTTACCACGACCAAATAAACCGAGTCTTATCTGATGGAAAAGTCAAGAGTCTCCGTAACCGGCGAGCGTGTATGAGACGAACTATGAGAGTCGAGGAAGCCAGAGAGGTATGTAAGGAAAGAACCTGTTGGAACTCTGTACTCTCTGCCTACCCCGCAAGGGATCTGGCGTGAGGTTATAGATAGATAGATAGATATAATAAAAAAAATTCAAGCTTTTATATAGCCAGGTAATGATACAATTTAATTTTTTGTTGGCCGTTAAGGAGTTTCTTCGTCTGGTTAGAGGCAATTCTGCTACCATAGAAATGCATTGTCGTCGGAACCAACATGTCAAATTTCAACTCCATAGGATAAGAGGAAGTAGCTCTGATTCAGCTTGCAAGATTTGACCTAAACAAACAAATGTTGCAAGTTCAATTAAAGCTTGTAATAAAGTCGTTTAAAAATCATAGGTTTTTTATTCATGTAGACCAAAAGGCACTTATGAATTGTCAAAAGGAGAAAATTATTGATTACTTAAGACTCTACCACCCGTTCGGAAAATCATTCCTGTGGAGAAGAAGGACATGCAACTCCACCGTTACTCTTTTTAAAAATGATAGTTTTACCATTCATTTTGTATACATTGCATGCATGGGGTATGGGAAAACAGTGCAGAACGAGCTAAATAGATGTGCTTAAGTATAGATTAAGCATAAGTGTACTTAGATTCATGGTATCAATTCAAATGAAGACTATGTACAAGTATATAATAAAAAGTATAATAATAATAGTAAGGGAAAGCGTTAGTATAAAATATGTACTTACTACTTTTTGTCTCATGACTTCGAAAAAACATGTCTACCCTAGTGCCTTGTGTATCGAAGTTCGAAATTAAGTTACTCGCCTGACTTCCTGTATGGAGTACATTTAAATAAACGGTACATCTAATATGTTCCGAATTAGTAATAATATGTGAATAGTTTTCGGATTGGGCGCGCTTGGTGCGGGCCCGTGCCAAGGTTTATTATATAATACTAAATTACTGTTGGAGTTTCCTTGATTTTTAAATTAGAAAGTTTGTTGGATGTTAAATGTTTGTTTGGCTTTGATGGGTAGAGAAAAATATGATTGGGATTATATTTTGGTTGGTTGGTTGGTTTTGATTATATCAAGATTGGGATTATAAATTAAAGAGTGGAACAGGGTTTACTGTGTACACCTACTTTTCGCCGACGATGTTAGGCCCCATGTAATATAGGGCGAGCCTATTGCCATACACTAGGCACAATTCTAGACTCCGGACTGATACTGGAAATCTTTTAACAGAAAAATTAAATTTTGTCAACCTAGGATTTGAACCCAGGACCTCGCGATCGCAACGCACACTATTCGCTATTAGACAACAAGACACACATAAAACTAAAGTTTAAAATTGCAAGCTGAAAAAAAAGAGGATAAAATTATTTCTAGAGTATGTTAAAAATACTCTAGCAAACTGCACTCAGTCTCGTTTCTTTCTTAAAACATTTAGATTTCTTTTCTCACTTTTAAAACTATTTGCGTGGAGCGCAATCATAATACTCCTCTCCTCCGACCCATTTCCTATAATTTAATATCTGTATACAAGACTTGTTTGCTTGGTCAAAAAATTACATAAAACTCTTAGGCCCGTATTATAGCACAAAAAGCTGCCGTGAATCTAGTTAAACGTCAAAAGTCTAGTTAGTACAAAAATCAGTTTTTAAAACTATATTCACGACTGATTTTCGTTCCATAACTCGGGTCTTAAACACGAATTCACAAACCTTAAGACAAAATATTCTTTCTTGTCAGAAAATCATAGCATTTCCCGGTATGTTAGGTTATTTGTTACGTCCAATGCGGTAGTGAAATCGACCGATAAATCGGATTGCATTTAGATCAACAAGGACGTGCTGGCCGTTTATTCCTTGGAGCTTATGTTTGGTTTTGTTCTACGAAAATCGATTTAATCACCTTCCAAATATTATTGTAATTAGTTTCCAAGCTTTTATTTAAATTGCACTGTTCGTGTGTCTGTCTGTCTTTCCGGTTCAATCCGGTAATGTATTTTTCAAGCACTTGTGAGTATCCGATTGAGCTTAAATTAGGCACAGGTATGTAAGTTTGATGACAATGCAATAATATGGTACTACAGAGCCAGTCTGATGATGGAGTCGGAAGGTGGCCATAGGAACATGTGAACTATACGACGTAACCCCCTCGTGTTTGGATTCGTTAGATTGGTATTGACAAGTGCTATACAATCAGATAGTTTTCAGGATCTGATGGTGAAGCCGAAAGGTGAGCAACGAAGCCAACCAACTACTCAATATAACCCCAACGTGTTTGGGCTTGTTGCATATGTCTTGACAGCCACTTTAGATCCCGATGGTGTCCAAAGTCTGATGATGAAGCCGGAAGGAAGCCATAGGAAACGAAGCAAAATATTTTCTTTGTGTTTTTGCTATAAAAGATTGTCCTTAAAAGGGTATTTCAATTTTTTTTTTTTATCTTTTAAGTATAATGTCATTTAGCTGAAAATGTTCATCGAAATCAGCTCAAGAAAAACTGGATTATAAATTGGCCTTTGAGAGTGTCATCCCGTATGGGCTAGTGGCTAGGATACCAGGCTTTCACCTAGGAGTCTCGGATTCGATTCCCGGTACGGGAACGTATTTTGAGATATTTTTTAACTTCTCTTCACTTCTATGTTTTACGTACAAACTTTTAATAATAGAATGAACAAAATAATAAAATTTACTTTTAAGTTGGGTCTGAATTATAAAAATGGCGTTGAGTTGTTTGGTTGAAAGCCATTTGAATAAATATTTTATCTCGTAATCAGGAAGTTAATCTTGGCTAGTGCCATTTGGTTCTTTGACGTTTTTTTGTTTTTGTAGTATATATCCTAACGATTGGTGCAAGGTTCCATTGGCGATCATGAAATCCTAAGTTCGAATTAGACGTTGGAATCAAAATCAGGATATTTTGTAAGCCATTATAATATTTATGTATGTATCTGTGTATGTAAATCATGTAAGCCATTATAATATTTATGTATCGTTAGAAAAGTAACACACACGCACGGAAAAAGTGTTGTTGGGGTTTTTTTAATATTCTCAGTAGTCCGGTGTCTGTATTTTCTCGTTATAATGGCCATTAGGGGAGCTGTAGGTGTCCTAAGTACACCTCTACCGACGTGAAGTGTGTGTAATCCTCAATGTTAATAAAAAATCGTGCTACTAAAATTAAAAATGTTAACCATAACATATTTACATCACTCCACGCTATAATAAAAATCTCAATAATAAACTCTGTTTTACAGACGTAATGAAAGTAATTTTAGGAAATAAAACAGAAGATTTTATGCTGCTCACCCGAAGTTATTCAACACCTAATAACGGTATATGAAAACGCGACTTCTAAAATTGCGGTGTTCAAAACTTCAAATAAAACAGCACTTAATACTTACGGTATACGCGACAATCCAAGTTCGTGAACTTGTTTTTATAAAGCTGTGTACTTTATATTACGCGATTTTGACACGCGAGTCTTTCCTCAATTAACATACTGGTATATGTGACGCGCGATTCAACTTCTTTACGATTTGTATTTTTGTTGTTATCTGAGTGATCTACACTGTTGGCAGCGGGGCCTTTACAGCTTCACCGTATAAGAATGCAAGCGTGCAACAACTACGTTCGAGCTAAAAAGGCAAGGGGGCAATTAGCTCAAGGGCGCCTCAAGGAAAAACGGCGTCGGCTTGGATAGTCGCTATGGGGGAGGGCATATATCAGTGCGCGCTCGGATTCGGACATGCCACACTGCATTAACGAATTATTGTAATTCGCGATTTTGCGCGGCTATAGCCACTGCACGGTTGCCGCTATGAGTTCGGAAAAACTCATAGCCAACGAAGTGATGGCGTTTCTACAGCACGCCATCGACACTATGGATGAAGTTAGCATCTTGCAGATTTGCAAGACTAACTTCAAACATGAAGAAATTTGCAGTGCTGCTGTACCAATCGCTCGCGATGAGCGATCGCATGCCGACCCGCAAGAAAGACGAAAAGGGCGAGAGAAGTCTCCAGGACATCATCATCCTGCTGAAGGAGACCGATCCCGACGACGTGCCGGCCTTCGTGGCGAAGCAGCTGCGCAGACGCCCCCGTCACATTCGACCACATCGACGTCACCAGGCTGCTGAAGGACATAAACACCCTGAAGTCTAGTCTGGCCGAGGTTCAATTCAGGTTAGAGGCTTCGGAAACTACCATCCGCGAACTACAGGAAGTGGTTGCGTCATTGTGTGGCCCTAGCCTGGAAAGTAGGTCGCACGAGGCCTCTAATGTCACGGGGCGCAAAATGCATCCGTCGGCAGTTTCGAGTCGGCCGATGCGTCACCGGCTGTTGCTACGGCCCCGCGTGATTCTCCGCGTCTCGCCGCCTGCAACACACCGCGCAACACCGCCAGCTCCGCGGCCCCAACGGTGACGTCAAACGTAAACACGACTACTTCTCATCGTGATTACGCCACCGCCGCCGCCCGCGCACCAGAGAAGAAGAAGCCTCCCTGACGCAACCGGTGTGGGACTGTACCAGTAGAAGATGGCATACTCCTTCGCTCAGCAGTACCAACAACACTGCTGTACGTGTCTCGACTACACTACATCACTAAAGCCGAGGACATCGTGGAGTACGCCCGTAAGAAGGCCTTCTACACTCTCAGGGTCGAGAAGCTGAATTCGCAAAACAATGGGGCATTCAATTCCTTTGTTGAGCGAGTTCCCACCGCTAAGCTGGAGACCTTCATGAGATAGGAGTTCTGGCCAAAGGGTGTCGTATTCCGAAGATTTCGGGGAAGACTGAAAGATGCCCCTGCACAGCGCAACATGTCACCGTCAGCACATGTATCTTAGTTTATAAGTTTTTACATGTTATATGTATATTAGTCTGTAAGGTATATATTCTATGGGCCTGTAAGTTAAACAATATTATTTTTGTAAAATTTCAGTTGCCTGAAAATAAATGAGTTATTATTTTTGTTATTATTATATAGTAGTTGTCTCGCCGTGGTGCTTTACACCGGCCGGCGGACAAGGGATCCTTCAACCTCGCCGGCACGGTCGTTGTCTTATCCTATGTGCGGTATCTGTATTCGAAAGAGGGGAAGTAAGGGCATCGGGAGGGTCGGTGAGAATTTGTCGCGGGTGGCGGTAGCGGCTGATAGGAGGGAAGTCATGGGCGTAGTCGGCAGTGGCTAGCAGGAGTGAGATGGGTCTGTAGTTCTTCAGCAAGGTTTTTTCACCTTTTTTGAAGAACAGAACCACTGCACTCCCGCTCCACGCTTGAGGCGTTAAGGCCTGGTGGATGACGGAATTAAAGAGACTCGCTAGCTTTTTTAGGATTGGAGTCCGGCCTGCTTTTAGAAGCTCAGTGGTGATTCCGTCATCGCCTGGCGACTTGTTGTTTTTGAGCGGCTCGAGAGCCACTCTGAGCTCGTCCTGGTTGACATCAGGGATGTCTTCCGTGTGGTGGCGTGTGAGTGGGGCTCTGTGGTCGTAAGCGCTGGGTCTCATGGGTTTAGTCATCCGTGATGCGTACAGGTCTTTGTAGAAACTCTCAATTTCCTTGAGTATCTCGAACTTGGAGGTTACGGTTTTGCCACCCGCAGTTTTAAGTTTCGTCAGATGGGATCTACCTAGCTGGCGAGCGAAGACTTTGGTGCCTCTGTTCTGTTCAATCGCAGCCACGATGGCTCGGGTGTTGGAACATCGGAGGTCACGTCGCACCAGCTTCCGGATCTTCTGGTTGAGGTTCCTCCCATCCGGCGAAGACGCCTGTGTGGATGACATTTCCCGTCTCTGCCTCATCAGTTCAAGAGTCTCGAGCGAGAGTTTAGACTCTCTGTTACCGCTTTTGCCGGGAAACACCCTTCGAGACACATCCTGTAGCGTTTTGACCACTGTGTTGGTTTTCTCGTCAACATTGCCTTCGGTTTCCAGCAGGTCGAAACGATTTTGAAGCTCCAGTTGGAACTTTTCGGACCCTAAAGCTATTTGAGGCGCAGTAGATTTCAGAGTAGACCTCATCATGCGACGTCTTTCGGCCCTGAAGTTTATATTTAGAGCGCCTCGGACAAGTCGGTGATCGCTGCCGGTATTAAACCTGTTGATCACAGTGACGTCTCTAAACATAGATTTCCTGTCAGTCATGATGAAGTCTATCTCGTTCCTCGTCACAATGTCGGGGCTTCGCCATGTCCACTTTCTATGAGGCTTCTTCTTAAAGAACGAATTCATCAAGAAGAGCCCCTGCGACTCCAGAAAGTTGACCAGCATCTGCCCCCTGTGGTTTCGGCGCCCCACGCCGTGGGGTCCGATTATCGTTTCGCCGCGTTCTTGTACTCCCACTTTGGCATTGAAGTCCCCCATAACAACGTTGTAGTGAGCCTTGGTGGTGCCATGTAATGCCTTGGCTATGTCTTCATACATGGCTTCGGCTATGTCGTCGCAGTATGTCGAAGTCGGCGCATATACCTGTACCACCTTCAGGGTGTATCTGTCGGTGATTTTAATTATGAGGTACGCTACCCGTGTCGACACACTGCTGACTTCCACGACGTTGTTAGTGAGAGCTTTGTTGACCAGGAAACCGACACCGCCCTGAGAGGGCCGATCACCTTCCCGAAAGTAGAACAGGTGGCCTGACTTAAGGGTTATCGTGTCCTCGCCCTGTCTTCGGACTTCAGATAACCCCAATATGTGCCAGTTTATGCGACCTAGTTCTACCTCGAGTTCAGTGAGGTGTTGGTCCAGCCGTAGAGAGCGTCCATTGTACGCAGCCAGGGTCAGGTGTTTTTGGTAGCCTTGTGTCGTAGCCCGGAGATTCTTCGCACCCTCTGCCCCGCTGTTACCGCGACCGCTACCGTGGCAGCGGACAGCGGGACTACCGGGAACTGGGGGCCTTTGGTTTAGGTGCCTTATCATGTTAGGAGGTTTTTGGCCTACTATACCACGCTGGCCAGACGGGTTGGTATAGGGTTTATTCCGAATTTTCCTTTTCTGGTCCTTGATCGGACGACGTTACTGCCCTTGGTGGACTCTTACCACCAGCCTAGTAAAAGTAAGGCTACTAGGGCATTCTAAATCTGCCATTACCACGTGCCAATTCACGAAACAACCAAGATACTGAAACTTTTCACCATAATGAGAGTGACCCATACAACCTCGTATTGTGCCACCATTATTTTTATTTATTTATTCTTTATGCACATGTGTACATAGGCGGACTTAATGCCTGAGGCATTTTCTGCCAGTCTACCTTGAGGTGGTGTGGAAACAACTGTGATAGGTGCTAAAAATGAGAAAAAAAAAAGAAGGGAAAACAATAAGAAAGTACCCATTCAGGGAACGTACAAGTTCTTGAGAAATTTATTAACCTTTATGTTGCCAAAACATGTTTACGTGTACTTGGCGGATTAAGTAAATAGGGGAATTACATTTGGAGTATCTAAAGAGGCTGTAGGAACAAAAATTTGAAGCTTTTATAGCGGCTATTCAAAGTTTTTCTTTGAGGAGTCTTGTTGAATAGTTTGGATTATTTTAATGTGGTCACATTGCGTTACCCCGAGCTACCATTGCCAGTAAATAACCAAATAAAAAAAAACAAGTTCGTTAATACAACAAACATAACTTTTGAGAGTTTTGGCGGGAAGTCGAAGAGTGATGTTGTTAATTTGTTTTAATTTTTAAAACTTGTGTTATTTCGACTTATAATGTGTAATTTTGGTGTTATATTAACCATTATGTGTTCTTATATGTGCATGAGTGAAGGTAATTGTAACAAAGTGATAAAACGTGCCTTTTCGACTTCCCTCAAAACGGCCGTTGCAATTGGTATGTAAAGTATCCACCGCTTTACTATCCAGGGTGGGGTACTTCATTAATTTCATTATCATCGTTGTCATCAAATTCATCGGGGTGTCGAATTAATTTAAACAAACACGAATATATATTTAACTGGACACTGGCAAAATACACTAATAATTAGTGTGAAGCCATAACTTGAAAAAGAAGAAAAAGAAAAGAAACATAACTTTTTAAAAATTTAACCAATCATGAACCAAATTTCTTAAGGTTATTACACCATCAGATTCGGCTTCGGCTTCAGCCGAGGGTTTTGATAATGGCCTAATAATCAGCCAAAAATTTCCCTTCGGTCGGACACTCAGATTTTTACATCATCAACTAAAAAAAAACCATAACAGGAAAAGTCCTCTTTTAAAGTTGGGCACCATGAACAACTTTATGGTGTGTATGTGTGGTGAACATCGAGTACTTACCCATGACCATTACAAGGTTATCGGTTCATCTTCTTGGGAATACTATTTAAATAATAATCAATCAGTTCTACTGTCCCATTGCTGAGCAAACATTCGCTCTCAAATCGAGATAAAGGAAAATAGGATATACTCCACTACGCGGACCCCGTGCGATATGTTAAGCAAGGTTTGTGGCCACCTGCTCTTAAAACTTTTCAAACTGTTTCGTGAATTTTAAACTTTCCGGAAATCCCACCATAAACGATATGACGATCTTACCAAAGCAAACGTAGCTCGCATCGTCGTTATACCTGGAAGCTTGCAAATGAAGACATTAATATGCCAAATTGAATTCCCTAAGTTAAAATTACTTATCTACATCTCTATATTCATCCTAATAATTATATATGTATTTTATTATACCTTTCCTTGTTTGAGTATATCCTGAATTGGAGTTCCGGGCGCCTTAGAGGGAACTTACCGAATTCCTACGAACTAAAATCTTCAGGGTGGTCAGCATCGACATTGCGGAGGAACTCTGGGATCCCCGCAAAAACGAACTGGTCCCTCCTGTGTCCCGCTATAAAGAGTCCGCCAACGCAAAAGTCACTCGTCTTGTTTTCCCTTGTACCGACGAGATGTTTATAGAGGAAAGAGCCACTCTACGCCACAATCCTTTTTTAAGTCGCGCGAGACTGGTATTTACAGCTTTACCCTTGCCTTCGCTTCCCGAGGTCATGATATTATTAGACCTAAATTACATACCATCAAATACACCATTTCTTAACTGATGGATTAGTTAATTCCAAAGCGACTAAACTATCACACCATGATCATATTAGCCCTGTTTTATCTGACCGATATGTCAAAAGTGTAAGGCGTAAGTATAAGACGAACTATGAAAGTGAAAAGACGTGGATATGTCCGAATTTAAAAAAAAAACAGTTACAGCTCTATTACTCTCTGCATACCTCGCTAAGGATGGGCGTGTTTATATAGATAGTGTTAAAATCATATGTATTTATCTAGTTTTAGAATTGCTTATGTCACACCTATCTGATCTTTGTCACACTTACATTTACACTACATTACCTTTTACATGAAGATTAAATCCTCGATAAAGGCAGGTGGACTAAGTACCCATATACTCACTTCGAAATAAGAGGATTGCGAGATCAATCGCTAATTTTAGTAAATGTCTGAGATGCGAAAATTACTTGAGTGCCTGTTGACAGGTTTAATGTTTGATCGCAAAATTAAATTATTTCTTGAAGAGGGTTCACCAATTCCCGTATTTTGCTTAGAGTTTGTAATCATCATCATCATCATCATCATCTCAGCCTATACTTGTCCACTGCTGAACATAGGCCTCCCCAATCGTTTTCCAGCGTAACCGGTCCGACGCCACCTGCATCCAACGACTTCCTGCGATTTTCACAAGATCGTCGGTCCATCTGGCAGGCGGTCGTCCCACGCTGCGCTTGCCCATACGTGGTCTCCTCTCTAGAATCTTTCTGCCCCAACGCCCGTCCGATCTACGCGCTATGTGGCCCGCCCATTGCCACTTCAGCTTGCTAATCTTAACGGCTATGTCGGTGACCTTGGTTCTTCTACGAATCTCCTCATTCCTGATTCGATCGCGTAGAGAAACGCCGAGCATAGCTCTCTCCATAGCTCGCTGAGCAACTCTGAGCTTTTTTATGAGACCCTTTGTAAGAGACCACGTCTCTGATCCATATATCATCACTGGTAACACACATTGACTAAAAACTTTAGTCTTAAGGCACTGAGGTATTTTGGATGAGAAGATGTTGCGCAGTTTCCCGAACGCTGCCCAGCCGAGTTGGATTCGTCGATTGACCTCTCTCTCAAAGTTGGACCTACCTAACCGGACTACCTGTCCCAGGTAAATGTATTCGTCGACAACTTCAAGAGTAGAGTTCCCAACGGTGAGTGCGGTGGGTACGACATGGACTTTAGACATTATTTTCGTTTTGTCCATGTTCATTTTAAGACCCACTTGTTGAGATACTCTGTTGAGGTCGCCGAGCATTCGTCCTAGATCTTCCAACGACTCCGCCACGACCACAATGTCGTCGGCAAATCGAAGGTGAGTGATGTATTCGCCATTGATGTTGATGCCAAGTCCTTGCCATTCCAAGAGCTTGAAGGCGTCCTCTAAGGTGGCCGTAAACAGTTTCGGAGAAATGACGTCTCCCTGCCTTACTCCTCTTTTTATGGGGATCGCCTTCGTGCACTGCCCCTGTACTCGGACTGACATGGTGGCGTTATTATACAAGCACTTCAACACTTCGATGTACCGATAGTCAATGCGGCATCGCTGGAGAGATCTAAGAACCGCCCAAGTCTCTATCGAATCGAAGGCTTTCTCATAGTCCACAAACGCCAAGCATAGTGGCCGATTATACTCCTCGGTCTTCTGTATAATCTGCCGCAGCGTATGTATGTGGTCTATGGTACTAAAGCCTTTCCGGAAACCGGCTTGTTCGGGAAGTCATCAAGCCTGCGTTCGAGACGATTCGTGATGACTCTCGAAAACAACTTATAAACATGGCTCAGCAGTGTGATGGGCCTATAATTCTTCAGTAAAGTGTTATCACCTTTCTTGAAAAAGAGTACCACCACACCCCTGTTCCACGCTTCCGGCGTTTTTCCTTCGAGCAAGACGGAATTAAACAGCCTCTGAAGGACTTTAAGTACCGGCGATCCGCCCGCTTTCAGAAGCTCTGCGGTAATTCCGTCTTCACCCGGCGCTTTGTTGTTTCTAAGGTGTTTGAGAGCCATCCCAATCTCGTACAGGCTGATGTCCGGGATATCTTCAGTGTAGTGTCGGGTTAGTTTGGCTCTTGGGTCTTTTACCAAGTCAACAACAGGTTCAGCTACTGAGGTATACAACTGCCCATAGAACCTCTCTATCTCCCTGAGCACCTCTGACCTATTCGACGTTACGTTTCCGTCCTCCGTCTTCAGCTTCGTCAACTGGCTTTGCCCAATATCGTTTAATTTTAAACAAGCAATCTACGGTTGCTTTTAGTTGTATGATCTTTATGTTAATTTTGTTAACTCTATAGCTGAAATATTTTAAGATGTTTGTGAATATGAATACTGAAAAGTTATTCTGAAGTAAAAAGTTTTCTTTTTGAAAAAAAGAAGTTAAATAATTAATCGTACCATGTGTTTCGCCTTTGTATATTTTTATTAAAATCGGTTTATTGCTTTTTGCGTGACAACTATAGAAATATCCAAACCATCAAACAGGACAAAATAGTCTGTTCAGAAACTGCTAAGTAGTCAATTCCAATATTCTTTTTAATATGCAGTGTATAGATGGTCTTTTTACCAAAATATAATCCTCCAAAAAATTATATTCCAAAATTACGATACAAAAGATACTTACACAATCCATATTTAATTAGATTTAGCCTAAGTTTTCGAGTTTTCCATACATCTCCCCTGAGTACCCTACCGGAAATATGACCATAAAGTAGACTGACATAAGTATCGTATTCTGTAAGGAAAGAATTTGTTGGATCTCTAGGCTCTCTATCTACCCGGCAAAAGATTAGGCATGATTTTATAGATAGTAGTACATTGTCGTCACCATCCCTACACTTTTCTATATACATATCAGAGTCAAACCACAGTACCCGATCTTCGGCTCCACGCATCAATTTATTGCCAGCCACGTTTCACAATTCGTCGCACCATCTGTGTTACGAACACGAGTCATTTTCGTTAGGTATCATCATTATGTGACAGGCTTAGGAAATAAGGTTAGACATGATATACTTTTTAGATGAAAAATGTGAATTTTTCGAATTAGGGCTACTGGCAATCGTGACTTTTGTGTTGTACTTAGATAGTAAGTATTACTTATAAATATGAATCCTGTACTTGACAATATACGCAGTCGTATGTATACTCGTATCATCATTTGGTAAACTTATCTCCCAAATAGACCCCACAAAACACCTCTATAAAAAGCAAGAAGGCACCTCAATCGAGCCCAAGCCCAAGAATAAAATGATATTCAGTTTGACACCACCACTTTCGACTAACATAAAATTTTATTACATTATAAGAGAGCCCAAATTAGCTGAAATGGGGAAGGTGCACTGATAACCTGAAATACAGATATTACCTAGTTCAGGCACCAGTCTCCCACAACTAACATCTACATAATAATATGGAAATCTTCCTAAGTAATGTTATATTGTGGCGAGAAAATAAACGATATTGTTATTATAACTTCTTTTTGAACAAAATGGTGTAAAGGCCATTTGGTGGAATATCTCTGACAAGCTGCCCCGAATCAAACAATAGAAAAAATTTCTCACCAACAATATTTGTTATTTTGTACCTTAATAGAATATCAGTAGCATTGGCGATTACATTACTATTGTTCCGTATGTGGAAGTCCATTGTTGCGCTATTGTTTCGTGTCTAGCGTCCGATCCAGTCTATATTCTCAGCAAATTAGACAAGGAAACAGTACACGCTGGCAATTACCGTTGTATCTTAATGTAACTTTGTTAAAAGGATTTATACCGACGGACGATTTAGCGTAGTGGTTAAGAGCTTAAACCGCTCTGCCCACTGTGTCAATAGTCGCGGGTTCGATTCCCGCACCGGAAAAATCTTTGTGTGAACCGCAATTATTTGTTCCGGTCTGGGTATTTGTGTATGTGAATTTTCATGTTTGTAAATGCACCCACGACACAGGAATAAATCTTAGTGTGGAGCTACGTTTAAAAAAAAAGAAAAATGTCTATAGTTTTCGAAAAATGAAACATTTGTTACATAAAAATGTGGTCCAATAATTATATCCTTAGGAATGCCCTAATAGATTAGAAACAAACTGTATTTTTATACTTTCAATACATCGGTAAAAACTACGATAAGGATCGCCTAAAGGTTTAAATATCAATACAAGTCTAGATACAGAAAAAGAAATACAATATAGCTTTAACATTAGAAAACTAAAACCCTATCACACCTCTGTTGATGATGTTACCATTATACCAGGCATAATGTCAGTCTCCGGACTGAAACTGGAAATTTTCCTGTAGAAAAATTACTTTTAAAATCAAGTAAACACAACCTTTTTGACATGTTGTTGCATATAGGTAGATACATTATTTTCTTACAGACCAAAATAATTTCTTTCGTAATGGACAACACTTTCCTATTGTCTTATTTCGGTAAAGTTATTACTCATACAGGAGTTAGTACAAAGATAATCATAACTATGCATACATAAAACGTGTCTACAATCGCATTGCTTACCGTAATTAAATTCCGAGGATAATATATCAACATGTATTGTTAAGGTAAGCTTTGCATTAATAATTGAACGGGGACTTCCTCTAACTAATGATGCTATGCAACACATTATCACTGTATTATGTAACACAGTGATAATATAACTAAAGTCGCTTTTACGTAAACTTATTTTTGTATTAAGGGGTAAGAGAGCTCACTTGATTTTGTAAACCTAGTGGCCATATACAGACTAGAAAATCATTTTTGTGAACGCCATTTTACTATTTTGATGTATATACTTAGAGTTGCGATAAATGAATGAAAACTTATCAACTTTTTACTTGATTTGGCCATTTAGTTGAGTCTAGTTGAAAATGAGCGCCGTGATTCGGTCCCGCAGCCATAATATACTAGGCTTGGTAGGTCTATCGGCTTGTGTTGTGTTTTTTTTTGTTAAATTTTTTTGTTGTTTATGATGCCCACCAATCTAATCTTGTTTAATTTTTATGTTTACATATGTATGTAACAGACAGACAGATTACATAATTTATAAGATTAGCTTAAGTCTTACCATATATATTTCTGCATCTGGTGTCCTTATCAACTGTATACAACTTGAAATATGGTTCATAATTAAGATTTTAAAGCAGTATCGCAAAAGTAGCATGCATAATTATAATATAATATTAGCCCTGTTAAGAAACTGTCCCACTGTTGGGCACGGGCCTCCTCTCAAACTGAGAGGGCTTAGGCCATAGTCCACCTCGCTGGCCCAGTGCGGGTTGGCGAACTTCACACACCTTCGAGAAACTCTTAGGCATGCAGGTTTCCTCACGATGTTTTCCTTCACCGTTATAGCAAGTGATAATTAATTTTTAATACGCACATGCTTTCGAAAAGACAGAGGTGCGTGTCTGGGTTTGAACCCGAGACCTTTGACTTTGCAGTCCAACGGTCTAACCACTAGGCTATCACTGCTTTATTATGCATTATTAATTAAACAAAAAAAAACGAGTTGAAAAGGATCGGAAAGTAATATTTTTTTGTATAACTGGTTCCCATTTTATAAATAGTTTCTTTAAATTTATTAATATTACCGTTGTAATTCCAAATATCTTATATCAGCTATCTCATTGTAGGATTTTAACATTCTGTGAATGGGGTTGTTTTGAGAAACATTATTGTTGGAAGGAGGTATGCTAAACACTTTCTGATCACGTCGTGATCGTGGTGGTATGTATAATATGAGTCGTAGGTTGCTTTCTTTTACGTAATATCAACTCAATGGTCTAAATAGATCTTTCAGGGCATTTATTGTTTTTCTGTTTTCTTGAAGTAGTTTGACATTCCTATAAATATTTTCCGCATTTTTTCAACGTCGGCTAGGAACTATTTATTAAACTTCTATATTCAAAGTAAGGAAGCCATTAGAATACTTTCATCTCTGGAGTATAACGATATAAAAGAAATCACAAAAATGTTTTATATCTCGAATATATTCAATAATATCGATAACAGTAAAAATTTTCAAACAAATGTTAATATTGATGGGTTACATGATTAACACATCTGGCAGAAGTAATATTCAGCTTTTGTTGAAAAATTGTTCTTCCTATAGTATTTTGGGCGTTATCAGGTTAAGGGTTGGTGGAAAGAAATAAATTAAAAGTTTTTCAATAAATCCGTACCGATCTAAGTAAAACCACCTAATCTGAAGTTATTAAAATACCGGTGGTAAAATTAGAATATCATACAATATTTTCAACTCGTGACCTTAAATTCTCAAGTAAGCTTCTAAAGATTTAATCCATAGTGTAAATCTTTCGAAAAAAGAGTCGAAACTACTAGACTGAATAATTACATTCAACCCTTTGAAAGTCACGATAGTTAACTCCGTTCCATAAAATTTGCAGGGAATAATTCTATATAGATGAGCTAAAAAGTTTTTCTCCCATTAGTAATATTGCCGTCTAGTGAAGTGAGCCATAGTTATGCAGTGCATCATAAAATGGTTACATTACTACAGTTGCATCAAAATTTGTAATTCGCAGAACTTAGTTTTCAGAATAGGAAAAGTCCGGAATTCCGGAAATGATATCCCCTTACCCAGATTAAACCTTTCATTCCTACACATTGAGATGAATGCCGAAAAAAAATGTTTTCAAGCATTCGCTCGACGGAAGCCGTAAATGCAGACGGTTAAGAGTTGAGATATTTTCTTTTAAGAAAAATTCCGCAGGAACTCTTATTGGATGAAAATTCTCGTCAAGAATCCTGGAGTTTTTCCTGAGGTCTCAACGGTTTCGCTTTTCATCGTGAGTGAGCCTCGACTTTGAAAGGTGACTTAGTTTTATTTGTGATTTGGGTTGGAGTTTTGGAATGTTACAGTTAACAAATAATTAAAACTGAGTGTTATTTGCCCTGAGCGAATAGTATTTTCTACTAGCACAAATATTATTTCACAGTTTCTGTGTGAAACAATATTTGTACTATTATAATAATAATATAATTCATAATATAATATAATTTTTAGCATGAGTCGACCATTAGAAATCTATCTCATTTAGTTCACTGTACTATTAAAAGCACATTTGCACAAACATAAATTTAAAAAAATTCAAAGACTTTTTGTGGTGATTTTTGGAAAGGCCTTACTGTGAATATCTTTAGGCTGATGAAAAATAGAAAATACACATTTTTTACCATATAAAATTAAAATGTTTATTTTTAATAAACAACAATGTTTCTGTCGAACACTATCCAAATGTATTCAAAATTAGCTACCACTAAAAGCTTTTTCTTAAAATAAAACATTTAAGATCCATCTCCGTGATGGCAAAACATCATAACAGTTTTATCAAAGGTAATATCATAATATCTGATGAAATGAGATCAACCCTTTTACTTATACGTAAAAAGATGGTTTCTAAAAACATTTTTACAAGAATTTCTAAGAAATCCTTACAAAAGGCCCAAGACAAGGTGCTTGAATATTGAAATATTTCCTCCTCTAAGAAAAAATGTACTGGAAATGTTGTTAAAAAAAAGTATTATACAACCAGGAATCTTTTCACTATGCCGGCCGAACATCATTTTTGTTTTATGAATTGCGAATGGATTTTGGATGTGACTATTTCTTGTTAGATATATACATAATAACATATTTGAGGAAAACTTGGGAGCCCTTTTGTATGCCTATCTATCTTTATCATCATGTCAGATCCCTTGCGGAGTAAGCAGAGACTACAGAGTTCCAACATGTTCTTTTCTTACAGATTTCTCTGGCTTCCTCCACTCTCATCATCATTTGTTTATGATAGTATAGTCTAAGTCTTTCCCGGTACCTACATCCTTCGACTTTCACATAAACTTCCACTTTTACTTTCCACTACATACAGTAATTATATAGAATCGACTGCATTATCGGAGGTAGCCATCTAGTCCTGAAGCGTACAGGTGTTGGGGCACACAGAGCACGATATAAGGTGGGACATAAGAAATCGGAGATTACCAAGTGATGAATCCTATTTAAGCTTATTTGTTACCACTACGCAACATCTAATCAAATTAGTATTTATATCTTATAGTCTTTTTCACGCTTCTCGATTTGACGTGTCAATAAATGTAGTGATGATAAAATTGAATGAAATAGTATCAATTGAAAATGGTATCGAGATAATTTATAGCGAAGAATGAATCGATATTAATAAAAATAATTTAGGAACATAAATAAAACACAATACAATTATTTATTTACGAATAAAGACCAATGTCTGAAAAATCGTCTGACAAATCGCTTAATTTGTCGCTTACGTGAATTATTATTTAAAATTCTATGTATCTGTCTATTTTAATATGTCAAAACGGCGCATCCAGATTATTTTTATTATTTCTTGACTATGAGAATACATGTCTCTCAATCGGATTTATATAGTAATATAATCGAAAAGAAAACGGTAATCGATTTGTACGTTTTAAAAAGCAGTGTCTCGTTTATAACGATTTGATTGTGTCAGCCTCTAGGCTGTTCCATTTTACATTATATAGTAATAGAGTTTTATAAAGTTTAAAGTTTTTACTTAATGAAAATTCAAGCAGATTTTTACTATATTCTTGTTTATTTTTTGGATTCCCTAATTTTAATATTCTTCAATATAATATGCGTGAAACGGAATTTTATCAAACACACGGTACCCATGGTTTGTGAAAAAGACTAAAATTAAAATTTCATTATCTTTAATTAATTTAGTTAATACAATTTTAGAAAAGATGAGATTATTTTCATTAAGGAATTCGATTTTCAGAGACCGTGCAAGAAATAGGCAATAAATTATAAGATCATCTCCATAGTTGCGAAGTTAACGTTTTACTGGTACTAATTTATTACCTGCTGCTCAAGTTATTTTGATGAAAGCAAACATTATTGTGTCGCTATATTTAATAACTCTGTATTTGCCTTATCTTCTTTTCACACCGTCATATCATTAAGATGTAACATAATTAAGGCAAAACCTGAAAGTAGTTTATTCTAAATCGGCAACTGAATCGATTCCAACTGTTTTTAAAGTATGAAATTTTTTTATTATTATTTAAATTGCTGTTATTCATTCAGTTCGCTGTATTAGACAAAAGTTAATCATTATTCAAAGCAATACGGCTATTTTATGTAATGCATTCCTATTGCACACACATCAATATACACACAAAAGTTATTATTTATTAAATTTCATGATTGGTATGAAAAAAGGCGCTCGTAGCGCTGTGCGGCCGCGGTGTTCTTACCGATTACCAAGGTTAAGCAGCGTTCGACTCGGTCGGCCCGAGATGGGTGACCGTTTTTTTGGCATTTTCATATTCGAGCGTCTCCGTGCTTTGGACGGCACGTGAAGTCGTTGCTCCCGGCTACCACTTAATGTGGTAGTCGTAAAGCCGAGTTGGAAGCCTTAAAATGCGGCTTGATAAGTTCCAACAGCAGGTGGCCACAAACCTGCCTCCGCCAATCCGCACTAGGTCCGCGTGGTGGAGTATGACCTCATCTTTCTCACCTCGATTTGTGAGAGAAGGCCTTTGTCCAGCAGTGGGTAGTATAGGCTGATATCATCATGAAAAATGGTAAAAAACTCCTAATAATTTGAAGTTTGATTTTTGTATTGAATAGGGTGTCTTAGGTCTTGCATTATATATGTTACACCTTGTATATTCCCAAGCAGGTGTTGCAGAGGTGTACTGTGTACACCCACATTTCACCCAAGATGTTTGGTCCCAAGGGCGAGACTACAGCGAGACATATTGGTTACAATTCTGAAATTGTCTAAAAATTTCAATAGATGTCCCGAATGTTGCTCTAGGCTATAATGAACTGCTATATAAAATTTTCCATGCCAACACCTTGATAACGTTTTGTCTAACCTAGGATTCAAACCCCGAATCTCACGAACACCAGTCGCACCTTGCACTTTTTTTTTAAATCACAAAATCTCGCGGAGGATTTTCCGTCAAAAGAGAATCGCTCTCTTTACATAAGTCTTAATAATTAAGGTGTGAACAGGAATCACGGAGCTCGCTTTCGACTTAACGCATATTTTTTCCAGCTTGGCCTTTATTCGCTCGGAACAAGTAAACACATAACGCGGTGCCTTAAGTTATGAAACGATATTTTTAGTAATGAAAACGTAGCCCCACACTATTTTTTCTGGGTAGGGTGCGCTTACAAACGAAAATTCACATACACAAACACCCAGACCGAAACAAATAATTGTAGGTTACACAACGTTTTGTTCCGTGCGGGAAACGAACCCGCGGCTATTAGTCACAGTGGGCGGAGCGGCTTAAGCTCTTAACCACTGCGCTAAATCGTCCGTCCCTTTTCCCTTAAGGAACGGGGCGCTAAAAACGCATACCTTTAGTCTAAATTGATCTAGACTGAGCATTTCTAACAAAAATTTTCACCAAAAGCAGCTTCAGTTACACACTATGAGTGCATGATGCAAGAGCTCGATTTTTTTTTAATTTGTTCAAAAGCTGTCAATGTGTGCGTGAGCGTGTGTGTACTACCATTTATCTACTATGGCCAGATAAATTCCGCGTGCGCGATGCTCCTTCTACTACAAGTAATCCATCTAAGCGCATACTGTACCCTTTGAATAGTCGGCCGGCGGCTACAAGTGGCGAGACTAATATAAAACCTTTAAAAGGACACTGAAAGATCATTACCTAAGTATTTGCTGTATTCAAAAATATTAAGTTTGTATCTAGTGTGAAACTCAACTGACCCTACAGTTATTCTAAATGTGGAGTTCTTGGAGCTAACGTTTAACATTGTGCATAGTGTTGTTTTTCTAAATAGATTTATAAAAATAGAAAACAAAAAAAGAAGGAGAATTAAATAACAAGCCCGATGACTACCTTCGCCGGATCTTCACAGTGGAGGCCGTGTGTCGATCCAGTGGTAGATTAGTAATTAGATAAAAAAAATGTTAATTGACAATTTCTAAATGCCTCCACAGGGTTTATACACCACAATTTGAGTTTGAATTTGAAAACGTTGTCTGCCTCGTTGGTCTAGTGGCAAAGCGTATCGCTTGGTGATCACGAGGTCCTAGGTTCAAATGCTAGGTCGGACAAATGACTTACAAAACTTTCACAGTATGAGTCCAGAGTCTGGAATTGTGCCCAGTATATTGCAATAGGCTAGCCCCCTATTACATGGGACCTAACTTTTTCGGCGAAAAGTGGGTGTACTCAGTACACCTCTGCCACCCCCGCTTGGGGAATATAGGCGTGACCGTATGTGATTTTGACAAAAAAAAGTTCTTCAACAGCATTACACTATCATTCCACGAAGTTATCGTAACGTGACTCGTTTTGTGTTTTGTGTAAATAAGGAACCTGTTTTGACTAACGATCCTCTTGACACATCTTTTACGCTCAACAATGTTCCCCGCGGTACAGTTTTAAGGTCATAAGTATTTGCATTTTCGGGCTCCCCTTTTTGCTTAATTAAGCGTAAGCTGGAACTGTACAGTAATCCAGGGATATACTAAATATCATTACACGATCATTTCACAAATATATCGTAACGCGCCGTAATAGCAAATCAGAGGTCGGTTATATTTAACCATCCTCTTTAAACACCTTTATACTCTACAATGTTTGCCGCGGTACAGTTTTAAGGTCACAAGTATTTGCCTTTTCGGACTCCCGTTTTGGTACTTAATTAAGCGTTAGTTTAAGCGTGAAAGTTTTAATTGAAGGTTAAATATTTTTTTCTTGCTTAAATGTCGCGTTTCGTCTTCTCGTTAAGATTTTTTTTCTTTTGAGTCGGTTAACGAACTGATTCAATGAATTAAAAATTGTTTAAAAAAGTTTGATTTTTTCCTTTCATAATGTTAATTGACTTGTGTTTATATATTGCGTTTTTGTCAATACTGAGTAAATATTTTTGTAGTTTTATTCTTCAATATGCTTTGTTTTTTTTTTTAATTTAATTGTCTCGTTATAATTTTCATGAATTTTTATGATTTAGTTCGTTGTTGAATTTCGTTATTTGGATTAATTTAGTAAGAACTTACATTTAAAGGGTATTCGGCTTTACCATTTGGAAAAAATAATCAGCATTTAATATTGTCCCACTGCTCTGCGAAGAAATCCCTAATTCCCTAAATCTAAATCAAGGGTGAGAGACATTATACTTAACCAAACAGACCGAGTTGCTATTTCAGATAACGATTGAAATTTTTGGTTAATCGAAAATCAAAGAAATAAGTAAATAAGTACTTTCTCAATTACAGTCACTATAAAACATAAATCCAACCTTTGCACTTAGCTAAAAACAATTTCGGAATTCACACAAAAAACACCACTCAAAAGCAACATCCAAAAATAACGTTCACAGAAAAAACAAGTTCTGCCAAAAGAATTCTAGTCTAATTTATTTATGAAAGTTGAAGCGTTCATCGAAATCTGAAGCTATATTCATTATAACCAACTAATTACACAACGCGGTGCGTTATGGTAACATTGTGAAATGATTGTTGAATGGTACAACCACGAAGCAAATATGAAGAGGAGATGGCCTAAGCTAGCGAGACTTTTGAATTTTCAAAAGCCTTGACGTCATTGTGGTAGGTGGGCTTACCTTAGTTTGTCATCGCTGCTCGCTCCATTCACACGTCTGCTCGAGTTCGCATAGCTATTCAATATTATCTATTTTACTAAAAATAAAACCCTTGAAATGAAGTGATGTATCTTAACATGCAAAAATTACTTAAATCAACATTCCGATCATACAAATAATGTGATATTTCACTTGTATTTTTTCTTTGTAATTTTTTTAGAATACTTCTTCATTAAAATGTTACCTACCGTAATATAATTTAACTTACAAGTAACATTGATATGGGCAAACCATTTAAATTTACCATTTTATAAACTATTTTTACCAGTCTCCGCCAGATGTCAAATGCAAATGTGGGTTGAGCGTAACGTCCCTCTCGCCCTGTGCCACCCTGCGCAGGGCCACACTTAAATTGTATAGGAACATCTTACTGGGCCATCTCCTCTCCGTATTTGCTTCATAAAGAATCCATTACACGATCATTGCAAAAAGTTTTCGTAACGTGCTGTGTTTAGTTATACGGAATAAAGGCGCCACAACCAATAATTGCTTTTTCATTCTCCTTCGGTTTTTTTCACCGACGTTATGGTGACGTGAATTCAATTCTTGGTGGAGTTAACTTATTTATTAGGATATAGAGAGCATTTTAAAATGGCTGTGAATAATTGGCAGGCTGGAAGATTGACGGTCAAATTTAATTGTTTAATTTATGGATCGGGATCACTGCAAAGGGATGACGACGTATCAACTTGACCGATTACGATCAAGTATAAACTGTCCCTTAGTGCCGCGAACGCCATTTCGACGATTTACTGAAAGCATTTTCGTTACAGGGTTTTGGAATATTTTATTACGTCTGCTTATTGTGTAAGGGATGGGGGGTAAGAGTATTTTATGGAAGTATATTATCTAGATCGTGGATTGGGTAATGCAGTTTTGTGGTACAATTTAGTTTATTTTCTATTCTATTATTTTATTATATATGAAGATATTTTAGGAATCACTTGTGTGAAAAAACCTCACCGTAGTTTACGTACCTACGTCCGCGTTCTAATAAATTACTATTCGCAGACACAAGGTCTTATTCGCTACACCAAACGCGGCGCGTTACGCAAACTCTCTGATATGACTGTGTAATGGTGTTCGGGAGAACCATTAAACTAGTGTTGTCAGAAGGCTCGAGCTTCCGAGCCTTAAAGTCGTTAAGAGCTCGCGCATTCAAAGAAAGCTTGAGCTTCGACTCGAGCTCTCTATAAAGAGCTCGAGCGCCGGCTACAAGGCTCGAGCCGCGGCTCGAACCTCGAAGCTACAAGGCTCGGAGGTTCGAGCTTTAAACGAGCTCTGTTAACAAGGTTCACGGTAGTTACTTTGAAAAAGACTCTGCTCAGAGTTTAAAGTCGAGGGCCGTAAAGCAATAGTAATAGGTATGTAGAAAGGGTCAATCAATGTTCTCGTAATTTTTACCGATTTTAATGAGTTCGGGAATTAATAATTTCGAAACATGTTCGAAACAAGTAAAACGAAAACATTAGGTATTCATAAAATACCACTAACACGGTGTTGTGGTGCTGGGCCCTTATTCGCTATGACAATTTAAACACGAAACAAGACGTGTTATCAAACATACGTGTTATTGGCGTGGAATGGAATTCTGTATGCCACTGTCAGATTTGAAAACATGACAAGGCTCGTCACACGCCATGTTTCGAACTGTCAAAATAACACGCTCCGCGCTTGCGTGTTATTGAAAACATGTTAAAAACTGGCTAAGGTAATTCAATGTAAACAAACATTTTTAAATAGTTTTATTGCAATTTAAATGATATATTATGATCATCGCGTCGTCGTCGTAGTAATAAATTATTACTCATAACTAGTGACATTGGAAAATTGTGGTGGCTCATCTATTAAAGTGAACTTCTCAATTTTAACAATAGTGTACACATTTATCTTAAAAATATGGTGTTTTGTTTTAGTTTGTTGTCACAATGAACCGGACGAAAGCTTCTACAGCCCAATTAACATATTTACCCCCCACACATGGAATCTGGGTACATCAATTGTTCTCCTCAAGGAAGGTCATCGAGAAATGTGGAAAGACCTAACCTACCAATTAAATGCGTTAGGAGGCCCATTTAAAACTGTGATCATAAAAAACAGGTACGTATCTGCTAAAATAAATGTAACTTTTGTTATTTTATAAAGACAAATAATATGTGGTGTGCCACATTATTGATTTTGTGGTGAATTAAATATTTGTATCATTGATTTAATTATAGGGCATAGGTGAATGATGTTGACCTAAAATAACATAATAGGCTATTTTTCATTATCAATTTTCATTACAAGTAGAATGTAGGGTTATTTTAATGCATTTTCTATTAGTGAGTCTTAATTGTCCATCAAATAATGTGTTGCATATATTATGAAGCACTAATTTTGCATCTAAAAATCATATCTTTCATATGAAACTTCTTTTACAGAATTGCTGATGGTTGAGAAAATTAGAACACCCAAGTTGACCCATTCTTGTAGAGAAAGATGTGTGGTGATGTCATCTGTGGTGGGAATTTTTATACTAATGAATGAAAGAAAAATGTTTTTATTTCAATTTGTTTTTCAATTATAGCTGCATAATTATGGTGTGGTAACCTTGGTAGCAAAGTGGAACCATTACTGTGTGGTATACCAAACTATAATTTTGAATGTTTGTTGTTCAAATCAAATAAAATAGCATTTATTGTGGTCATAGGTTACAAAGATGGTATGTGTTGTTGTTCTGATGAGGACTTACAAGTTTCCATTTAACAATACCAAATGTCTTGCATGTGATTATTGATTTGTTATTCATAAATAAAACTTGTTGATTTACCAATTACTTTTGTTTCATTTATATACATACCTGCCCCGCAGGGGATCTGGCTTGATGATGTTTTTATTATTTTACTTTTTATTTTCTTTATTAATTCTTTGATTTAGATAGATACATAGATTATGTATCTATCTATGTATCTGTGTAGATAGATAGCTAATAAAGATAAATATACGTAGTAAATAAACTAAATAGAAAAGTATACCTTTTAATTCACTATATGTATATTTGCAAAACAAACTTTAAAATAAAAAATAAACACCGTCACGCCGGTATTCCCAGAGTGGGGGGCAGAAGGGCATAGGGGCAACTAGGTTCAGGGAGGACCGGCCTCGGCTTGGGCTGTTACTATGGGGGAAGGCATACATTAGGTGTCTCGCCGCGTGCATCTCTGCAGAGATGCACTGGCCAGCGGACAAGGGATTCTTCCACGTCGCCGGCGAGGTTGGTGTCTAATTCTGTGTGTGATATCGGTATCTGATAGGAGGGAAGTAAGGGCATTGTAAGGGTTGCTGAGAATATGGCGCGGGCAGCAATAACGGCTGATAGGAGGCGAGTCAAGTGCGTAGGCGACAGCAGCTAAAAAGGGCTTTTATATAGGTGCGAATAGGTTCAAGGCTGAGATCGGAATGGTGCTAGGTTTAGTCTGGTTTTTCTTAAGTGGCCAATATTATGAAAAAACATGGTGTGACAACTAAAGACACTAAAGTGGTCGGTTCGGACAAAGAGCAAGGATTGGGGAATTTATGAATTAATAAAATAAACTAATTTTCAACCAAATGTATTGCCTTAAGTTATCACACAATATTTTTATGTAAAATTGACCACTTAAAAAAAACAGCCTATATAGTATATGTATGGGACAAGTCTTTGTTTGTTTAGGTGTGGGTATAGGTTATTGTATTTGACATTCGTACGATCTAAAACTTGGATCTTTGTTTAATGTTAATTAAAGCTGCCTTTTTTATATCTGGCCCTACTTATTTACTTAGTTTTCAATAGACACATACTTCAAAACCATGTTATCAGCACATATAAATATATTTTACCGAAATTGAATAAGTTGAAATGAATATTCGAAAAACCGATACTTTACCGAAATTAACAGATGTAAGATTATGAACGAATCCAGCGAAATCTCAAATTAAAAATAAAATTGCCGTAGACAACATTCCTTACGGCATACCGAATACCATTTTGTAATTCCACGCGAAGGCTCGTCAAGGAAGCGTGTTTACGTTTACTGCTTGTTATGACGTCACACGTTACTTGCGGGGAATCTCATGTGACATAGCGAATAAAGGCCCTGGTCTAATGGACACGTCTTTTGTACAACATAGCCATGTTTGGGTTCGTTGGATTTGTCTTTACGAGTACTATAGACCGAGATGGTGTTTAAGATCACATGATGGAGCCGGAAGATGGCCTTCAGAACTACCCAACGAGTTAACACAGCCCCAATGCGTGTGGGCTCGTTTGTGTTTTGGCAAGTGCTTAAGACCCAGACGATGTTCAGGGTCTGATGATGGAGCCGAAAAGTGATTAACGGAACTCCGCAACTACTCAACATAGCACCGTCGTGTTTGGAGTCGATTAACTTGTCTTGATAAGAAGTTTCGACTGAGATGATGTCCAGGGTCTGATGATGGAGCCAAAACATAGCCAACGGAACTGCGCAACTACTCAACATAACCCCGTCGTGTTTGGGATCGTTTAACATGTCTTGATAAGAACTTTAGACTGAGATGATGTCCAGGGTCTGATGATGGAGCCGAAAAGTGGCCAACGGAACTCCGCAACTACTCAACATAGCCCTGTCGTGTTTGGGGTCGTTTAACTTGTCTTGATAAGAACTTTCGACTGAGAGGATTTCCAGGGTCTGATGATGGAGCCGAAAAGTGGCCAACGGAACTCCGCAACTACTCAACATAGCCCCGTCGTGTTTGGGGTCGTTTAACTTGTCTTGATAAGAACTTTCGACTGAAATGATTTCCAGGGTCTGATGATGGAGCCGAAAAGTGGCCAACGGAACTCCGCAACTACTCAACATAGCCCTGTCGTGTTTGGGGTCGTTTAACTTGTCTTGATAAGAACTTTCGATTGAGATGATTTCCAGGGTCTCATGATGGAGCCGAAAAGTGGCCAACGGAAATTCGCAACTACTCGACAAAGCCCCGTCGTGTTTGGGGTCGTTTAACTTGTCTTGATAAGAACTTTCGACCGAGGCTATATCCAGGGTCTGATGCTGGAGCTGAAAAGTGGCCGAAAGAACACCGCAACTACTCGACATAGCCTCGTCGTGTTTGGGGTTGTTTAACTTGTCTTGATAAGAACTTTCGACTGAGATGATTTCCAGGGTCTGATGATGGAGCCGAAAAGTGGCCAACGGAACTTCGCAACTACTCGACATAGCCCCATCGTGTTTGGGGTCATTATATTGACAAGTATTTTGGACCCAAATTATGTCCAAGGTCTGATGAAAAACGTCACACGAAACACCATCGTATTAGGGTATACCTTATTTGTTTAAAATAAGAATATGAATAAATAAAATAATTATAAAATTTAACACTGAACAAATAAATACGCACAAATAAATATATTATTAGAGAATAATAATCAAAGTCTAAAACTAAATAGTACGACATTAAATAAAGGTTAATAATCTTTTAAAAACCTTTTTTTATATACTTTTGAACTGAAAATATTATTTCGTCTGTCTATTTACCTATATTATCACGCATCTCTTGCGGGGTAGGCAGAGAGTACAGAATTTCAACAGGTTTTTTTCCAAATAGTCTCCTCCCATCCTCCGTCCCATTTAGTGTTTACAATATTTAGTTAAATATTATAGTTATAGAAGAACCCCAGCCTTGGTTGCTTATTAAAGTTCTTATAGCCAACTGGACTTTCTACAGTCATTAACACTAAAAGAAAACGATCATTCATCAAAATCCCTTAGTTATTACGTAAATACAAAAATCCTAGTTTTTACGTAAATACAAAAATTAATACATCCATCCTCACTGTTGTATTTTTGTATGTTTCAAAAACCTAGATGTTTTTCGTATCCTTGCATTTGCAGTACCTAATAAGATTTTAATTATCTAATACCTCCTTATTATACTGCAATTACATAGGTAACGCATGTGAGTGTAGGTAAGTAAGTCGCTACAAAACGGAGCCGCGCGGCGGCGGCGATGGCGTGCCCTTCCCTGCGCCCGCACACACTTCACCCCGCGGAATACGTCACTGAGACCACCAATATATATTACAGAGAAACAGATTCGACAAGCGGGCGCGCGCGGTATGTGCTTTACAACATGCGCAGCAATGTCTGTGACAAAGCAATACGGAGATTTCAAATGCATTTCTAAAATGTATTTCTCATTACGCACACATTTGTATGCAAGTTTCATTGTTAATTAAGGTATAAAAGTATTTAAAAAAGGATAAAAAAAACTGAAATTTGGTTTTTGTATGGAATTTGTGAAGCAATTATCAAATATTGCGTTATTTACTTACAATATATACTTATAACTTGTAACTAGTTAAACATTTACCTATGTTTTCAGTAATATTTATTTCCTTGTCAAATAGCCCTTTAGGAACAGGTAAATATAATAGACGGCCTTAGGGAGTTGTTTCTCTGTACACTATGCTGAGGCGCCGACCGGGTTGCCGGGTGCTCGCGCAAGGGTACCTACATTCGGCAACCAGTCGTATTTTAGTTGCGCGCCAATAACATCGCACACGCTCCTCATAGCACAGAGAGTAATATTTACTGATAATGTTGAACATTATCAGTAAATACTACTCTCTTACTATCATTAGGTGAGAGGGAACAAAAACGACCAAGATATTGACATGTCTATTGAGACAATTGTAAGTCCCGGGTTTACTTCCAGTGAAGAATCTTTAGTAATATCAAAAAGACAGCGTTTAAGTTGGAAATGGGATAATTTTAAAACATCTTTTTACCGACAAGTACTTGTCAACACAAATGTAAAGAGTCACAACACGTCGGAGTTATGTTGAGTACTTGGGTTGTGCTGTTGGCCACCTGCCGGCTGCATCATCAGACCTTGGACATCCGTGTATACAAAACTCGTCAAGACAAATCTAATGAGCCCAATCACGGCGGGGCTATGTTGAGTACTTGTGTAGTTCTGTTGGCCACCCTCGGGCTCCATCATCAGACCCTGGACACCATCCGGGTGCAAAGTGCTCGTTAAAACAAATCCAACGAGCCCAAACACAGCGGGGTTATATTGAGTAGTTTGGTGGTTCCATTGGCCGCGTTTCGGTTTCATCATCAGACACTGTACACTATCTGGTTGTATAGTAGTTCTCAATACCAATCTAACGAGCCTTAACGCGAGGGGGTTATGTCGTATAGTTCACATGCCCCTATGGCCACCTTCCGACTCCATCATCAGATCAGCTCCATGGTACCATATTATTGCATTGTTATTGGATTTACATATGTATGCCA
Source organism: Phalera bucephala (assembly GCA_905147815.2). Lineage (NCBI taxonomy): Eukaryota > Metazoa > Arthropoda > Insecta > Lepidoptera > Notodontidae > Phalera > Phalera bucephala. Next base: position 27,823,040 of record LR990620.1, read on the forward strand.
AATTTCAGCTTAATCGGATACCCGCATGTCCTTGAGAAATGGATCTCAAGATTTGAACCCGAAAGACAGTCAGATAGACATACGAACATTGCAAGTTAAATAAAAGCTTGTAAAAATTAACATCCCCCGATAAAGGGTTTACGAGATATCGGGGTGTATTTTAGTCGTAACATTAACATTCTCTGCCTACCCCGCAACGTATTTGGCGTGGTGATAGATATAGATAAAAATATTCATTTAGTACAATATTTGGCTAATCGTATCAAAAATCAAAATATCAGGTTGTATAATTAGTTCTTATTAGTATAGGCAAAATTGAAGGCTCAAGCTTCGACTCGAACCTTTAAAAGCCGAGTCCTAACGGCTCGCGAGCCTTTAAAGCTCGAGGTTTGAAAGCTCGAGCCTTAAGGGCTCCGGAGCCTTAAAGGCTCGAGCGTTGAACGCTCGCGAGCTTCGACTCGGGGTTCGAGCGCTCGACTCAGAGCTCATTTCTTACAACACTACATTAAACGGTCATTTCACGAAGTTGTCGTAACGCGCTGTGTTATGTGTTTATTGGATGTAGAGAATAAGGGCTCAGTTCCTCGACGAATGCGGCGGAAAAACAAAAGTTTTACACTACCTACGAAGTAAATTTAAAGTTGAAAAGGGTGTGCGTGTCTTATTAGATGTGTTTTGGGGTGAAAATAGAGAATAGTTTTCAGCTTGTTATGTATTTTCTTGGTGTTTAATATTCAGAAGATAATTGATGCATCGATATATAATAACAACATACACAGTCTCGTTCAAAAGTTACACTCAAACCTCCCCTCATCTACGTGAGTTGTAATAATATAAACATAAATTAAAGTATATTGTACCTTACACATATCATTTTAACATGTATTTGCAAAAAAAGGCGAAAGCTTGCTTGCTAATTTTGTAATTCTGTCCACTTTTGCCTGCCTTTTGGTGGTGCCATTTTTCGTGCGGTGAGCGTGTATCTACCTATATTTGATCGATGGATGGATTTAGTAAAATTTGACTGTATGGGACTAGGTCTTAAAAAAAAATTAAATGTAGGTTCAAACAATTAAAATTTCGTTTGTAATTAAATTAATCTCCCTGAGGTATTCCGGTAGAGCAATGACTTTTGAACGTCAAGAGCCTCAATCTCTTCTGTAATCATAGGTTCTGTGGAGCACTCAAAACTTTGGGCAGTTTAAAACCACAGATAAGCCGCGACGGAATCCGAAATATTTTAATTGCAACTTAATTTTTCACAGTTAGTTTTTGCTCAACTCTGCCCGTTATAATGGCAATAATATCGCTTCCTATTATTTTACGACTAAGCACCGTTGGTGAAATTTGAGTCTAGATAATACACCACTTCCATTCTATCTGAAAGTACCGTCACGCCTATATTCCCCAGAGGGGGTGGCAGAGGTGTACTGAGTAGTCCCACGTTTCGCCGACGATGTTAGGTCCCATGTAATAGGGGGCGAGCCTATTGCCATATACTGGACACAATTCCAGACTCTGGATTCATAATGGGAATTTTTCGTTAGAAAAACTACATTTGTCCGACCTAGGATTTGCACCCAGGACCTCGTGATCACAAAGCGATGCGCTTTGTCACCAGACCAACGAGAACATCTGAAAGTAGTTTGTTCTAAATCGGTAACTGAATTGATTCTAACAATTTTGAATGTATTTTACAGTTTTTTTGAATTTGCATAATATGCTGTTACTCCTTCAGCGCACTATAACAAACTAAATTTATTCTTGATTCAAAGCAATACGGAGATTTCAAATGGATATCTAAAACGTATTTCTAAATACGCACACATACACATACAAGTTTCATTGTTAATTGGGGTATAAGGGCTTACAAAAAAGTAAAACATTATAAATCTAATAATTTGATTTTCGTATTGAATTTGTGAATACTAATATCTTATCGGGGTGTTTGAGGTCTTGCGTTTTTTACGATACAGCTTGTAGACGTAACGTTGCTTTTTTATTTGATTTTCTTAAGTGCTGGCCCTTCAACATTGTTTACCTTTGACCAAAGATAGTCTCACATTCCTGCTTTCTACCATGCGAGGGAACTTAATATAATACAAGGACTGGTTTTAAAATTTCCCCACAATTATAAATAGAAACTCCTTCGCCCTTTTAAAAACTCCATCAGCATAATAAGAAAAATTTAGCTCGTGACGCCTAACCGAGGTAAATTGAGGTAAAGTACAAACTTCTTGAAATAACTCTCAAGTTCAGGAAAATATTTAAGAAAATATGTGAGTTTTTTGGTATAAAATGCTTATTAATATGAACCATTGAGACTCTCTAAGTACTGATGTTATTTTTATATTAATTGGTTAGACTTTTACTGTAGCAAAACTTTTCTCCTTTAGTCGCGTTTTACGCTACAAAAGAGGGATGCCGTAATTACCTTTAGAGCATTTAAGCATGCTGTGAGTAACTACCCGATTAATACACGGGTAAAAGATACAAAATAAGTTACAAAAATATAACTTAGGTAATTATTTTATTTCGATGTTACTTTGCCATAATTACCCTGTGTTATTTATATTTATGTCAATATTTGCTATAAAAATATAATTATACCTAATTGAAATAAAAATAAAAATGAATCATACAAATCTATAAATGAATTAATGATCCATGATGCCGCGTGGTTCCCGGCTTAGAATAGGACCAACCCATCTCATCCCATCGGGTGTCGTACAAGGCGACTAAGGGAAAACTAGGGAATGGGCAGCAGCGTTCCCTTAACACTTCTACCATCAAAAACTGCGCTCGCCAACCCGCCTGCCAAGCGTGGCGAGTATGGCAAACCCCCCCCAATTTATTAAAATGGAAGGAAATGATAAAACCAGGCCCCTAGTCCCCGGCGGTCCTGTTCGTCCTGGCCACGGTAGCAGCTATGGTAACAACAGGACAAGGGGTGCTAAGAATCTCCGGCAGAGATTCGGCTACCACCAACTACGAAAATTGGCCCTGGTGACATACAACGCACACACGTTAAGGACAGATGAGAAGCTTGTTGAGCTGGAAGAAGAGATAAACAAGTTGCGGTGGAATATTGTTGGTTTATCGGAGGTCCGAAGAAAGGGCGAGGACACGATAACCTTAAAATCCGGCAACTTGTTTTACTACCGGGAGGGCGAACAACAGTCCCAAGGTGGTGTCGGATTTATCGTCCACAAGTCACTCATAGACAACATTGTGTCCATCACTAGTGTGTCGAGCAGGGTAGCGTACCTGATACTCAGAATATCCAAAAGATATTCGCTGAAGGTCATACAGGTCTAAGCACCGACCTCGGCATACTCAGATGATGACGTCGAAGTAATGTATGAGGACATTAGTAGAGCCATACATACTTCCAAAGCACACTTTACAGTAGTTATGGGTGACTTCAATGCGCGGCTGGGCAAACGGGGCGATGATGAATTGAGAGTGGGGCAATTTGGATATGGGCAGCGCAACCCCAGGGGTCAGAGGCTGGCCGAATATCTGGAGAAGGAGGGACTCTTTATGATGAACTCTTTCTTCCGGAAGCCGCCTCATAGGAAATGGACCTGGATGAGCCCTGATGGTTCCACAAAAAATGAGATAGACTTCATCATGAGCACCAAGCGACAAATATTTAATGATGTCTCCGTGATTCACAGGGTAAAAACCGGCAGTGGTCACCGAATGGTCAGAGGCACATTAAATATTAATGTCAAAATGGAAAGATCGCGTCTGATGAAGTCTACGCTCCGACCTTCTTATGCACATATCCAAAACCCCGAGAACTTTCAACTCGAATTGGCAAACCGCTTCGAATTGCTAGACAGCAGCGCATCAGTGGACGAAATCAACAACAGGCTGGTAGAGACTGTCCATACGGTCGGGTCTAAGTATTTTAAGCCCCACCGTAAAAATAGACCTCAAAAACTATCCAACTAGACCCGAAACCTCATGGCTGAGCGACGTTCCATGACGCTCCAAACCTCCGATGATGCTAAGTCCTATAGGCAGCTCAATGGACAGATACTGAAGTCCTTGCGACACGATTTACGGTCCTTCAATACAAGGCGTATTGAGGAGACCATAGCACAGAACAAGGGCTCCAAAGTGTTCGCAAGAGACGTGTCTATTGGGCAAAGCCAGTTGACGAAGCTGAAGACGGAGGACGGAAACGTAACGTCAAATAGGTCAGAGGTGCTCAGGGAGATAGAGAGGTTCTATGGGCAGTTGTACACCTCAGTAGCTGAACCTATTGTTGACTTGGAAAAAAACCCAAGAGCCAAGCTAACCCGACACTACACTGAAGATATCCCGGACATCAGCCTGTACGAGATTAGGATGGCTCTCAAACAACTCAGAAATAACAAAGCGCCAGGCGAAGACGGAATTACCGCAGAGCTTCTGAAAGCAGGCGGAACGCCGGTACTTAAAGTCCTTCAGAGGCTGTTTAATTCCGTCTTGCTCGAAGAGAAAACGCCGGAAGCATGGAACAGGGGTGTGGTGGTACTGTTTTTCAAGAAAGGTGATAACACTTTACTGAAGAATTATAGGCATTTTGTCATTCTTTCTTCAGACATTCTTTCGATATGCCCGAACCAACGGAGCATACCCTTTCTCATCTTCACACCGATACTCTCTTTCATACCTATTTGCTTTCTTACTACGCTGTTGCGAATACGGTCGGTCAGCTTCACTCCGCACATCTTCCGCAGAGCTCGCATTTCCACCGCATTTATTCTATTTTCATTCTCCTTCTTACATACCCAGCTCTCGCTGCCATATAACAGCGTTGGGACAAGCACTCTATTATGTATGGCCAGCTGCGCCTTTCGGCTTAAGTGCCGGCTCCCAAATAGCTTTCCCATCGCGCCATTCACCATTCACCATTCTGGTTAACTTAACCTGGTTCTTAAATTAGAGATCAATTGAGAGATCAAAGTTCTTTAGCTATATATTTTTTAATAGATGTTTGGGACATACTTTTGCGTAAGGGGGGAGGTAAGTCGTTCCATATCTTGGCTACAGAATATTTAAAACTCTCTCTGAAATGAGCCGTTCTATGCACTGGTATAACCAGTTTATTTGCTTGCCTACTCCGTGTGTTTCTCTGTTAAACATCTTTGACTCATTCCAGTTTCTCATAGAGATAAGTAGGCTTCTTTTTCTGGGCAATTTTGTGCACTAAACATGCGAGATATACTTTTCTACGTGCCTCCATCTTTAAGATATTTTTTTTTTTTTATTTAAATATGGAGTAATTTGAGCTCTTCTGGGTATATTATAACAAAACCGAGCACATGCGTTCTGCACTCGCTGTATGGCCTTCTTGGTCTTCTCATGCAAACGAGGGTCGTATACGGTGTTACAGTAGTTAAATTGTAATAGTACAATAGATTCCATCAGCGTTTCCCTAATTGGCTCTATAAGATATTTTCTTATATTATATAGGGTTTTTAACCGATAAAAAGCGTGTCTAATTTTGCTGTTTATATGTTCAGTATAGCGCAGCTCACTATCCATAATAAGAACTAAGTTTGATGCATTATCGACTTTTTGTAAGACTTGACCGTCTATAATAATAGGAGGCAACTTCAAAGCTATTTTGTTCCATTGTGATTTAGTACCAACTAGCATATATTTTGTCTTAGACGCATTTAATACGAGAGAATTTTTATTTGTTCAGTCCGAAATGCAGCTCAGGTCTTTGTTTATATTGTGACTTGCTTTTTTGCATCTTTAGGGCTGAAGGAATAGTATATTTGAGTGTCATCAGCATATAGATGCATTTCACAGTGTCTTATATGCTTCGGAAGATCTGCAGTGAATAGAGCAAAACGAATTGGACTCAGAATAGAGTCTTGTGGTAAACTTTATTTATCTGGTTAATTTTAGACCTTATTACTTCTTATTTATAGACTGCTACTGCTTCTACTTCCCGCCTAGAGCAATGAGCAGTGCGTCGACTGTTCACACACTACCTTTGCACTTCAAGCATCGCTCTGTGTTACTCTTATGTTTGCAAAAACTTCCGAAATCAGATTTTCTTCTCCCCGAAATGATATTGTTTTCATCAAAATATCATAACATTTTTGTTTTCCATAATTCGAAAAATATTTCTAAGCGCGTCACACTGAGAGGGCGTGACTTGTCACTCTTTTGACTCTCGCTCAAAAAACCGCCAACGAAGGGAGCGCCGGGCAGTGATAGTGTGGGAAGGGAAGTAGAGTGCAAGTGGTGCGTTTATACGACTAACCTCCCCACACATCACGCGGAAATGGGCAGTGTGCAAATTAGGTACTAAAATCGAATTCACCATAGTCACTCAAAATTACAATAGAAAGAAAGACACGGCACCTTGCCCATTTTTCGCTATTTCCATAAGCCCAAAAAGCTTCTCACAGCATGAGGAAAATAATTTTGGTTCGGTAAACACGCTAAAAAAGTCCAGTTATATTCGTGTCCATTCCATTTGACCAAGAGACGGTGTAAGAAGAAAATATCTTAAATTGTCAGTTCGCAGTTTTTTATTGTAGCTACTAATTTAAGGATATATTTGTTTTATCTATATTTTAAGGTTTTCTTTAAATAGATATTTAGGACTAAAATAAAAAATAGGGACCTAAATGACTTTAAAATATAGGTGGCTCCATGGCTACGTACTATTTGATCTGGGCACTACTGGGCAAAGATCTTCTCTCGTAAACCCAGGTGAGAGACATTAGGGCAAAATTCACCACGTATAGCCAGTACGAATTGCTGGAAGCAGATTTGCGGCCAACAATTGTTGAACTGAAGTATAAAATATTTGATTTGACATTATCCACTAGAGAGATAAATAAAACAACCGCAAATAATGCAAAATTTTTAAGTTAGCAACACACCCGCTTAGTTTTAAAATAAAATAAAATCTACGTCGGAGCTTCAAATCCTTCCCGATCTAGTGCAGATAAGTTTAAAATTCTATAAAAATTATTTGCACGAGCGCACCATTTCGAATTTCGTGTGGAATGTAGAGGCAAATGGAAATCGCCGGGAAAACAAGGCGCGTTCGGGCGGAAAAGATTTTTCTTACCCGTATAGAAATGCTGAAGATAAGGCTTGATTTGCGTAGACGATTGGATAGTCTATTTTAGTATTGAGTAAAGTTGTAGGTGGCGCTCTTGGACTGCCTAATAGTGGGATGGTGTTTTAACTACGGAATGTTTGTATTATTAATGTGTCGTTTTGATTGTAAACGGGATACAAAGGAATATATAGTTACTTCTTTGGTTTCTCGACTTTATTTCATTTTATTGGATTATAGATTGAGAATTTTAATTCGGTTGATTAATAGTTAATTTACCACAACTAACAGGTTTTTAAATTTATTGACCAAAGTTTTAACAGAGCTTGGACTCTTAGTTATAGTCAAAGCTGCTCCGTTCACTGAAATGAGTAGTCGCGGGTTCAGTTCCCGAATTTTTGTGAGACCCACATTTTTTTCTTTCTGTCTGGGATTTTTTTTGTAACTTTTATGTTTGGAAACGTAATCACGATACAGGACTCATTTCTTATGTGGCATACGTCTATTTGGCTGGCGTTACTTTAAAATAACTTGAATATGATTCAAATTATTCTTGTGCTTGAATTATTTTTCAGAAGTAAAAATAAAACCTAATGAAGTTGACAATATTGTTTCTACAGACAAATAAAATCGACAGCGACAAATCGCTAGGATGTAACAAGCTTCACTAACCCAAACAACCCATTCAGCTGTATTGCGCGAGCGTTGAGTCAATTCGATTCTGAGGAAACAAAATGAAGTTTGGAAGCTTTCTTCTCGCGTTGTAATTGGATTAATCACGCGTACGCAGTGATTCTATTGGATTAATATTGGGCGCGTTGGATTTGAGGAGTTCCGGATTGGTTGTTATGCGGGTAATGTGTGATGTGATATGTGTTTTCTAATGAGCTTTTGCTCGCGGTCTGGTAATGGACTGGGATGTGTGTTGCAAATGTTCTAAGTTGTGTTTCACTTTGTATGACAGAACATTGGTGTTCTACTCTCATTCGAATTATTTTTCGATAGAATAAAATGAGGAACTCTGTACTCTCTGCCTACCCCGCAAGGGAGCTGGCGTGATGGTGTAGATAGGTAGATAAAATAAGTCACTGCTTCGTTGGTCTAGTGTCAAAGCGCATCGCTTTGTGATCACGAGTACAGCTCTGTGGTTGAACAAAAATGTAGTTTTTCTAACGGAAATGTCCCATAATGAGTCCGGAGTCCAAAATTGTGTGATATGTGTACCAATGTCGCGATAAATGGGTTTACTCAGTACTGTTACGTCGTAACATAGTTTTAAAAATATAAAATAAAAATAAAAAATCTTTACACACAAACAAACAAAATAGCTAGTTGTTACATCGAATGGAAACCGCGCGCCTTAACTAGTGATAGCATCATAATGACCATATAAGGTATTCGTTGGCACCGGAAATCAAATTCCTTCTAGAAATTCCTTCCCACAACATAGAAGGATCTAGAAATAATACAATAGCGAACAACGGGACAATGATCCTATCTCACTCGGTTCGGTTATTGCTAACTTAGTCCCACAAGAATTTTATAAAAAACAGACAATAGTTTAGGGCGTGCCTTGCTTCGGTTGAGCCGTTCTTTCTATATCTCTGTCCTCGTCTCAGACGAAGGATCAAGAGATCTGGGGAGTGCGCACTGTTGCCAGGCAGGAAGTAGGCCGTCCTGGGGGGGCAGTATATAAAAACGAGCTCGCGCAAGAACAACCTTTTTCCGACGCCAGAGCTCGCACGACAACAATTCAGTTCAGTTCGAACAGTGCTTTATTAAAATAAAAAAAATAAAAGTTTAAATTAGCAACATTCTTCAACCCCCTTGAAAACTGGGGGTCCACCGTACGGGTTGACAAGTACGGTTTGGGAGACAGCAGGCCTCATTTCTGCCCGTCGACTCCCGCTGACCTCGGCGGCTGAGGGCCTTCTACAGGGCACCTCCAGATTCCTCACCTAGCCGGTGGAGGCTGTTACCGAAGACCCCCCACGGTGAGGAATCTGGAGGTGCCCTGTAGAAGGCCCTCAGCCGCCGAGGTCAGAGGGAGTCGACGGGCAGAAATGAGGCCTGCTGTCTCCCAAACCGTACTTGTCAACCCGTACGGTGGACCCCCAGTTTTCAAGGGGGTTGAAGAATGTTGCTAATTTAAACTTTTATTTTTTTTATTTTAATAAAGCACTGTTCCAACTGAACTGAATTGTTGTCGTGCGAGCTGTGGCGTCGGAAAAAGGTTGTTCTTGCGCGAGCTCGTTTTTATATACTGCCCCCCCAGGACGGCCTACTTCCTGCCTGGCAACAGTGCGCACTCCCCAGATCTCTTGATCCTTCGTCTGAGACGAGGACAGAGATATAGAAAGAACGGCTCAACCGAAGCACGGCACGCCCTAAACTATTGTCTGTTTTTTATAAAATTCTTGTGGGACTAAGTTAGCAATAACCGAACCGAGTGAGATAGGATCATTGTCCCGTTGTTCGCTATTGTATTATTTCTAGATCCTTCTATGTTGTGGGCGTTTCTTATTTGGTGTTCTAGAAGGAATTTGATTTCCGGTGCCAACGAATACCTTATATGGTCATTATGATGCTATCACTAGTTAAGGCGCGCGGTTTCCATTCGATGTAACAACTAGTTATTTTGTTTGTTTGTGTGTAAAGATTTTTTATTTTTATTTTATATTTTTAAAACTATGTTACGACGTAACAGTACACCTCTACCACCCCCGCTTGGGGAATATAGGCGTGACGGTGTGTGTGTGTGTGTGTTTATGAAATAAGATCCATTTATAAAAAAATAAATACAGCAATAGGGAGCGACCCGGGCATTATCAGATTAATATTGTTTTTTTAAATTGATGGATAATTCCAAGGGTCGACAAAAAAAAATCAGAGTTTTTGTTTGTATAAAATATAACTTATGTCATTCGGGCTATAATACCAAATCGATTGATAACTTATTCCTCAAAATCGGATGAGTGATCTAAGCGATACGGTGGAACATGCGTAAATACGAAAATAGATAAACTGCTAAAAACATTACCGATCCTTGTAGCTTTGCCGTACTCGGGTGAAAAGAAAAACAATATTGTATCAAAATCTCCAAAGAAACTACTTTTTAAGGAATCCAATTGAATAATGACAACCTGTTTAACTGTTATTAGTTAACATTCCCTCTCTTTCTTCTATTAGTTTAACATAATTATATTTTTATGTGTCCTTTTTTGTAAATGAGGGAACCATGTAGCCATTCTAATTAATAGTATAATTTGCTTTATTTAACTTAGACTCACCTCATGACCAACTTACATTATTCTCGCATATCCCACAATAAAATGTTGATGAAAAAATTTGTAAAAAAATATTTTAATAGAGTAACCCTGGAGTTTCTTCTCCACAGGAATGACATTTCGAAGTGATGGTAGAGTCTTTGTTACTTTTCTGACGATTCATAAATAATAATAATAATTGATTTCATCTCTACAAATTACAAATTGCGTACAGATAAATGGTGAGTCTAGAGGTTACAATGTAATTTGTGGGAGATCTGGAGCCTAAGCTAAGCCAAAGCCTGTATTATAGGACTCCAGACCCCCTGTCCAGCCAATGGTTTACATGAATAAAAAATATTCTGAGTCTGATTCTGAATCGAGTTCCTTATATTAATCCCTAATATGTTTAAATTCTAATTTTGAAACGAAATAGTCAAAAAACTTTTCAAATTCTTTTTAACAGTCTTACAGCCAACCTTACAACACGGCTCCATAACAAACCGAAACAAAACGTAAAGCAAAAGTCTCCAATAGATCTTGTATGAGAAGGCTAACAAGTTTGCTCGTAGCAGAGACCAGTATAAGTGAATAGACTTACGAAGCCCTACAAAATTTCGTAACTAGTTTCCACCAGGCATTGTTGATAATGATATATAGGTTAACTTAACATTTTTATGATATTTATAACCTGCATATTTAATTTTAAAAGACCTTTTTAAAAACAAGCTTTTATAGCAAAACCAAAACGAAAATATCTTATTTAGTTGAGGAGTTTATATGGCTTCCTTCGGGCTCCATCATAGATACCATCCGGGTCTAAAGTAATCATCAAGACAAATCTAACGAACCCAAACACGGCTCGGTTATATTGAGCAGTTGAGTGGTTCCATTGACCACCCTTTGGCTTTATCATAAGACCCTGAACACTATCTGGTTATATAGTACTTGTCAATACCAATCTAACAATCCTAAACACAAGGTGGTTACATTGCATAGTTTACATATTCCTATGGCCACCTTCCGACTCCAGCATCAGACCAGCTCCATGGTACCATATTATTGCATGGTCACCGACTTTGCATAAATGCCCAATTTCAGCTCGATCGGATACCCTCAAGGGCTTAAAAAATGGATCACAAGATTTGAACCGGAAAGACAGACAGACAAACGAACATTGCGAGTTAAATATAAGCTTGTAATAAAACTAGATATTTATTATTGGTTATAATTCCTCGGGTGGCATCGGACCAGAGCGCTGGAGAGCGATTGGGGAGGCCTATGTTCAGCAGTGGACAAGTATAGGCTGAGATGATGATGACGATAATGCCTCAAACGTCAAAGCTGGTAAATTGTTATCATGGTTAAATAAAATGAATAAGTCCTAATAATATTATAACCGCGAAAGTTTGCGAAGATGAACTCACGTATGTTGGTTACATCTTCACGCAAAAACTACAACATGAATTTTGACCAATATAGGTGTATCACACCTATATTCCCCAAGCAGGGGTGGCAGAAGTGTACTGAGTACACCCTCTTTTCGCCGACGATGCTAGGTCCCATGTAATAGGGGGCGAGCCTATTGCCATAAACTGGTCACAAGTCCAGACTCCGGACTAATGTGATAACTTCCAAGTGGAAGTTTTCGTTAGGATAACTACATTTGTCCGACCTATGATTTGAACCCAATCCTTGTGATCACAAAGCGATGCGCTTTGCTACTAGACCAACGAGGCAGTCATAATTTTGATAAACTTTTTGTTTTGCTTTGCAAACTTTAATTTCGCCACTACGAAGTTTAAGTTTTTTTACTTAACGTTGCTTTTAAATGGGGAATTCGCGCATTTTATTTATAGGGTAACTGTTTAATGTATGCTTTATAGGATATTTACATTTTTATGTTCTGAGAACCAGTGATTGGTTAGTTTGGACGTGGAATGCGATGTGATTTTTTTTAAGTCATTGAGTGTTACTGGCATTGTTAAGAGGACTGGATTTTGTTTTCTTGGTTTAGTTTAAAAGTATACTCCTTAATATACAGGATTACTTTTAAAACACTCATAACCTGGCAGGACTATATTACACGTTAGTGAAAATTAATCAGCTGTCCCATATATTACTTTGTGTGTGTCAACAGACATTAATTTTTTTCTTGTTTAAACACCTCATTTTTGAGTAAGAAAGGTGAGAAAGGGTAGGTATAGAAACATCATTCGTAAAGATTTGAACATATAGGAAGAATGCCGGAGGAAAGAAGAAAAAACAGATATACAATGGCAAGTGGAAGAATATAAGTTTAGAGGAAGACAAACTTGCTTTAGTCATCCTAAATATAGTGAGTGCAGCCTTATCTTATGGGCAAGTTAAGAGTATCCGTAACTGTTGAGCGCGTATGACACGAACTATGAGAGTAGACAAAGAAAATAACCTATTTAACCTCAGTACAGTCTGTCTTTCCCGCAAGGGATCTGGCATGATAACATAGACGGTACTCAATTGAATAAAAATTAGTTATTGTTTTATAATTTAATTTAATTTATTATATTTTGTATCAAGTAAGTAACTGCTGATATTTATATTAACTGGAACGAAGTTTAATATAACAAATATAATATAACATTATTTACCAAATACGCTTTTTCAATGATACGATATTTCTATACAATTGAGACGTAGCATAGTTTGTCGTGGTCCCCGTAGTTCTCCTTGTAATCACGCACTCGTGAGAGTAAGAGAGACACCACAACGGTGGCTGTGAATTTAGAAGGAGAGTAAAGTATATTACTAGTTTCGTGGTCGAGCTACTGTATCAGCGGTTATTCGTTACTGAGTAGAAATAGTCTCAACATCTTGAATTAGTAATATTTTGCTCAAAGGTCAAAATCAAAGGTCGACATTATTTTTGGTTAAAGATGTTTCTCGAATAAGTTGCTTGTAGATGACAATTCACTTAATATCCTACATGAAAGATTGGGATAGGTATGGCAAATGGCCCCAAGATCGTTAAACACTGGTAAAGACCTTACGTATATGTACAAATAGTCAAGTAATCTCTATTATATCAACTAGTCATCTCTAAAACTGCCACGTTGTTGGTCTAGTGGTAACTTTTATGTTCGAATTCTAGATTGGATGGTGTTGTTTTCTATTATAAATTTCTCAAAACTGTTCCGGAACCTGAAATTGTGCCTGATTCAGAAATGGCAATAGATTAGCCCCTTATACTATTTGGACTTAATATCATCGGCAATACGTCGATGTACATTATAGCCTCTGCTATCTCCGCTTGGGGAATACAAGCATGACAATGTGTGTGTTGTTTCTATCTGTAAATTTACAAGTTCTTTCCCTTTCAGCCTTGACTTAGTAAAACACGTAAGCGAGTTCAA